>OU898279.1:94900232-95570232 GCA_918026665.1 Diabrotica balteata | reverse complement strand
AAGCCACTGGTTTATACAGATTGAACGAAATAAATTCGGAACATACGAAATATTATGTATTTCGGCTCAATTCTGCTGTAGGTGGTTGACCAACAAAAGGTTGTCAAATAATTATATAAAAATCCAATACTTCAGCGGGCTGCTGGATTCTGAAATCATGAAAATTGAAAGCTACACATAAATCTACGATTTTATTATGCTGTCAAACCACTTATAGTCCAGGAAATGAAGCATTTTACCTCGCAATTTTGTCGCCTGCGTGGATTGACTTGAAATTTTAACAGAAGGTAGGTAATAGCCAAGGATCAAAATCTATATCGAACCAAAGTACGCCAAAGCCTTGGGGGTGATTGCCACCCCATCTCGGGGGTGAATTTTTTTTTACGTTTTAACTACAGGTTTCGATTAAAAAAGTGATTCTAAACAAAAAATGTTGTATACATTTTTTTTAAACTGATATTTTTCAAGTTATTTGCGATTGAAAGTAACCAACTATTAGACGAAAAAATCGACGTTTTTAATCGATTTTTCGCGAATAACTCGAAAATGGTGCATTTTATCAAAAAAATTGTAGATTACAAATTTGTAGCTTTTAAAAAGACAAATACAATTCATTTTTAAAATGTGTTTGCGATATAACAGGAACCGAAATACGGCCTATTAATGTTCAGCGGTTTTCCTTCAAATGCCAAATTTGAAAGATTCAAAGTCAAATATCGGGAAAATGATGCATTTTTGGAAGAAAACTCACAGAACCTTTTTAAAGAGCATAAATAGACCTATCATAAAAAAGACTCTAGCTCAAAAATTCAATGAGTTATGATGTAAATAAGGTCAATACCTCATTTTTTTACGAAAAAATCGATGAAAACAACCCCTACCACCACCATAACTAAAATCGATCTTCACCCTTCTGCAATTTTCTTTGTACATATATTGTTAATACGTCCAAGAAGTTTGACCCATTTAAAATGCTTAGTCTTAGAAAAAGTACATCATAAAGCGAGAAACAATTTACAATTTATATTTTTTACCTTTATTTTTTTAAATATCCCCGAAAATAATGAATATATGAAAAAAATAAAAATGTACTAAATTGTAGTTTTTTTAATGACTAAAATTTTTCTTTATTTAGATTTGTTGTACAATAAATATTTGGCGAGATATAGCCGTTTAAAGCATCGATTTACGATCAAGCACCATCTTTTCGAGCCCTTTAAACTCACCCCATTAAAAAACCAAGGGTTCCAAAAAGATTTAATTTACAGATCCTTGTAGCTCCTGTTTATTCTATCCTGTTGTTGTCCAGATCCTACAGATCCTGTTTTTGAAGAAACACACTATCGTTCAAAAAGAAGGAAATACGTTTAAAAAACCAATTAATTTTTTTTCCGGAAAATTCTATTAGTATAGTACAGTACATTTCGGAGCATAATAAATCTACAAAACCGGTATATTAGGTATGGGCGTTATACATTCGAAATTTAAGCGTTCTTATTTTAAAATCCCATACAACAGAATAAAATATCTGCTCATATGTATATGGCTTGGCAATGAAAATATCAGAGCAACAGATTGGGGATGGTATTCCAAAGATGGTTTGTTATTACCCGTACGCATGAACAAACAACCTGCAGCCGATGAACTTTTGAAGATTATTTTTTGCCAATGCAAAAAAGGATGCGGCGTTTCATGTGGGTGCAGAAAAGTTGGTTTATACTGTAACTCTACTTGTTCTGGGTACTCAGGTGAAGGGTGCAATAATAGTCCACCAATAATTGAAGAAGATGAGGATGACATAGATGACGATGAAGATGTAATTAATGACGAATTAAATTAATATTATAATTGTTTTACCTATAAATGTAAATATTTCAACTATTTATGTAAATGTATAAGAATATATGGTGCCTTTTATGTTGATAAATTTTTTTGTATTTAATTCTACTTTTTTCAATTTATATCTATTAAATTAGTTTATAAAAACTGCAATGTTGTAAAGGGTGATTTTCAAAAGTTGAAATGTTGCAAAATTTTGGAAAGAAATTTTTCACCTACATCACTCATAACAATTGATTTTTAAGGGCTGAAAATGTATGAAATTGTATTTTAAAGTATAAAAAATCACTATTTAACTAATCCAAACCAAATTTCACTCATCTTAAGATTTGTAATGTTATTTTACAATTTTTGAAAAATAGGGGTAGTTTTCACCCCTAAGAACAATCAGGGTTCACCGGCATGGCATAAACTATAAAGCAGAGGGTGAGTTGAGCTTAATTCCAAATTTTTATGCAAATCGTTTCAAGGCGAAATCATTTTCGTTGCATTACTACTTTTTTTTACATTAATCACTAACAAGGGTCGCTTTTTAGGGGTTGAAATATGATGGAACTTTATTCAAAAGCACGAAACTATCATTATTTAATTAATTCAAACCAAATTTTACCCATATTCAGGTTTAATATGTTATTTTATAACTTTTGACAATTAGGGTAGTTTTCATCCCTAAGAACAATCAGGGTTCGTCGACATGACATAAACTATAAGCAGTGTGTGAATTGAGCTTAAATCCAAATTTTTATCCAAATCGATCCAAGGCGAAATAATTTTTTTAGAATTAGTAATTTTTTACATTAATCTCTAACAAGGGTTGCTTTTTAAGGGTTGAAATATGATGAAACTCTACTCAAAAGTATAAAATAATCATTATTTAACTAATTCAAACCAAATCTTACCCATATTCAGGTTTAATATGTTATTTTATAATTTTTGACAATTGGGGTAGTTTTCACCACTAAAACCATGGACAATTTTGATCCTTGGGATATCACCTACCTTCTGTTAAAATTTCAACTCAATCCATGCAGGACGAGAAAATTGCGTATATAATATATATAATATATATATATATATCAAATATATATATATAATATATATATATATATATAATATATATAATGGCCGTCTTCAGTACGGTGTAGCCAAGTTAGAAAAGGATCATACTAACTTGGGAAACGATCACTACAGGAGCAATGCCACCAATTTGTGACAATAATGTTAGAAGACTCTGGGATTTCCAGGGCAATAACTAACACGTCCACGGAGGAAGCTATGTATATTATGTAATCAATTCCAAGTGAAAATAACAGGCAATACCAACCAACCATAATATTGCTACAATTTTTATGGATTTTTGTTCGGTATTGTTATGTTGAAAATTTATTTACACAAAATACCTCGACAACTATGCTCATTGATACAAGAACAATAATATTAAATATAGAATAAATAATGAGAACAAATAATAATTATCTTGGCAAAATGATCTGCTGTTTTATTACCAGTAATTCTGGTGTGAGAAGGCAGCCATAAGCAGAATGATTTTGGTATATGTTATGAATGTTTTGAACTAATAGGTGGTCAATGAAAATTGTATTGACTAAATGGATATATGAAAGGGAATCTAATAAATGGCACTATGTCTGTTTTGATTGGGCATGCATTTAAAAGCCAACAGAATACTATATAGTTCACCTGCGCAAACGTTGCATTTTAAGGGTAACCGAGATGATCTTACAAGTTCATGTTTAGTGGTTACTGCACAACCAATACAAGTGGTAATTTTAGAAGCATCTGTATAGAGAATTAATTTCTACAAATGCTTTCTTTATAAAAAGGTTAGGAGATTCAAGTTTGTTAAAAATGATGAGTAAGGTATATATTGAAAGGAGATCTTTAGCCCAGAGGGGAAGTAAAGGTATAGGAAATGAACTAGTCAGAAGGAGGTCAATATTTTTAAGTAGTGTAGAAATTAACTGAGGTATAGGTTTTATGATAAGGTGTTGGTTATTATTAGTGGAAGAAGACGGCATTGTGGCAATTAGGGGATGAACGGGATTAAAGGGATTTGCGGATGTTGATGCATCATACGAAGGTAGTAGAGATTATCGTCTTACAGAAATGAGAAAGTTCATTAGATTCACGGTATTCACTTTCAATAGGACTAAAGCGAAAGTGCTTAGACCTAGAAGTATTTCATCGGCACTCCATTGAAGATGACTGAGGGTTTTAAAAATGTTAAACCTTTTAAAACAATTGGTTTAAAGTTCAGAGATTTGATTCTTCCAATTTTAATCTGAATGTTTGGCTTTCCAAAAAAAATAGTCCGGTTGATACGGATGTGTATGGAACGGTTACGATGTAAGGTGAGAGTTGGACAACAATACTCGGAGACATTTGAAATAAACAATGGACTAAAACAGGGATATGCACTTTCACCACAACTCTTCAACTTAGCTCTGGAGCACATAATCAGAAGTGCAAGAATCGAAAAACCGAATACAGTATTTCATCGAGAAGGACCAAACTTACTACTGGCATTTGCAGACGATATAGATCTAATAGGAAACACGCGATTAAGGATGAAGGAGACTTTCGTAAGGTTTGAGAAGGAACAGAGAAGATGGGGCTCCAAATCAACGAAAACAAGACGAAATATATGTATATGAGCCGCAATAACCAAAGCAGAGACAGAATCGGTCAGAACATTACCATCGATGACTTAACTTTGAGCGCGTTAGAGAATTCAAGTATCTTGGAACAACAATAACTGAAGACAATAACGGATCACAAGAAATAAACAACAGGATTCAGGCCGGCAACAGATGTATTTTTGCCCTCCAAAACCTTATAAAATCAAAACAACTAACACGACGTACGAAGATACAGGTCTATAAAACAATCATACGACCCGTTGTGATGTATGGAAGCGAAACGTGACGATAACAAAGGCAAATGAAAGAGAGACTACGTGTTTGGGAAAGAAAAATCCTAAGGAAGATCTTGGTCCCGTGCTTGATGAAGCATCAGGACAATATAAGGATAAGAACTAATAAAGAGCTTGAAGAACTTTACCCAGACGCCAACATCATAAAAGAAATAAAGTCCAGAAGACTCCAATGGGCAGGACACCTCAGAAGACATTCTGACGAACGAACAGTAAGACTGGTGTGGGAGGAAGTCCCAACTGGAAGGAGACCACGCGGACGCCCTCGTCTCCGTGGCGAGATAATATAGCAGGCATGGAGACCTAAAGCACTATGGGCGTGGAGAATTGGATGGAGGTTGCTCAAGACAGAAAACAGTGGAGGCATGTTGTCGAGTCGGCTAAAACCCACGAAGGGTTGTAACGCCACGGAGTAAGTAAGTTAAGTATAGTATAAGTAAATTTAATCTGAAGTCAAACATAAAACCGAGAATTTTACAATTAATTAACAACAGAAGTGGAAATTTGTTAACTAAAATTTGGGTATAGGGGAGTAACCATTCATCCTGACAAATTTTAATTACTTTTGGTTTACTCTGAGAAGGCATGATAATCCTAGTTTTACTAGTGTCCTAGATTTACTGCACTTTGTATAAGTTTATATGAGGTTGGGACAGATTTAACATGACATGTAAATGATTAGGTCATCAGCGTCAATAAAGTTAAATGCAGATTCTAAAGGGACACCCTAATTTTGAGGAAGAAATTGAAAAATTTTACCATTGGCAAGGACTTTAAAGATTCTTCCATTAAATAGTTTTTTACAAATCTGAAAATATTACCATCTAAATTATAGTGGGAGAGTTTGTCGATGATTGTTTTTCTAGATTGAATAAAATGCCTCAATATAGTTGCTACGACATCTTGTTGATAGATTGCTTAGGAAAGTATGTTGAAAAATAAAAAGGTTATCAATAATAGACGATTACGTCTTTTATGAAAAAAGAAAGGTATTAACATTTATAAATTATACTTTAAAAATAAGGGTTTTTGAATTATCTCTGTCAATTCTTTACGTATTTTAATTATAAAAATCTGAATAATTAGAGAACACTTTATGATCTATAACTGTTATTTTAACCATATTTCTCTAACGTGTATAAGAAACGTTTTATGTGCAAAAAACTTTTTTTACTTTTTACGACTGTTTAATAAAAAAGCAAAGCGAAATTAGCTGAAATCTTCATATAATTGACATCAGCTACCACTTATATACCTTTTAGAGACTTTAAAATATTTATTTTAAGTTTTTTTTAGCTTTTGTAGAGTTGTAGATCATAAAAAGTTATGTAATTTTTGAGAGTATCCAAATTAAAATACATGAAACTATTAACCGAAATAGTTGCAAAAAAACCATATTTTTGCAGTTATTTATAAATTATAACTCTTTTTTTGCGCAAAGACATGTAACATAGTTCCTTGAACTTATGAAAATTAATAAGTTATTAAGGTGCGGTAAATATCAATCAGATAGAGCAATAGTTTATAGTTATTTAATTTCTTTATAAACATTTATAATAACTTTGATATTGTTTATGCCACAAACTTATATAGAGGCTTAATTAAAAACTGGTGAAAAACACACTTTCTAAAAAAAACAGAATCTTCTATGACCATTGCGAGCCAAGAAAGCATTTTATATTTAAAACCATAGCATTTTTTTCTTAAAATCATACTTCCATTGTCTATTAAAAATAAGAGTTGAAAATTGAACGGACTCGATCCAACTTACAGATGGCATATATGCAGTAAAGAAGTAAAAATTTATAACCCGTTAAAATGATGGTATTCGTAAAATACCGCTTCGGAAAAGTAGAAGGGAGAACTATCTGAGCTTGTTTTTTTTAGATTTGAACTTTTTTAAAATGAAGCGCGCTTGCAAAATTTGCAATATTTGGCTTCTGTGGCACGTAAAACATTAATTTTCTTTAAACTGGGGTAGCTCAACAAATAGTTGTTTAAATAATCGCTTCCCATCATAAACAAAATCGTCACTATTTTATTAGTTACATTACATCATTATGCGAAAACAAAGTTATTAAAATTTATAAATTTATGGAAACGGTGTAAATGCAAGAATATAAAAAGTTTATATTTACTTACCCGAGTGTAATATCCATGTTTGACAAGCCGAAGGATTTTTTTGTCGAAAATCTGAACATTCTCAATCCATGAATTTTGTATGGTGATAAACCACATTTGTAATAACAACAAATATTTCCAGCCATCTGTAAAAAACATTTATTTATTATGGAAGAAACATTATTTTAATTTATAATAACTTTCTTTCAAATATTGTCGGATGTATGTATTATCCGGTAAAATTTATTTCTAAATATCTAATTTTGTTCATTTCTCATACAAATGTTGTTTTTATGTTGTAAACACATAGGATTAAAATGTTTTACTTACCTCGGACCAAATTTTTTTAATACACTTCCAAATAAAATAAAATATTTAAACTTATTTAGATGTAGGTATGAAGATTTAGAAGCCACAGTATGTTTATGTACTATTTTAGTTGACACGATATTTACTAGTTAATAGTAATAACTCTATTTTAAATGAATACCTTAAGTGATTCATGGTCTGTTTTTTGTTACATTTTTATTTGTAAATAAACCTGTTGCTACTATGTCAGTGAAATATTGCAACGCTGGTGAATTTTAATTCAGGGGATCAAAAATGGACGTTTAGTTTAGTCTTTAACTTTTTCACATAGCACCATCTGGTATAACGTATATCAAACAAACAATGGCATATTAAAATCTATTGAGACAGAAAGAGTGGTGACATCTAGTGACTGTCTCAATTAGAATCAAACAAATTTATACATTGCGTTGGCTAACTAGTCCTATTTAAACAATGATATAAATAATTTCAACGACTAGTAAGTTGCACTAACCAATTGTGATATATTGTAAATATTTACACATTTTTCTTATTACAGGGTCTTGAAAAAGGAATAAAACAATTCCGAAAGCTAAACCAAAAGTCAAAAGAGTGTTTATGTAACATCTCGGCCAAACTTCTGACTGCAGCCCTAATAAACTGTGTTGTTTGTTTATATCGACAGTCACTAATATCCAGTATTTCTTATATAGCCAAATTAATTCTCTTTGGCGAAAACGTTAGGCGAAATAATTGATACACATTAGAGTTTTCTTGCAGATTTGCCCAATATTTAAGAGTTTACTATATATATATATATATATATATATATATATATATATATATTATATATATTATATATATATAATATATATATATATATATATATATATTTATCAAACTCAAAAACAAACACCCTGTATATCATTAATTTCTTGGCTTACTTACGCTGTTTCCTTGAACATACCTACATACTCACATATGCTTTGCTAAAACATTCTTCGTATTGCCTCAACAAGCTACTAACGGCGCGCGTCCTCCAATGTCCTACCTTAGCATGGGCATCTTTGACTAACCATGTTGTCAGTTTTCATTTTAAGAAATCCTTGACTTAAACAATACTTGTTGCATTTTTCAAACATTATTGAAAATTGGTATTTATTTTTCTTGTACATTGTAAAATAGAATGTAAACATTTAATTTATAGTTTCTACTGTGTTTTGAACCAAGAATGTAGTCAATGATTGATATTATTTTTTTTTATTTTTACAATATTTCTTAATAGTCGTATCTTTGATCCTACAATAAATTAAATGCCAAATTATAACAGCGGGACAAAACAACGAATATTGAAAAATGCAACACACATAGAACTCGGCGGGTAGAAGACTGTAGAGATATCAGAGAATAAATAAATGAAAAATGTGATAATTCTATGAAAAAACATAATTAGCCACTAGAAAATAGAAAATTCTAACACAAACTGATTATCAGTAAAAGCAGAAAGCGATTTTAACCTATAATATATTAACATTCTGACATAAAGAAATATATTAAAAATATAAACCGAATTCTTAAAAAACACATTTTCGACAGACAATGTGATAAGCTAAATGAGGATGAAATAGAATAAACCACGAACCGATATCGTAAAACACATTAAGATAGTTGAGTTGGATAGGACTGTATGCGGATGGATCAAGATGACCCAGCTAGTAAAACGCTCCTTGATAGACCCATTGCCAGAGAAGAAGAGGAAGACCTAAGGTTCCTTGATAACATCGATGAAGACATGAGAAATATGGGAATACGTGCTTGGCGGAAAAAGGCGATGGATAAGGACGATTGGAGAGAAATTCTTGAGGAGGCTAGGACCCACGCAGGGTTGTAAAGCCAGAATGATGATGATGATAAATGAGGATGAAATACTACTTGACAAAGCAGACAACAGAGAAAGAAATTATATCAATAGACGAGATGAAACAAAAGTTAATAGACTAAAAAACATCAGTGTTAAACTAATAAAAAGTGGAGACGCTCTGTTAACGTTCGCTGCACATGGAAGCGGAATCGCGTCCGGTAGAACTATTTAACTTTTGTTTTATCTAACCTAAATGTTCTAACTGTCCGCATGGAATGTATTTTTTTGTTTTGCATGATGTTTCCTATGATATTTGAAAGTAAAGTTTCAATCTTGAATTATTTATTTACTTCTTTTCACTTTTTCGCGTAAAACATGGTAAGCCAAATAAAATAAAAGTGGTGCCGACTTCACGTACACGTGCTGACTTAAGAGCAGTTTTAAGCAAAAACAGCAGTTTAAATGGAACTTTTATTGACGATAGTGATGGCAGTGTAAAACAGACAAAGCCATTAGGCCCAGTAGCGATGATTTTTTGTCTAAATCTAGTGAGTAGGCATTTTTCTTATTTTTTTTGGCTTACTATCTTTTTGTAAAAATATATTTCATTTATATTATCTGGAAAAATATGGTATGCCATGTAGCTTATCGAGTTATTGGTATAAAAATTTTGGAATATCCATAAATTCTAGAGTCTAATACAGTAGTTTTTTTTTGTAATCTAGGATTAATTACAGGAACCGATACCTACGCTTTGCGGAGATAAAGAGGCAAATCCAAAGAAGAAAAAACTATCTAGATGAAGACAAAGAAATAAGGAAAACTATTATCGAAATTAAAGAAAAAGAAGCCGTAATTTCGGGACAGCAGTATGATTAAAAAAAAACTAAGACCTTTTTCAATTCACGGGAAATCACGAGCCGTGTAGTTGTAGAAATAAATGTAGAAAGAAACTGCAAGGTAATAATGAACATTTATTTAAGAAATTGTAGGAATAAAGCTCATTCGATCCTTCAAAACATCTCTAACAAGGGATACATATACTTATGGACCGACGATCAAGCTAAGCGCGGAGCGGATGAGGTTACATTCTGTTGTGATCAAATTTTTAGAATACAAGTCATGTTATGAGGAGCTCGTTTTTTTTACCGATAACTATCCATATCAGAACAAGAACTGACAATTATTAGCTTTTTGATTGCATTTAGTCACGGAAAATAAATTTAAGCAAATAACACATCACTTTTTGGATAGTTGTCATTCTGTTATGTCATCACACCGAGACTTAGCTCAAATTAAGAAACTCCAGAGAAACCGTGGACCAGTTACAATTTATTCGCCAGACGATTGGGTAAATATTATTATGAAAGCAAATAAAAAGTATCTTTTTTGTTACGCAGATGACAAAATAATTTTTACAGTTTTAAACCTCTTCTCAACAATGTTAATAAAAAGCACGTTTTCCACGACTTAGATTTTCAGTATATGCAGCTTTCGATTTAAAATTACAAAATGTAGGTTTTTTTGTCAAACATAGTGTCAAAGAAGAATATTAAGAAGTTAATGTAATAAAAAAAGGCAGACCTGTAACAATAGAGTTGTCAAACATTAAAAAAATACAAAGAACCTCCAAAGAGCCTCTGTCATACTTTTTATAATCAGCTAAAAGAAAGCTACTGATAATGGTAATGAAGAAGTGGAAATTGTATTATTCTTTTTCCAATGTAGTGTGACGATTTTTTAACATTGATTTTTTTATAGAACATATTATATATATATATAATTATACTTATATATATAGTATTATATATATTTGGGTTTTTTTCTGCAAAATAATAAATGCTTATGAGTTTTAATGATAAACACAAACAAATATCAAGAGCAAGATCAAGAGGGTTTTTTTAAAGTTTAATAAATATTTTTAAATTTTCTTAAAACTTTAAACATTAATATCTCAGCTTTCTTATTTTGTGGTTTACCATTATGTTGCAATAAGGTCTTCAAATAAGTTATGCCTGTACGATCCGAGTTCGGCCAAGTGGTAATGTGCAGTGTTTTCTGCCTTCAAAATGTATTTTTGTTCTGAGGTTGAGAAATTGGCCCCAAAGGCGGTGAACCTATATGTGGTCAACGGCATAACGATGTAGAAGGCAACGGCAAACCACTACATTGTTAGATTTACCTAGAACAATAATCATGCAAAATACGGTCAATCACGTGGCCCCTAGTCCGCGGCGGACCTTTAATGGTCGAGGGTTGCTAAGAATCTCTGCGAGGAGGAACCACCCGAATTTGGCACATAACTATATAGAGAACAAATCATTTTTAAATTTTATACCATGGAATGTGAGGAGCTTGTTCGAACAACGAAAGACGCAAAACACGATTCAAGAAATGGACAGACAGAACCTAGAAATGTTAGGCATAAGTTAAATGCGCTGGTCTGGTTCCAGTAAAATATTGGTCATGGATAAAACGATATATTACTCCGGAAATGACACCCTATCATATCTCTAGGAGAATCCAAACAGCCGTTGTAAATATAGTGCAAGTGTATGCTCTAACTGCAGATAAATCAGAAGTTAAAATAGAACATTTTTATTAACAATTCAAACAACTTTTACAATATACCAGGAAGGAAGAAATAACAAAAATAATGGGCGATTAAAATGCAAAGATAGAAAAAGGCCAAGTGGACAATATAATAGGTGATTATATATTAAAACCAAACACACCTAACCGATTAATTGACAAAAACAATAAACCTATTAATAATCCAATTGAAATAAAACAAGTATGGACTACATATATTGAAAATCCTGTCATGGACACAAAAACAGAAACAACACAAATTGATAGCCAGGAAGCTCCAAAAATATTAAAATCCGAAGTCCAACATGCATAAACAACTGTCAGAAACCCAGGGCCATATAAAGTTCACATCAAGTTGATTAAACTTATAGATGAACACAATTTAAGTCCAATAACTATCCTCGTTAACAACCTATACAAATTTGGTGAGATACCTATAGAATGGCTACTGTCGACCCTTTTTCTGGTACCGAAAACCAAGAATCTTGTATTACTCATGCCTTCATCTAATTTCGTATGTATTCTATTGTGAATTACTTTTAAAAACAATTTCAAGACATAACTCATTAAGACTATGGTGCGATGTTCATTGCACTCCTTTGCATTGGCTTTTTTGATAAGCAGTATGAATGTTGATAGGAGTCATTTTCCAAAAGAAGATCAATAGATTCAGTATTCACACTTTTGAGTAATTCGATATGAACTTCTTCCGGCCGGGAGATTTACCACCTTTAGCTTGTTTCATTGTATATTCAATTTCTTCTCGCATAATGTCAGGCCCAATATCATCCTTAAATTCTTTTGGTGCTTCTGTTCTCTCTTTGTCTTTAAAAAGTTGTGCTATACATTGTGTCCATCTCTGCATTTTTTGGTTTATATCTGTTATTCTTCATATTTTTTAATTTCTTTCTAGTTCTTGGCACTGTTCATGTAACATTCTCTCCTTAGCTTCTTTTATTCTCTTTTTAATTAATCGATTAGTTTCATTATATTTAATTGGATTTTTTGTTTTGAATGATTTTCTTTCATTCATTAATAGTAGTATTTCGTCAGTCATCCAGTCTTTATTTTTTTTCTTTGGTTTTAACTTTTGATTTGCCGTTTTAATTATTGCTACTTTTATATTTTCCCATTTCTGATCAATATGTCTTCTTTTATTCAGTTCTTGGACATTACGTGGATTTTCAGTAAGAGTTTTTACAGTTTGTTCCTGTGTTTGTCGTTCCCTTAAGCTTGTCGCTCACTTTAACGCGTAGAAGCAGAGAGAAGCGAAGCACTGCGCGACGAAGTTTAGAAATGAGCGCTAATATGTGCATGGTTTTTCGCTTATATACGAGGAAGTACAGTACGTTGTTGTTCGGTTTGAAATCGAACGCAGTTGTATTTTGGCGTTGAAGTAGGTATTTAGACACATTTTTCACCTATTTCTTCCCAAATATTATCACGCCTCATCTGGTTGTGGTAGTTCTGATCCGAAACATCATACACTTCTTTATAATGTTGAACAATCAAAACAAATGTTTCGTCATCCATACTGTCTTCACTTTAGATCAGTACCTACAGGTGTAAAATACAAATACCAACCAACTGTACATTAGCGATATTAGCACATATTAGTGAAGGTGGGCACTTTTTTTTTCAGTACGAGATACGTCGAAAGTAGTAGATGACAAACAAAATTCGTAAAAGATTCCGCATGACTTCCGTAGACCTCCGCTCACTAGTGCAATGCGAAGCGCGCCGAACAGAATTTCTTCGCCTGTGATTCTACGGTTGCGATCCGTGTCACTTCTCTTCGCTATGCAGCGCGTTGCTTCGCACAGATATGCGCGAGTATATTTAACTAAATGAAGAAAATTCATAACCTTTTTCACCGCGCTTCGCTTCGCGGTGCAGTGCAAAAGTGAGCGACAAGCTTAATCTCTTAATATCAATTCTACTTTGTGTGGGATTTTTTAACCAGTTTCAATTTGGTTCGTAATGTGACTATTATGGGGTTATGGTCTGAACCGATGTCTGCTCCAGGGTAAGTTTTGGCAGACAGTATAGAAATACGAAATCTTTGTCTAATGACGACGAAGTCGATTTGATTTCAGATTATTCTATTCGTTGTATCACCGAGAGATTTACATGTATATAATGTTCTTTTTGGTAGCTTAAAAAGTGTATTAGATATTACAAATTCTTCCGTCTAGCAAAATTGTATCAAACGGTCGCCCATTACTATTGTAGTGTGATGTTTCTTCATTGATTTTAGGACTTTTGTTCCAAATTTTGGTAAAATAGTTCGATATGATCATCATCTTTATCTGCCGTTGGAGCATAAACTGAGAAAAATGTACTATACCTGTTTTAGACTGAAGTTGTATTGATAAGATCCTATCAGAATAAGGAGTAAAACTTCTCATAGAGTAATTGACCTTCTTTGCAACTAAGATAGCAATACCATAGCGATGTTTGACCTCGTTGTTACCTGAATAATACATGGTTCCATTATTTGTAATTTGTTTGCCTGAACCTGGACACTGTACGTCACTTACACCTAAAAAATCAATTTGGAGGTTTTCTATTTCAAGCAGTACGTTCGCTACCTTACCATTTGGGTATAGACTTCTGACATTCCAGGTTGTTATTTTCAATGTCTTAAGTGCACAGGGATTTCTCTGGTTTACGACCTGGAAGGCCCTGTGATCTACGGTTATTCCTCCCCTGCCGGATCTTGGATTCCGTGCTCCATAATCAGTAACTTTGTTTACTCTACTTGTGATTTGCCATTCATGACTTTACTAGAAATACTCCATGAGTCTTTAATGCAGTGGTTTCCCGTTGCCTTCTGCATCCTTACGCCGTTGATCTATTTTTCGATTCATCTGCCTTTAGGACCAGTTTCCCAACACTTGGACAAAAGAATAGTGAAATATCTGATGGAACCATACATGAATAATGGAAATAGCCTCTGTATGGATAATTATTACAATAGTGTAGAATTATCTAAACGTCTAATAAGAAAAAAAAACTAATTGTGCAGGAATACTACAAAAATTTTTTTCAGCAAATCCATCAGCTATGGTACGTCAACCAAAAAGGGAGAGACCAAAATTATTACAAACAATAAAAAAGGAATCGAAGTCCTCGAAAACCACAAAAAGAGTCAAAAGATAATTACTTAAAAGTCATACGAGAATGGCTTAAATACAATAGTACTATAAAGGCGTACTGGGCTCAATGGGAATTTCTGTATCTTTCCAATGGTCTATTATATCAGAAGTGGGAAAGTCTCGATGAAGTAAGTACAGTTCAACAAGTGGCACTGCCAAAATCACACATTAAAAGTGTTACAAAAACTTCATAACAGCCTTTCGGGAGGACATTTTGAAGTCAAAAGAACACTTGCCAGAGTTCGAGACTGATTTTACTGGATCAATTGTCGCCTGTCTATAGATTAGAGCATGTTTATGTTAGATAATGATTCAGTAATTTCAAACTGTCCTTTGTCTAGTGTTAGTTTTGTGTAAATATATTATTTAATGTATATAACATTCATTGACGTGCTGGATAGCATATATTTTTGACGAAATACCCCTGAAGATGCCCTAAGAGCATCTCAGAAAGTACTTGGGCAAGATTTAATAAAAACTGTGCTCGATATCTGCCTTTTATTTGAGTAAAGTTTATATATTCGAGGACTCAACTATATATCATTTTAAATTATTTTGTTTATTAAATCTTATCTTAAAATTACAGCAACCAATATTTTTGTCAATTTTACAAAAAAATAAATCGTATTATTAATTATATTAATATTTAATTAATATTATTAGTATTATTAATTAAACGTATCGTTTTAGGAACAAAATATAATTTAAATATCAGATGTTGTTTAGTTCAGATTTTTTTTCTAGGTGACGTAGTTACCATACCATAGAAACGGTGTGTGATTTAGCCGTTAGACGGTCGTCATAGCCTTTTATATAGATAGATTGTAGAGCCTTAAATCTTTAGCTGTAATTAAATTAGCCTATTGGTCCTTATGGATTAGGAGAGATAAATCAACGAGGAGAAACAATGAGTATCTTTGCAGCTGAACATGACTTAATCGTGCTTAAACAATTTTACAAACTACCACCTACACGTCTATATACGTGGAAAATCACCTAGAGACAACGGAGAAGACGTGATTATAAGAAACCAAATAGACTATATACTTATTAACAAAAGATATCGAAATAGTTTCAACACTATTAAAACCTACCCAGGCGCTGATATTCCATTTGACCACAATCCTTTAGTGGGCGTGTATAGAACCAAGTTAAAGAAAACACTCCGAAAACTGTAAAAAAAAATATGACATGAGAAAACTGAAATGTAGTAAAGAAAAATAGACAATTCAAAGAAATCGATAATACAACGGAAAGCACACAAGAGAAAATAGAATCCCTTGATAAATCGATAGACAACATTAAAGACAATTTTATGAAGAACGAAGAAGGTAAGGATGAGGCATGGATGACGACAGAGATTCTGCAGCTAATGAAAAAAAGAAGGAAAACAAGAACAAAAACTCTATGTATAAAACGTTACAACGGGATATACAGAGAAAGATCAGAGAAGCCAAAGAGAAAAAACTGGAGAAAAAATGCCAAGAAATCAAAATTCTACAAAGTAAATAACGACGACTTCAACGTGCATACAAAGGTAAGAGAAATTATGGGCATATGTAAAAACAGAAGAGTAAGTAAATTTGTTAATGACAACGGAGAGGTCATCGTGGATAAAGAAAGTATTCAACTATTTTTATAAATCTAATTTATTTTCTTTATTTATTATAAAATGTATTAACACTTAGTTTATTAGAGTCTTTATTTAATTTATATATAATCTTACACTATTTTTTAAATTTAATTATAATAATTTAATTTATTTTACACTGACAGTATTCTAATTTATATACTACATTTATTTCCCGCGTTACAATTCAAATTCGACTAGATACAATTATTTTTTTAGACTAACTGTTTACAATAAAAAGTTCTCTCTCTCTCTCTCTCTATATATATATATATATATATATATATATATATATATTGAATAACCTTTATTCTGGAGTTTCCTAGAATTCGGCGCCGGTGACCCATCCTGAACTTTCTCGAATGCCATAGAAGCCAGACAGGTTTTAGCGTACCCGTGGATATTCCCTACTAAAAATACTTGTTAGAAAATATGTTTACAGCTTAGGTATGAGTCATATTTATCATAACAGTATTGATAATACCTGAAAAAATTACATATGAAATTTATTTTTTGATGAGAGGGAGAAATAGTCCCCAATACCTACGGAAACAGGACCACCTATACTAGTGGCAGAAATAAGAGCACCCATAATATCATTAAAAGAAGGGAGAGCTCCAGGACCAGACGGAGTTCAGTTTGAATTTATTAAACTTCTTGATGATGAATCTTTAAGAATACTGTATAAAATCTTCCAAAAGATTGAGTAGTTTCAGAATTTATTACGTTACCAAAGAAACAGGGAGCGAAAAAGTGCGGAGAATATAGGGTAATAAGTCTAATGAGCCATACACTAAAACTTTTTCTTAAAATTATACATCGCAGAATATACAAGCTATGCGAAGAGAGAATACAAGACACACAATTTGGATTCATTAAAGGCGTAGGTACGAGAGATGCACTGTTTAGTCTACCTGTATTATTCCAAAGATGCAGAGATATGACTTGAGATATCTACACCTGCTTTGTGGACTAACAAAAAGCATTTGACACAGTTTAACACCGAACATTGATGGATGTTCTAACAAAAGCCCAAAATAGATGAAAAAGACTGGCGTATAATACACAATTTATACTGGAACCAATCAGCCACAATAAAAACAAATCTTGGAGATGAACCGACGGAAGCGATCCAGCTTCTGCGAGGCATTAGACACGGATGTATACTTTCACCTATATTATTTAACCTATATTTAGAGCCGAAGTCTTGGAAAATTGCGAAGATGGAATCCATTTAAATGGAGAACTCCTAAACAACATCCACTATGCAGATGACACCGTTATTTTTGCAGGCAGTTTAAACAGTTTACAGCTACTGATGTAAGTTGAAAGTAAATGGAGTAAGTAAAAGATTTCGACTACAAGTAAACATATCAAAAACTTAATTTATGGTCATCACCAAAAATAAAATTAGAGACGTGCAACTGCTTATCAAGAAACACCAGTGGACCGAGTAAAACAGTTTACCTATCTTGGAACAATAGTAAACGAACAATGAAATCACTCACAAGAAGTAAAATGTCGAATAGAGAAGGCTACGAGTGCATTCAACAACATGACCAAACTCTTTAAAAGCCACAACCTTAATCTAGAGATCAAAGTCAGGCTCCTATGATGTTATATCCTCTCGATATTATACTACGGAGTTGAATCCTGGACACTCACTGAAGCAATGGAGAAAAATCTTGAAGCCGTCGAGATGTGGCTAGACAGAAGAATCCTGAGGATATCATGGACGGACAAGATACGAGACTGTACTACGAAGAATGAGGAAAGAAAGATTAGTGATGTATACGGTTAAAAGGAAAAAAAATATCTCAAACACATAATGAGAAACGGCATTAAATACAGATTACTGAAAATAATTCTTCAAGGCAAAGTATTCGGAAAGTGAGCATTTGGGAGAAGAAGAATATCATGGTTAAAAAACCTAAGGAAATGGTTCTTCATAATAACAACTAATCCATTTAAAGCATCATTTAATAAAATAATTATAGCCAGAATGATCTCCAATATTCGAAACGAACAGGCACCAAAAGAAGAAGAAAATTGGCCTATAAAATTGAATGTTTAAATTTGTAATACGTATTATTAAAACAAATAATATAAAGTTATGGGCTGTAATAACCTATTAAATTAACTGAGAAAAAAAGAAAAGACTATATAATGTGCTAAATTGCCAAATAAGATCTAAACAACTTTTCAGATATTGAGTCCTGTTAATACACATAGAATTTTATTAACTAGGATATACGAAAGTTTCAGTAATGCTATCTAAACAATATTAAAATTGTACTAGCTATGCCTAAGGAAATAGTTTTCCAGCAATACTATTAAGTTTTTAATTGGTATTTTCAAATGTGCTTATTTAGAAAGTGTACTAATTAATATGATTGTCCTACTATTTTATATCAGCTATAAATATTTAATAAATAGCCTAGAATACAAAATGATACCTAATTTTTATAAGTACTGACAATACAACTGACATTATTTTTCAGAATAACATCTACTTTTTTTCAGAGCCGGCAACACCAGCGAAAAGTTAAACAGTTTGCCAGCAGCGCGGTCGACCGCTACATTTTGAATTGTTCCTCGACTTTCTGTTCAACAACTTCGAGTTCTCGTCGCAGGTCTGTGACATCGCGATACGCGCAACTTTCAGGTGTTAGTGAAAAATTTTCTTTCGCACATTCTTTTATACGAAGATTTTGTGAAACACTTAACCAATGATGACGGAAACGGTTGTAAATGTGCAAGAAGCACCCAACAACAATGCAGCCAAACCTCCGCCACCAAGGCAAGGAACTGCCGAACAGCCCTTGGGGTGGATCAAGATCAATGTGGCTTACTTCAAAACGACACCTGGAATACTTAAGGGAGTGGAATTTGTAAGTAATTGATCAAATACTCTATACATGGCACGATATGTTAGTAAACATAAAAAAATGGTATAGATTTTATTCCAAATTTTTGAAATTGTGTTGACCACTATTAACATTTGATGTATCTTTTGTAAACACGTCTTTTATTCAAAGCATTATTGATGTATGTGTACTATTTAAAGTTGGTTAAGTAAATCAGCTACTCAGACTGAAAATCAGCCTAGGAAAACATTAAATATGAAGAGGAACTAGCATAATACATATATTAGTATTCTTGAAGAACCGTCTTTCTCTCATTGAATATTATAATTGAAGATTATATTTACTAGTTAAACGAATCTTTGCATTTTACTTAGCAGAAAGTTGGCAAATCTGCCTTAAAAGTATCTTAAATCTTAAATCTTTAACTCGGCTTTTATTATATCTTATTAAAATACAAATGTTCAATCTTATGTATTCATGCATTATGGAATTTTGGCTACCATCCAAGTTATTTTTTAATCAAATTACTTTATTTACAAAATCCTTATTAAACTCGGTATTATTTTAATATATTAGCTGTAGCCTTTCATAGAACTACAAGAACATCTTTAGTTTGTTATTTGATCTACAAAAACACTATTATTTTATTGTGTAAGGTCATACGTTTTTAAATCGTTTAGAATTGCTGTAGAACTAAACATACTATGGGATGGGCAAATATTTCAGAAATTCTGATAACTCCAAAATTATTAATCATGATAAATATTAATAGCTCTATAAGCCTTGTAGGTTCCTGGACTGATATTCTTAAAGTCTCGTCCCAACCTTTGCTGGAGACGGTCGCATAAATTTGTTTCTCTAGTACAAAAATATCTATTATTATAGTAACCAGTTCTTATTGTAAACTATATCGTTAATTACTAATATTAATTATCAGTGTTCTAAAAACGCAAACAAAATAAAACAAGTGGTATTTCCAAACGCCAAATACCGGCAAATAAAAGTCATAGGCGTATCATAAATAATTGATCGTGATGTATAAAATATTAAATCGTGATACAGGATGGACATAGACAATCCCTTCTTAAATTCAAACAAAGTGAGCAGATCTCCGCCGAGATGTCCAACTTCAGAAAAACACATTGCTAATCTGCAAATAACTACCATGCAACAACCATCGAGCAACAGAACCTTGTCTAGCGAACAACAAAGCAATGTAAATTGCTCAACCAATATACTACTCCAAGAGACAGAGTCAACTGAGAACCAACATGAACAACCAGGTAACTCTTTTCTTTCTAATCATGCTTCTTCTTCTTCTTCTTATCTACCGTCACAAATATACATCTCTACTCCACAAGATAGCCAAGAAAACCAAGAACATGAATGGAAAACTGTTCAAGCCCACAAACGAGCAAGAAATGACAGCCCTGGAGGTGATAAACAACTAAAACAAACAATAATGAGCGATTACTGGCTCAAAGCACCCACACCAACGTCTAATAGATTTGCTAGCTTAGATGAAGTACCTGATGAAGACCAACCAAACCAGAACTGATGCAGTTAAAGAAAGTATTCAACCCCCACCCATATTTGTTTCAGATGTAGGTGATATACAACCTCTTCGACAATTGTTAGAAACAATATCCCCTCTGGGATATTCCATCAAATGTCTCTACAACGACCAAGTAAAGATCCAGCCCTCAACTTCTGAATATTACCGAATCATAACCAAAGCACTCAATGAGAAAAAAACACATTATTACACCTACCAAAAAAAGGAAGAAAGAACATTCCGAGTTGTGCTTCGTAATATGCATCAGACAGCAGATAAAGACGCTTTAGTACATGAGCTGGGATTAATGGGACACGAAGTAACCAACATAGCTAATATATATAAGAATGGATCAAAAATAGCGCTTCCGCTCTTTTATATAGAATTAAAAACTAAGCCAAATAATAAAGACATATATGATGTGAGAGCACTCCAGAACATGATTGTGTCCTTCGAACCACCATATCCCAAACGTCAGGTTCCCAATGTACCAAATGTCAACGCTACGGTCACACACAAAAATTCTGCCATATGCCTCCAAGATGCGTAAAGTGTGCAAGTAATCATCTTACTTTACACTGTCCACGAAAAGAACGCAGCAATAACGTAAAATGTGTACTTTGTAACGGAAACCATCCGGCCAACTATAAGGGCTGCAGCGTATACAAACAAATACAAAAAGAAAAATTCCCCCAACTCAGAAAGAATCAAGAGACCCATAGAACAGACACCTATGAAACTAATAGTCAAAGAGTAACCCCTGGTGTTTCTTACGCTCAAAAAACTTCAGGAAATAGTCAAGCGGATGAAATCACAAATCAACAAACTAATGTCGGCTCAAACCATTCAACGAAAATTGCCAACCTTGAAAACCTGATGACAAAACTAGTAGAGAGAATGGACACCATGCTTAATCTTCTTATGACTATGATTTCCAAAATGCACTAATGCAACACAGACTTAAAATAGCCGTCTGGAATTCAAATGGCCTAACGAACCACATCCAAGAAATAAAAATTTTCCTCGACGAGAAGAAAATTGATGTTATGCTTGTATCAGAAGCTCATCTAACAGACAAAAACTATATAAAAATTCCAAAATACATTGTCTACTACACAAAACATCCAAATGACAAGGCACACGGTGGCACAGCTATCATTATCAAATCTAATATAAAACACCATGAGTTAAATAAGTTCAGTGAAAAGTACCTGCAATCAACTAGCATTGTCATCGAAGACTGGTTAGGCAACCTTACCTTATCTGCGGTTTACTGTCCTCCTGGTCAACCAATCAACGAAAACAACTTTAGCACCTATTTTAGTTCTCTTGGACACAAATTCATAGCAGGAGGAGACTTTAACTGTAAACATCATCACTGGGGCTCTAGGATAATTACAACAAGGGGTAGACAACTGCTGAAGTCAATAACAGGAAACAACCTACAACACATATCTACAGGAGAACCAACTTATTGGCCTACAGATCCAAATAAAACACCAGATCTCTTAGACTTCTGTGTGATTAAAGGTATCTCTCTTAACTACTTAGCAATAGAATCATGCTGGGACCTCTCTTCAGATCATTCTCCCATTCTAATTGACCTAGACTCCAAAATCATACTCAGAAATAAGCCTCCAGTCCTAACCAATAATCAAACAAATTGGAAAATATTCCGAAGCGCACTAGCAGAACAAATACCAACGAACTTGCCACTTAAAACAGAATTACAAATTGAAAATGCGGTACAACAACTTACTACCTCCATACAAAAGGCAGGTTGGATTTCTACTCCTGAACAAACAACATGGAAGGAAAGCATAAACTGTTCGCAAAGTGCAAAAAACCTGATCGATGAGAAAAGAAAACTTAGGAAAAAGTGGCAAAACACACACGCTCCTATTGACAAACAAAATTTAAACAGAATTACCAGAAGACTTAAAAATCTATTAAAAGAAGAGAAAAACAGGGGGATCCAAACTTACTTAGAAAATTTGACTCCGTCCAAAGACACCAATTATTCTCTATGGAAGGCGACGAGAAAGGTAAAAGGTCCACAAGACGCCATACCTCCTCTAAAAAATGTCAAAGGTAAATGGGCAAGAACAGACACAGAAAAATCTGAGACATTCGCAGAACATCTTTCTACAGTATTTAGTCCATTTAACAGAGTAGTGCCATTAGAACAAGAAGAACCATTTAATTCTTTTCTTGAGGCTCCATATCAAATGGAACTACCAATCACCAAGTTTAATATTAAAGAAGTAAAACACATAATAAAGAATGAGATACAACCCAATAAGGCTCCGGGATTCGACCTCATAACGGGTAAGATCCTTCAGGAACTAACCAATGACTGCTACAGAACAATCACTATGATCTTCAATGCTATGCTTAGTCTGCATTACTTTCCTCTGCAATGGAAAGTGGCACAGATTATACTCATTCAAAACCTGGTAAAGATCCAAAAGATGTCAACTCATACCGACCGATTAGTCTACTCCCAGTCATCTCTAAGGTCTTTGAAAAACTTCTGCTACGAAAAATCAAACCAATATTGGACGAAAAGTGTCTCATACCTGACCATCAATTTGGTTTCGTAACCAACATGGTACAATCGAACAAGTTCACAGACTATACACAACAATAAGAAGTAGTCTCGAGAACAAGCAATACTGTACTGCAGCCTTTCTAGACGCCTCTCAAGCTTTTGACAAGGTGTGGCATACAGGACTTCTGTACAAATTAAAGAAAAATTTACCTTACCCTTACTTTAAACTGCTTCAATCATACCTTACAGAAAGGAGATACCTGGTAAAATATAATGAAGCCCATACAAAACTTTACCCCATCCTATCTGGTGTACCTCAGGGTAGTGTGCTCGGACCGATTCTGTACCTGATATATACAGCTGACTTGCCAATAAGCAATAACCTAACGCTTGCAACATTCGCAGATGATACTGCTTTCTTGGTCTCTCATAGCAACCCAATAATAGCATCAGAGAGACTGCAACTACATCTGAACAAAACAAATGAATGGCTTAAACTCTGGAGAATTAGAGTAAACCCCTCAAAATCCACACAAATTACATTTACTCTAAGAAGAGGTACATGTCCACAAGTTAACCTCAATGGACATCCTTTGCCCCAAAAGCATGACGTAAAATACTTAGGTATTCACCTTGACAAACGTCTAACTTGGACCAAACATATATGGACGAAAAGGCTTCAATTGGGAATTTTATACAGAAAACTTTACTGGATGTTGGGAAAAAACTCTCACCTATCGATCGACAACAAGCTGCTGATATACAATACAATAATAAAACCCACTTGGACATATGGCTCGCAGCTCTGGGGTTCAGCTAGCAAATCTAATATTATGATAATACAAAGATTTCAATCCAAAACTCTGAGAACAATCGCTAATGCACCTTGGTATATCCAGAATGATGCAATACATAGAGATCTTCAGGTACTAACAGTCTCTGAAGAGTGCAAAAAATCTTCTGAACAATATCAAAACAGGTTGCGGGTGCATCCTAATACCCTGGCACACAACTTCTCAACAACCAACAAGCGAAGAGATTGAAGCGACATGACCCCTTGGACATACCTCACTGATCCTGACAGAGCCTACAGTAGTGGGAGTTAGGCCCTCAACAGCACCCAGACATTGTGATCAGTGCCGCTATGTTAATAAAAAAAAAAAAAAAAAAAAGATATTCTTAAACTGACGATGAGGATGAGGTCCTTGGATTCCCAAACAAAATTTTCTTAATTCGATTGGCACTTTACTATTGATTGTCCAGGATACTGACATCAGTATTTCCTTTCTCGATCTCAAACAGAATTGCAAGTGGACCTTAATAGATACTATTCTTTTAGTATTTCTATTGCCGGATCATCTGCCTCTATTCGTACTCATTTTTCCTTAGTATTGTTTTCTTTTTTAATTTGTGATAATACTTAATTTATTCTTCTTCTTCAGATGCAAATCCACTAATGGATGTTAGCGATCACGTTTTCCATTAATTCTCTATTTCTTGCAATATGTATCAGAGATTGTATGTCGTTAATCCCTGTCCATTGCCTTATGTTTCGGAGCCAGGACATTTTCTTGCGTCCCATTCCTCTCTTGCCTTCAATTTTACCCTCGATTATAAGTTGGAGGAACTGGTATTTTTCATTTCGCATGATGTGACCTAGATACGCCGTTTTCCTTTTCTTGATGGTTTCGAAAAGTTGGCGTTCTTGGTTTATTCTTTTAAGGACTTGTGATTTTCGCTGTCCATGGTATTTTTGGGATACGGCGATAAAGCCACATTTCGAAAGCTTCTTATCTGTTTATATACCTCATTTTGAGTGTCCAGCCCTCTACGCCATATAGCAGCAATGACCATACGTAGCACTTAGTAAACCTTAGTCTCAGTTGAAGATCAAACTCTGAACAAGTCAGTACTTTCTTGAATTTTACGAAAGCTTGTCGAGCTTACTCAATGCGACATTTTACTTCCCTGTCCGATGCCCAGTCTTCAAAAAGCCACGATCCCAGGTATTTCAATTTACTCACTCTTTCAATGGACTTAGTATTCAGTGTTATGGTGGAGTTTTCAAGTGCATCTAAGTTTCTGGAGATGATCATAAATTTGGTCTTTTTGGTATTAATCTCTAATCCCATTCGCTTACTGTATTCTCCGATTATAGTGACAAGTTGTTGAAGATCGAACTTAATTTATTAAAAGGTTACAAATATTTTTTTCATCAT
Source organism: Diabrotica balteata (assembly GCA_918026665.1). Taxonomy (NCBI): domain Eukaryota; kingdom Metazoa; phylum Arthropoda; class Insecta; order Coleoptera; family Chrysomelidae; genus Diabrotica; species Diabrotica balteata. The sequence continues at coordinate 95,544,580 of OU898279.1, read as the reverse complement.
TTTTCGCCATTATTCTCTTATCAATTTCTTAACTATTGGGTTCTCGTGTTACGATTCTTCCAAGGTATACAAATTTATTTGTTGTTTCTTTGAACATGTGTATTTTTACTTATGTTATTTTTAGTATTAGACAAGTGATCTAGTACTAAATGCGTCTAATTAATTCATGTATAATCCTTTTTTAGTTTTCTCATCAAGGCATTTTTATTTTTATTTTAGTTCTTGTTTCCTTTTTGCTATATCATCCGCAACAATTATAGGCACCTTCTAAAATATATATGATTAACCCTGTTGTGTTTATACCGTTTTCCTTAGAACTGTTTCAAAAAAAAAACTTAAGATAATGGACCAGAATAGCCTTGTATTACTTCTTTACTGAATATAATTTTCTTACTTTTTTTGCACAAGGATTTGTATAATTACATTACTTAACTTGCTGGCTTGCCTGCTCGATATTGCTAACTCTTAGCTCAGACTGTATGAATTTCAATCATACAGGCATCAGGCATTACTGCATATTGGAACATCTCAGCGATAATTATTATTGCTTCCTAAGCTTTTATTATTGATAAGACCTACTCATAATATGTTTTCCAACACTCTAAAATTTCTTTTTTTTTTATCCAAAACCGATTCTCCATTTATATTTTTTAATAATGCAGGTTTTGAGCAGTATGACCTATTTTTATTTTTCACTCCTTACTTAATAAGTAAATTTCTAATATAACTAATATAATCATTTTACCATATGAAGGCCGATATGTAAAGATATGATCAGTGGGCCTCAAACAATGGGGCGTTAATATTTAATTCTGATCGCTTGAAAAGTAAAAATATTTCATTTCCTGTATTTTATGTTCAGTAATAATATTGGATTTTACTGTATCAAAGGCAAATAAAATGAATATAATATGTATATACAGGGCGGTTAAAAGAAGTGGGACGGAATATTTCGAATAATAGAAATTATTTGTCGACATCAAATGTTCATCAAGGTCTCTATAAGTCTCTATTTTGCGTAGAGTGAAAATTATACGAATGGTTTTGCATGCAGTTAAATTGGAAAATACTTGCCAAGTTGCTAGTATATCCAAATTTGAATAACACACATCCAAGCCTTTACTTTCTACAGACACTGTATTAAATATAACCTTGAAACAAATTGGCAATAAATCACTTCCTAGTTTTCAGCAAAATAAAATGTAACACGTGTAGTCCAGTAATTAATACCAAAGCTATTGAGAGTATGCAGTCCAGTAATTAGACCGAAGGTACTTTATCATTTAACTTAAACATACCACAAAGTCCGAATTGAATTCCCAAAACACTTTTTGTTTCTTCTTTTTAGCAAACGATTTGTCCTATTCACTGTCTGATATTTCACTAGCAGAGTCGTCACTACCTGAATTGTCTATCCGAATAATTATAGGCCGGACCTCATCTATAACTCGCTCAGTTTGAAAAGACTGAACGATTATGTCTTCCGTATGTCTAATACAATTTTGCCATTATTCTGCCTTTATTTGTTCTAGCGATTCTTTCCATAAACCACGAACGCTAGCGTCATCTTTTGTTTTGGATGCATGTTTATCATAAAATTTTTTGGCTATACCCTAAACTAACTCAACTGCATTATAGTGGCAATGGTAGGGCGGAAGTCGAAGAACTTCATGGCCATATTTAGGAGCCATTTGGTCAGTATGTTGTCAATACAAAATATGTCACTGTGATAAAGTTTCTTTTCTGTCAACCACAACTTTATTTCTTCTTTTTTCCAGCTGCTTGAAGGAAATCTCCTTTCTACTCTTGAGTGGTAGGATGCATTATGCAAGACTATTATGGATGGTCGCTCCAATTTTTTTAACAAATTATTTATTTCATCCTCACTCATGTTATTAATTCTTCGGAATGTCCTCTCTGAGATACCGCAAGCATCGCATTTGCGTTTCTGAACTGCCATAACAGATGTCAATAGACCCATATATTTTTCCAAATTGAAATAACTTTCGACTTTTAGAACTAAACGCCGTTCTTCTGGAGATAACACTCTACGTTTCGACTGTATTTTATTTTCTTCCAAATTACCCATTTTACTTTACAGCCCAATGAAGCGATACTCCAAGCGATCCGTTCAAATGTAGGATATTTTTCATAATTAAAAAATATTTGTAATGTCAAGGTAAATATTAAAACAGGAATGGCTAGATTTGTTAAAAGTTGAGCAATAATAAGATTATTTTATCTTATGTTAATATACATTCCTCAAGTTTGAGATAATTTAAAAATAGGACTTGTAAAATTCACTAAACCGTCAAGGCTTTTAAAATATGTTATTGTTAATTTCTTTTATTAGTCAAGTTTATTTTTAGTAGATTGTATTTGTGTGATAAAAGTGTAACAGCTTTTAAAAAGATTCATTCATATCATCATATCTCGAATAAATTTTAAGGTTTGCCAAAACCACAACTTCCTAAAAAAAAATCCCAACGATTATAAATGATAAAAAATTGTAAATACATATTTATTAGTGCACAATTTAAGCAAAATGAGAGGTTATACAATTACAATTTACTACTGTGAAATTTAAGTAAAAAGAAAGCAAGAATTTGGACTTTAAATAATATGCTTTAGCATTTTTTTCTTATTTATAATATGATGAGTAAAATTTATATAGAATGTACAAAATATGTAATATTTTGCAAACTTACAGTACCTATATAAATATAATATAGAACAATACATTTACACTATAAGTATAATACTGCCATATTACTTATAGTAATATGGCATAGTAGTGAATAAGTAGTGTGTTATTATCGGCGCTGAAAAATAATATGTACAAGATAAAGCAAAATACCTCTTAACACCGAATCTGATGCCTGCTTTTTTAAACCGCCAATGCTCTTAGGTCATTGTAGGTTTAGTAGTTTAGTTTGAAGAGGGTTTCATTTAACCTAAATCATTTAAATAATACTACTGGAAATTATATTTGTTTTTGTTACTACCTACTAACAAGAACAACAGTAAAAGCAAAAAGAGAAATGTGGGTTAAGAAGTGCCAGGAAATTAATACCTACCTGGGAGGCAGAAAATGTACAGAAACATAGAAGTTCCTCAGTAAAATAAGAACTAACGAAAGGAAGAGCACAAACATTCAATTAATATCCACACAAAAATGGGAAAAGTACTTTGGGGAACTACTGACAGAAAATAGGGACTTAACTCAATCACCAACAGAGGTTAATATTGAAGGAGAAGATATAACAATACAAGTGACAGCAATTAGAAAAGCTATAAAAGAACTGAAAAACGGTAGGTCTCCAGGACCAGGTGATATCCCGGCCGAACTTATAAAATGTGGATCACAAAAATTGTTTGAAACCGTCACTTGGTGCATAAATCAATTTATAAATGATTCTCCCGTACCCGACGAGTGGAAAATTGCTTATATTTCGTCGATCCTTACGAAAGGAGATAAGCTTAAATTTGAAAACTATAGAGGGATATCAGTCACAAGTACATTCAGCCGTTTGTATAGACGAATAATTAGAGACCGCATTCAGGAGGAATACAAAGACCAAGAGGAAGAAGAACAATTCGGTTTTAGGACAGGAAGAAGCTGTACTGATAATATCTTCTGCCTCAAACAACTAATAGAAAAAAAAATAAGCACAAATCAAGAAACCCACCTCATGTTTATTGACTTGCAGAAGGCGTACGATACAGTTCCTGTAAAAAAATTCTGGAATGTGTGACGACAGACGAATATTAGTGTCACCTTAATAAAAGCCTTAAAAAATATGTATGAAGGGCCAACATCGCAAATAAAAACTGGAAACCGACTATCGCAAAGCTTCCTGGTTAATCAAGGTCTACGTCAGGGGTGTTGTGAATCACTGACCTTGTTTGAAATATATGCAAAAAGCAAAAAAGCAAAAGCAAAAGCATTAAAAGAGTGGAAACAAAAATGCAGAGGCATGGGCGTAGACCTTGGAGAGATTTGCTTATATACATTGCAGTTTGCTGATGACCAGGTTGTTATAGCAAACGATAAAGATGATCTGGAGTGCATGGCAAGGAAATTACAAGAAGAATATAGAAAGTGGGGACTAGAAATTAATACAGAAAAAACAAAATACCTGCCAATAGGTACCGAACTAACGAACATCACATTAGAAAATAACGGAATCATCATGTCCTGCGACCATTACACATACCTAGGAATCGTTTTTGACATAACGGGGAAAGATGATGAAGACATAAAGAGAAGAATAACACAATCCAGAAAAACAATAGGTTGTCTAAACAGCGTACTGTGGAGTCACGAAATAGGAAAAAAAATAAAACACAATATCTACGAATCTCTTATTAAAAGCAGTCTACTGTACGAAGCAGAAACTTGGCGATTAACCGAAAACAACAGAAGAAAACTGGAAGCAGTAGAAATGGACGCTTTTAGAAGATCAGTAGGAGTGTCACGCAGAGGGAGAATACGTAATGATGAGATAAGACAGCGAATGGGGGTTGACGGCTTTCTAACAACAGACATAGAAAGAAAACAACTGATATGGTACGGACACGTCCAGAGGATGGATAACGAAGGCGATGATCTCAAGAGAGAACGTTTTAAAACCGATTGATATATATATATATATATATATATATATATATATATATATATATATATATGTATATATATTGTTACTTACCTCAGGAAATCATCTTGTAAATTGTAATTTTATAGCCTGTATTATGGGTTTTCGAAGCCACGGAAATGGATGCCATCAGAAGATCGATGAGAATATCAAGAGCCGACAGAAAACGGAATGAAGTGATAAAACAACAAATGGGTATAGAGGGCACTATAGTTGAGGATATTGAGAGAAAACAGCTCATATGGTATGGGCATGTGAACCGAATGGGGGATGAAAGATTACCTAAAAAAACATTGATGTGGCAACCCCAAAAAAGAGGAAACGAGGAAGATCACCACAGAGCTGGAACCTGGGAGTTAGGAAAGCGATAAGCGCTAGAAATCTGGACGAAGACCTAACTCAAGACAGAATACAGTGGCGTTTGAGAGTCGGACAACGTCGTAAGACGTTATAAAACCGAATATATATATTGTGGGTTTTGCATCTCTTTCATTTGCTAAATCAGCTTTTCTTAACCTTTTTCAGTCCGCGAAACCCTAGAAAATCAAGAACAATTTTAAGACCCCCTTAATAAAGAGCACAAGAATAAATTTAGAACAATTTTTTAAGTACTGAAAAAATGCATTTTTATGATAATTAAGGAATGTTGGTACTGCTTTTGGCTACTAAATTTGTTATATTGGGTTGATGTTTTTACTTGGTTGTAATCTCAAATCGGCTTTCAATTGTAGTTTGTTTCTGTATTTGCTTTTGATGTATACAAAGTAGAATATCCTTTTTTAAGGAAGTATGTGGACGAGAAAAGCAGTAAATGTTTTAGTGCTTCTTCTGATATTTCTTTATAAATTGTTTTTATATTCACCCAAAAACTTAATAAAGAAGATTCTTTGAAATGACGTTTTAAAACTAAATCATATGATATTTCTATTAATTAATTTTCCTGTATCGTTGTCAAGCCGATAATATCTGAAACATCTGCGTTGAAAGAATCAGCAGTTCGTCACATTTTTCCATCAGAGGATTCCAAAAACGCTAAAATTAGTCTAAAGATTAATTTTTTTTATCATAGTTTATATTTGACCTTCAACTTGGAAGATTTTATTATCTCTTCCTAGTAGACATAAGTTCAACTTGATAATGCCACTGAAGACAAATATATAACCATTGTAAGCCATTCAAAGATATTGAAATTATCAGCATATTTATTTCCGCTGCCTGCTGAATTCTTAAAAAAAAAACATTCTGAACTCAGCTCTAAAACACGCGACACGACTTTGCCACGAGACAACCAACGCACCTCAGCATGCAATAACAACTTACTGCTTGCTAATGCTTTCCGAAAATACGAAATTTAGAGGCTTGATTAATTGCTTGCTGCACTGTATTTAATTTATGAGGCATATTTTTAGTAGCTAATGCTTCTCTATAAATGCAACAATGATGCCACATTATTATCCCACGGTATTTCTTCAGTGTACATAAAGTCATTTAATACTTCAAATATTGCTTCACCTGTAGTATGCAAAGGCAGAGGCCTACAGAACAGAAAATTCTCAATTATGTGTCATTATATTTGTAATGAACAAATGCAAGCAAATTGGAGTCACTGCTAATCTCTGTGCTCTCATTTAATTGCAAAACATAAAATATGCATGCTTTAAAATTCAAAATCAATTGCTTTTGAACATTTCCTGACATATCAACAATTATCTTCTTCAGTGTACTATTGGATAACGATTTAAGGTCCAATTTTTTGATGTCTTTTCTCCCAACATAAAAACGTGAAAATCATAATTTTAGCGCACGGTAGTATTAATTCTTCAGCAATGGTGTGAGCCTTACCACTTTTTGCAACTAATAAGGATACTTGGTAAGACGCCAACACAGCATTTTCGATAATGGCCCAGTAGCAGTCATCATTATTGTTTCTTTGCTTAATTCATCACTGCGTGGAAAAATTAAAAGGAAGGACAGAACGTACCGTTCAATTGCCATCTTCACGGATAGCCAGGCAGCGTTTAACGCAATCAATTCTGTAGAGGTCAATTATATGGGATTGTTTGAGTTCCCTAAATAAACTAGGAGACTGTCGCAAGGATATCGTAGCGCGCTTATCTTGGCACGAGGCTGATAGGTCAATGAAATAGCAGATCAAATGGCGATGCATAGGCAGTAACAAGAACGGTTACAAGAAAGTGGGCAGCTCACAAATCTCTGGAATTCACCAGAACAAAAACAGATGAGAATATTTGCCAAAATTTACGACAGACCTAATAAGCAAAGGCAGGAGCCTACACCGGCGTTTTTCCATGTAGCAAGATTCAGTTTTTCTTCAGTGGAAGTTATTAGACGTTTTAAAAAGGGTCAGGCTAGAGAACGTAATCTAGGGCTGGAGGACCACAATAGATCTGAAAATATCGCAGTGGAATAGAACAAAAGCGACCGCAGTATATCTATCTAAGCAAGTTATTAAAATATCTTAGTTTGCTCTCTCAATACGTCGTTGGCTTTGTAAGGGTGAGGTGGCTTACCATGAATTATTTTGACTTGTAACATATCTGAAAACTAATTTTGTATTTCTGATGAAAGAACCACTACCAAATTGCACGTGAGCACTTTGCAGAAACAATTTTAGATTAGTTTGATTTGCTTATACTTTGGCTATATGCTGGCTATGAAGCATTGTAGAAATCGGCATTTATTTCCAACATATGCATAATTTTGTTGGAACTGATATTACCTCTTAAGAGTCTTAAGGCATGGTTTCCTGAACAAAATTATAAGTAAAAAATACAAAGACAATTGAAACACGAATATTTAAAATCATTCTCAAAATATTAACATTAATAAATTAAACAAATTTTGTTTTTTCTATTTTCAATGAAATAAGCATGTAAAGATGGCATGATAACATTTTATCAAGTGTTGTCTGTGTGTATTACTTAATAATTGATTTTTATTTTAGTAAAATACGAGGTAGAAAAACATTGGGTTAAAATAAAACGGTAAACGATAATTTACATCTACTGATTATTCCTTATCGCCTAAGAAAAGTAATACCATCATCAAAAATATCAAAAAGCTTTTTAAGGTAACAGTTCTGATTCTCATAAAGCCCTTGCATAACGACACATTGCATCACATAGCCTTTTGAGAGTACATCTTTTGTTCCAAAATATAAATAATTTTACACAATAAGCTGATTTACTAACTTCTTATTAGATTTATATTTTTATTTTTAGAATTATCACTTATTTTCATAATTAAACAATATTTTTTAAAATTTCAACAAATTAATGAGATTTGTATAATGTCTAAGTTGAATAATTTTTTGATAACATCTCATACTGTGCAGTTATTAACAATTGTGTAGTTTTTTGTTGACAATACAAGTGACTGTAATTGTGTTTACCTTGTAAAACCGATTAGTTTTTTGCCAAACCTAGAAATGTTAATTTTACAGTTTTGGGTGTGTCATATACTTTAGTATTTGTTTTAAATTTAGATAAAAACTATTTTAGGTTCAGATCTTTAAACAACAAATAAAAATATGAAATGCTAAATATTGGGATATCAGTGAAATGGGAAAAGTAAATATTACTTTTGATTTTTATTGCACCTGAAAGGTTTATTTGAAAAACAATACATATCCATTTTTTGCAAATATTTCTTTATACATTGTTCGCATATAATAGTAGTTTCTTTATCGATCTCACACATTCAGACGTGTAAAAACCCAATATGTCCGGAGTAAAAACTACATAGAAAATTCGGATAGGTTTAGAAAAACAACAGATTTGATGTCCATCTTGTCTATAAATTTATCAGTTGTGTGCATTCTTGGTAATAACAGATGAAGTTTGTTTCTTTTATACTAGGGAAATAGTTAGTATAAGGTAGTAGAAGTAGAAATGAAAACACAAACAAAGCTCGACATCAATCAGGTCCACCCCATGTAGCTTCTTTTATGTATAAAATTCTACTACCGGGAAAAGACATACATAAGTATTTGTGCCAAAGCTCTTCGTAGTATTTTCGGTGTTACTGAATTGCAGATCCGTCGAATTAGAAATAACTTAGCAATGAGTAGATGTTCTCCAAAATATGCCGGGGCAATCATATAAATAGGCCTAAGAAAACACACCCTGCGGATATACAAAACATACAGCTCATTTTTTATTATACACGGAGATTGAACAAAAAGAGTTAAATATAAAAACTATGTACAGAGCCTTTAAAGAACTTCACCCAGAGTCCAAGGTTTCTTTTTCTTCTTCTTCATGTGCCATCTCCTCTAAGAAGGTTGGCAATCATCATGGCAATTCGCACTTTTGATACCGCTGCTCTAAAGAGTTCAGCAGAAGTGTAGTTAAACCAAGCTCTCAAATTGTTTAACCAGGAGATGCGTCTTCTTCTGCTCGTTATAACGCTCGCACCTCATTACATGTCCCAGATATTGCAGTTTTCTGACTTTAATTGTATTTAAAAGCTCTTTATCTTTTCCCATTATTCTCAACACCTCGACATTCGTGACTCTATCCACCCAACTTACTGTAGGCTCGTAACTCGAAGGCTTCTAATCTGTCCGAAACATCTTTCTTTATTGTCCAAGCCTCCAACCCATAAAATAATACGGAGAACACGTAGCATCTCAGAAGTTTTATCTTTAAAGAAATTGAAATATTTCTGCTGCAGAGTACTGTTTTCAGTTTATTGAAAGAATTTCTTGCTTGTCCTATCCTTGTCTTAATCTCTTCTGTGTACTAATTATTTTCGTTAATTATTGTGCTCAGATATTTATATTTTTCAACTTTTTAAATGTTCTCCATGTATTGTTATGTTTTCTTGGCGCTTCTGGGCTTTGGTAATTACCATAAAGTGTATCTTTTTTATGTTTAAAGACAGTCCGTTTACTTCGCTGACTTCTACCACTCTGTCAATCATTTGTTGTAAATCCTCAAGACATTTCGCTAATAAAATAGTGTCGTTGGCAAACCGTATATTATTGATTGATTGATTAATCTAGAACCAGAATCTGGAGAAACCAAGGCCTATACTCCAGTCTTAGAACTATTTATCGATGATAGCAGTGGTTTTTTACTGCAGTTCCTCCGCTTTTTGTTTGAAATATCAATAAAAACATGAAATCATCTTGTACCATTATTTTGATATCTACATTACTTCCAATGAATATCTTAGTAAAAGTAAGTTTTGAAATAAATTGAAGCTGGCCAGTTTTTCTTGATTTGTCAAAATTTTAATTTTTGGAAGTGTTGTTTTTCAAATAAACGCTTCTTTTTTATGTTGTTCTCCTTGACGTTACAATCTGTTAGAGACGATGAAAGTTAAAAAATAACGATGAAAGGTAAAAAAAAGTAATTAAAACCAGTTAAAACACTTAAAATAAAAATCTGAAAGTTCCGGAGGGATACTAAACGAACTATTTAAAAAAGGATCGCACAAATTACTCAGTTTGATACTTAAAATGTTTGGGCGACGCAACGGTTGAATTTAGAAGAATTACCATTTTGGACACACACATATTTATACTGCATTCAAATATAAGTAACGAGATAAGAAAAAATACAAGAAATATCATAGGGTCAATGTAATATTAATTAACTTAAAGGAAAAGTAAGAAATGCATATAAGGAAAAATATTGCAGATCAAGCAGGGTTTACAGCGGGTAGATTACATTTATACATTCAAGTATCTCAGACAAAAGACAAAAAAAAGACTAGTTATTTAGCATTTATCAACCTGAAGAATACATACTACTCAATATCTATATTGAAGTTCCACAAAAACAAACAAAAGTAGCGAAAGCACATGCAATAGAGTATTTATTAAAATCGTGAACAAAATATACATACAGATAAAAGACTACTGCGGGCTGCTCTACCCCACTTTGTTCAAAATATTCCTAGAGAAAACGTTGAAATTACAAAACCAAAAATGCGAGGAGTAAACATACTAAGAGAAATTCAAGGTGAATCTTAGGTTTCGCTGACGAACAACTAGTTATCGCACAAGATGAGATGATTATTTAGAAACAACTAAGGAATATATGGATAACTAGCTGATTCGGCGATCTTCGTACCGCCTCAAAATTAAATAATGTTTCTTTTATTTTTTTTGCTTTGCATAAATATATTTATAACGACAGCGGCTGTCGGATTACATGACACCAAAGGCATAGCCGGCTATGCTCAAGTGCATAGCGGGCTATCTATGCTATGCACTTCTCTTTTAAATTTAATAGATGTTAACTGGACGCCAGGCAGATTTGTCCCAGAGCTCACGCTGTGCCAAAGCCAAAAGATAATAAATAACTGCGACGTAATATAGGCTAATCTGGCATGAGCATGTCGGGACGCTATAAAAAATACAGAATCGGTTCTGATAAAAAGACGAAAGGGAGGAACATACCGAAGATCATTTACATATGAAGTTATGATGAAGAATGAATATATGAAAAGAAGAATCCTGCAAAATATATATATAAGCAGAATAGAATGAGCTGGGTAGAACGGTTGAGAAAAGGAATAAAGTGAAAACTGAGAAAATACTTAGTAGTAGTATGGTACATTATCAAATATTTAATTAATTTGTGTGTATATTTATAAATTAATAAAACGATATGAGAAAATTTTTCTCTTTGCACAGGGGGTACTAGTTCTTCGTAATAAGGAGACAGAACAGAAATTTCAAAAGGCTATAAAAATCGCTCTAGCACAGACAGAAGACTATAACAACATAGACTCAGCTTGGAAAAATATCAAAGTAGCTCTGACAAGCGTATCAGATGAAATACTAGGACACAAAAAGAAAACAACAAAAAAATGGGTCGATGATGATTGCCTGAACTCCATATTAGCAAGAAATATGGCTAGAAGGAACATGCTACAAAACCCCTCGCACAACAACAATGAAATGTATAGACAAAGAAGAACAGAGACAAGAAAACTAATGAAAAGGAAGAAGAGAGAGTATCAGGAACAAATAATCAGAGATATAGAAGAAAAAAGAAAGAACAAACAAGCGAGGCAGTTCTTTAAAGGAGTTTCAGATATCAAGACCGGGTACCAAGCAAGAACAGGAAACTTTCTTCAAAACGACAGTGGACAGCTTATCACTGATGACAAGGAAATCTTAAAAACCTGGAAGGAATACTTCTATCAACTATTGAATGACCAATCTAGCAGAAGTACATCAAACATAGAGGTAAATACAGCTGAAATAGAAGACCAATACCCGACATACGAAGAAGTAATACAGGCAATTAAAAAACTCAAAAATAATAAGACACCAGGTAGCGATGGTATACCCGCAGAGTGCTTAAAACATGGAGGAGAAGCGTTGTACAGTTCGATATACAAGCTAATTCAAGACATTTGGCAAGAAGAAACAATGCCAGATGAATGGAAAGAAGGGGTTATTGTACCAATACACAAAAAAGGAAACAAAAAGCAATGTATTAACTACAGGGGAATAACACTCCTAAACACCACCTACAAAATCCTTGCAAACATCCTGCTAGAAAGAACCAAAACATACACAGAAGAAATCGTTGGAGATTATCAATGCGGATTTAGACCGGGCCGCTCTACAATTGACCAGATATTCACAATAAAACAGATAATGGAAAAATGCTGGGAGTTTGATCGTGAGCTTCATCAGATGTTCATAGATTTTAAACAAGCATTTGATAGAGTATGTAGGGACAGACTGTGGACAGCGATGCAGGAACTTGGCTTTCCAAAAAACTAGTCCGGTTGATACGGATGTGTATGGAACGGTTACGATGTAAGGTGAGAGTTGGACAACAATACTCGGAGACATTTGAAATAAACAATGGACTAAAACAGGGAGATGCACTTTCACCACAACTCTTCAACTTAGCTCTGGAGCACATAATCAGAAGTGCAAGAATCGAAAAACCGAATACAGTATTTCATCGAGAAGGACCAAACTTACTACTGGCATTTGCAGACGATATAGATCTAATAGGAAACACGCGATTAAGGATGAAGGAGACTTTCGTAAGGTTTGAGAAGGAAGCAGAGAAGATGGGGCTCCAAATCAACGAAAACAAGACGAAATATATGTATATGAGCCGCAATAACCAAAGCAGAGACAGAATCGGTCAGAACATTACCATCGATGACTTTAACTTTGAGCGCGTTAGAGGATTCAAGTATCTTGGAACAACAATAACTGAAGACAATAACGGATCACAAGAAATAAACAACAGGATTCAGGCCGGCAACAGATGTATTTTTGCCCTCCAAAACCTTATAAAATCTAAACAACTAACACGACGTACGAAGATACAGGTCTATAAAACAATCATACGACCCGTTGTGATGTATGGAAGCGAAACGTGGACGATAACAAAGGCAAATGAAGAGAGACTACGTGTTTGGGAAAGAAAAATCCTAAGGAAGATCTTTGGTCCGGTGCTTGATGAAGCATCAGGACAATATAGGATAAGAACTAATAAAGAGCTTGAAGAACTTTACCCAGACGCCAACATCATAAAAGAAATAAAGTCCAGAAGACTCCAATGGGCAGGACACCTCAGAAGACATTCTGACGAACGAACAGTAAGACTGGTGTGGGAGGAAGTCCCAACTGGAAGGAGACCACGCGGACGCCCTCGTCTCCGGTGGCGAGATAATATAGCAGGAGACCTAAGCACTATGGGCGTGGAGAATTGGATGGAGGTTGCTCAAGACAGAAAACAGTGGAGGCATGTTGTCGAGTCGGCTAAAACCCACGAAGGGTTGTAACGCCACGGAGTAAGTAAGTAAGTACAGGGGTACTTATGCGCTGTTTATCTTTTGAAAGATATATTTCATTCAAATAATTTTTAATCATGTAAATTTAAGAATGCAAAAATTTATTTCATTTTACGTTTGTTTTCGTAAGTCTTTTGCTATAAACCTTCTTGGGATGTCCATATGCAAGGTTTAAAATTCCAAACCTTATGCGAAAATAAAAAATCCCACGAATTCTTGAGGAGAAAAAGTTTACAAACCACATCAAGCAAAAACGAGAGGTTGAAACAAACTATTATTTAACCTTTTAGAATAAAACATTTCACTATTGTTTTACAATATAATAATAATTAAAATAGAAATATAATTATGTACAATGTTAAGAATTTAAAAAAATTCGTATCCAAAACAAAATGATTACATCATCTATTAAATAAACGCCGCTTAATCAACTAAGCTTTGTATTAAAATGTTTATATGTGTACGTAATAGTTATTATTATTATTAAAGAAATGTAAGTTTAATGAATGATATAAAGATTGTACTAATTAGTGGGACAATAAACTTCTGTCATTCTAGATATGTCGAAGTCTTATTGAGCGGCTATATAAAATTTAATGAGAATAACTTAAGAAACTAATTGAATATATACAAATACTGTAGTCTAAAATATTTGGAAATCCTTTTTATATTTCAAATGTTCTACTTTTATTTAACTTTCGTATATTGGTCCATTTTATAATAGTCCACCTTTAATACCTCCAGTATAGTTTAGAGGTCATAGCAGGATAAGAGCGTAAAGTCTAGACACAATGTAAGAAAGCCAGAAAACGAAAATACTCAAAACTAGAGCACTGATTATTGAAGAATCTTTAAAAGCGATTTTTTTTTAACTTTTTAACTAAACTTTTTAAAAAGCCAGTATACGGATATTATAAAAAATAACTGAAACGGAAGGAGTATAACTTCCTAACTTGAAACCACAGAAAATTATAAGTTCACTAATAGTCAAACTCCAATTCTCCAATATACTTTTTTGGAGAAGACATTCTTTAAGTAAAAACAATTTTTGCCAAATAGTTAACTTTCAATCTTGTTTTGTTTAAATTTTATGTGGTTTTGTGTATTTTGGTAATTTGAATAGAAGGGTTGCTTCGTAGAAGGTATAACGTAGATACTGTTGTAAGTCTCTTAGTTTAAATTTATACTGCTTAATGAAATAAATTAAAGGGCTTTGTCTCTAATTGTATTTTTAATAGTTACTCTTTGGAGTAGCAACTAAAGATATGTATTTAATAGCATCTTAGTTCACAATGCCACTGTCTCTAGTACCATCTGCCTGAATGACTAGGTCAGCGCACCTTCTTTATTGCCGCTTCCCTGGATCATCTTTGTACAAGTTCTTTCCATTTTTTTTCTGTTTGTTGTTCTGTTTTTACTATTCACTATTTGAATCTAATTTTTTCTCCGTGTTCCATCTCCTTTAGTTGGGATTCTTTTTCAATTATTGTTTGACTTTTCTTCCCTTCTCCTTCGGGCGGATATATTTTAGTGCTTGTCTTGCTGTTAATTTGGCCTCCTTAATATTTGGATAACTCATTTCCATTTGTTCGCCTTGATTAGTTACATTAGTTATTACATCCAGTTATGTTCTCGTGTTTTATTCTTTCTTATAATTCTGTATTAGTTATTATATTGGTCCAGTATATCTTCAGAATCTTTCTTAAAGATTTATTCACATAAGTTTGTATTTTTTGTTATAATTTTATTAGCTTTCCAAACTTTTGCTTCTTAAATTAATATGATGTTATTACAATTAATATTATATTAAAAACTTTAATTTTTGTTGTTTCAGATATGCCACTTATTTGTAAAATTTTGGTTTTTTTCAGATTGTTTGGTTTCTTGTTTATACAGGTCCCATCTAATTTAGATATTCTAATTTTAGGTTCCAACTAATGCCTGCTGGTGATTTTGACATTTGTTAACTTGTTCCAACACAAGTCTAAGGGTACAGATGTTTTCGATATTAAAGTATATGAACAGAAACCTGCTTGGTTGCTTCTCAGTTTGTTAACTAACTAATTCAACTTTTCCTTTTCCAATATGATTTTAGTCATTAGTTTAAACATTAAGTAAATAGATGAGAAGTGTGAGTTTCTGTGATTTTGCCATTTTTTAGATGTTTAAGTATAGTTTTAATTTCTTCCCTTGTAAGTTTCCCCATTGTTCACATTATTTAGCTCCTTTAATTCTCGTTTTTTTCTTGAGTTGTGCTTTCTTATATTTGCCAAATAATTCTTCTGAGAACTCCTTTTCAGTTTTAATTCTTTTCCCTTGAGTATCTTTTCTCCTATATTTCTTTGTCCTTTTCCCGTTAGTTTTTGAATGATTGTGTATTGTAGTTGAAAACCATTTGCTTATGCTGCTTTCTCAGATAATCTTTTAGGATGTGTGATTTCTTTGATCCTTCCTAAATTGTTATTCAACTTTTTCTTTTTTATCATATTTTATTTTGTTCTTTTCCGAATCTTTCTTTTGAAATATTTCTTGTTTAATTTTCATTCTTTCTTCTACAATCCGTAAAGTATTTTTAGTTATCCATTTTTTGTTATCAAAACTTATTACTTCGTTTTCTGTCTTTATCATTACAGACCATCCATCTTATTTATTATACTTTCTTGTTTTAGAGCTTGTAGCACATCAAACGATGGAGAGTGCTTGAGGCACACAAAATGGACGAGGTCGCGTTGCTCAGAATAGTAAGAGATGTGGACGTGGTTCATTTAATCATTCTTACTAGCACACAAACAAAAGAAAAATTGAAGAGGAAAAAAATAGGGACATGATAGCTATATATAATAACGGATTGATTACGGCTGTCGCCGCTTCTCCGCCCCCCAATTTCCATCTTTTTCTGTCATATGCAGTTGCCTCTTCTAAGTCTCTTGTCGCCATTGCTTCATCAATATCGTTGACGTATCGTCTTGATATCGTCTTCCAAGACTAGGTCACATATTTCATCTGTTACCACTGATAACTATTCACATTTTGTCATATTCATGTTTAGACCTGCCAACTCATATTCTTCTTGCAGTTTTGTTTTCTTACCATATAGCTAAGATCGTAGCTGTTTTCGGCAATTACTGCCTGGTGATCCGCAAAGAAAAGTGTATATAGCGTGCTTTCTTCCACCGTTATTCCCATGTTTCCACATTTTTTTTACCCATTTCACTAAGGATCTGTCTAAATAGATTTTAAATAAGGTAGGTGACAGACAGCAACCTTGTCTTAGTCCCTTTGTTGTTTGAAAAGGAGAGGTGATTTCTTGTCCCATTTTAATTCTTGCAGAGAGATGATAGCTACTAGAGTTTAACCAGATATATGGGAATAAACAATACAGAGAAAAATCATAAATAATTTGCCAAAAAAGAACAGAAACCAAGTTAATAAAAAATCGTCAAAAAGGGCGCTACTTTGTCTTTTTGTGAGGGACAAAGAAAACGCAAAACCAAAATACATATATAAACAAATAACAATAAACGATAACGAATATACATATATCGTCAAATAACAGGAAAATATCATACTTACCTTGTATGTTATTTATCTGTTGTCCAAGAGAAAAAGGATTGTTAAAAAAATTAAAAACTGTTACGTACAAGTCATATTTATTATCAAGCCTAAACATATATTTAATTTGACATATTAATTTAGATCTTACAGATGATCCATTATAATTTAATGCCTTCTTACATTTTTATAGAAAGTTAGTATAAATTTCTCTTATGACCTGGTAAACATATTTACAAATGATCTTAATATTGAATGTTATTTTGAAAAAATTAAAATTGAAAATTTACTAGGAAATTATTACATCATGATTATGTAGTTTTTCAGTTCTTACAATCTGTATACAAAATTTAGTGTTATATTAAAAAAAAAAAAATAAATAAAAGTGATCGAAACATAAAAAAATTACGTAATGTATACCTTCAAAAATCACTAACACTGGACCAAACTGGATATATTAGCAGAAAAATCAAAATATTAAGAAGTGTTTTCTTTTTCATATTGATCATCAAAGGGAAATATTCAGCTTAATCATTCAATCTGCTGTTTCAGCATACATAAAAAATAAGTAAAAACTTACTGCGACTTGTTGGCTTGTTTATCTACCCCCGCTTGCCATTAAAGATGACCCACTCTATACCAAATTAATCTTTACTTCTGATAAGTACAATTTCATTGACTGCAACCATAACCATACTGTTACCAACACTACTGCTTAAATATACTTTTGTTCTCTAATAAATGCTCAAACAATACTAAAACAACAAACAAAAGCCAAAAGGACTCAAAACCCTCGGTATTAGCGGAAGAAAGCCAAGACTTCTGGCTCATTTAAAAGCTTGGTCGGCAATCATCTTAATTCCACAAATGTATAGTTTTTGCCAGTAAAAATCTTCCCACTATTGTGACAAATTCGATTTAGCAAGCGATTGGTCTAATTTAGAAAATTGCCATGCTTCTCCTTCTCCATTTGAATTCGATTATTATATGAACAATTTGGTTCTTATATTGTCTTTCCCGAAAAGTTCGGTTTTCTTCAGTTTATGTTTAAACATCAGTTTATGTTTTAAAATACTTGCACTAGCGCATTGTATTCGCAAAATTCAATTAACCAACTCCCATTGTTATATATTTTTTATATTCCCTCCTTCTTCATCACTAGTTTATGTTATGTATTGTTGTCATCTCTTTTAACGTACAGTTGATTCTGATTTGCTTTTATTCCCCACTTCAATAATTTCGTCAGTATAATTATAAAATTATTCACATTAAATATAGATAGAAATGTCTTACAAAAAATAGTTTCAGAACCATCTTTTTAGTATATAATATCTTATTTTATATTTTATAGCTTTTTATCACCTGAATTATGCACTTACTTATATTCTTTTTATATTAGCTTGATTTTATTGGCGTCGTTATGACCGGAAATCCATTTTTGAAGCGTTTACAGTTTGTTCGAGTTTGAAAAAACTGTCACACTACTATTGAGGTCAGCGGGGCATTAATTATTTGTTACGTATAAATTAACATTAATTAGAGACGAAAAATTATATTTAGTTCGCCGGAATGACGGCATTTACTCACCCACAAATAACTAACTGTCCAAACCTATACCAAACGAAGTCGTAATAATAATTGTTTAATTCAAAACACGGAGTTATGTCACTTTTTAGAATGTTTGTTTTATTCTATAAGATATTATTAGAGGCTATTTATTCTTTTGAAATTTTGTAGAGCGGAGGATAATAGTAATTTGTTAACTATTTTTTTTACTTTTTAATTGTATGTCTTGATTTATTCACTGTATTGCCGACGACGTATAAATACAGATAATTGTGAGATTATTTGAAGACTTCTAATCAAACTTAGATTTACATCTACAGTAAAACCTCCCTTAACCGAAACCGTTTTAATCGAAACATCGTTTAACCGAAACGGCTGACAGTTTCAATAATTTCGTCAATAAAAAGTAAATTTTTATCGCAAAATGTAAATTCTATTAATTTCACCGATTGATGCCTATGTGTATTGGGAAAATCAAAGAAAAACAAGAGCTCTAAAAGATATTTGAGAAAAAGCACTTCCAGTTTTTTATAGAAGCCAAAAAAGCTCATGGATGTCGACCACTTTATTTTCAGAATGGTTCGAAAATGAATTCGTCCCAAGCGTAAAATCCTTTTTAAAATAAAATAACCTTCCCATCAAAGCATTGTTGCTTGTTGATCAAAATCTATACAATAGTGATAATTGTCAGATTTTTGCCACCGAATGCCACCAGCTTAATTCAGCTGCTAGACCAGGGCGTAATAGAGACATTCGAGAGACATTATAGAGGAGCATCCTTAAGACATCTGTTATTACAGGAGACAAATGAATCCAAAACTATTCCTAAGATCCTCAAATGTTTAACAATGAAACATGTTGTTTATTGGTGTGCTGAGTTCTGGACCAAGATCAAATCTTCAACTTTGAAAAAATGCTGGATAACTTTTTGATAGGATTTTGATTGACGATCCTAAAGAAGAAAATGGCAAAGAAACGGCAGAAAAATTAAACCTTTAATAAAACATTTGCCGGGATGTGACGAAATTAACTAAGAAGAGATACGTGAGTGGTTAGCAGCCGATGACTCAGAAAGTGAATTCATCGACCAGGACTCATTGATATGGTTCTTCATCCAGACAACCTGAGCGTATTAGACAATGAAGATCACGACCCAACAGACAACAGGCAGCATGAGAGCATGAGACGAGACTTTCAATGCCTTAAGGATAAGAATTTTATACAGTAGGCCTAATATGTTAGAGACGACTGGGTTCTTAATTTTTGTTGTCATTGTATATCATTGATCGTCGAACGATCAAATGGGGCAAACTCACAACGTTCTTCAAATTAACGATGGAGATATATAGTTGCCAAACATCGTTGTCAAACGATAACGTAAAAGAAAATAGAAGATCTCTTTAAAAAAACTTGTTAAACTTGTTCATTTTCCTTAATTTTATTACTTTATTCTGTATTTACTTATTAAAATTAAAAAACATTACGAAATCACCTCATAGTATTATTTAAACAATACTTTAACCAAGAATACTATAAAAAACAATGTTATTTTTAACCGAAATTTTTGTTATCCGAAACGGTCTCCCCCCCCCCCCCAATTATTTCGGTTAACGGAGGTTTTACTGTAATCTCAATTACTTTATTTTATGTAAAAGACAAGTTTATTTTTTATCATTCCATTATTTATGCAGTTAAAAGCCTTTATTTTCAAAAAGTTTGTGCAGAGCAGTATTTCGATGTCGAGAAATTGTTGAAAACATTGTGCATCTTTGTTTGATGTTGCTTTGGTGTTTGATTTCGCCAAGTATAAACTTAAATTTCAAAGGAAGTTTATCATCAGTAACTGATGCATTTAGTGGATATTGTAATCTAAGTATTTTAGAATTATATTTTTTTTGAGTTGGATTTGTTGTAACATAGGCATGTTGTAGAAAAACTAAACGTGACATAAACGCAGAATTCTATGCTTTTAAAATGTTAGTTATATATAATATAACAAAAAATGTGTGATCAACATTTTATGTAACTAAAAGAATAAATTTTGTAAGGAGTAGAAACAGCATTTTTAAACAAAGATATAAAAATTTAACACGTAGGTACGTACCTACAAAATAAATTGATGAAGCAGTAGAAAATACTTTGGAAATTATTTATCTGCAGCAACAACAATCTCTCAAAGTGAAGATGATTTACAAGATATACTTCACCGATTTAATATAGGGTAAGTCCGGGAGAGACGGGCCACTTTTTTTTCTCACACAGATTACTTGAAAAATTGACTAGTGTATGATACGATTTTTGGAAAAGAATACTTATTATAGTTTATATATTTATTGTGCAAAATAAAAAACATGTAACTTGAGGAATATAAAAGTTATAGAAATTAACATAAATACTTCTTATTGGCCCATCTATACCAATACGTAGGTACAGATGTGCCATTGCTATTGGTAGAGTTGGGCTAATTTGAAACACATAAAATAATGATGTTAACCTATTTCTTTTTACTAGCAATTTTTCCATACGAATCACAAACATTTTCAAATTTTGTACAGTTGTCATGGCACCAGCGTTGCAAATCAAACATTGAACCCAGTCATCTTTTTTGGCTGTTTTGCTGTAATCTTCACCCCAACCAATGCACTCATTTTCATTAAATTCGTCTTCGTCTTCGCTGTCATCTGAAACTGCCACATCTGCATTCATACCATCATCAGATGAATCTAACTCATACTTTTTACATTGACGCCTTTTGTTTTGCTGCTTTGGAATTGTCTTTTTTTATTCTTGTTTCTTTATCTTCTTTTCTTGAATTTTGTCTGCAGAATTAAGAATTTCCGCCAATCTTCTTGTTCGGCACCTTACATTCTCTTTTGCAGCATCAATTTTGGGCACAGTCGATAACGGGTCCAATACTTTTCCAGGTGTCACACTTGAGTCTTTAACATTAGACGTACCAGCTGCAGTTTCTTCATCAACGACTAGAGTAATGCCTGCAAGTGAAGGATCTGTTTGATCTAAAATATTTAGATCTATTTCTGTATTACTTTGTTCTTCTACTATAGCTGAGGAGCTCTCATTTGTGGACAAAAAAACGTGCTCTGTAATTTTATCGGGATCAAACGGTACAATTCCTGTGGCAACAAATCCAGATGTTCCATTTCTCACCGTTGCTGAGATTTTCCACGCATTTCCTAACAACTCACCAAACTCGTAAGTGTAATTTTTCTTGTTGGGTTATTTCTGATATAGTTTTCACATCTCGAGTAAAAATTAGCCTTTAAAGATTTAAAAAGAGCTCGGTCCAACGGCTGCAGAAAATGCGTGGTATCACTGGGTAAGCACAACATTATAATTTCGTTGTTTTCGGCGCTTTCTAATACTTCCACTGCTGCTGTATGGGACGTATGTCCACCTAATATCAGCAAAACTTTGCCTTGGGGCTTTCGAGGAATAAATAGATTTTTTAGCCAATGTAAAAAAATATCTGCATTTACATAGGCCGATTTTTCGGACATTACAAACATTGCTCCAGGTGGCATTCCATCCGCGTATTCTTCTTTTCTATTTTTTCCTTTAAAAATAGATTACGGAGGTAAAAATACGCTCTTAGCATTGCAGCTTATCACAAAAATCGTTTCTCCTTTCTCTCCTGATGTAATAACAAGGACGTTCTTGGATCCTTTAGACGCGAGTACATGTCCAGGCCTGTTATTTAACTGCAAACGTGTCTCGTCTATGTTGAAAATATACCCCGGCATATTTATTGTTGACTATTGGTTAAAATACTTTGCAGTAGATCAAAGTACTGTTTAACTACCTCGTGGTTTAATCCTTTTGCCCTGTCCAAAGAAACTCCTTCACCTTTTCGCACTGATATGTCTGGATGGCGCTGTAGAAAAGACTGCAACCAGTCAAAACCAGCTCTATTGTTGTTTCTATTGAATTTGTGACTTTGTGACATTAAATTTTACTGCTAACTCAAACGCCACAGTTCGTACATGGTCACGAGTGGGTGCAAAACCATACTTTTGCAATTTCTTAATATGCAGCCCTAATTTCATCTCGATCTCATCCCCAAGAGTTGAAGAAGGTCCAAGTCGATTGTGTTTTTTTAGATCATTATTTTTCATTCTTCTCTGTATGTTACTTCGAGGTATGCCATAAGCTAATGCAGTTCGATTTAGTCCCATGCGATTTTCTCTGATAGCTGCAACCGCATTTTGTAGTGCTTCTTCGCTCCATTTACCTCTTTCAACAGTAGATTTCCTCTTATAATATGAAAGCATATTATAACCTGTAACAATATAGAAATTAATTAATAATACTCAATATTAAAAAAATTGTTAAATAATACAAACCCAATACTTATTATTAGCCCATCTATACCGATACACTGTGGCCCGTCTATCCCAAAGGTTCGGTAGAGACGGGCCACGCCATGCCGGCAACACACTGTTTAAATTTTATAAGGATATTTTAGGTTAGGTTCAGTTGTTTAATCTCAATATAATATTTATAATTAAGTAAAAACATCTCCGTTGTTTATGCATAGACGTCGCAATGACCACGTTCAAAAGGTCTGTCGTTGACTAACTGTTATAAATCAACGTTGTCGCACTGCGCAATAAACAGAGGATCTGCAATATGACGAATGGCCCGTCTATACCGATTGCCCATCTCTCCCGGACTTACCCTAACCCTCAAAAAATTTAACATAACAATTTCACCAAAAAAGACATGGCTATAACAGCAAATGTACTTATTGTAAATTGGAGCTAGATAATACAAACAGTGACGGTGTTTAAATATCCAGGCATTACACTACACTGTCTAGCTAAGGAAAGCTGTAAATATAAGTGGAAGATCAAGTGAATATAGCCGAGGGATGCCTGAATGAAACATTGTGAAGAAATAAAAATATCGGGAAAGAAATGAAAGATATAATTTACAAAACAGTCATCAGAACAATAATGATCTATTGCGTAGACCCGACACAAACGGAACAAAAAGAATGTTATAAACAGCAAATATTACAACCGTTAGAAAAATGAATAGTAAGATATTATAGGACAGAGCTAGAAGTATAAATATATGACGGAGATGCAAAGTGGAGAACGTCAATGTCTGGAAAGTTGCTAAGAAAGAGGAGAGGAGAATGGAACGATCATATAAGCAGAATAACAACAAATCGAGTAGTAAAGACGAGAGAGTATTAAACTAGAGAGACGGTTCCCCAATAGAATATAATGACGTTCAGTGGAAAGACCACAAAAACGATGGAACATTGTAGACACATTAAAAAATAAACAGTCATGTCTAGATAAAAAAAAGAAGAAAAAGATATTTCTTAGAAAAATAATGTAATTAAAATAACTGAAATTGTTATGTGACATTTCACATTTGTTAACGCTCAAAGTTAAATAAATATTTTTTAAATTGACATCTATTTCAAGCGAGAAGCGATAGAGGCATTATCAAGGAAATACTTTAAAAAACCATAAATAAGATACAGATGCATAAAAAAAGAGACAGCGTTTAAAATACACATTAACTTCTTTGGGAGATTTTTTTGTGATATTTTTATTGCTTATAGTTAGTAAATTTAAAAACAATCAAATTTTTTTATGATCGACTATTAAGAAACCTTTTAGTAACAATAGAATGAAAAAAAAAAGGTGTATGGTTGAAATTATTTCTTCATAACCACAAAAGGAATTTAAAACCTAGAATAACTAACCCCTGGTGTTTGATGTCCCAGATATTGTTTAAATGATATGGTGTAAAAGGGTGTATGGTTGTATGAAAGGGTCTATGATTTCTAACTTAAAAAGACATTTAACGAAATTTCGACCGTTCATGCGGCAAAGATATTTAAATTGACAAAGAAATATGTGAAGGGAATTATCGTAAAGAGGCGTTCTCTGTACAATTAAATAAGAAATATGTTAGAAAAAGTCAGCTATCTCTCTACCTTTTGACAAATTTTTCCAATGATCGAAGGCTAGTGCATCTAGCTACATTGTCCTTTCTGCATCTATATCGGATTTCTTCATTTCTTACTCAGGTACTAAAAGTGTTTCGTTATCAGTCTTAAATACTTCATCTAGACTGATCTTAATATGCTTTTGTTTCGGTTCGTATCGGTTCTGGTTTTCGGCATATTTATTTAGAATATTTTCATTAACTTTCTTTGATCATATATTCAAACTGTTTATCTCTACCATCATGAAACAAGTGTAGATTTATTTGATTGATGTTTTATTGCTTCTAAGTATCTGCCTTTGAGTTTCTGTAGCATTTTTAATTTTATAGTCCATCGTGGCACGGTACTCCAGACGTCAGATACCGGAGATTTGAAACCAACATTGAACTCTCCGCAGAATATTTTACGAAACATTGATAACTTTACTTGGAGTTGGGGATTTTCTGCACTAGCATTATAAATCATGTGAAGTTTTCGTATTGAAACATCACTACTTACATATACTCCTTTTGATTTGTTGCGGTTCTAGTGACTTTCAGTACCTTTTAAATTTCCAATAAACTGACGAACCGTCTCCTTCTTAACCAGTGATCTTTGGCTTATTCTATCACCTTCTCTGTTGTCCTCTAATCCTTGGTTAGTTCTTAGTTTTGATACAAGGCGTCGAACTCTTTCTGTTGTAAACTGAGTAAGGTGCAAAAAGAAAGATTTACACACAGTTACGCTACCCCTAGAAGTAAGAGGAAATTGACAGGTAACGCAACTAGATTTTGGTTTGGATTTTGCTTGTTGTAAACCTAAGCCTAAGCAATTTTGTTGGGACCTCCGACGTTGAACGTTTTTTGTTATTATGAACCTCTCAACTAATTGGTCCTGAAAAAGATTTTAGGGCTTCGAATAAAGTGTCTTCCGAAATGCACCGGCATCACTAAGCCGAACTTCACAACATTTAAAAGTTTCACCTTTATGTAAGCAACCTATGAACACACAACCACCAGCAGAAGCAGCGTATCTCTTTTCCTTAAGAAGTTGACGTTTTGTAACTGTATTTTGTCTTTTTTCGTGATCCAAAACTTATTATTTCAACTAATACTAATTCACTATTTAAATTAGCTTCATTTGAACTCATAATTTCACTCAATTAAGCACAAACCAACAATTTTCCACTAAAACTAACCAGTTAAGATCCTGTACTGTCAAAAATAACAATCAAATCAAAATTATGTATTTAAGTCACGTGATTGGAATACTTATTTATTAAGAAAATATTCCTTTATGACTGAATAGAAAATGTTTGGTTTTGCTATAACCGTCACACATTATATGTGGGGTTTTGCTTTAAAAACCTACTTTTAAATTAATATTACAACTGGAAATGTGGGTTTTTGATCGGTAATAAACATGACAGGCAATGCATTTTAAAATGACGAATTAGAAACACAATTTATTTAAAAATAATGTTTTTGGACATGTGGAGTTATGAAAATTACCTCATCATTTAGCGAACATGCTCTTGATTTTGTTCTTCTAGTTTAAATAAGTAACTAAAAAACTTTATTAAAGTCTAAATTATTACAACTAAATTAATGTTTGAAGATACGTAACAAATTGCAAGTAGGAAGTAAAATGTATTTAATATTCTCCATTAATTTCTTGGCACTAATACAACTTATTTTTTGTTTGCTATCTAATATTTTACATCATTAACATTTCTTGATCAATATTATGACATTTTGAGATAATTCTTTGGTCAATTGTATCTGGTTGTGTCTAATTCACTTTGAATTTTGAGTTACCTCTTAAAAAATCTAATGGAGGTAAGTCAGAAGATCATGGTGGACATCCTATATGTCTCCGTAAAACAGTATCCAGATAAGTTTGCACCCTAGCGGTGTTACGGGGCATAGCTCCGTCTTTCTGAAATGTTACGTTTTGACTTGTTAAGTCTTGTGGATAGTTTGTAATTATATTAATGATTTGCAACTTTTTCTCGGTCTCCGACATATTTACGTAGCTCTATTATTTAAATTACCGTCAATAAATATTGGGCCTACAATATATTTAGCTAATATGTCTGCCCAAACATTTAGTTCTTGAAATCCCCAGAAACCTTGAAACTGTTTTCTGATCTACTTCACAAACGTAAGCAACAATTTTAATAAAATAAGACGGATTAATTAAGTGGCAGCTTGCCTATAGGAGCTTACCTCGCCATCTCATCTCAATTTTCCCATTCCGACATCAAGGTTTGCGCCTGCTGAGCGTAGTCGTATCAGTGTTACCAGCGCCACTTCTTTGACATATATGTCTAGAAGGGTGATGCTAATGAGTAGCTCCATTACAACAGTGGGTGTTGTTTTGATGGCATCTGGTCATCTGGTATATTTAGGCAAGTCATCCGCTGAATATGATTTAATTTTTTGATCGCTGTTGCCTATAGAACTATTGGTAGGCAAGCAATAGCTCTATAAGAAAGCATTGGCCCAATGACATCAGTGTAGATATAGGCGATCATCCTGGGCGAAAGACCCCAGGTGCGTCCGACCGTTCGTCGACAATGCTCATAGGCAATATATACCCTTTTAGCTTTACCATCTAAGCGGGAGTTCCATATTAACTTCCTGTCAAGGGTAATACCAGGGTATTTCATCTCTTCAGAAAAGATTACACCGCAGTTTAGGATCCTTGTGGTATAAAGCCCGTAATCCTTCTTTTTCTGGTGAAGAGGACAATCTCTGTTTTATTAGGAGTTATAGATAGTGAGTGTTCCTTATAATACGTTTCTATTAGTCTGAGAGCAACTTGTAATCTCTCACATAGTGTGTTCTCAAACTTACCGCTTTGCAGGACAGCAATGTCGTCTCCATAGGCTATTGTGTACAACCTGATGCCTCTGAGCCAACCAGTGTCTAGAACTATGTTCCTTCCTGTGGACATCCTCTCGTAACCATGTAATAATGAACAGGAGCGTCTTCTACAGTTATGGTTATTTCTCTATTTGAGAGCATACTAAATATCCATTTTCTTACGGTAAGGGGGACCTTCCTGACATGCTGGTGGGTGATGGTTGGGAATGTTGTTTTATTAAACGTTCCCTCAATGTCTATGAATATATCTATAATAGGGTGTATTCTTTATTATCTAGCGATCTTTCAATTCTTACCACTACTTCATGTAGTGTAGAATGGGTAGTTCTTCCCGATGTATATTTTTATGTATACCGTGTATATATATATATATATATATATATATATATATATATATATATATATATATATAATGTACTTCTCTATGTTTTGAAGAGAAGCTAATTGGTCTAGTATCATATAGATATAGATATATGTAGTTTTGTTTTGTTCTTTCGCATAATTCTTCATTGATTGTTTTATTGAGCCAGGGTATATTTTTCCTTCAATATCTACTAAAGAAAGTCTGTAGTCTCTTTTCATCAAACTAAATTATGGCTTATATAATTTTACCTCTCTCAAACTCACAAATTCGTAAACCATTGTAAAATGTTATCTCATGTTTTCAGCATAAATGGCGTTACATATTTCAAAACTTCGGTAATTTCAAACGGACTTTAAAGTTTTCATAGATCAAAAGATATTTCATAAAAGTGATACCATTTCTTGTCAACTAATTCTGACAGAAAAATGGTAATTATTTGGAGCTAAGTTTGGCAGGCCGAAGTAGTCTGGTCACTGAATCGTTTCGTTCGTCAATAATATCAGCTTCAGATTTATTATCAACTATCAAAAGAGATAGTTTCGTCAAAAAAAGACATACAAATTATTTTTCTTATACTATAATGAATACCCTAAGAATAACAAATACATTAAATTTACTCCCAAATTTTGATGCAGTGAAATTTGCTTTGAACCGACTAGCGACTGTACTGTTAATTTTTTATTAAAGCCGTACTGTCGGCCCAATATAACATCACATTTAATTTCTGGGAAAATTGTTTTCATATAAGGTTACTTCTTATTCTCCCTATACCAATAAAGTTACCTGCTCCATTCTAATCGGAATTAAGGACACAAATACAATATTTTTTATGTAGGTACATAAAATGTTTATATATACATTTGGATCCTGATCAAATATCTTCCTCATATTTTGATAAAAGGCAGCACGTTGTTCTTGATTACTAGAATAATTTTTTTTTCATAGACGAATATGCGGAGTATGTTAAACATGACTAATAATCAGGTTTTTTAAAACGTTTCTAAACAATTATTCTTATAAGCAAAATGTTAAAGATCCTAATACTCCTAATACTTATAATATAGCAAACCATTTTGTGTAGACTAGATGCACACTTTAATTAACCTTTCAGCGGTTGCGCGTCTTTCCTAGATACGCTAAATGTTAATTAGTTATTTTAAGATGTAGGTAATGAAATATTGTAATATTAATACAAAATATATTCGGTGGAAGATTTATACACTGTATTTCTTAAATATTTTTATTAAATTTCATTAAAAACAATAACGGTGTCATAAATCCCAGATGTCTCTTAGATACTGCACATTAGACATATTATTATATCGCAGTTTTGCAGTCTTGACAAATATGCTTTGAATGTTCCATACAGATGAATTTCTGACAAATTTCATAGCTGAAGCAGTGATCGTTGAACGTTTATCATTTTGACAAATCTTACATCTTATTTTACTTGCTGTGACCTTTACTGTCTCGATACCTAATTCTGCTCTTCTTTTTGAAATTTTTCTTGAGCTCATTTTGAAGGGAGTATTGTGTTCTTCGTTCGACATGTCCTTTCACAAGAGCATTTGAAAGTAGTCGAAGGTATTTTCTTCTAAGTATTTTTTATTATTGGTGGAATAGATTATATAACTATTGATCGCGGCTACATTTAACATGGAAACAAATACTACCATCGACCATCTTTTAGTGTTTCTGGAAACATTGTAAGAAGCACAAAGTTTGTCTTGTCTACTGTATCTACACCTCCCTTTATCTTGTTATAGAATGTTATAATCTCGGGTTTCTTTTAGTCACCTGTTTGTGCGTCGATTGCTGCGTCGTCATGTTGGCTTGAAACTAATATTACGTTGTTATAGCGCTTAGGCACGTAGGAAACGAGTCATGTCGTTCCGAAACCCAAAAATACTGGTATTGGGCTCACGCTTTTTTGTAACTTTAAATTCATTGTGAATTTGGTCCTTATTTCTTCATCGTTCCTACAAAGGCAATTTTTTTCTCATCAAGATCTTTTATCAAATCAAAATCAGAAAACCAGTTGTCAGTGGTCAGTGTTCTCCCCGTATTAAATATAGGTGTTGCCAGCTTTTTACCACGTCTCGTGGTTTGTTACTTCTGGAGAATGGGTCATCTGGTTGAGTCCCTGCATAATTTTACATGTTATAAGTGTAAAAGGTGAGAGCGTCAACTATGGCATAAATTTTGATACCATATTTATTGGGTTTTTCAGGGATGTATAGAATAAAGAAGCATCTTCCACGAAATGCCTCTGTTTCTTGTCAATTGTAACAATTTTCCCATACGAGTAACATTTTTGGCAATTAGACACAAACTCCTCGAAAATATTCCTTATTGAACTTATCACTGTTTTGAAATAAATTATTCTTCATAGTTCTTCAAGTTTAACTCGATTACCATGGTAAATGACCGTCAAATAAAGCAAGCCCAAAAGGGTTGTTATTTCTAGTTTGTCTGTATCCCTGGCATCTCTTAGACGACAATAATTAGATCTTACAGATCTTGTGTACTTATTTGTGAAGTTCATGATGCTCTCAATCATAGGATCAGTTATGAGGCACTTCCAAATATCAACGATGTCTGTGTGAGATTCTTAGCTGGTCTAATGATCCCAGGGAGACGGTGTAATATATTGCGAGGTGGTCGCTTATTTTTTTGTTTAGATTTTTGTGCCAAATCCATGAGTCGAAAACTTTTCCATTTTTCTTTAGATGAACTATATAAGCCTCGTTGGAACTGTCAGCTTCGTCTTCGGCATTACTTCCATTACTCAATTCGGACTCAGCAAACATAATCCATACGTACATCGTCATCCGACTCAGCAAACATAAATTTTGTAACAGCTTCTATATCAGTGGGATTCTAAAATAAAATAATCAAAAAGGAACTAATTGCCACAAATGGTCGCGTGTATATGAGAGATACAAACCTCAATATCAACGTAGAAAGTTTTCAACACAAAAAATGCATGAAATAGTAATATGTTATCAATATTACAATAAGAGTAATGTAAATATAACAAAAAAAAACGATGTTATAAAAACTTACCTAAAAAGTCGCGCGTATCTGAAATACAAATGCAAAATTCTCAGTAACGCACTATCCCTTGACAGTTTATTTGTGCACTGGAACTGGAAGGTTGCTTTAGTAATGGAGTAGGAATATCGAAAAGCACCCGATCGCAGCGCAGCGTAGGTAATAGATATTATACATTACTAAATCTATTACCCGTGTATCTACCACATACGCGCGACCGCTGGAAGGTTAAACTTAAATAAGATTTTGCCTCTGCCAAACTTAAACGAATAAACAATTTACTGATTGCCATTCAATCTTTACACACTATATAAATGAGAAATTAAAACAGCATTGTCTGTTATAAGAGCTATAAAGTGTATTAAGTGTGTAAACTATTAACTCAAACAAAAACATTATACATATAGCATTATTATACCCGTATTTAAGTTTTTTATCTATTGTGTTTACTCTCAGCACCATTGACTCCGTATTATTAAATCATTAGTAATTCAAGCTATTTACATAATCAAATTAAACAAATATACATGGTAAATGCATCTCTCTTGGGAAACAACCTTCAACGCGAGGACATTATGACATTTACTTACTGTTCAGGTTAAATTTTTGTTATCTGGTTTGCAAGGTCGTCCACCTTAAGTTGTTAGATAATGTCATACTTTTCGCATTTTCTGTCTTTTCTCCACGAAATGACTTAATAGCTTTAATAGAGCCCGAGTAAGTGAATGTTTCTAACAGTTTCTACACATCTGCGTATACAGCTATTAATATGATGGATTTGTTATTGTAGTACAAGCAGGAAGAACGAATCTACTATTATTGTTAACATAATTGCTTATACGCAAGTTTAACTCAAGGAAAACAGGGATGGCAGCAAAATTAAATTCACGAATTTTGAAAATTGACAAATAAATGTAGAAATAGATAAAAGATCCGTTTGGTTGTAAAAACAACTATTATATTTCATTATTTACATTAAATATAATATAAACCTTAGAGACTATATTATGGGGTATTGGTATTTTCTTTCACGGCTCTGAAAAATTGGCTAGACAAGCCGATACTAATTTTTATCAGTCTTATATACCATCGCGGCCTTTTTGGTGACCGAAGCCGTTTTTATGTTTTTTTAAAGGATGTCTGTAAAGTAAAATGTCATTAATAATGGGCTTACCCAGTAATTGTGATTGTCTACTTTGATAGAGATACGAACTATCCTCTGATTTGACATATTTTATTCCAGTATCTGCTGTTATGAACGTTTGTGCTGCCATCGATGGAACGCATTATTACTTCTCGCAATATCGGATTTGAGTGATTTTCCAGTTCCGCGAATTTTATCCTTGCTTTTTCCATCATCATGTCGGTCGCTCTGACTTGTTGAAGATCCCTAAACAGAAAACGTTCAGCGAGGTATCTGGGTACGTTGACTGTTTCTCTGTCTTATTAGAACTCCGAAGCCCCGGTTGCCCAAGTAGATCAGTCTGTATCCATAGCCTCTTATTTTGTATATTAGCACTTTACGCCAGACTCTGTCGAATACTTTGCTTACATCCAAGAAGGCTGCTCCTGCGTATTGTCTATCGTTAAATCCGGTTGTTATGTACTTTGTTAGTCTGAGTACTTGTAGCTCGCTGAGCTTCCGGGATTAGTGCTAGCCGCTCTGTTTCTGCCGGAAGTCTGCTGAGGATGAATCTGCTGATTGCAGGAAGTAAGCTTATAGGCCTGTAGGTTTGCGGGAATATGTTGTCCTTTCCTGGTTTCGCACTCATGATGAATTAGGTTTCCTGCTATAGGTTTGGGAAGAGCCTATATCTTAGTATCGCGTTTACTATGCTTGTTAGAAATACTATGGCTTTCGTCGGTAAGTATTTCAGAGCTCTGTTTGTTATATGATCTGTACCAGATGCTTTGCTTGGACAACCGGTTTTTATTAGTTCGTATATTTCCTCTATATCCTCTGGTTTGCAATTTTCCAGTGCATATGATCCTGTTTGTAATTTTTCGGTTTGCTGTCATTTTTAGCAAAGTATTATCTGGGAAATATACCGACAACCTTATTTCATTTAAACGTAAAGTGTAAAAAAATCGGAAAATTTATTGATATTTAAAGAAAAACTACTAAATTTTAATACACACTTTTTCACCTTTATATTATATAATTTTCCACAATTCCTTACATAAAAATTGTTATTTTTAATGTTGTAGCTACTAATTTACTTATTGCTTGAGAATGAATCATGTAAGACAATTAATGGTAGTTTAATTAACATAACCTTGACTTCTCCATATAGATTTTGTTACCGCTTTGAAAATTCAAAATTTTTTAATTATTTCATGAATATGGCGCAATATGCAAATAGGTAAAAAAGAAATACAAATATTAGTTTCTTACATATTAATACACGTTATTTAGAAAGATGGTCGATACGTGAACACACAATAATAAATTTGTGGCAATTTCTTGGATAATTTTTCGACTGTTTTAACAACCATTCAAATTTCGTCATTTTGTGTCATGTGGAACAATTTCACCCAATCATGTCAACATTAGACTGATAATTGCATTCAGTGCAATTTTCAATCCCTATGACAACACGATCGAGTTTGACAACTTCATCCATAAATATTATGCGTGGTAATAGATCTTCTATAGTAGAGAACAGCAACGGATCTACTGTTAACTTAAATTTTAATAATTGTACTTTCACTAACTGTACTTTTAATAAATAAATAAATGTTTCGTTATGTTGAGTTATGATTTTTTTTTTTCGAAAAATTATCCGCCGAATATCCCTCGGACATTGATGAATGCCTCATAATTTCATGACAAATTTCTCAAGCTCGTTGCTTGGTAACAACACTCAGCCTTCGGCTTCAAGCTGTTACCAAGGAACGAGCTTTCGATTGTCATGAAATTATCTCGTCTGTTATCAATGTCCTAGGGATATTACTACTGAAAATTTAATCTTTAACTTATGTAAAATAAATGACAGTAAATAAACAATTTATTTTTCTTTTCTTTTTGATTTACTTATGAATCCTCAATCATGTCTAAATATTTTTTCAATGCACAACTGACATCGCCGTATGCGAGCAGCATCTATATGAATTATGAAATGAATTTAACTATACTTGAGTATCAAAAATGTAGACACTAAATTTCAGAAAATTGTGAGTGGTGAGTTATTCTTGGTCTTCCAGTGGCGTACAAAATTTGTTTTAATTAAGATTAAGATTAGTACCGGTGGCAATTGAGGGCCTGAAAATTATGAGAACTCACTTTCAAAGAAATAATATTTATAAAAGCACGTGACAAATTCATGAGAAAACTTCATGAAAAAGTAATCAAATCGACCATATATATTAATTCATACTAAATAAGCAAATCTTATTACAAATGTGAAAAGTTATCGAGCAGCAGTTATCGATTCTGATCATTTTCTTTTTGTAGCTAATATAAAATGTTAATTTCCAGACAAAAAGCAAAAAAGTATAATATTACAAACTTATATGTGACATGCAGGAACTACCAAGATGGAAAGTAATAAAAAGGTACAAAAGATACATTGATACCAACTATAAGTATGTAGAATCACAAAAAGTAGAAAACATGTGGACAAAAATGATTACAAAAGTAATAAAGGAAACAGAAAGAAATATAATAAAAAAAAACCAAAAAAAATATAATTGGGTAGACAATCAATGTAAAATGAAACTATAACTAAGAAAATTACTTTGATAAAAATATATACAAATACAAACGGATACTGAGGAAGTTAAGTATACAACATATCCAGAACAAACTAGTATGACATCAGGGTACCTTTCTGTATGCATGGAAGGGTGGATGGTTGAAGACTATTTTATTGTATGTAAAATTGAAATTGAATACTAATATTTAGGTCTACATCTCAAAAAGTGGTATCAATATTTTATTTTGAATATTTTAATTTACAACTAGTCCCATCTCAAAGGCTAAAAATGATATACATACATACATACACATATATATATATATATATATATATATATATATATTATATATATATATATATATATATATATATATATATATAATAGTTTAAAGGTTATTAAAATTTTAGGTCGAGAAACCGAAGGTTTAGCCTAATTGTAAGTCCTCATAAATAGAAAGTTCTAATCTATTTTGATAATTTACTATTAAAAAAATGAAAAAACTTTCTTCTTCATTGCTTTAACCAGCAATAGACAAATATGTTTTCGCTTTTGTAGAAAACTCAATAAAAAATAAAGTAAATTTAATGCTAAATTGTCAAAATATGTTTAAACTTCCTATTTTTGTGCAGCTTTTAGAGCAATATGCACTATGTAAAAAGTTATTAGGACAAAAAACTAGGCTAAATCATCGATTTCTCGACTTTTTTTAATAATATAAATTATTAATATATTAAATTTTTAATCACGGATAAACTATAAACTTTTTATACATATTTTTTTTATCTAACAGTTTTAATGCATTTTTAGCCGTACTTTACGATAAGAGAGAAATCAAATTTTATTGGGTTATGTTAGTATTTGTCCAACTGTCACATGAAATCTTATTTATATTCAAGTTTTTTTAACAATTGTTTCACATTTTAGACTGTTATCGTTAATATTTAATTAAAATTTTCTCGTCCAAGTCACATTCTGAAAACTATTTTATAGTTACTGTTAATAAGTGTCGGAAAATTTAAATTTGGCGCATTCGAATTTTCGGATGTGTCCGCCATCAGAGGCCACTTTTTTGGTCTCCTTTTCATAACGATTAGATTCCCTCTTTTGTCTTTCTGCTCGATGCCCAATAGGTAATCCCGATCTATTTTATTAACTTAAAATTATAATTTAGTTTTTAATTCGAACTAAGCAAGTTTTGTATTGATAGTCAAGTCGCCTGTCTTTTTTTGAGATAAATAAAAATAATAAAAAATTTTTTTCAATAAATTATCATGGAAATGGACTATTGGAGACGATGTTGCCAGCTCACTAGACTTAATAGGGTGAGGAACATAGACATTAGGAGAGAAATGGAAATTGACATAGATATATTAGACACTATCGAAGCCACTAAACTAGTATGGACACCTGCAGAGAATGCCTGAAAATAGATGGCCAAAAAAAAAGATAAAAAATTGACTCCATCCACTAGAAGAAAACGAGGTAGACGAAGACGGCCATGGAGAGATGTCGAAGATGCAGTGACCGCCAGAGATTTAAAATTTCTTGAATTTTGTTTTCAATTGACAACATTGCTAGTGCAATTAGTAGATCCCTGCCCATAATACTTGTAACAAATGTTTTGATACTTTTCAATATAGAGAAATATTGTTCTCCTTGAATTTCGTTCCGATTGGCATCGTAAGAGGTACTTGAAGAATTATTTCATTATTTTAAGAAATTATTATTTCAGAAAATCTTGCAAATTATTTTCAGTCAAAAATGATTGTAAGTGGACTGCCCCTGAAAGTTCTTTATAATCGGATCTTCTGTAAAGAAAGTTAAAATTTTTTATTTATGACGACCGGCACTTTCAATTTCTAATTTTTCTTCTAAAAAAATTTAATTGATTTTAAATATTCCACGCTAACATTCCTAACTTGTTTGGAACTTTATAAGCAACACAGCAAAATTTAAATGTATATGTGCCGTATACGTCACATTCAATTTGTGCAGACCAATCAATCTTAACCGTAGAGGCACAGGATTAATAAAGCAATATTCGCTGTGTGCAAGTACTTGGAGGGATACAAGAAACAATGGTGCGCGTGCAGCGGTGAAATCTTGAAACTTTGTTAGCATATTTCAGAAGTAGTTATTGAAGAAAATGAGTTTTCACCAATTGGTGTAATATAAATTGTAAAAATGCAACAAAGATTAGTAAGTTCTATCGGTTTCTAACTTCTAAGTACAAATTAATGCAACGAGAAAAGTGGATTTATATCATAATAAAGCAGAAGTAAGTAACATAACACAAAGTCTGCATTCTTACTCCAGATTTCGTAATATGTTTGACGTGAAGATTAAATTAAAGTTCACTTTAAGTGTAAATTTCCGTAATATAAAATTTACTTTAAATTATTCAATAGTAAAAAAAATAGTAAATTTCAATATTAATCATGTGGGCTCAAACTTGTTGAAAGGTTGGGATTGACAAAAGTAACAGTTATGCAATTTAGTCTGAAAAGAACATCATTTAAAGCTACAATTATATTATTTATCTATGATTTAAAGTGTACTTTAGGTTGTCGTTTTAAAATCGGACGTTAATGTCGCTCTAAAATATTGATATGATATGCAGTTATTTGTATTTTACAGTGGATACGATAGTTGGTTGATACAATGTTTACCTTTTAATAACCTTTTAACCTCAATATTAAATGTCAAAAAAGGAAATCTAAACGTAAAAAATATACTTACCTACGAATTTTTACAGTTAAAAATCAATTCAAAATTTTTCCAAGTTAATTATTGATATATAATATATATATATATATATATATATATAATATATATATATATATATATTATATATATATATATATATATATTATATATATATATATATATATTACAATAATTATGATTCTATTAAATAAACATCAAGTCACTTTATTTGCAGCTAATATTAGACTAAAATATTAATAGTGCTACTACCTTCGCTAATTTATGCCACTAGGTGTCGCTCTTCGGAACTTGCACACAGCAAATACTGTGGCAGAGGTATTGTGAAGAAGTGAGAAGTGTGTTAAGTCGTAATTGGGCCTAACTGAGCAGTTCACTAGAGAATGTGTTACTGTATAGTTAGATAAAAACATTATTTATATAATGTAATTTAAATGTTTATATAAAAATAATTGTGGGAGTGTACGTGCACATTGTGCACTCATGGAACCGTCACTGCCTATAACACAAATTTTGTAATTTCCTGTTCGGCGCCACTAAAATAAATCAAGCATTCCATACATTTGCCTCACATTGTATTGCTAATAGGTTTTAAAAAAAGACTGAAAAAATTATTCAGTTTTGCTATTCTGCTATTGCCTTGGAATAAGAAACAGAAAAATACGTGCTCACTAAAGGCTACTGTTTTTGGTATCGCAAAGCTTCCGCAACTGTAAACAATGTATCTCCGCTCGGTGTTTATGTTACAGTCATAAACATTGTGGCGGATATTTTAAGCGAAAAGTGTTGGTCTCAACGAAAAAATCGAAACGTCAAGGTTGTGAAAGTGTCTAAATTAGCTGTCTATATTTTATATTTGTTATGCATTTTATTTGTCACGTCTTATTTTTAGATGTGATTCAACTTTGTTGCATCCAAAATGGTTATAATTTGACTTTATTTTATCGAAACGGGAAAAAATATTTTTAATTTTTGTTATTTTATATTCATTTTATACAAATATATTGCGAATTCGAAACCTTTTTATTATCAATTTTTTTAAATTTTATAAAATTTGCAGAGATTGTACTTCAGAGAAATAAGCAACATTTAATAATGTTCAGGACATCCAGGAGTTTTCCATTAATATATACCTATGCCTATATATATTTTTTCTGCAGAAATTTCGGCATTTTTTTTTATTGATAACAACGTAGTGCGAAAAACGCGATTTCGCAGTCAATTTAAATTTAAAATTATTAATCTATGAATAGAAGTAATAAAAACTTCAAAATGACTTAATCTAAAAGTTTTAAGTTAATTTGTTGCTCAAAAACATCGAAATAAGAAAAAATCGTTAATTTTTTATAACTTTTGTCAATATTAACTTACACGTTTGTGATTTCTCTTAAAGGAGGGTTCTAAAGTGTTTAACACACCCCCAAATTGTTGATCCATTAATTAGTTATTCAAATTGGTAATCTCTTATCGAAGGTATTAAAATCACAGAGGTAATATTTTTGTTATAACATAAGGCATACAATAATAATGATACGGTAATTCTATGGGGATCGTACGAAAGGTAAACTTTTTTTTTACATTTAGAGTACCCAAAAAAAAGTTCATTTTTTGATATGATTTTTGCAAAATAATTTTTATAACCAAAAATCTTTTGCAAAGTTAGTGTTATTTTTGATTTTTAAACAATTAGAATAACTTTTAAACTATTACTAAAGTAGACGAAATAGTTTTTTATATTTGTTTAAAACTCGTCGTTTTAAATCAATAACTCGATAGAAATTGAATTGAGGTTTAGAGTTACAGGATTACAAATTATGACGAACTTAAGAAAATATTTCACAGATATACTACTTACAGTTATACCGGATATATCAGAAGTGGGCAGTAATTATGTTATTTTCTATGGAATATTTTTAGATTTTGCTTAAGATTTTAAATAAAAATTATGTAAGGTACAGTACCTAGGTCAAAGTTCCTATTTTTTGAGTTATTATCTTTTTTCAAAAATTTTCGCCCCAAAAACAAACCATATTATTATTTTAGAATCGTGAACAATCGTGATCAACTGTAAACTAACTAATAGAAAAACAATGTTAAGTAATGTTGTTTATCTGATTCCAAGCATCAAAGTCTGAGTCCAATCTTTAACGATCTTTAGCCGATTGAAGCCTTTTTTTATGGATAGTGTGAGTAGTTCCTTTTTTGCCGGCGACAAGTTAAAAATCCCATATCCTTTAGACAGGCCATTCACGTTCCGACTGGATGTTCGTCTCCACTCACGCTCCGACTTTCTATCCAACTAGCGGTCCAACTTCACGTTGGTATACACTAGGTTGTTTTCACGATGGTATACATCGCTTAACCAAAAAATGTATCGAATAAACACTACGCAAAATATAATATATGTATATTATGATATGTATGTTTAAAAATTAGGTTTCGTTTCTCTAGTTATTTGTCTAGGGCTGAACTAATTAATTTTTTCAACTTTTGATTTTTATGACTTTTTAAGATGTAGGAAAAAATTATAGTTTTTAAATATTTGTGTAGATATAAAATCTATATTTTATTTGCTTTAAACTGGAGCTGGGATTTATTTTGTTGTGTGTGTCGTATATTTTTAATAGGAATAATTTTTCGTGCAATTGAAAGTTATTTTCTATTATTTTTTTGCGAACTAGGGATCTTTTGCTACAACTATTATTTAATTTTCAAAATCCACAAGGAAAAATTCCTGTAGCTGGCTGTATACCACGTATAACAAAAAGAGGTTAATCTTTGTAAATGGGTATATTTATTTAAAAAACCCTTAAAAGGGCCACATCAATAAAACAAACGTTTTCGGACTACACAGTCCATCATCAGGTTATTAAAATCGAAAAATGCCTAAAAATAAGTATAAACCATTTAGCTAAAACAAACGAGATTGTAAAATTTTGACTATGGTTGAAAAGCAAAAGATGGTTATACTTACTAGGTCACAATGCCTGAGCCACCAAAATATTAGGGTAAAAACCCTTTAAATTACATTTAGTTATGAAATATTGTTCATTGTGTTATAAAATAACTGTGATGTTCAGTATTAAATTAAATTTGACTATAGGTAACACATGGCTCAATTGGGTTCCAGAGCCGGTGAGAGGGAACCTCTGCACTCGGAGAACAACGTGGAACTGATTGACAAGATACTTTTGAAGGATGAAGATAACAGAATGTCAATGTAACAAAAACTATAATAGTTGTACATAGTATTACTACAGCCAAGATTCAACAAGTTTTGATGATTTTAAAAAAATAACAACAATCTAGGTGTTGGGATTTAAAAACTTTTTATTTATTAATTTAGGGTATAAAAGATGTCAAATCAATGATGGTTTTATAGTCATGATTAATAGAATGACCTGTGCCTTAGGCAACTTATGTTGCTTTTCGTCGTATGGAATGTGGTCTAAAGTGTATTTAATTTTGGGTTAGCTTATATATATGAAATTTATCCTTTTATGTTTAACACATCTAGGACAAGGTAAAAATTAAATAACAAATATTTGAAGCTAATATCAGACCTCATATTTAAATGACTTTATTTAAGAATGCTCCTATGGTGAAAAATTAATAAAATTAAGTTTAGTAAGATGGAAATCTACAGGCTGAAGAAATTGAAGTAGTAACATATGTGATTGAATTTAAAATTGAAGAGGCTGGGTTCCTCAGAGACTAATGAGAATAAAAGTAAAAGAAATGACTGAAGAAAAGGAGGGGGGGCGGTTGAAGGAGAAAAGGAGTTGATCAACAATTAGAGATAATAGGGGTCCTTTATACTTAAAGTATCTAGCACCCTGAACAAAATC
This sequence comes from Diabrotica balteata, assembly GCA_918026665.1. Taxonomy (NCBI): domain Eukaryota; kingdom Metazoa; phylum Arthropoda; class Insecta; order Coleoptera; family Chrysomelidae; genus Diabrotica; species Diabrotica balteata. The sequence goes on along the minus strand of OU898279.1, from coordinate 95,503,463 downwards.
TATTTTGGTGGTATTAAATTCAGTTTGTAGAAACCTGAAATTTGTTGTATAAGTGTGCTACTAAGTTGTTGACCGAAAGAAGGTAAACAAAGGTAGATTAGGATTCTTTGTAATATGGTAGATTATGAATTTTAATAAATTGTTAGATAATGTGTGAGTGATTACTAAATTAAAACTATTGGATACATGTTTAATATATGAATTGATCAAGAAATAATGAAAGAGAACAGAATTGACAGGAAAGCGATGTAGAAGTGAAGAGTGGATAAGATAGTGAAATGTTGGTATGATGGATGTGGATGGTTCTGAAGTTAAAATTGGGGTCAGAAATTTGTGAGAGGAAGGTGTGGCGATATTGTAGAAAATGGGTGTTTGAAGAAACACAAGATTGTGTAGGAATAAGGTGTTGACGTTTATATAGGAAAATAAGGCAGAGAAAGTAGGGCAGTATTGTGAAGTGTGGACTATGAAAAAAGTTGACGATGTAAAGGTTGAAAGTCACGGTTGAAAGATACATGGCGATTAACACAATCGGGGCTATTTTGTTTTTCTTTGACTATTTCCAAGTCTTCATATAGATCTAATTTTTTCTAAAATTATATAATTTTAAAAGTATATATATATATATATATATATATATATATATATATATATATATATATATATATATATTTGGAATTTCCAAATCTATTTAAACTTGATGGCTTTTAAAATTTTACTTTGAATACGATTTTTTATAGAGCGCTGCATAATTTTAACATTCAAAAGAAAATCGTCAACCTTGTATAAATATAACATTCAAGGCTTAACAGTTTTCTTGAAATTGTAAGAGACAGCGCCAATGTCTACTAAAAAACTTTTATTTGTTTTATTATTATCAAATATCAAAATTATTTATTATCGTTCGCTCACAGCTTTGTGAGCTTTTTCTTTTAGAAAAATAAATTAACGTTTAATTCGAGACCTCGTAGTAAAATTCAAGGTTTTGATTAGCGGCCAAGATCGAGTCAGATTAATGTGATTTTTTGGTATCATTTACCGAACTGAACTTGAACGTCGTCCAGATGTAACAAGGTTGGAAAAAATTGTGTCCAATTAGGTACATTCATTCATATTTTTATTAGAATTAGATACGTGAGTAAACAAGAACAATTTTGAAAACGACGTATTGGAATAATTGTATTAAACAGTTCAATCAAACAAACCTATCCAAATGATTAACACGTGTTAATATGTAATAAATTCAATTAGTTCTTTTACTTACTTACTAAAAGTATTTGACGTATGATTTGGAATATAGATAATCTGTATAATAATATACAGATTCTATTAAATTTTTGTTTGGGAATAGACCATTATAAAGTAAACTTTGAAGTTTAAACTTTCAGACCAGTAGTCCTATTGAACATATTTTACAACAACTTTTTTAATAAAAAAACTATATTTTTGTGAAACGGGGTGTGGGGGTCGGCGTGCATGAAGGCATTTTCACACACTTTTAAGTGGCATAAAGACATTAAAAAATTATCGTTAATAAAGTATTTTTATTTGTCGTAGCAACGAAAAATCAACAAAATTTAACCTAAAACTCCATAATGTCCAACAAGTTCAAAGAAAGAAATGTAGTTTAGTTTTAGTAGAAATGATGGGACGCGGGACCAGATAGCGATTTTTGATGCGGGAGGAGAGAACTATTTTTCTACGGGTAAATCAATTTATTATTTGACTACCTCGACAATAGAATGAAATTAATACTGTCAAAACAATGACAATGCAATCTCATTAAAATTGCTTTGCAGTTAGATATTATATCTTTCAAAGTCAATATGGCATTGAAAACAGCCTTAGTCGCCAGGCTGTAGATTTTAAAATATGATTAAGCAAGGATATCTAACTATATTTGTTGCGACTTTTTTGTATTACTGTTACTGCACCAACTGTTTCAGAGCTCATTACGCTGCAACTGTCAGTAATAATTCCTTCACATTTCTTCGGATCCAAGTGCAGTCCTCTCAACAAGTTTAATACTATTTTTCCTAAAGCTTCTCCTGTCGGGCATTGTTCTTTCCTTCTTTCTTGATTTTCACTAATTATTTTTATGTTCTCAGAAGCGTCAATGAACTTGACAAAGTCTTTAATGAAGTTGTTATTGTGCATGTATCTCAAATTTAGAGTAAACTATAACCATTTGAACAGGAAATACTGTAATATGGCCCTCTTGCTCGTCAAAAGCAAGAAGGTATTATGGATTATTGCCGTAGCAGAAAAATGTATTATTTAACCTTAATCCCAATATCCATTAAAAGCCCAATAATCAAATGGATTTAGTCATGGATTCAAACGTAAACTTCTAGTATAAAACTGTGGATGAAAATGTTAAAGATTTAATGTTTCAATTTCCATTCCAGAAATCGTTTTCAAAAAATCTTTTGAAAAAATAAAAGGTTCTACATTAAAGAATATGAATATGAGAAAATCGTAATTTTCTTTTGTAGTTCACTCGAATATTCGTTTCTGTTAAACTTTATTTGAAAACGAAAACATATTGTTTACCTTATTATGCAAAATTATTAATTATTTATGTATTTCTTAATATGTAATAAATTTAATTAGTTCTTCTACTTTAAAAATATTTGACCATGATTTGGAATCGCAACTCACATGTATGGTGCACTTGTAACAATTTAAGCTAATTTTCAGCATAAATTTTTGGTCAACGTGTAGTGTGATGTGATCGATGAATATTTAATTGGCCCTTTCATATTTCAGAATCGCCTAATAGGAGAGAAGTACTTGAATTGTTGAAGTACAGAATGAATTTCCAGGACTCCTACAGAACGTCCTACTAAATATCACAGTGCAAATGTATTATCAGCAAGACGGAACTCATGCACATTTTGCTCGTCAGGTTATGCAACATTTAAATATAAAATTTTCAAATATTTATATTGGTCGCAGTGACTCTATGAGTTGGTCTCCAAGGTCTCCAGACCTAACTCCATTAGACTACTTTTCATGGGGTTGGTTTTTCAAATGGGGAAAAGTAAAACTCGACACAAATGAGGAAAAGTAAAACTCGACACTCGGGATGCACTAATTTGACGTATCAGAAATATCGCAGCCATAATTAGGTCAAGCCATTATACACTAAGTAGAAAATGCTTACAGGTAAATGGCAGGATTTTTGAAAATTTATTAAAAGAACATTTAACATTAAATTAATGTTAAGTTACCACTTTGTGTTAATATCGCTATATCTCGAAAACAAACGAGTTAGAGTTAGAGTTTATTTATTTAACTACATAACAAATACAAATACTGTTTGTGCAATTCAAAAAAAAATACATACAAAAAAAAGGAATATAAAACGTAACGTAAATATATAACAAACAAGAACTCCTATTAAACAGAAAAAGATTTATGGCAAAGTTACGGTTATGTGTTACAAACATAAATTATATATTCTTCTAAGCAGTAAAAACAATGTTTTAAAAGGTCCCAAGGTCCCAACAAAATAGGTCCCAAGACCGATTCTTGTGGGACTCTATGCTTTACAGATAGGTGACCTCTATCCGTAAAAATCGGAGAGATTATCTTTAGACACTACCGCCTGGTGTCTACCACATAGAAAAGAAGTTATAAGCTCAAGAGAGATACCTCTGATTCCAAAGTAATTTAATTTGTGGAGCAAAATGTCGTGTAAAACTCTGTCAAAAGCCTTCTGAATATATATTGTGAGTTGCTAAGACTCAAAATAGGAATAAAATTGTTGTTTGATAACTTTTTCAATCACTTTCCCAAAAGTAGAAACAATGCGTATGGTTCTGTAATTGTCAGTATTTCAGGAATTACCTTTTTTGTAGATAGGTGGTACTTTTGAGTATTTTAGTAGTTCTGGCAATACTACAGTTGATAGAGCTAAATTAATAGGATGAGTGAAAGGTGTTAAAACTATTTGGTAAGTTTCTTTTAAAATTTTGCTATTGATTTCTGGAACGTCCCTACAATTAGAATTACTAACAGACTTTATTATTTGAGAGACCTCTTCTTCCACAACGGGATGAAAAAAAGACTTGCTCGGAGAATAGCCTGGAAACGGCTAATTATCTCGTAAATTACTAGACATAATTATACAAAATTTGAGATACGCCTATTTTGGGATACGGAAATTCCATATTTGGTATTTGCAATGTTGCCAGATTTTCAGTTTCTCTTATATTACTAGTAACTTTGGTTTTTCAAATGCATCACCCTGTATATTTAGTCATTATTGGAATCTCCTATTAAATACGAGTTCAACCATATGTAACACTTATGATTTGATGTAGTCTGGAAGGTCTTAAATACATAAAACAGAAGTCTGGCAACGCCTAAATTGTTTCAATACTTTTTTAATACTATTTTCAATTGTAACAATTGATAGTGTAGAATATTTTTTAACATAATAGTTACGTTATTAAGAGTTCAAAATGTGCTCCATTTGTGAGTTGACAGAACTCTAATCGATGGTAGAATGCGTCTACCACATTTCTCCATGATTGTCTAGAAATTATTCGAGATTCATCGATAATTCATTGCCTTAGCTATGCAAGACTTGCTGGTTAAGTTTTGTAAACTGAATTTTTTAAGTATCTCTAATAAAAATAATCTTTAGGATTGATATCGGGTGAACGTGGAGGCCATTCAATTCTACCTTGTCTACCAATTTATCGTCCGGGAAATATCTCATATAAATAACGCCGAACATTTACACCAACTATCTGACGTTAAATTTCTTTCGATAAAAAATGACCCAATTAAATAAGTACCTACTATAACTGACCATACATTTAATTTTTGTGGTCTTTGAGTATGGTTTTCACGCATTCAGTGTGAATTTCACACGAGTTCAGCTATTCAATACGAGTTCAACTATATGTTCACTTATTTGATGTAGTCTGAAAGATCTTAAATACATAAAACAGAGCAAAATATGTAGATTTTAATAAATTTGCTGTGATTTTGACATTTGTTCACCATTTCAATTATGAACTAAAACTGACAGTAGTTGTGGTTCAAAAAGTTCTGCAATTTAAATTGCTTCTCTAAAATGCCGTTCTCTAAACCGTTCTCCTATTCATAAGACGACGACGGTACAAAAAACTGTAAGGCGATTTGAGAAATCTGGAGAAGTAAAAGATAGATACCGATCAGGTTGACCGAAACGAGTTATCAATGACAACAAAACTTCAGATATAAGCAAAGTTTTGTTGAAGATCCACATACATCCCCAGGCAGGGTTGCACAAGTACATGATGTAGGTCATTCTTCAGTCTTACGTTTATTACGTAAAAATAAATTTAAATCATACAAAATTAACTTATTGCTTACTAAGAATTTAAACTACTGAGGTAATGATGAATAAAATTGAAAATTATTAAAATTTCGTTAACAGAATATGTTTTTCCGATGAAGCAACTTTTACACTGTGTGGAAGTGTAAATCGACACAATTTAAGGTACTGGTGTGACGTAAATTCACACTGAAGACTGAATGCGTGAAAACCATACTCAAAGACCACAAAAATTAAATGTATGGTCAGATATAGTAGTTACTTATTCAATTGGGTCATTTTTTGTCGAAAGAAATTTAACGTCAGATAGTTGGTGTAAATGTTCGGCGATATTTAGATGAGATATTTCCTGGACGATAAATTGGTAGACAAGGTAGAATTGAATGGCCTCCACGTTCACCCGATTTCAATCCCAAAGTATGTATGTATAATGAGAACGAAACCTGGAAACTTTACAATGAATCAGTTATTGAAACATCATTGAATTCCGAATGTGTATCCAAATATAATAGATAGGAGTAAATAGGGCTTAATTGGTTTATGTCACTCCTTTGTTCATTGCGTTAGAATTTTGAGCGATGAATGTCAGTTCTAAGAAGTCTTTTTTTTATAATTGGACTCTGTAGCTGAAACTTTGACTGATTCGTAATTCATTATATGAAAACTCTATTGACATGTTCTGCTAGGGACAATTCAGGGATCACCATATCCAGTAAATGATCCATCACATAACAGGCCAAAATAGGAGAGATAGTACCTCCTAACAGAAAGGAGATAAGTTTTTTGAAGTATTCTAAGCTGATATTGCAAGGAGAACTGATAAAATTCCAGTTGTTCTCAATAGCTGTTAAAGCTGCATCTAGATGTACATTAAGTCTCATTTATTCAATAATAAAAGTAAAATCTAATGGCATGTGATAATAATTGTGATTTATTCTAAGAGAAATATTTGATTAAAAAAGTTTAAAAGAATTTTTGGGATCAAGGTCTAATTGGATTAAAACAAATTTTCAGAATTTAGTCTATTACACGTCGATCTCCACGACTGATTATTTACTGGGACTAATGGTCTGCTATAAATTAGCTTATGTTACTCTTGGGACGTCGGCAAGTAAAAATGGGTTATTAGCAAATATATAAACGTATTTGTAGCGATTCCATTAATAAACACCACACCTTTGGCATTCTTCAAAACATTCCGCAATAAATACATACTCAAACCAATTGTTAACTGTTAACCGTTGAACTTCTAATGTATAGGAAAGTTTACTTTAATTTATGACTTTGGAGAACAAGAATTATTGAAACAGTCATTTATAGTAATATTTTTGGCAATTTGTTTTTACATGTTAATTTTATTATTATCGTGCAGCTTCTATCAAGTCCAACGTTAATTATTTTATATTGCTCTTTTTTATATGGTTCTGCATACCAAATTCCTCCATAGAATGTTGTAGGATTAGCTTAACAATACTAAAAAAGGAGTAGATACCAACATTAGTACTAATACGTTAGATATCATTAGTATTAAAAAACAGTTATCCATATAGGAAGATCAAGGAATTACTACTGCTTCGTAAACTACTTGGTTTAGGAGTTTTAGTGTTTGACGTAAATATTTAACCACTACAAATCGACTACACTTTGGCATGTTACCCAATATTTACAATAAAGTGATGATGATAAAATGGTTTTATTTAAAAATACTTTATAATTAAAAAGACTCTTGCTACATCACAGAACGTTTTCGGACTAAAAAGTTCATCATCAGTATATTACCTGAAATAAGTATTACCATTTTAGTGAATGCAAACGTAAAGGTTCAATTTTGACTAAGGTTGAAAAAACAATGTGATTAAATACTTATTAGCTGTACATGAGTCAAGCCACTAAATATTTGGGTAGAAACCTTTAAATGGTACAAAATAAAAAATTTATTATTTCAAAAAGTATTTTTGAATATCCTATATTTCAGCGGCATTCAGACTACTACAAAAAGTTAGTCAAATGATGTAATATGTATATATAATTCAATATCCAGTCTTGCTGGCTACAAGCTCGTCAACACATATAGTGTAATTATAAAGTAAAGTTCTAGCCAAAAGTCCGTTCCCCCTCTTATCTTTTGAACGGTTATACTTATAATAGTGAAATTTGGGGGTAGGTAATAAACAGACGTAGGCTTCTAGTCATAACAAGTGACGTAATAGTGACAGATGACGTTACAGCGCCACTGTGACGGATAATTTAAAAGACGACCTTATGGCAAATGATACTTCGTTTGAAAGGCATTGAAAATACTTATTTAACCTTCTTATACAACTTATTATGTATACTAATTTTGTTGTTTGAGTTTAAGCTCATTTTGATGAATAATGCCTGTGAAAATATGTTCAACAAAATTAACCAACAGCCCGATTACATAAAAACAATTTAGTACTTTTTCTCTCAATGGAAATGTTAACACACACAATGTGAGCTATTGGAGTGACACAAATCCTTACGTCTTTCATGAAACACATACTAAATTTCCAAAAATAATAAAAATAAATCTTTGGGCAGGTATTTTGGAAAACTTGGAAATAACGTTTCAACAAAATGATGCTTCTGCACATCATTATGGTGCAGTAAGACGTTACCTAGATAAGAAATATCGTGGTAGATGGATTGGACGACGAGATACGATAGAATGGCCAGCTCGGTCACCGGACCTCACACCGTTAGTTTTTATTTCTATGGGGATACTTGAAATCTAAAGTTTACGCTACAGCACCCGACAATATTGACATTTTGAAACAACGAATGCAAGAGTTTAGATATGCATTACTGTCAGAAAGTAGATGGAGCACATTTTGAACACTTACTAAAAGAACTGGTTGTTAAATATTTATTAATTAAATAAGAAGCTACAATTTTAGTATTTATTTAATTTAATCATCAAAATTAGCTTAAACTCAATCAAAAGTATTATGACTAAATAGGAATTTTCAATACCTTTCAAACGAGGTATCACTTGCCATAATGTCTCATTTAAAATTATCTGTCACAGTGGCGCTGTAACGTCATCTGTCAGTATTACGTCACCTGTTATGACTAGTTAAAAAGCTTACGTCTGTTTATTACCTTCTTCCAAATTTCACTATTATAACAATATCAGTTCAAAAAATACGAGGGGGGAACGGACTTTTGACTAGCACTGTAGAGTTTTGTCAGACAAATCTATAACACGATTGTATAACACTTGTGTTGTACACTAGCATGTAATGGTTAATGCCTGTGTGGACGTTTAGATTAGTTTCCTTACCTCTTAACCTAATCTAACCTAACCTAAATGTACCATAGATGTAGTAATATAAACTAGATATACTCGTAGAACTTTATAACAATAAGTGAAGCTGATTTTTTAAAACCTAGTGCACGTGTGAGTGATTTATGCCTCTCCTGGCCGAAAAAGAGTAGTACAATAGGAGGTACTGTAGATTTGCGCAAAGCTTTATATTTTTTTTTGTATTTTTATAATTTAAAAATATGTATAACGGATCGTCGCGTAAATGGACTCTTCCAACTGTTTACTGTATCTGCGAACCACGAACCTCGTAACAAAGGGATAAACAGCACTACAGAACACAAAATTTCTCCTAAACAGCAAACAGTCACACCAGCGTTTTCTAGGTCGTCCAATCCTACATCGCCATATTGGTTACCTCTCTCGTGAGTAGTAAGAATACTTTCCGTTTTGCGAGGACAAAACCATTAGTATGAAATTTAATTTGCACATATTAGTAAACAATTCCTACATAATATATTTATTCTATTTTACAACTATAGTCGAAAATATATTTAGTACAAAGAATTCATATCGATTAGGTATGTGTTCAAAAAGTTTGAGAGGTTCTTTTAAGACGTTGCATATTTAATAAGAAGGGTGGACAGAGTATTGATTTCAATAATGTTTGCTGTAATATAAAAGTTCGTTAATTTTTATGTATCAAGCAAATATTGTCTTTGCCTAATAAAAGTATATAACAACATTCAAATGGAATTATGTAGTATTATTTGGATTAAGGTACAAATTAAATTTTCGAGGGTAAGGGACACATTGAATTTATTTCAAGTTTTAATTGTTGGTGAATAACAAGTAAACATTGTAGTATTTTTTTAACCAAAATTGAGGGACATATGAACAGGAAAATATAGTATAATTGGCTAAAATATAGTATAATTTCTCAAGATATTTGACTAACATAAGGTATTTAAACCATTGCTGAAAACTAGCGCTATTTCAACAATTTCTAATTTATTTTTACATCAATATGAAGTAATCATTCACCTGAAATAATCCTATTAAAAGTTGCACCGATTTGTTAAATTTTCTGTTTTTTTTTCAATGTTGTCTTCTGTGCTATTGGGATATTATGACTTCATCTCTTTTTAGCTCGACCTATGTGTACTTCTGGTCCTTCTCTGCTGCCTCTGTGCTTTTTATTCGACCTGTGTTTCTTATTCCGATTGGTTACTTGTCTAAAGTTACTCTACTAACTATTGTGCTTTTGACAATAATTTCATTTATAATCTCTAATCTATTTTAAAAGATACTTGTAGTAAGAACACTCATATGGTCAACCACATCTTGTGATATGTTTGACCAAAAAGAAATTATTTTATCCCATCAATTTGGATTCAACAATAGATCCAGTACACCGGATAATAAATAATACAGAGAGATCTCTTAAAGAAAATTAAATATGTTTAGCTATTTTCCTAAATATAGCAAAATAATGTGGCACAAGGTTTTGTTACTAAAAATCAAAAGATACTCATTAGGTCTAGCGAAAACACTCATGTTCGGAAGAGAACCTTTAAATTCAAACAGCAAAGCATGTATTCAGCACTACGACTGATCAAAGCAGAAATACCATAGGGCAACATTCTGGGATCAATACTGGCACCAATAGTTTTATATTTGTGAAAGCTAATATTTCACAAAGTGGACATGTCTTTGTGTTCATGTTCTACACGTTTTGTCCCTACAAGGAAAAAAATAATAAAAAAAAATATGATGGAAGGCAACTGTAAATACGTATTTTACAGAGTAACAACTACGGAAGAAGCTACAGCTACAATACTAAGTATCCCGATGAGGTAACTGACAAAACAGCCATACTCTATTTCAAATTACAAAATAAACTCTACGCTAATTTAAAACTCTACCTAAATTCAATGGAAATGGTTGTGGCTTAGAGAGTAAAAAATAAATTAAAATGTTGTGGTCTATAAACTGGGATTCGTACCAAAGTTCTTGGTTCTCAACACAGTTGAGATAAAAAAAGATTCTTTTTAAGGTTTTTTTCCGTCCAACGCAGGACGTTGCAAAAATACGTTTTCTGATGAATAGCTAAAACAAATGCGACAATATATTGATATTATTATATTATTAATTAAAGAAAAAGTCGTAGGTCAATATTTTGTTGCGTGGTTTATAAATTATCTCTAAGAACGCCTGAGTCAACGTCCATTGCAAGGCTTATTGCCTTCAATCAGCAAAGTATTTCTCAGTTCTTTAATGTATTAAAAGACATTAGAAAAAAATTATAAATTTAAATAAAAAAAACCTAACCAAATTTATAACCTCGATGAAGCCGGCATCACTACTGTTGCTACTAAGAATGCTAAAGTGATAACACCAAGGGAAAAACGTTCAGTTGTAAAAGTGTCATCGGTAAAAAGAGTTACCAATGTAACAGTCAACTGTTGCACGAATGCCAGTGGGAATTTTATACCACAATTTTTAATATTCCCAAGAGTGAGAATGCAACCAGCATTATATGGTCAACATGCCACCTGGATACGTTGAGGTTGCACATAAAACAGGTTGGATAAATTCAGAAAATTTTTTAAAATGCCTACACCACTTTATTTAGCATGCTAAACTCAGTGATAACAATAGAATACTTTTGTTAATGGACAACCACGCTAGCCATGTCACTTTAGAAGCTAATTTTATTTCTGTGTTCGGATTTTCACCCCACACATGTCACAGACTGCAGCTGCTGGGTGGGTCACTGTATGGACCATTAAAAACTGCACACAGCAAAACGTGTGATAACATCCTAATAAATATTCCCCCTAAGGCTATAACTCTACATGATATAGCTTTCATTTTTGGTAAAGCATACTTGCAAGTGGCAACGGTTGTAGAGCCAATGATATAGAACTATTTGACTCAAAAATATTTACCAAACTTGATTTTGAAGCATCAAAAACTACGTGCCTTCAACTTCTGGAGTAAACATCGCTTAGCCGTCACTGCTAGTAGACAGTCATTTAATGCCTTCAACTTTAACTTCTAATTTATTGAAGCCACGACCCCAACCAAAAAAATCTAAACGACAAGTGGATTATCTTCTCTACCTCAGACAATCATAAAAAAATAAACGCTGTAGAAAAAAATATTTTCTCTGATCCTTTCCAGCACACCTGTGAGAGATGCTCTGGAAGAAAAACAAAAGAAAAAAAACTAGACAAAAAACGAAAAAAACAATTAAAGTCAGTTTCATAAAGTTTTATTGACACATTGAGAAGCCACATAAACTAAAAACCACCAAAAATACAATATTAAAAATAATATAAAAAATAAAACAAATGAAAACACAAAACGACGGTTATTCGATTCTTCTTCTACAGAGAGTTCAATAGAAATACCTTATCGTGATAGTGATAACGATATAAATCCAGAGAATGAAGAAGACGATAAAGTGTGTTTGATTTGCAATGAAGGAGGCAAAACGGGTTATGGTTTCGATATGACAAGTGCTCTAAATAGGCTCATTCTGAATGCACGGATCTAAACTTCAAAGAAGCGAAAACTAGATTATGGGTGTACGATTTTGTTACAATTAGAAATAAGAAAAAAATTGTTTTTGCTAAATTATAACTGTTCAACTGGAATGGATTAAACAGCTAATTTACAAGGTAGAACTAACTATTTGTTTGAATTTTTCGCCAAGCCATGTGTGTTGAGGTGAAATACATACGTTCAATACATAATTAAAATTATTCCTTCCAATGAATTATCCAAGTATTTCCAATCAGCCCATTGTGCTTAAAATTGACAAATAAATGCGATTTGGTTCGTTCTACATGTTGTTTCTCAGTTAGAATAATTATATTAGTACAGATACCACACAATAACGATTAAGTATACAAAAATACTCTGTCAGTCATTTAAACAATCTGATAATTTTGAATATTAATGTTAAATTTCATTTCACTTAAAGTATATTAAAACAATAAACGATTTTAAATGAGCAACAAAAGTTCCGAATTTTTGTCGATTATTACGTACTTTCATGTACACGAGAATGGTGTCAAACATTTCATAAAATTTGAAAGCGTGCACTTGCGTTCGGAATTCGCCTGGAATTAACAAATTCCTAGAAAATCTTGAAAATATACTAAATATTGGCATCCATCCAGGAACTCCCGTAAAAATTTAAAATAGACACTATTAAAGACTATCAAAGTTTTATTGTAAAGTGACGAAATAATTATGTGCACTGATACTGTAACAAAGTCTATTATTATTATTTTTCAAGGATCCAAGAAATCACTTTAATAAATCCGAAATATCAAAAGATCGAAATAAAAAGCTATTTGAAATATATATATATATATATATATATATTATAATATATATATATATATATATATATATATATATATATATATATATATATATATATATATATAATATATACATACATATATAGTACCCCCTACATACCAGTTGCTAAGAAGCAACCACAAAAATGTAAATTTTCTACAAGATATTGTTTTTTCTTTTCTCTTCATACCTATTATATTTAGTTCTGCAGCTCTTTGTGTAATTACATTATCAATCGCTATTATTTACACAATGGACGAACATGACCTCCATAGAACTATTCATGGCTGCTACAAATAAGATTAAATCTTAACCCTCTAACTGGTAAGAAGTCCCTGAGGGCCCCTTCGCTTATTGTTTATTTAAGCCGCAGGTAAAAGTCAGGTAGCCGCAAACTGTTTTGAATCTCCCCCACTAGTTCGTCTAGAGACGTTTCAAATGCATTCTAAATTCATTAAACCTTATCGTTACATTTTTGTCTCAGTTTTCTGCGACAGGTCGAGGTGAACACAGAACAATTATCTCTCATTTAAAAAATTTTTTCGACGTAAAATTATGATACTACAAATAATCTAAATTTAGTGAAAAAATTTTTTTATGAGTGGTTTAGAGCTTCAAGTTTCACTATATATTGTAATTATTACAAAACAAGTATTCTAAGTGTGCTTTAGAAGCGAAAATAAAAAGGGTTCCTGAGGGACCCCTTGCCGGTTTATGTGAAGTTTCGTCTCGACTCTGTTGAAACGGATTCGTCAGGTGATTATAGCAGTGATAATCCAGACATCGACCCAGATTACGAGCAAGATGAGATCGCTCCAGATGACATGATAACAGAGTGTATCCGTGAAATGCAAGCAGGTGAAACAAGCGACTATTTTATTCAAAATGTCAACATGTCGCTAAATATCAGTGACATAGAAACACCTGCTGCATCATCAACAATGCTAACGGCGGTGCAAATCGAAGCTGACGAATGTGTCGAATCTTTAAAAAAGGAAGAGGCTGGGCCGTCTAGATGTATGAAAGAAATTCCATCTACTTCAGTCGCCGATGTCGCACATGCTGCAAGTTCTAAGCCAAAGAAACGACTCCGTTCGCCATTACCTATAATGGAAGATTCTGGACCTTTGATCACGCCTTCTATTGGTGGTTTTACTGGGAGAGGTAATAGTTATATATTCATACTTTAGCAATAGTGTACTATTTTTATTCTCATTTCAGCTATTCAGGATATCAAAAAAGATTCGGAACAATTTACCAAAGTAACGTGGCGTAAGCGATCAATGAGCTTGCATGTAAATGAAGTAGTTTCCAAGGAGATGTACGGTTGCCATCGTCAATAAAAGAACTGGAAACACCAATAGAACTCTTCAATTATTTCTTCACAAAAGAAATTATTGATTTGGTGGCCAAGAAACGAACGATGCAGCTCGTCAAGAAAATATCAATACAAAATTCGCCGCGAGTAGTGAGGAGATTCGGAAATTTATCGGAGTGTTGATGTACATGTCGATTTATCAATACCCTAATCTAGAGAGCTACTGGAGCAAAAACGCGTTCGCCCCCATCCAGAAGACAATGTCTGTAAAAAAGTTTATGGCAATAAAGAAACACTTATCGTTTCAAGATGAAAGGCAGCGCATTCGAAAAGGTCAGCCAGGCTATGATCCACTGTTTCGCATCCGGAAATTGGCTGATAAGGTCAACAATCGTTTTGATTCGATTCCAAAGACGGCTAGATTGTGTGTTGAGGAGCAGATGTGTTTGACCAAACTCAAGCATCATCTCAGTCAATATATGCCAAATAAGCCGCACAAATGGGGCATCAAACTGTTTGTGCATTGTGGTCCTCACGGTTACGCATATCGTTTTGAAATTTACAACGGTGCAGGCGACAATATAATTCTTCCTGGCGCACCTGATCTTGGAAGTACATCAAACGTTGTTGTACGTTTGTCACAGACCATACCTAGCTTTTCTCATCACATCCTTTACTTCGACAATTTCTATACGTCTTTACCTTTGTTAGTTTATTTACGTGCAAGAGGAATCTATAGCCTTGGTACAATACGGACAAACAGAATCCCAAACTGTAAGCTTCCGTTGGATAAGGATATCAAAGATGAAGAAAGAGGATATTCTGTTGAATATGTTGGATCTGCGTACGGTGTTGATTTCAGTACAATTTTATGGAAAGATATGCGGCTGGCATCGACTTACGTTGGCATTGAGCCGTTTTTGAGAGCAAATCCAAATCAACATATTGCAAAAGTACCACGATACGATCGAAAGAAAAAGAAATACATTGAAGTCAACTGTCCGCAGATCATTCGCGAATACAACAGACATATGGGAGGAGTCGATCTGATGGATGGATTGATGGGTCGCTACCATATTAAAGCGAAGACACGTAGTGCAATGGTTCGAATTTTCTACCACTTGATCGATATGGCTGCAACAAACGCTTATATTTTGTACCGTCGCATACATGCTGAAAAATGTAATGATTCGAGCAATATCTCAGCGGAACATGAAAAGTTGTTACAGCTACCAGAATTCAGAGAACAAATTGCTGCTGCTCTCGTTGTATTCAGTGAAAAACGTGTACTTGGCCGACCTTCAACATCAAAATCACAATCGAGCTCACCGCAACCAACTACTTCTGGCATTAAAAAAAGCAAAACATCCCATTGATGACATTCGCTTCGACGGTATTGATCACTTTCCACTTTGGCTCAATAAAGAGAGTGGTAAAAAAATGTAAACTTTGGAAAGTGTCAAAAACTCAATGTATGTGTAGCAAATGTGATCTTCACTTATGTTGTTCTAATGCCAAAAACTGTTTTTATAATTATCACCATAAAAAATAGTGTACACACTTTCTTTTCCGTTTGTTTTTAAGTTTATTTTAATAAAATCCATTCAAATGAATAAAACGCTATTTTTAACTTAAACCGGCAAGGGTCCCCTGAGGACCCCTTTACCTGTTTTTACCTGGAAGCCAAACAAAAAATGATAATTACATTTTAATAGCTTTTCTAGGTTTCTTAATACATTATTAAACTTGAAAAAAATTCCCAAGTATATAGAATAATTTTTAGAATCTTGCCAGTTAGAGGTTAAGGATAAGGCACCGTAAGAAGAAGATTATTTACTTATGCTTGTGATATACCTAGCACAATTTCTTTTTATACATGTGTTTTTATACAATTTGCGGTTCTTCTTTTATGTGCTCAAACAACTGGTCAACGATTTTATTTTTCCTTGCATTTGAAACACTGTTAGTAATTTTTATTTACTTTCCATGATACAATATAAAACAATGAATATTTTATAAATAGGAATAGTATTTTAGGATATTACAATAGAAAAGTATTATATAATTTAAAGTTAAATATTTCGCACAAATAAATCATTATAATATAGTTGTTAACAAATAAATGAATATTTAACTGGGAATAAGCCACAATGAAAGATTAAAGTATGTTTATTGACCTTTTAATTTTCACTTCGGAATTGCGGCTTATTCCCATTTAAATATTAATTATTTTAAAATGCTACAAGACAACAGCTTCAAAACAATGTTATCAAATAAACACAGAAGAACATTAGGTTGCGCACAGGTGTTACACTAGTTTACACTTTAAAAAATTATTTATTACACAGTACCATCAGGTCTATAATAATATAAAATATAATTTCACAAATGTAGGGATACAAGTTATGTTAAGGCAAACTGTATTATGAATCATTTATAATTGTACAACATCGTATCTAGAAATTCGGTTTACCTGTTCTTAAGAAATTTCAATAATTTATATCATGTTATATGAATTGATTTTCTTATGCCGGTTTTATATTTCTCGGGAAAATGGTAAATATTTTGAAACAAAATATGTGAAATTGTTTTTTACAAGTCAAAAGTGTGGCTTGTGACTTTGTTGTATACTATACAGTGTATTTTTCCGATTTAAGCCGGCACCAATTAGGACTTTTTTATTTTTAGTTTTATGAAAAAAGATATTCGTTATAAAGTTGTGTATGTTCTAAAAACAATCATCAGATATAATTTTTTTTAGTTAAGGTGTAGGCAGTTTGCCAAAAATATTAATTTTCAGACGAGTAAAGTAGGTACTTTTATTTTTAACATTATCGACAATTGTTATTAAGAAAATTTTATTCCAATTAAAAACTACGGTTTTGAACCATCAGGATTTTGAACTGGGTCAATAAGGTTGAACACTTCAGGTGGAGCTTACTGAGACCACAGCGTGCGCCAAAGTCGTTTATATTGTCCTTGTTAGAAACACATAAATACGCAGCGAACAATAACCGATGGCTTCTACTAACTAAATGTTAAAAAACCCTTTTAAACCTAGGGATTATAATAGACAAATTTCCCCAGAAATATGTAAGAATGAATGTATTTTAATCTTTTAAGAGATTTCTGGATTTACACAAAACTTAAAGAATTACCCATATGAATCCAAAATAATAAAATAAAATCGAAAAATAAAATGAACTAAACTACATATAAGGAGACGGAACAATTGAAATAATCTGCTGTTAGCTGTTCAGTTGTGTCTTTTGGTGGTTTTCTAGATAGAAGTTTGGTGCTAAACTTGGGATGTCTTCATGGATTGGCGTAAATTACTATTTTTTTTAATTATTTTGTCTTCGTAGAACAGTATCCACTATCTTCGAATGGCGACTATTTAGCCAGTCCTGTGCTCAGTACTCTTCCACAGAGTAGACCAAATTTCGTACACGTACTGTACGATGTTCGTAGTTTGTCAGGTATACTCCAGTTAGTACCCCAAAATTTCTGATTAAAGTTATTTCTGATAGTTATTTGTTGTTCAGTTACTTGTAGATGTTTTTTTAAACAACAGAGTCCTGTTTATTGTAATTTTGGGTAGAGTTGGTAGGGTAATATTAGGTTCTTCAATTCTTTGACCTCTAAATTAAAAAGCGTCGGAACAAGGATTGATCCTTGGGGTAGTCCATTATTTAATTTTCTCTGTTTGCTTATGCCATTATCGTGAATATTATCTGAAAGTATCGATCAGAGACTATGTTGTTTATTAGTTGTAATGACCTTGAGAATGAAATTAGATTAAATCTACAAAAAATACCGTGTTTTGTTGCTTTTGGAAACCAGCTCTATTTGTAGTTAGACTTAGGACCCGGTCAGCTTCGATTTGATATGAAACCTGCTTGTTCGAGTGGGATATTTTCAAGAATTTGTAGGCCTATTATGTTTAAAATAAGTCGTTTCAACAGTTTATAGCAGCAACTGAGAAGTACTATGTGACGATAGCTTTCAACTTTATCGTAGTTATAGGGTTTTAATACAGCAATTATTTTGCTCTTTTAAAGGCTTTTGATGTTTCCAGTTATTAAGATCCGTAAGTAGAACACAGACAACCATTGTATTGTCCTTTGGCAACATTATAGTAGGAATTCAGGATGTATCTCGTCAAAACCAGGCGCTTTGTCAGTTTTCATGTCTGGGGCTGATGTTATTTCTTAGGTATTGAATTCGTGGGAGAGTTTTAAATTATGTCGGGCTGTTTGGTGTAAATCATTAAGTTCCTTTTTTTTATATATATTTTGTGTATTGTTATTTATCGTATGCAGCCCTAGTTAGTGTCACTATTTTGCTAGCTAGTTGGCCAGGAACAAACAGTGGGGTTTTCGAACATGTGGTGCACTTCCCCCTAGTTTTCTGAGTAGATTCCAATATTGCCTTCTTATTTATATACCATGTCCTTTCAGAACGTTGGTTGCCATCATAGCTATCTTAATTTTATTTACTGCTACCCTAAATAGCATGCTTGTATCAACACCACACCATTCTCACAAGTTCTTCAACCACGAGGTTCTTCTTCGTCCGGGACTGCGTTTGCCTGCTATTTTGTCTTGCATGTTATTTTGTAGCAACCTATATTTGGGGCTTCTCATTACATGTCTGAAATACTCCAACTTTCTCTGCTTGATGCTTTTTATGATCTCAGTAGTCTTAATTACTATTTAACTGGGAATGAGCCACAATTAAAGATAAAAATACGTTTCAATTTCCACTTCGGAAATCGTTCTCAAAATACAAACAGTAAATTAAACAAATTTTGTTTTTTGTTACCTAGTGAAAAAATCTTCTAATAATTTAATTTTATCTGACTTATTTATATTGACAATTCAGACATACATTATGCATTTTAAAGTAGACGACTTTAAAATGATATTGCCAATATTGTTGAGTTGCGCTCCTGGGACGACTTTACTTATAAGATAGTCCATTCAATTACATGAAATCAACTTTAACTTGAGAATATCCGCCAGAAAAAAATCATAGCATGTAATTCGTCTTTAAAAATACAAACACATCACATGATGACAGTAAAATTCTCCTATTAGTGATTCCATAGTAAATTGTGATGGAAAAACCAGGAAAAAAACCTCATAATACTATCCCGACATTGTAAGTATTTGTTCGTGAATTTAGTTTACCTTCAACAAACATCAAAATTCTGATTTTATATGTTACGTCATTAAAAAACATAAATGATGTATCCTCTATATGTTACTGACTTACTTATACTGGTATTAGTAAGTCTTATTAATAACTTCCTCTTTCAATATTGGTAACCAGATCCTACTACATTCTGCCGAGGAATTTGCGACACAATTGGCCTCATTTAGCATAATTAGAGCCGCTTCTTTGATTTTTCTTTTTTTACCATCCGTTTCTTTTAGGACTACATTTGAATTATTCCATTGAACCCTATGTTCATTATCCCATGCGTGTTTACATATTTGAGATCTATCAAAATCTCTATTTTTAATATAAGATTGATGTTCACTTATTCTAACATTTAATGGCCTTGATAATTCACCTAAATAAAACTGATCGCATTCACAAGGTATTTTATAAATGCAATTCTTTGTCCTTTCTTGTTCATTGTTAGGTTTGGTTTTGGACCAAATAGATCTCAACGTGTTTGTTGTTTTGAATGTTTTTGAAATGTTGAATTATTAGTTAAAGTATTACTACTTATTACTACTTGATTTACTAGTTTTTACACTGAAGCATTGCTTATTAATTCGTACTGATTTTTTCACTTTTTTGATAAACATGTATGCGATTTTTACCGTAATGACCTTAATACAACTGTATCGACCACATAAAACATTAATAACTATCTGATTTATCCCTACCATTAAACCAAATTTCCTTTAAAAATAGATCTTCATGCATACTTAATAAAAATATAACCGTGTTTAACAATGTTTCAAGTCGAAGTGAATTATTCAGAAAGTAATAACTTCTTATGTCGTATAAAACAATTATTTATTAATAATACAGTTTCACTGAATCTAAAGAGGTCACTTAATTCGTCGATGAGTTACTGCTTTAAAAATTTATTGAAGGAATTAGGGTTAACATCACGGTATCTTTAGCATTGTAAAAACTTTTGTAATGACAAATAATATTTCTTTATATTCTTATATAACTTAGTTTCATTTTACATTTAAGTTCGTGGCAGGCGGTCAAATATTTGATCAAATTAGTTTGAACAAACCAAAAAGTTGACAGCATGACGTCATACCCTAAATTTGATCAAATCCTCTAAAAATAGGGATCTTCTATTTTTCAAGGTCAGTTGAGCAAATATTAATTTTGATTGACCGAAAGATATTTAAAGATAAATGGCAATCAGCAGTTAGACATGAAGTTAGCTTGATGAAATTAATTTTTTTCTTTTTTAGCCGAACGTGTGAGGTTTGTGTTTGTCTTCCTATTTTGGAATAGAATAAAAATCTTCTTCTAGTGCATTCCAATACTGGAATGCACTCAAAGCCATGGCATGGCTCTTCTACGTACTCCTCTTCGGCCCTCTATCTTCCCTTCAATTATTATTCGTAGCAAGTTATATTTTTAATCGTTATTATTACTTCCAACTCTTTATTTATGGCGTTTAATACTCTTTGATTCGTAATGTGTTGTGTTCATGATTTTCTCAGCATTCTGCCACAGCCACATTTCAAAGGCGTCTAGCCGTCTCATAGTATTAAATTTTAATGTCCAGGCTTTAACTCCATACAGAAGGACTGGCCAAACGTGGCACTTAATAATTTTAATTTGGATTCGTGTTTTTATTTGTGTATCTGTATCCCACTTATCAGTTAGTACTACTCCTAAGTATATAAATTTGCGCCCTGAGCTCAAAATAAGTTTATTTAGGTCGATACGACAATTTTCATCGCTTTTACCAATCACCAATATTTTAGTTTTTTTGAAAATTTATTGTCAGTCCCATTGCTTCACTTGCATTATTAACTTTATCTAGTATATTTTTTAAGACTTTCAATTTTTTCTGCTATCATAACTGTTTCGTCTGCATACGGAATATTGTCAATATATTTCCCGAACATGATTTTTCTAATCTGCAACGTTAATGTCCATACTCGAAACTTTTATTTCAGGAAATGTCAAAATGGAGAAACTTTACATAGACAATTACACTAACTAGTAACATGTATATAAAACGAAGAGAAATTCCAACAAAAGGGCACAAAACTGGAATAATCCCTATCCATAAAAAGGAAGGCAAAAGAAAGTGCTCTAATTGCTCTAATGCTCTAAGGGAGGCATCTCCCTACTGAATACGGCATACAAAATCTTATGGAACATCTTATTAAGTAGGCTAACACCTTTTGTAGAACATTTTATAGGGGAATAACAAGCCGGATTCAGAAAAAATATATTCTCACTGACTAAACTATCATGGACGACCGTTTGAGATTGAAGCTGGTTGCACACTTAGTCAAGATCCATCTTGGGTTTTAGTGCTACGCGAAAAGAAGAAGAAGAATAAGAAGAAAATGTCATAGTTTCATTATATTTTCGTATCTTCCAGAAGACTTTTTCGGAATTTTATTTATTTGTCTAAAATGTTTAATTTGAAAATATTTTAGTCGTTTATAGAATAGTATTTATAAATAATATTCACGAATAAGTTTTTAATCAAAATTGATGAAATACCTTTTATTATGCATGATTATTTTCTTTTTTTAATAAAAGAAATCTATACCTAGTTTATTTAAACTATTAATAATGTGTGGAAGGAATTTTTGTGTTTTATTTCTCCGACAATGACTCTATCGGCATATTCACAAGCTGTGTATACCGACTATATCTTCTTTTAATTTTTGATAATAATTATTTGAAATACGATATAGCCCAAAATAAATAGTACTAAACTTGGAATTATTTTTTCGTTTTAAAAAATACAAATTATAGACACTTTATTACATTTTCTAAATGTGCTCCTCCTCGCTCAAGACAGATTTCATACCGATGTTCCAAGTTTCCCGTACGTCCGTGAAGAATGCTCTAAGGCATCCTTTAATTCAGCCATGGTTTGTGGTACCTGTTTAAAAACGGCAGTTTTTGCCATGCCCAAAATGTATGCGTTTGGATATGTAAGATCTGGAGAATGTGAAGGATAAGCGAAGTCAGTGAAATCGGGAAATGAATCTGCTTGGAAAATGTTCCCTAAGAAATTGACACATTTCGACAGCAGTATGGCAAGTTACCCCATTTTGCTTGAAAATTAGGTCTTCAAATTCCATATTACGTGCACGACAAAATTGACGTAGATTAGGAATAAAGCATGTATTTGTATGTACAACTGTTAATTAAGTGTAACTTGCCTACCATTTTCTTTGATAAAGTACAGATCAATGATTCTGTGTCTCGAAACTACACACCAGACACTCATTTTTGAACTATGTAAAGGAACTTCTTGAAGTTCATCAGCTCTGGCAAAACCTAGTAATCGATTTGTGCGACTATTTGCATGGCCCAAAAAATTAAAATGTGCTTTCTCTGAAAACCACACATTTTTCAAGAATTCTGAAGTAATATTATACTCTATTGCGATAATCCCAAGGATGTAATTGTTGATGTACCTGTATTACATACTAAAATGTACGCAGCTTCTTCAGGATTCTTTGCAAGGAAGTTTATTTTAGAATAAGTGTTAAGTAAAACTTTTGAAATTTGTATAGCTGAATATATGTAAATTACTATTTAACTGGGAATAAGCCACAATTAAAGATAAAAATACGTTTATTGACGTTTCAATTTCCACTTCAGAAATCGTTCTCAAAATACAAACAGTAAATTATTTTTAAATTAAATTAAATTAATTTTCCTGGTTTTTCCCTCATAATTTACTGTGGAATCACTAACAGGAGAATTTTACTGTCATCATGTCATGTGTTTGTCTTTTTAAAGACGAATTACATGCTATGATTTTTTTCTGACGGATATTCTCAAGTTAAAGTTTATTTTAAAATGCATAATGTATGTCTGAATTGTCAATATAAATGAGTCAGATAAAATTAAATTATTAGAAGAATTTTTCACTATGTAACAAAAAGCAAAATTTGTTTAATTTACTGTTTGTATTTTGAGAACGGGTGATGTTTAAGTGGAAATTAAAACGTCAATAAACGTATTTTTATTTTTAATTGTGGCTTATTCCCAGTTAAATAGTAATTAATTTAAAATGCCACAAGAGAATAGCTTCAGAACAATATGAATATATGTAATATTGACTTTTTTGTATATTTTTAGAAAAGTTATTATTAATTTAAAAAATTGACTTTTGAAGTTCTTTTTGCAATAATTTAGCAACAAATTAACAAAAATAACTTTACAAACTTTGTAACGGCTAGCTCATCCATTGCACCTTGAAACCCCTCAGGGGTGTTGTTCGGCATAAACTAATTTAATTTGAGAAATCGGGAATTATTAATAAAATAATTTTTCAACACATATCTTTATTAATTTTATAAGTTAATTAAATAATAAATCAAAATATAATAACAATTAAAAATTGAGGTTCTAGCAACAGGGAATTAAGCATCTATACATAAAATTCAAAGAAAGAAAGAACTTAGCTTTACTCTATGAGAAATCCTCCTGTTGCTCTCTTCTCAACTTGAACCATAAATTATTTGCATAAAACCATGCCTCTAAGCCAAAACCATGTGGATCTTCAAAACCAAGATGGATTTTCTTATTCCAAAAACAAGGTCAACGTAGATTTTCTTATATCATAACCAAGGTGAACGTAGATTTTCTTATATCATAACCAAGGTGAACGTAGATTTTCTTATATCATAACCAAGGTGAACGTAGATTTTCTTATATCATAACCAAGGTGAACGTAGATTTTCTTATATAATAACCAAGGTGAACGTAGATTTTTCTTATATCATAACCAAGGTGAACGTAGCCAAACCGTTGGAAGTTTCTGACCACGAGGACTTATTTTTTAGTACCTTGTCGTTTGATGGTTTATTTTAAAAAGCAATTAAATCGGATCGGATTGATAGAAGTAAATTATTTAGTGGTGGGTTTCTGTTTCTTGTATGATAAAGTAAGCGAAGGTATAACTACGAGGGGAAAATATTGAAATGAAATATAGGAATACAAACAAAGGAAAAAAGTTATTATCAACCAAAATCAAATGGTATGAGCAGAAAATAATGGAAAGTACTTTGAAATTAATAAGAACAAAAATGTAACGTTTTAAACGTTACAACTTTTATTTTAAAGGATTTTTTATGCTTTTTCAGTAAAATTGTGTCACTTTGCTATTTAATTTACCGGTTTTCACATTTAGCATTTAAAATCAACCAGCGATCTTCCATTGTTTATTATATTGTTTATAAGTAAAAAATGACGTTAAATCTTTTGCATAGTTTGTTTATAACATATTGTTATCACCCAAAAGTAGTTGTTGGATCTGTATCAAATGTTCATTTGATCCATACGTTTGCCTTAAGTGACGATTATGTTGATTTTACTATAAATATAGTGTAACAAATTGTCGGAAGAACTATCAAATCAAGGTCAAATACGTAATTTAGAAAGAAAAGACTACTTATCAGAAATTTTTTTTAAATACAGTAGCGTAAAAAAAGAAACAACATATTTTTTAATATTTACAAGGTCTTATTTATATAAGGTGTTTAAAATTAGATCCCAAGACATTTAAACGTGCATCAAAAGAGCAATAATGTTTCGAAAAACCTTTTGTATTAGACGTTTCATTGCATCTTTTGTAAGTTAATTTGTCAAAAATAAATATATCAGATTTATTTGTTTTTGCCTAAAGCTAATTGATGTGAAGTTATCTGAAGTTCTAGTTGTATGCGTTGCTTGACATAGTTACTAATAAATTTATTTTTCGACAATGTATGTAAATAATTTAATGTGATGGGTTGATTTTTGCGGCTACTTTATAAGAGCACTCCTAAGTCCATATCTGGTACAGTTACAGATGATTTCTAGCACGCGCGGAACCCATCATGTAACTGATTAAAATAAAACAAACGATGCAGTCGTAAATTGCTGGTTTATTATAAAAGCAATAATTCCATGTTGTGTATAAGAAGTCTCTTTATGAAAAACGGTGTGTTCTAAATTGTGAATAGGCGTACCTCCTGTTTCTAATGTAACGGATGCATTGATACAAACTGCAATTTGCTGCTCTATTCATTTGATCATTGCTGTGTTAATTGGAAGAGTTGTAATTACTATTAAAACTGGCACGTATAAAGCATTATAAGCGTACATTATGACAATTTTAAATCGAAACTTCTATACTGGCATTGTATTACTTTTTTCTCTATAGGAAAATGTTGAGGCGAGAGTCACGGAACTAGCGCCACAAGATGGCATCGTCACGGGTAGCGTCACAAAATGGCAGTTTGTCAAATAACTACTCTCAATAAATTCGTTTCTAGTCATCATATATTTATTGTAAGCAGTTTTACATTAAAAACTGCATGAAAAATAACCAAAAAAATACATACATTAAATGAAAAGTAAAAAATTAAGAGAATACCTGTTAATAAAAGATTCGATTCGCAACGATTGTCAAAATTTAAAAGTTATAAATGTTATCCAATTATTAACAATATTGAAACATCTGTTTTATGACATTTCTTATTTTAAAATAATTTCATATAAATAAAATTAATATTTTTAAACTTCTTGCGATTGTTTATATTGTAAAATTTGAAATTCTACTCTTTTAGTCATATTTCAAATGCCTCATATTGGTTGCCAAAAATCAAAATCGAATTTTCATGTTATTGGTTGCGAAGACTGGTCTTCAAAAATGGAAATTTCACTACGACCGCTCAGTGAAAGTAATACATTGTATTGATCTCACGAGAATTACAAAAAATAGCAAAAATCGCGCAAAAGTTTATTTATTGAACAGCTTTATAGAAACTGACTACATTTGCGACAAAATACAAAAATTGCTTACAAAAGCTGCACTCTTGAGCTTAAAAATGTATTTTTCTTTTTGTCGATAGGATAATCTGATAAAAAAAATATCGACTCTTTTTTTACCCGTCAAGTTGATACAAATTTTATTTTGCGCGCGGAACTTACATTCTAAATCGCTGGTCGTTTCAAGCGTTATTTCTGAAAGAACGGTTCGTTCTACGGAAAAAGTGCTAATAAACAGTTTTGTTTAGAATTATCTCAGCTAGATTTTTTATTTGAAATATTTTTTTCTACGGCGTACAGATTCTTGGTAAATTGATTTTTTTGCGTTTTTAATCCCGTACCAGCTGGGTTTTAGGGAGAAGTCCGGAGGTTAAAGTGGTAAACTTATTTGCATCTTTTTAGGAGTCGCAAAATTGATATTCTCGGCAAAATTCAGCTTGTCTGTATAATTTTTAGGTGACAAATCTCTGACGACGACTGTACATTATACTGCATATAAATTATTCGATAAGATTTCCGTTTTTCGGAACCAATTATCAATCAAAAATTGTATCTTTATTTTTAAATTAAAAAATGTTTTCAATGGTTATTAAAATATACATATATACATACAAACACTGGAAATAGTAAAAACACTCCCTCTCAATTTCTGTTCATTCCATATGAATACAAAAGGGAATGGCATAAGAAAATGACATCACCGTCTCAAGAAAACTCCAGGAATTAGGTCAAAAGCGTGAATCATTATATGACGTAAAAAATCGACTAATTTAGCAATCAAATGGGCGGTCAGCGTTCATGTTTTCTGTTGTGCTCAAGTTTACGCTAAATATAGACGTGAAGACAGAGGGGATGTCGATACAGGGTTGTTAAATCTTTACTAAGTTGCTAGTTAATTATTGTAAACGTATGCTCGAATTCTGTGCTCGTATATTTTAGGTACTATATTAGTAGAATAAACTGTTTCTTTTTCATTTGTTAAATCTTTCAACTAAGACATTGTACTATTTTTTTGGAGCATGCCTAGTAATGTCTATTATGGCAGTTTTCTCCAAGACCTTTCCTTATATTACTCTTTT
The DNA here is from genome assembly GCA_918026665.1 of Diabrotica balteata. Taxonomy (NCBI): domain Eukaryota; kingdom Metazoa; phylum Arthropoda; class Insecta; order Coleoptera; family Chrysomelidae; genus Diabrotica; species Diabrotica balteata. Next base: position 95,476,068 of record OU898279.1, on the reverse strand, counting down.
TGGTGCCCAGATTTTGTTGATTCTTATACGATTACCTTATTATTTCCTTTATTTCCTTTTGTTGACATTTTTTAGATAATTTACTTCAAGGTATTTTATACTGTGAATTTTATTTTATTTTAATTAGTATAAGTTTTGATACGATTTATGATTTTGATATGAAAGTACGGTACGTATTAATTACAAAATTACCGTTTCTCAACTAGAACTAATTAAAAGGTATGGAAGGGAAACCATTAAAAGATCTAGAATATTGAAAGAAAGGAAATATATGAGAAAGGAAAGAGTATATGTGGACATACAGGGTGTCCAAGAACTCTCCTCACAAACGAAAACCGAAAATTCCTCAGATAATTTTAAGACAATTTACATAATCCGAAAATTCTTCCCAAGGGAGCTAGAGCTCTTTGAAGATGGTGCTTTGTAAGTAGTTTTTTTCGAATACCTTTAAACAGTTCCATTTGAAAAAAGAAAAACTGGTATTATACGATTATTTATCACTCAGAGTTGAATCGATTCAATTTTATGTGAATTTCTAGTACCGTTCATAAGCGTCTATTTTGGGTAGGTCAGCGGTTATTTTAACGCATAACTTTTTTGTCTTTAACTTTTAAGCATTTGTGATACTAGATTATTAAATTAATAGGCACCTTAATTCATTTTCTAAATTACCTTTCCTGCTGAATATTTTGAAATTGTGGTATACATGGCAGATGATCTTCGAACACTACTTTCTAAATTTTTCCCAACTATCATTAAAATAACATCTGCATGTGCTGCTGTTACATCATTATGTCGGCCTGATTCATAATGTTTTCGGAAAACTAAACTGGTTATATATAATATAATAAACATATATTATAATACATAATAATATATTAATATAATAAACTAAATGCATATCAGTGTATTCCTCATTAATAAAAACCATTTTTGTTGAATTGAAATTGTTGTGTTTGAATGCCACAAAGTAGAAATAAAAGAGAATCTGCACGAACTGACAACAATTTGACAATAAAAAACGTAGGTTATACTTCTGTTGACATTTCAAAGCCAACTAATGCATAAATAATAATTTAACTTTTATGATGAAAAGACCGATTTAAAATAAGAGTACCTTTTAGTAGTAAAATACCTCGAAATCTAATAATCTAGTATAACAATTGCTTAAAAGTTAAAAACATTATGCGTTAAAATAACCATTGACCTACTCAAAATGGACGCCTATGACCGGTAATAGAAATTAGCAATCAACGGAATCGATTTAGCTATGGTGGATAAATAATCGTACCAGTTTTCGTTATTCTAAATAAAAGCGTTTTGGAGGTATTTAAAAAAAAACTGCAAGCAGCCATCTTCGAAGAGCTCTAACTTTTCGGACTCTGTGAATTGGGTTAAATTGTCTTAAAATTATCCGAGGAAGTCTTCGTTTGTCAGGAGAGTTTCTGGACACCCTGTATAAATTTTAAAAAATAAGAAGGTTGATATTGTATAGATATATATTTTTTGGTTATTTTTTTGGTTCAATATATAAAAAAGAGGATGAATGTGTGTGCTCTAATTTTAGCAAAATAACTAGATATTATCAGCTCAATGGGAAGGTTGTACAGCCGGATAGAACCGAAGAAAGAATAGAGTTATAATACGAGAGCATAATAAAACGGATTCTGTGCAGGACAATGGTACATAGATAATATTTTCCTTTGCAGCAGATTATCCAAAAGATAATCTGCTGCAAAGATAAGAGACTGATTTATGGTTTGTAGATGTAGGGAAAGCATATATCATTCAGAAAACTCTTTGGAAACATTGACGAAAGTAGGTCTTAATAGGGGGTATGCGAGAGCTATCGCAAATGTCTATAAGAATACGAGGAGTTGCGCCAAATAATAGAGCTTTATACGAGTATATATACGAACGGCTGCCGCTAGTATAATTTACTTCATGGTAAATCTTCATTTTCGTTTAAAACGCCATAAAGAGCTATTAAGTCTTATTCACCAATTTTAATATTTTTTTTATAATATTTTTTGTATATTTAACTCCTACTAATTCTTTTAATAATAAGAGCCGTCATTTTTTTTAACATAATTTACTGAATAACATTTAAGGACTAATTGTCAACTACAGGTAGAGTGTTATTAAGTCCTGCCTTTCAACTCTGTGGTACCGTTTTATGTGTAGGTACACATTTAATCAGAGAAATATTAATTGCTATTTTAATATTATATATTTAAACCTTGGGACATCTATCCCTTCAGGATAGTGTCCTCATTACTTTAGCAGATTATTTAATTGAAAGCCGAAGTACAGGGTTGCATCTCTAGTAGGCCAGTAAATTACCTTTTTAGGTCAAATCCTTAAAATTTTCTTATATTTTATTATTTATAAATTCAGATTATCGGGGATCAATTGTGTATAATTAGGGATTCTTTTTACTATATAACTAATTTAGTAACTAGCTTAACTGTACATGCAATGGTGGTGGGTAGCATATAATAAATTAGACTATATATATTTGGAGAGGTATTAAAATTTGTGGTGAAAACTAAATATTTTAATTAATACCTATTTCCCTTTTATTGCAGCAAACAGCTTTACAAGATACCTTGGAAGGTATATGTTAATACTTTCCTGGCGCCCAATCATATCTTAGAGCAACTTTCGTAATTTACCACTTTCATTTACGTTGTAGGGCATCTCACTTTACGGTCTCTGTAGGGCATGCAAATTGGCCGAATCCTCTCTTGAGTGTCAAGTAGTCACTCTCCGGCACATTCTGCTATAATAGCTATTATGCAATTATAGCCAGCTTATAATTTATTTGTTTTGTTACATTACTACAAATACTTGTGTTACATTACACATACACACTTTTATTACATTGGAGTCCTACACTTCGCAGTCCCATTTTTTTTGTTACACCCTCCGTCGATTTGAATGACCACTAAAATATACAAATAATATAAATATGCCTTGATTTAGTCAAAAATGTACCTATTAATTTATGTATATTAAGGTTTAGAAAACAATTTTGGAGGAACGGACCTTAGATAGATGCGCATTTTATACGGAGTCTATTAAATGTTTGCTGCATATGCTACTACTTTTATTAGTTTTTAATCTTTTTTACTACTTTTATTAGTTTTTAATCTAAGGATGAGATCGTAATTAGTTTCAAACCTACCTCATGGATATTAATTGCACTGTTTATTTGTTATAATCTTATCACTAATATAAACAGATAAACGTTCTTAAGGAAATGACAAAATTTACTTAACTAATGAATCGTTTGCTTTATTTCACGAAAAATACTCCTAACTTTAATCAGAAAGACTAATGACAAAAAGTAGGCGTTTTAGGAAATACAACCATGACGTGTCTGACCTTATTTGGAAATTATAAGGTGGTGATTTGTTAAATACTTACGAGTGGTTGGAAAACGGAAAGTAGATAAATAATTTGCATATTAAAATATTAAACTATCTGCAATATTTAGAGTAGATTATATTGGATTAGTTCGTTTTTGAAGTAGTTATAGTGATTTTAGGGTAAACAAGTTCTTCAAAATGTGTAACATATACCTTCTGCATATACAGTGTCCGCCCAAAATCTCCTGATCAACTATTTACTGAATCATAAAACTTAAAATATTAAATTTTTAGGTAACTAAAGTATGGTAACTTTTTAGGTTTAAGATATTTTTGTGATAAAGATATTACAGTTGTAAAATTTTAAAATTGGTTTAAATGGGATTATACGGCAAGCAATAATATCGTTTGAAAAGCTCCAGTGTCAGTCACTATGCTCCTAGATTTTCGTGCTGTTCTGTGGCGCATTTTAGTATCCCTAATAATTTAGCAGTCTTTAATTTCTATACACAACACTGGAACAATTATGACATAATATAATTATGACGCCATTGTATTTTTCTTAAAAACTTAGTATGTTCTTAGAGAAACAAGAAAGAGTTGATTCTTTGGGGGCCAATTTAATTTTCCTAATTTAATAGCCTCCATTATAAAAAGTCGCGACAGAATCGTACAATAATCTGGGTACATTCTAGATGGCACATAAGCTTTCAAGTTATATAGGAAAACTTTGCTTTTAAGCCATGTACATAAATACAATATCACAAATACGTTCAAAACAACCAACAAACCGAGACCTATTATGTCCAAAACCAAACCCAATAACATACAAGACATATCAAAGAACTGCATATGTATATGAAGAACCTTGAGATTGCAGCAATTTTTATATATGCGGGAAATACTTCAAGACAACTAAGTGTTAGAATAAACGAGCATGGATCAAAGTGGCTGGCAGATCCCAGATATGTAAACATGCCTGAGATAGTGAGCACAGAATGCAATGGAAAAATGCATCAATAGTCATGAAAGAAGCAGACAGAAAAAGGGGAAAAATCAAAGAAGGATCCCCATATTACTTAATGAAGTAAAACGTATAGCAAACCAATTAACAGAATGTAGCAGGCTCTGGTTACGAGTACTGAAAGAAGAAGTCAGCAATAAGAGTATTTCAACATTAATGGGTTAATGAAAAGTCAGGGACACAAACACACACACACACACACACACACACTATTAACTACATAAGCACACAAAAAACAATTTGATATCAATCCGAGAGTAGCTCAAAAGTTTAACTCAAAAACATGGCTATTTGCCTAGAAGATTAAAGCCAAGTAAGATAACAGTCGAATTGGCTACGAAAAGCGCCAATTGATAAATATATACATGCTAAGATATCTCCTTATTTTAGAATAGTTTTTAAAAACCATTTCCAAATTGGAAATCGAATCCGGATTGTGGTTTACTACCACATAAAAAGAATGATTACCATACCAAGAAAACAGTTCCAGAATCTCTTTGGGCTAGTTACCTTGTTTAAAATGTGTCAATATTAAACAACTTTATACAAGGCTTGGTCAATTAAAACCCAACTTTGATCTAGAACAAATTTATTGGCAAATATATTTACAAATAATTACAACTAAAATTAAGGCATATATCTCATTGTTTCACCAACCGATGTATACTCTGCTTAAGGTAAGCGGGATAGTATAACCCTTTAAGAGTATCCAGTTGAAATCAGAGTGATCGGAGCAAAATTGATGGAGGTATAGGCATTTATGAGTAAGTGAGTTGAGTGAGTGAAGTGAGTGAGTAAATAAGGTGAGTGAGTGAGGCGAGTGGGAGAAATGAGTGATTGACTGAGTGAGTAAGGTGAGTGTGTGATGTGAGTGATTGAGGAGAGTGAATGAGGTGAGTGAGTAAGTACGCACATAGAAATTGGAATAAGTACAGTGTCAAATTATTCACTCGTGGCGGATAACAATCCAATTACTAAAGCGGATAAAATGAACTGCAGATATAACAAAAAAAAGGCAGAGTTTCTCGTAAACATACTATGTTTGAAATATTGAGAATAATCCTAACCACAACCCCTTAAAAAATATTATGGCTGTTGCGCGAAGAATTATTTAACGGCATTTTGTACTTCTTCGTTTGGCTATAACCGATTACCTTTCAGCGCCTTTTTCAGTGACCGACAAATGTGAAAATCGCAAAGAGCTAAATCAGGACTATACGATGGATATTCTAATATCCTCCATTTATTTAGTTATAAATATATTTTCTTATACTACTTTGGCAACATAAGACCGATTACTATCGTGCAGAAAATGGAGCCTGTTCAGAGTTTCATTATACAGGTTTGCGTTGATATGCACTCTAGGTTCTGTGAATTCTATGAACAAGAGTCCTTCATGGTCGAAAAAAAATACGAATATGAACTTGCCTGCAGAAGGTTGAACTTCTTTTGTAACATATAATTTGCATGTTTCCATTGCATCGATGACAGTTTAGGTACGATACTATGTATAGATCCTATACTTACAAAATTTTTTAAATTACTTTGATTAAAATTCGACGATTTTCTGTAATCAACCCCTTCACACATGACACATTCCTGGCTATTGTCGAGGCACCTGGTCGAGGCTCATAATTCATGTCCTATCTTTCACTTTTAAATTTTAGATAACATTCCTTATGAATTTGCAATGGTTTCAAAAATTCAGCGCAATCGTAGTCAAACCAAATGATATGATGAGATGAGATGAGATGATTTTAAAATATAATGGCGTCAAATACCTAGGATAGGTCTTACATTGAATCGTAAAAATAACAAAAATAAGTGATAGAAGGTTAGACTCAGACTCAGTTAGTTTAATATACTTAATTTTTGAAACGTTCTAAACCTACGTTACTGTTTATTTTATTGTGGTATCATTCTTCAGGACTCTTAGCAATCTTCTTTATTTCCTTTTAACTATTTTAATGTGGAGATTCCCGTGTAAATTTTTATTGCGGAAATACCGAGGGACATTGCATATATTCCTTATTACTCGGTTTTGGACTCTTTGGAGGCAAGCATAATTACTGTCCACAAAAAATGCCATAGTTGTAAACAAGTCTATACTATTTGTCTTCTATTCTTCTTCTTCTTATGTAGACATGACCCAGTCTGTTTTTCAATGTGCCTTCAGTAAGTTGTCGTTCCATCATTTTCGTTGTCCTCCTACTGATCGTCCTCCTATTGAGGAGTCGTCTCTTGCCGTGTTTGCTACTCTATTTGTTGTCATTCGGCTTATAGGTATAATCAATTCATTTTACTCTTTATTTCTTACCCAGTCTTTAATGTTCTCCACCTTGCATCTGCGTCGTGTATCTGTACTTACGCTCTATCCCGTAGTGTTTTTCCATCAAGTGTTTTCATCTCTGCTATTTCTAACATTCATTTGTTTTCTCTGTGTCAGGTCGTGTTTCTGTCGCGTTCTTTACCGATATTTTTATTTCTCCATATTGTTTCATTTAGACAACCTGCAGTAATGTTAGCTATATTCACTTGATCTTACACTTCTGTTTCCAGCTTTCCCATGCTAGATAATAAGATGCTTAGATATTTAAACTCTATCACTTTTTCTATTAAGTGACCTCCCAGTTCCAATTTACATCTTAGTAAATTTGCTGTTATAACCGTGCATTTTTCTTTTATTGGGGAAATTAACATTTTCTGGCGGTTATAAAGTTGGTCCAGCATACATTGTAAATCATGTTTGAGAGAGTAGTATTGCGTCGCCTGCATAGCAGATTATTTTAAGTTAATTTCCTCCCATTTGGTGTCCTATTTTAATTCTTACTTTTTTATTATTTAATTCATAATAAGGTTGAACAATAGAGGACTCAGGGAACCTTTCTGTCTTATCACATTGCCAGACGGTCCCGCAGAGCTGTTCAGAAAATGGCTCCGCTGTAGGTTACTGTAGATTTGCATGCATTCTCCTAATTTTGATTGTCCTTTCGAGCAATATTCGTTTTACGATTGGTAGGTTGCTTACCTTGCCAATCACCCTCCACATTTTATCCGGACTTGGGACCGGATGTGGTAACCACAGAGTTACTCAATCCACCCCGCAATTACCCCAAGCACTGTTATTTATAAATATATGTGCAGACTTATTTGTAAAAAATATAATCTTAGTAACGAAATATTATCATTAAATATATGTTTTTGTTAATATTTATAAATATTGTGATATCTTTCATTTTAAATTTAGAGTTCGGACCTGATAAACAGAGTAATTTTAAATAGTGCCGTTATCAATGCTGGAATTTATTAACATATTAACGGTACACAAAACTATACCGATGTTTACTTAGTTCTTTACAAAATGGTAGCGCAAATTTAACCCATTTGACTTTTTTTTCTGTGCAAAAAAAAAAAGTTTGTTGGTGTTTTCTGTACAAAACGGTATACGTCACCAGCTACCGTACGCTAAACATGTAGCAGCGTAGTTAATATGGAGATATGTTTAATAATATCATAAGTATTCTCTGTAAATACGAATAACGAATATAATTGATATGATTATAAGATCCTTAGTAATAATATTAGTATTCTCCTATTGGTAACATTGAAAGAAAAAAAAACTAAAACTCGTATGGGTGTAATCAAAACAAAAAAACTCATACGAAGACAAAAGAATAAAATGTTTCGATTTTTTTAAGTAACATAAGAGAAGCAGAGCTGAAAAACACCTGAAATAGATAGGGGATATTAAATAAGTACTGACTGCTAGATATTATTCAAATCTGCGTAATCAATAGATCTAGTGTCACTTTAATTTAAAGTTTATAACTTTATAAGAAGTTAAAATATCTTATACAAAAGAAAGAAATTTATTTTTTAATGGATTCGAAATAGAGTCTAAATGTGTAAATTTTGATCATTATATCACCAAACAATTGACCAATAGAATATGGTAGAGTAAGTCTAGGAGAGATGGCTCAGATTTTTTTTTTGACTGTCTGAATCTCTTAGCACAAAAAGTATACACTCTGGAACATTTATATATTTAAATTTAAATACTATTTACAAGAAAGTTTACAGAGTTAGTTAAGCCAAGTACTTACAGACAAAAACAGTAAATATCAAAATACAAAAAACTGTAAAAGGCCAACTCACCCGATATGTCAAGTACTGCAGTTAATTGTCCACTGCGTTTTCTTACTTGTGAAATACCTGATATAGAAGGTACTGGAGAGATATTATCTAAAATTTTACCGGGAGTGATTTTTTCTTTAGACGTCGGCTTATTAACAGGTATGGATGGTAGTTTTAATGCTGACGTGTGAGAAGACAACGAACGCTTGTAGGTGGTAGGTTTAGCAGATCATCTATTCTGCTGAGGAAGCTTTTGTCCAAGCCTCATTTAATAATTTAATACAGAACTGTAAAAGATTAATGTTCTTTGTAGGATTCATTTTAAGAAATGAATTGCAAGCATACTCCAACATTTAAACGAAGTGGCAATGGCATCTTTAAGTATCAATGCACGCATAATAATTCTTAGAAGTTACGTCGTTGGTGTCCTCCTTTATGGAGTAAAAACCTGAAGCTTTACAGAAGATGCTATAAAACGATTAGAGGCATTGGAATTGTGGTGCTACCGACGTATGTTGAGGGTCACATAGACATCACACAAGAAACATAACTATTCTTCAGAGGCTAAGAAAAGAGAAAGAAATTAGTAACACCGTGAAGAACAAAAAATTGGTTTAATTCGGCCACATCATGCCTAATAATAAATACCGATTTCTACAGTTGATTCTACAAGACAAGATTGCGACTAAGAGAGGGCCCTGGACGGAGACGTACACTCTAGCTGGCCAATCTTACGAAGTGACCTGGTCTAACGTCAATAGATCTATTTCGAGCTGCTGTGAATAGAATAAGATGGATCAACATTGATCAAATAAAAGGCAGATATCGAGCACAGTTTTATTAATTAAATCTTGCCAAAGTACTTTCGCCTCCTAGAACAACTTCAGGGGCATCTGAAATAAGCCAAGAAACGTTTTTTAACTGAAGAAATTAATTAACTTCGATAAAAAACTCGAAGTGCATGGTTGATAAAAGTTTTTATGTGGTTAACGTTTTAGACTTATTTCGTTAATTTTGGCCTATCCAACAATCACAGAATGTCATAAACATAAAATTATATGACTCCCGATATTAACGGAAATGTCAAGGTGACATTCTCTCTCCTGTTGCCGACGATAACGTAGCTTCGCGTATTTTTTAAATAATTTTAAACTGTTTGTCCTTGTTTAGTGTAGTGTAATGTACAATTTTATGTTTATGAAATTCTGTGATTGTCGGATAAGCCAAAATTGACGAAGTAAGTCTAAGACGTTAATCACATAAAAACTTTTATCAACCATTAACTTCGAGTTTTTTATCGAAGTTAATTAATTTCTTCAGTTAAAAAAAAACGTTTCGTGGCTCATTTTAGATGCCTCTGAAGATGCTCTAGGAAGCCTTAATGCCTTTCATTTGATCAAAGTTCATTTATTCGAGCATTCAACCTTATATCAACATTTAGAAGAGAAAGCAATGGCATGCAGGACCATCCCAAAACCAGTAGGACTTTTTCTAAGGGCTTTCGAGAACAAAGTCATATATTAACGAATAAATATATCTGTGTTTATGTAAGGGACATTTATGTAGCATTGCAACAGGTGATACACGTAACTGTTTCCCCCTTTTCCGAAGAAGTTGGTGCTACACTTTTAGATCCCATTTGGGCTACAACAAATGCAGGTTTATTATTGAGTTAAAGTCCTGTTTCGTCCAGCTTAAATAAACTCCCTGGCTTCTCCGTCAGCTCACTTTCCAGAATAACTTTCTCTAACATCAAAGACTTCTTGCTAAGGATCTGATTTTTTTTTATACTCAAGTCAGGGTTTCTTGTTAAGAATGATTGTAACCAGTCAAAACCTCCTAGTTTTTTCCTTGTTGAAAGTAGTTTTAATATTTAATTCTTTCGCTAATCTAAAAGCTATTTTTTTAACTCCAGCTCTTGTAGGTATAAAACTAGCTTTCTGCAACTTAGTATATTTATCTTTATTTTATTTTCATTTTCTTCGCTGAGAACACTGCTTGCTCCTAATACACTTTTTTTTTAAATTATTACTTTTTATTCTTCTTCTTCATGTAGGTACTGGCATTTTAAAATTCTGATAAAAATAAGTGCACAATAGTTCTAACGATTACCGCAAAAAGTTTTTAAGAAGATGTAAACAAGAATTTCTAAATAATTTACCTTTCAACGTTAAGAAATTCACTAAGACAACATCGTCTTGCTAATAGCATAAGAGCGCATCAAACAACGCAATGCAATTGACGCTAAATAGAATAAAACAATGATATATTTGACTGTCATCTCACCCGACGAGCCATCTCTCCCGGACTTCTTCATCAGCAGTTTTGAGTCCACTGCTAGACATAGGCCTCCCGTAAATAATTCCAATGCATTCTATCTTGAGCACCCTGAATCCAGTTGTACTAAATGCGCTTGATGTCATCTGACCACCTTGTTGAAGGACGTCCTTGATTACGATAAGCATCGTGTCTAGGTCTCTATTCCAGAATTTTCTCTCCGTCCACTTTTCATCTTTTAAGCTGGCAACATGCCCCGCCCAGTTCCATTTCAATGCTGTAATCCTTTGAACTGCGTCAGTAACACCAGTTTTTCTCCTCCTAACTATTGTATTTGATACTCTGTCTCTGAGGGATATATTCAGCATTGACCTCTCCATTGCTCTCCCAGACTTACCCTACATGAAAATTGGTCTAGAAGTATAAAAAAATAATTGAAAAGACTGATATGTTTTGTACACATTCATGACGAATGAAAAAATAAAAAAAAGAATTTTTGAAGTGTGTAGTTTTTTTTAATTCTGAAGTTTTTATAAAGTACCACTACTAGAGAGAAATTCTATTGGCACAAAAATACACGTTTTTTTCTTTTTAAAATTTAAAAAACTTAAAGTGTTTTTTGTGGAGTCTAATGTGCTGTCTTTTATGCGTGTTTCGACGAAACTTTCTCAGTTATCTAAATTTTTTAACTTTTAAAAAGAAAAAAAAAAAATGTGCACTTTTCCATCCATGAGATCGCTCTCTAGGTACTACTGGTACTTTATAAACTGGCCCATAACTCTAAGAGTGACTTTTTAGCTGAATAAATTTATAGGCACAGCCAAAATACTTTTCTTTTCCATTCTTTCATAAAAAATAATGTTTAAAAGTGAATACCTGTCAGATTTTCAAATAAAATTCCATCTATAAAATCTTTTATATCACTTATAGTTGTTACCGTAAGAAGCACATACCGTTAAGAAGAACAGCTGAACGACATGGAGCGTTGACCGATTAATCAATTACGTTTAATTTGATTACTACAATTAACAGTTTGGATTAATCTCAGGGAGTCAATGTGCTAAATGCCTTTTGGCTTGGTAAATGTCAGTCATAAATCCGGCCGACAGGGCGGCCGTGGTTTATTTCAAAGTTCCGCATTTATTGACGGCGCAATCACGTTCCTGCAGATTTAAAATAAATTGTCGTTGGTGCGTGCGCTTTTCGTGGCCTACTTTATATTTTTATCGGAACGATGGCGATGGACGTATATTCTGTGTAAGTGGGCTTTAGTGCATTTAGTGGATTTGATATTTTCGGAAACGACATCACGACTGATATTTTTAAAGTATATTTATATAAATTCGTAATTTGTAACTAATCTAGAAAGAGGACTACTGCGTAATCTTAATATCAACTCATGTACGAAGTGGTTTCCAAACGCATCCTTTTTCGAATAATATTTACAATTTTTGTTTGTCATAAAAGAGTCACTGTTTCGTTTAGCTGTTTAAGGTATGTTATCCCCTTACCTTTGGTAATATGGTTTAGGTTTATCAGATATTTCATTTCTGTACTCTAACCTTTTATGAATATCTACATCTTTTTACGCAATCCGTAAAATTAATTTTTCATTTCTATAGAGAACTTTTCTCGCTGCTCTGTTTTCCTCTGTGTTTCTAGTGCATGTTTATTACTGACTGATATCTCATTTATTTGGATGCTAATTGCATCCAAAATTCTTCAAGGCATAGTTTTTATAAAGTTTTGGCAAAATTCTGGTGTAAATGAATCCTACATTTCTTGTAATTTTTGCTCCAATTCATAGACAAACTAGGCAGGATGTTTCCTAATCTTTTTTTACTTTACACTACAAATTTTCCACCGTGGATAATTCGGGACTGCTAGAAACACATTCCAGAAGTGGTATACAATGGTCTCTCTCGATTTCTATAGAGAACTTTTCTCGCTGTTCTTTTTTCCTCTGTGTTACTAGTGCATGTTTATTACTGAGTGATATCCCATTTATTTGGATGTAAATTGCATCCAAAATTCTTCAAGGCATAGTTTTTATAAAGTTTTGGCAAAATTCTGGTGTAAAGGAATCCTACATTTCTTGTAATTTTTGCTCCAATTCATAGACAAACTAGGCAGGATGTTTCCTAAATCTTTTTTTACTTCACACTACAAATTTTCCACCGTGGATAATTCGGGACTGCTAGAAACACATTCCAGAAGTGGTATACAATGGTCTTCAATCCATTTGAAACACTTTTTGAAGTATAGCAACCTGCGCCGTTCTGTTGGAAGACAAAATCTTCCGCTAAGGTTAAATTCTATGGTCGGTAAAAGAGATTCTTCTAAAATCTTCAAATATTTGTTCGTATTTACAATCCCATCAATAAAATGCAACTATTACTACACCTTTAGACAACATGCAGCCCGAAATCATGACAAACACAGGAAATTTGACTTTTTACTTGAGACAGTCGGGATGAAAAGCTTCATTTCTTCTGCATATAACGCGACTCTTAATGTCTTTCAACATACACTTCAAATCTATTAAAAACAAACATTAAATCTAACTATTAAAAAACAAACACCAAACACTTCTCAATACTAAACCGCAGTATAAATAAATCTATACTGTGCATAAACAAACTTCAATTTTTAGGTTGACAGCAAAACTAATTAAAACATGGCGGGTTCGCACATGCGCAAAGAAATTTGGAGTGCGAAAAAGCCCTCCGTTTCGCTTCTTGTTACGATGGTGTATTCTGTGACTCAACTTTTAAATATCGCAAATCGAAGCACATTTGAGCCACTTGTCGGATATATCTACTTGGATTATTGCCCCAAAAACAGAAAAATCGTGTTACAAGAATAAAAAAGCAAACTGAACAATTTATGTAAACTAATTCAGCAGATTTGCCTACTTAGTATACATATATAAATAAAAGAAGCTAATGAATATCGAGTAAAATTTATCTAATAAAATATCTTTCACAAATGTTAATGCGAAACAATATAATTTGAATTCTTTGTATTATTGATTAAATATTTTTGACGAGTATATTTTCATGTTAAGTTTATGGGATTTAATATCTTGATACAATAATTTTATGGTGAGAACATATGAGGATGATACAACAATCAAACCAGACACATTATGCACCCACAAATACAGTTGGCGTTATTTATAAAACAATAAGTGATAGAACTGCGTAGGAGGTAAAGGTAGGCCACTTTTGCAGAGGATGATCAACTATTATGACATTAATGCAGAGCCGTATTTAATAACTATTACAAAATAATGAAAATTTTATGGCGTTAGCACAGTGAATCTAAAAGTAGGAACAATCTGATTTTAAAAGAATTTTATAGAATGTTGAATATATTTATCTTTCAATGATTCATTCTTTATAGAAAAACATTTTATGTTAACATGTTTGAAATTAGCTATATTGATAAACGACGAATTGTACTATCTTCACTATTCCCCATCCAATTCTCTCAGAAACTCAAAATTCTCTCATAATCTGCTTTATATTGTCTATTTGTCGAAATATCTACGATGTATCTTTTGTCATTATTTTTATAATTAACCAATTTCAAATCTTTGCTCTTAATATATCTTCTTCTTTTTCTTTGAGTGCCTCTCCTATAGGAGATTGGATATCATTAGGGCGATTCTAATTTTATTTACTGCTGTTTTGAATAATTCGTTAGTGATACAGCCAAACCATCTCTTAAATTTCTCATCCAGGACATTTTTCTACGGCCTGGATTTCTGCGTCCTTGGATTTTTCCTTTCATTATATTTTGTAGGAATGTGTACTTTTGTCCATCTTAATATATAATAAATGAATCTTTAATTTTTTTTGAATATTTTAATCTTGGATTTGTTGTATGTCTGTATTTACATTTCAGTACAGTATGTAGTTGTAGAAATATTAGCTTATCATGAGTTTTATCTTGTTATTCTTTAATACTCTTTCCATAGTCTGTTTTAATTTGTCAGAAACTGTATATACTCTAATAATCTTTTAAATCAATTAAATATCAGTGATTCCCAACATACCAAAACCTATTGCAACCTTATTTTTTGATACGTATGGTACATTAAAACGATTTTTTTATTAATTTCGTTACGGACCATATTTATCATTAGTAACTTTTAGCATTCTATTACTAATTGGACTTGCGGACTAGAGCTGCGGAAGAAATTAAGAAAATAGTTTCCTTTTGTAAACTTTCTGATATAAAGTATAAAAAAATATTCCTCAAATCTCCTATAGATATTTAACTTTATAAAGAAATGCTTCAAAATATTGTACTTCACAGAACTCGTTTTAACATGGGGAACACAGTTGAAAGCCGTTTTTTGTATTCAGACTATTTCGTAGATTTAAAAAATATAATTGACCTTTTAACGGTTGAAAGTTCTCAAACTTTGCCAGAGGCTTAATAAATTTTTTAAAACAACGCTCTTCAAAAAAACAACAATTAGAATAATCAAGCTTGTCAAAATGTTAAAGGTAACACTAAAAAAGATATTTTTCAAAAATTTAAATTGAAAAAATAATGGTTTTCAGAAACTTACTGAGGCAACTGACGCTCTTGTTGGTAATTTTTGCAAAGAAATTGATTTAGAACCAAATATTTTTGTATATTTAAAATATGCTCCCATTTCATCCGTTGATGTGGAAAGAAGTTTCTCAATTTACTAGTATATTTAGGTACACAGCCTAGATAGAAGCCGTAAGTTTTTATTAGAAAATTTTGAAAAACATTTGGTCATTTATCATTTCCATTATTCTAAGACATAGTATTTTACTTTTTTACTACTTTCATTACAATTAATTAGTATATTAACCCCCTCTGTGGCTCAGTGGTAAGAGCGCCTACCTTTAAACCTAAAGGTCGTGGAGTTCGAATCTCATCTGGGTGGGGAAATTTTCGTTTATTAAAAATTAATAAATGAAAATAATTTTTATCCTTGTGCGATCGGTACTCACCGAAGGACCGCAGACGTTCGGATACAATTAGCGTCTCTTAGAAAAGACAATGACGTCGACTTTGCTAAGTATCAAGACAATTACTCTACACGCATACACACACTACACTAGGTACCTGCATGCCAATGTTCTTAGTTGTCGAGGCATTAACTCAATAATAAAAAAATTATTATATTATAATTACCAACTTAGTTGTTAAATTTATTTATACTGTTTTCTAATTATTAAAATAAACATTAATATACCATTATTAAATATGTTTCCATTCACCGTATGCATATTTTCTACAAAAATACATATTTAATGTATATTGTCTAAAAGAAATGCATATATATGCGCATATGTTTTACTTGTTTTTTTCATATTTGCCCAAGTCTATTTCTTATTATATATAAATTTTTAATGTTATCATATAATTACGAGTTCCAAACACCATTTCGATTCTTCATTCCATACGTGCTCCTTCAGGTCCCGTTCTCTTATCTCTTTATCAATTCAATTACTTCAGCTCATTCTGTGTATTCCGGTTCTTCGTTGTCTTCTTTTAAATTTCAGAACTTCTGGAATCCTACTTCTACAAATGCGCAGTTTGTGTCAATATCACATTATCTGCAGGTTTTTAATTACGTGTCTGTTTTTAATTTCCATTATTTATTCCACTTTTTTGATCGTTATGTTTCTTTTCTAGATATCCAAGTATATCTCCTTCATAAGTCCTTCATGTGACACTAATTTTCTTCGTCTTTAATTTAAGTAGCCACAGAGCACTAAAGTAGACCATAATACTTTAAACTATAGCATTATACAGTGGCGGATCACGGCTAAGGCGTGCCTTAGGCAACCTTGTAATTCTGAGCCTATTTTTCAGCCATGATAACATACTTTGCTTTTGGTAGTGTGATTTCAAAGCAGACAGTAAGCAGTTTTATTTAATTATCGGAATTAAGGAATAAAAGGGCACGACATAATATTACTTACATGTACAAAGATTAAATAAACATAATTTATTTAAACAAACAATAATACTTAAACAAATATACCCAAATTCATTTTAACACTACAATAAGTTGTTGGTTTTAGTATAAGTCAACTAATCTCTTTTAACCTTTTTCCCGCTAATAATTGTCCGAAGAAGGAGGCAATAGTTAATTTTCTTGTGGTTTTTTTACCCTTAATTAGGTAGAAAAGAAGATGATTACATGTTATGTCTTGGCGATTATATACAATATCGCCGTTACCGATAAGGTTTAACTTTGTTTCATTATTACTTTGAGTTGATTTTAAATTTACTTCTACTTTCTCTTTTTGTTTCATCTTTATAATGAGAATTGCTTGGTTTTCCTGCTGATCTTTTTGCAGAATAGTTTCGGAGACAAATGATATTTCTGGAGATTGAGCAACAAATGATGACGATTGTTGTAATTGTTCTCCATCTACGATTAAAAATTTGTCCAACAATCTTTTCATTGTTTCACTTCACAATCTGCTTTTCGTTTGCTTTTTTCACTTTCACTTATACTTTAAACACTGATTTTAAAGACTAGGTACAAAAAAGAAAAGAAAATTATCTTCAATTAAATTTATTTTTACTGAATATCACAATCACAATTTGTAGTACTTTTTGTATTATAAAGTATTTTAATAATATATTAATAATGTAATACTTTGGTACTCTTGTCGACTTTATCAATCAACGATTGGGCATAATTTGGATACGTTTCAGCTTTAATTATAAATATCACGTTTTTCTGTTAAATATAAATTAAGAACCTTATTTTCTGGCCCCAAGAATTACGGCCTCTAGGCACGTGCCTAGGTTGTCTAGACATTAGTTAGCCCTTGGCATTATATATTCTTTTAGGGGATATGTGTCTTGTCTAGATTTAGTTTTAACTACCTTTGTTGTATTTTTCTATCAATTTATTTTTCATATAATTTAAGTCAGTGTAATCTTGAGGACCACCATTTGTTCCTCTGCAAAACATAAGGTATGCAGAGTCTAGCAATTAATGATTAGACCACATCTTGTTCATTTTTGTAAAACGGCCTCAATATATATTTTATACATCTAGCATGGGATTCTTATCTTTTCTGTTATCGATCTTCTTTAAAAAGCAATATAATGATGTTATTAGCTTCTTTAAGTTTGTGAAATTTATCCTTTTTTGTCTCCACCGCGCTCCTTTCAAGTTCTCACCGTCCTTTCGCCGTTATTCCTGATAGAAGATTGAAGATTGGTGACAAGAACAAAGCTTTGTTGATACAATTACAGATATGACCTAAACGGTATTCATATAGAAAAAGATTATCTTAATTAAATATTTTAAATAACCAACCATATATTTGCGCTACAAAAAAGAATATTTGTCTAAAATTAATTCCTAATTTAACATTATTATTCTTATTTCAGACCAAAATATTAAACAATTAATAAAATATTCGAAACAATAATAAAAAATGTGCACAAAGTTGACAGATATAATGAAAATAGTATCGTGGCAGAAAAGGGATATGTTTGTCAAAGAACACCACATTTTGGTTCCAGACAAAAAGTATTAAAAAATATAATAACGTTTTTTTCTGGTTAATTTTTTCCTAATTTTAATCATTAGCTAGAAAATATTATGTTAAGGGCAGGTTCGGTTCTGTAACCGCAACAATATAAAATTCAAACACAATCGCAGAAGTTGTCCCGATATGGTTACGTATGTATGGTGTCTGACACTGACGACATTTTATGCAAATTCCCAACCTACATACTTACTCATTTCTGATACATATATTTATTTTGGTATTAATACTCTTGTTGGGACTTATCTGGAAACAACTTCAATGTTTAATCTGTTCTCTTTTCGAAGTAACGTGGGAAATTCCTGTCGAAGATAACCTGAAACTTACAACTATTTGTTAAGTATCTTATAAGGTACATTTATGATTTACAACAGTTTGTAAACAACAAAATATACACATTTTCCACTCCATAGCTGAGAATTGGCAGAGAAGAAATTTTAAAAATTAATGATCTCAATTTGCTTCACATGTAATCTCCTTTCTGCTCCTGCAATGTTTATTTTTTGTTAATATTTATGTGATTGGAAGTTACAAAATAAAAAAATATAGTGTATAAACATTAACAATTTAGTTATTCGTCCAAGGTGTAGAGACAAAAATGAATGATTTTGAGAATTATTATTAGTGAATTTTTAAAACTAGAACAGCGTTATAAAGGGTAATGCATGGAGTAACCTCCAAGTGTTTGCAACTCCAAACTGTGTCTTGATTATTTTTGTTTTTATTGTATCAAATTTACTTTATTGCCGTTTTAGCTTTCAAAATGGAAGGTGCGTCCTTATTAATACAACACATTCCGGCATATCTAATCATAACAGTAAAATTCTTGATAGTAATCAGAATAGCGATATAATAGCAAGAAACTGATATTAGAGGAAAGTCCCCAATATGGTGTTCTTTTTTTAAAAATACTAATAAAAAATTAGAAAAAATTTTTTAGGCACTATTTTTAACTTTAAGGTTTTCTTGGACACGTTTTAAGCGTTTAGTAAAAAGACGCAGCCGAAAAATTATACTCAAGAGAATAGGCAGTATGTAAAAAAAGAGATTTTCTGCCACATATTGGAGGCATTTACAATGTAAAATTTCAAAATAAATTTATTTATTTTGGGGTTTTTGGATTAAAACTATTTATTTATAAAGAAGACATAAAAATCCATCTAACAAAAAGATATTTTTTATTAAATGAAATAAAAATCTAGTTATCTAAGTATAACACGTAATAAATATAATTATCAGAGTAAAAGTAACAAATATACCGGTCTCTTTAACACTCAGAACATTCAAAGTGAGCCCATTTAACACAGCCCAGAATATGCAGAAAGCAACCTACCTCATATTAGGCACTATTCCCATGTTAGACGACTTTACTATTTTAAAAGAATAGCTATTTGGTACATAGTTTAGTTCAATATTAATATAAAATCTTGCTCTGAAGCTATTTTCTTGCAATTTTTATTTTAATTGGGAATAAGTTACAATTTAAGTTTAAAATAAGTTTATTTTTGATGTTTCCAAACGACAAAAGTAAACTTATTTTAAACTTAAATTGTGGCTTATTCCCAATAAACATAGTAATTAGATTAAGATGCCACAAGGAAATAGCTTCAGAACAAGCTATTTTCTTGTGGCATCTTAATGGAATTTACCGTTTTAATTGGGAAATAAGCCACAACTTTACTTTAAAAATAAGCTTATTTGACGTTTCGATTTTCGGACTCGGATTTTCGGGACTTCGGAAATCATTTTTAAAATACAAAACATTAATGTTTTTATACTTTAAGAAAGAATTTCGACACGAACCTAAGCTAATGACACTGTTATTATGACATTACATACCAGGCCTGAAGCTGCCTCTAGAGGTTAACAATTCGCTCTAGACAAAATACAAAACATGTGACACATTTGACGTATAAAACCAAACGCCAGTAAATTTAGTAATGAAACTAGATAACTGTCCATCAGTCACACCTAATTAACGTCAGCTTCAGTACTTCAATCACGCTAAATACCTAGGGATGCATCTGGACCTCAGATTAAGATGATAGAAGAACATCCTCGCTAATAGAAAATAATTAGATCTGAAACTGAAACAGTACCTATTATTGGCTTATAAAAAGAAAATCACAACTCACCCTGGAAAACAAACACTTTCTATACAAAACTATTATAACACCGATTTGGACTTAGACTGCATATCCAACTATGGTGCACCGACAGCAACTCTAACATAAACAACATCCAAAGATGTTGTTTATGTTTATCTAAAAACAGCAAAAAGGCTAGTAGACCAAAACTTTAATGTAACTTGAACTGTGGAGAGAACAATGGGAGAATAACGCTGCACCAGCTAACTGGAACATGCCATGTATTACAGCAAACCTGAGGGCTTCAACCAACCGAGACGAATTTGGACCACACTCAATAGAATAAGGACGAACTGTGGCAGATGTTCCAACTCACTTTTTGATGGGGAAAAAATACAATCACCAAATTGCGACTGAAAAGAGTCAATCGAATATATTTATAATCTAGATGTTTGTTTGTAGAATAATATTTTTGTATTTACTGTTGTTTTGTAATTTATATAATTTATATTATATGTATATATATATATATATATATATATATATATATATATATATATATATATATATATGAACCTGTGATGTAGCCATACGCTAAATAAATAAATAAATAAATAAATAAACATCCAAAGATACCGAAATAAGATACTACGCATACTAGTGAACGCGCCATGGTATTTTGTGCAACCCAGCAACATAATTCATAGGAATCTTAATGTTCCGAATGTTAAAAGAGTGATCAAAAAGTTTAGTGTATCCTATCGTAAATGAATGAAATCACACCTAAATAAACTAGCGATCACAAAAGTGATCGAATAAACTTACCAGAAGAAAGTAAAAGACTTAAATGGTTCAAACCATCTAATTTCCCTACTAGGCTTTAGTTAAAATAGGCCGTTAAAATATTTCTTAGGTTAAGACAAATCTTATTTTTGACTTTTGAAAGGTGATTACTACATCTTATTTTATTCGTTCTGTAGAGATGTTGTTCGAGCCGGGCTTCTTGTTGTGTTTCAATCTATTAACTGCTTAGTCTTGAAATCTTAATTTTGTTTACTTAATCTTATGTATAGATGGCGTGATCTTCTTTCTTTATTGTCTGTTTGCTCTAGTATTATTTCATCCTTATTTGGCTGAAATACAATAAATATATTTATTTGTTATGTCTCCTTTATTTTTTGTGTATTCTTTGGACATTATAGTTTTATACAGCGTTCTTTGCGCTGTATAAAAAAACAGCGTAAATAGGACTGAGTAACTGTGCGTGAGTGAAAAATACAGAATAAAAACACAAGCTAGACTGCGGTCTTCTTTAACGAATCGTTGAGTTATAAATCGGCACTAAACACTAACTTCGTGTATAACTCTGACTATAAAATATCCATAAACTAATATACAAAACACAATATGCAATTTACTAGCTAATAATTGTGTCTGCAGTTGAATGATTGCAGTTACACTTACTTTTCCAAGACCATACGTCAAGGCTGTATTATTGCAATTATATATCCTAACATGAATATATTTACGTATTCACCTGGTTAAGTTTCTTTATATACTCTGATTAATATAATTTCCGGACGTTACTACAGGTACTGAAATATTTATTGGTCAAACGGAAAACTTACCGGATGTGAGAAGGAAAAAGCGTAGGTTTTAATGTTAGAAAATGTCGATATTTGCTTAATTTATATCTTGAGAGAATATATAAATGACATGGTTATGTTATGTTTAAATTGTTTCGGGTTTTACCATTAACAAATACAGTAGCACATCTCTACGCATACGTACGTTTCTCTTTCTATACTTCATTAATTTTAAAGACACGGTTTACGCGTAACAAACAATTTGTCTATTTTTATTTTCTCATTTTACATTATTTAGTATATATGACTTAGAATTTTCTTATAAACATACAACTGTACTCAAATCCCAACGAAATTCTGTTAACTTATACATCATCATTCTCTTTGCCTTTATCAGTATGCGGGGACGGTTGCCTAATTACATTTTTTCCATAAGTTTCGAGCTTGCGCCATACCAATATTAACCCCATTTACCGACATGTCCTGCCTAAGCGTCTCCTCCAAGGTCTTTTTCTCTTACTCCTTCCAGGAACATGCAAATCTTTGTTTTGGATGATTAGCGTCCAGACTTTGAAAATGCTCAAGCTGTCTTAACCTATGCTGACACATTTTGTCATTAATTAGTGTTATCCCATATATAGACATATAAACTTCCACACAATTTACCAACATGACTGGACATTTTACGCCATGGGACCTGAAGCAGAGAGTGTCGCCATACATGACTGAAGAGGGATTTTATAGAAGCAGTAATCCTTAACCATCTACAATCAGCCCTAATAAGCCTCTAAATTCAATTAAGACTGACTTAATATCTTTGGTCCGATTTACACCAGCACTACGGCCATTTTTGTCAATATAAAATGGATTGAGATGGAATGATCAACAGCCTGGAGACCACAAAAATACCACTGGGCATCGGAGGTATTCAATACGAAATCACCTGCGAGGCCATACAACTCAATTATAATGTAATACTCGGAATGCCATTCCTGCGCCAAGGGAA
Source organism: Diabrotica balteata (assembly GCA_918026665.1). Classification (NCBI taxonomy): domain Eukaryota; kingdom Metazoa; phylum Arthropoda; class Insecta; order Coleoptera; family Chrysomelidae; genus Diabrotica; species Diabrotica balteata. Next base: position 95,453,015 of record OU898279.1, on the reverse strand, counting down.
ATCCCTCGTAGACATCAACCAAAAATGTTCACACACTGCGAGTCAACAAAACAAGACAATCTACTCACAAACTACGGCGAGATTCAGCCCCAGTTCAGTGTGTCACTTATTGCCCTCTAGGAGTTACAGAAAATATTCCAAAACTACCAGGACATCTTCGAAGAGAAAGATCCAGTAGAGTCGCTATAGCTGCTGTTGGTGTCCTTTCAGAGCCCTTGGAATTAAAAAACCAAGTCTTTGCACCTTGCTTGATTTATTTGAGGATGGCACTTTTTTGCTGTACCTTTGACCACTATACCATTAATGCAGATGTTGTTGTAGGTGTTACCAACATATTATATATCCAATATAACATCCAGTTTTAAAATTCAATTTTTTCTGTAAATGTATCTGGCTAGGAATACGGTAGTTACCATTCTCTGGGTTATTCTTTTGATCTTCTGATTCTGCGAGTCTAATAATACCCAAGGTACTTTCTTTTACGCATCAGATTTAGATTTATACTTTTCAGGTTTAGACGACGTGATCGTTTAAATTTCTTCTGGTAAATTGCATGGTTTCGGACTTTCAGGTTGTATATGTTAAGCTCTACATTAATACCTACAGTCCATTCTTTACCTACGTCAGAGCCTGTTGGATTCTACCTCTGACTGTAAATTATATGATAATTCATGTGACTAATAAATTCGATGTCCATTTAGATGTCCAGGTCATCTGCATAGACAGGATATGATGTCTGCTGTTGCTGAGTTTAGCTATCAATGCATCTCTGATAAGACTTCACAAGAGAGTAGATAAGCAAGCATCCTCTGGCTAACTGTGCTGCTACTGTTTCCCACAGAAACATTGTGTATTTCACCTTTTCACATAGTGTATCTACTTGCAGTTTGTTTCGTCTATTACTTTAAGCCGAATTTGCTTTGTGATTGCTTTGTATAAGGTATGGTCAAATTCTTCTCCTACATCGAGAAATGCACTCACCATCACCCCTTGGTTTTTCAGAACTACTCCACCCTCTGTACAAAATGATACAGTGTCGTTTCCGTAGAGAATCCTGCTCTATACGCATATATTGCCTCGGACTTTAAGCCACAATCTCTAATGTACCTAGCAGGAAATTTTTCGAGTTTTTAGTATAAATGACATCAGACTTTAGCCACAGCGACCTTTACCTGACCAGTTTTGCCTGGTTTGGATCTAAATGTTACATTCATGAACCACCATGGTTTTGGTATATACCCCAGTTCTAAGCTAGCCTAGTTGATATAATATTGTTTACATAATAACAATATGTTACTGTTTGATGTCGTGAGATTAATACATACGTAAAAGTTAGTAAAGAGGCGTAAAAAGCTTTACCCACTTTTTAAGTCACTCCTTTTTTTCGTTCTTAGTATTTGTATATATTATTAATAAAGTAGAGTATTATAACTCAACTGTAAAAATGAATTCTATTACTGTTCTATTCTATTACCTATCTATTTCTATTCTATTACCTATGTATGTTCTTGTGCCATTTCATTTGTCTACATAATCTATACTTCTATATATAAAATGACAGAATACACCACCCAACAAGAAGCGAAAGCTTTGTCGGTACCTTTAATGTTCGTAGGACAGCACTTTCAGAGTGAAAATGACAGTTGCACTACTTAATGCACTAATAAAAGTAATAAGAAGGTCATTCAAAACAGTAGTAAAGTTATAGTTACACCGAGAAACAAAGTTTTTATTAAAAATAATGTTTTTTAACCATTGTTGTGTGTTGATGCACGAACATTTCATGTCCACAGTATGGAGATCTACGCTGGGAAACAACTAGGAGGCCCCTATGTACTGCAAAATGATGTATCGAGCGTTGTAAAAAGATTAATGAAACCGTTGATTGAATAGTTATTAAATCAGGGATAAAACCCATTGATAAAACAAAAACGTCCTAATGTTATTATAATTGACCCCTTTCGTTTCTGTCGTCATATCCATGAGGTCCAAGTACAAACTCCGAATCATCCTGCTTGTGGCCCATTTTTGGGTTTAGGTCTCCCATCAGTATGGTATAGTTGGTGGTTACCTCTTCTAGCACGGTGTTAACGTCATTGTAGAACCATTCAACTTCTTTGTCTGTGTGGGCACTGGTAGGTGCGTATACCTGAATGACCTTTAATCGAATGTTTTCGTTTACTTTGTAGATAATATAAATAACTCTATCACTTATGCTTTTAATTGTAAGTATATTCTTCGCGTGTTTTTTATTTATCATAAATCTAACGCCACCATTAGAAGATTCTCCTCTATATTCTTCAACTAATAATATTAAAATTAGTTTTTCTATAATCACCCAATACTTCACATTTAGCTATTTCTTTTTTTATACTATTTATTCTCTCGTTGGGTGCTTTTAAGGCTATTCATAATTTTACAAAATTATGCGAAGTAGCTACAAGTGTAGTTTACTGAATAACGAACAAATTTTTATTTAACGTAAAAGATAAAATATTCGTTAAATGACCGCGACCTTTCCTATCAAAACTAAAACCGCGAGACCTGCAGAAAACGACAAATAACAGAAATATCTCGTTTTTCAATCCTGCAGAACAAGATTTTATCTAACAGTTACATAACTGTTGGTAACATACGGTAAGTAACTGGTTTAGTCTTCTTTATTTAAATGACTATAATACACATACATCGAGACGTTGATGATGATGATTAAATGAAATTTCGTTGGTATCGCATTCACTTGCTACCAAATTGATATGAATCAGTTTCGAACTCCATATTTGGCTACCTGCTTTTAGCAGTTGGACTCGTTTATGGGTCATGGATAAGCATAATGCCTACCACTAGCTACTATACACTTTCTTATGAGATCGGTGAATTGTGTGGGTATTTTTAAACACCTTGAATAATGTAAGATTATACTAGAATTAATTTATAAATAAACGTGTTTATGATATACCAAAAATTTGACAAAAATAATATTTAGCCTACCTTTCTATAAGGGGCTCAATAAACCAGGGAGATCCTAGTTTATTATTTATCTAGTCATAGTAAGTAGTAAATTATTTTATGTCATACTAGTTTATTACTGCGTTTTTATTGCTTAGGTACCAACTACGGAATAGTGTACTTTATGCCCGAGCGGACATAAAGTGTACTTTATGGCTCGCATAGGCGTAAATATACAAAAAAAGATAACTTATTAGAAACATCTTTATTTAATATTTCAAAACATTATTTAGTATGCCTACTAGCATTCTTGAAACCTCAATCTTTGAAAATATTCTGTCCTCTAAATACCTTTTAGCAACCGACGTACTCTTCCATCCACCATGGCGCTTCAACGTGGTCATACTGGCTCCAGCTTCTGCCAGAAGTGTACTTTTCAGAACTGCTTAAACCCAGATATTTTAGAATGGTGGACGGGATTTTTCTAAATGTGTTCTTTCCAACTGGCTGTACAGTATACCGACCTTTTTTGTAGGTCAAAAAGCCTTTTTTCTGAAGAACCACGGTGTCGTAAAGACATGTAATCTCGTACTAACTTCAAACTCTTCAGTGCATCTTGCCATTTTTAAAAAGTCCACTAAACAATCCAATTTCTATAATGAAACAATTTTGAAGGTGAATTATATTACTGAATTTATTGATATTGCAGATGTTTGAGCTAATCTTATATAATATTTTAGTGTTATGGAAAAACTTTAGAAGAATCAATGTTTTATTTTTTTATTCGTTAATAAATTTTTTTGTATCATTTAATTTATTTCTGCCACCACAAATTGTATAATCAAAAGAGATATTAAAACATTATTGTGATTTCTTTAGCAATTAATTAAATATGTTCCGAAATAAATTTATATTTATCTTACAGATAAGTAACCACGACATAATTTGACGTGAAATTTATTTTATTTTATAAATTTTATAAAATAAAATTTTTATATTTTATTTTATAAATAAATATACGGCGGGTAAATTTATTTTATAAATAAATGTCTCTCCTTTAGATAACTATCTGTCATATAGGACAATATTTTTATCTGGAGGTGAAAAGACCGTCCCTTATATGCAAGAAGTTTATTATTTTAAAAATTTAATTTTTATGAAAATTTTGTTGATCCTAAAAAATTGTCTGCAAATTTGGTGATCCGGTAACAAATATAATACAAAACTCGAGCTTTCACAACAAATAAATTGCCAAACTAGAATTACGCTGGTTTTACGCAAAAAATTCAGCGACTCCTACAAAAGTGACTTATTTGTAGACTTCGGCAAATATGCAAATAAAAATGTAGAAAATATGCGCATAAATATGCACGTGTTTACCCGAAAATATGCAAATATTTTACAAAATATGCATACAAATAAATAAAAAAATCGTGTACATAACTAAATATTTCCTACTATTCATTAAGACTTACATTTATTTTAAGTAACTACATCATTTTTAAGTATGAATAAACTTATTTAGAAATTATGGTAACAATAAATGACCAAGTGGTGTTCACAATTTTCTAACAAAAACTTGTGGCTTCTGTCTGAGTACATATATTTATATATGGAAAAACTTCGTTCAACATCAACTGATGTAACGGGAGCATTTTTCAAACTAACCAAAACATTTGGTTCTAAATTAATTGTTTCCGAAATATTTCCAGCTAGAACACTGACTACTTCAGAAAGAATATGGTAACCTTTATTTTTTTCCATAGTAGCTTCAAATTTTTTTTAAAAATATCTTTTCCAATATTACCTCTAACGTTCCGACAACATGACGCAAGTTCTTTTATTAATGCTGTACTTTCGAACAATGACAGTTTTGGTGATTCTAATGAGTGATTGTTTTTTGAACAAAACTATAATTTGATTTTATAAATGAAAGTTCTTGTTGAAACAAGTTACTCTGAAAAGTTTGTTTAGAATCCAAAAGAGATTGGGAACTTTCATCTGTTAACGTATCAATTATGTTCTTTATTTTAACAAAATGATCTGCATAAAAAATTAGCTGCTTCTAACCATGTTCCCCATCGCGTTTAAAATAGGTTGTGGTGGAAGAGGAATGTTAGGTAGCATTTCTTTTATAAAGTTGAATTCTTCTAGGAGATTTAAGAAATACTTTTTTAACACTGGATATCATGGTATTTACAAGAGGAAACTTTTTTCGTATTTCCTCTGCAACTCTGTTTAATCCATGCGCTACACAAGTAACATGTATTAAATCTGGGAAAAATATTTTTAAATTTTGTCCTGCTTTCACCATATAAGGAGCAGCATCCGATAAAATAAGCAGTAATTTATTAGAAGGAATAGTTGTCGGAAGAAAAAAAGTTGCTAATGTTTCTTGTATAAAACGCGAAATTGTTAAAGCAGTTGTTTTCTCAAGTTGCTGGCATGAAATAAGATGAGATTTTGGTAAGGTATCTTCTTTAAGAACACCAATCAATAAATGAGCAATATACTTTCCTGAGGAATCAGTGGTTTCGTCTACAGATATGTAAAAATAATTATCTGCAATTTCTTCCTTAATATTAATTAACACCGACAAGTATAGCCCGTTCACATTATTTCTTCTTAGAGACCGATCACTTGGAACATTAAGTTTGCAATATTTTTTTAGAAACGAACTAAAATTTACATTTGCTAATTTTGAAAGCGGTATGTTTGCAGACACTAATGCGCGACACAAGTCTTCATTAAAAGTTTCTTGCTCATCTAATTTTTTTGAAGTAGATTGGAAACATTTAGCCATTGAAGTTTGATGTTTTCTTCCTATTTTTCCTTTTTTTGCAATGTGTGAAGCAGTTCTCACATGTTGGTCTATCTGAAATTTCTTCTCACATGCTATCTATAAATAAAAATAAAAACCTTTATTTTAACCCAACCTTTAAAATATAAAAATATACAAGGTGTTTTTGGTTAATCAAATAACTGGTTTGGAAAAAAAACACTCGCTAAGTGTTTTAAATGCAGTATTAATCCACAAATTAGTTTTTGTTACTAACCATTAGTAACAATTATAGTTTATTACAATAAAAATAATTGTGTTTTAGAATAGCTGACTTCATAAAAAAAAGTAAAGGTGAAAAATTTTTATAAATACACACCATTGTATTGTACCATGGACAATTTTTTCTCACTAAAGGAAGCTATTTTTCATTTAAAAACAACCTACGAGTACTAAATTTCAAGTAAATACGTTTATTGGTTTTAAAGTTATTGTTGTTATTAACTAAAAGAATTTAATTTTTTTTAATTTTAACACCCTGTATCTCGAAAAGTAAATAAGTTTGACCCCTCATTAACTATATCGTTTTGTTCAATTTTTCGAGAAGTATCTACAGTCAAACGTTGTAAGTGTCATTTGGAAACACCCTGTATGTATGAAATATTAGATATTTAATAGAAAATATTAGATACTTACAATTTTGCCACAGACTGAACAGTAGATTTTTTCCCATATCCATAGAGAGCTCTTTATAAGGTTTAATCCAAGTTGAAGCACTGGTTGTTTTAGGCATTATAAAATCACAATCTTTATTTTTGTTACGCACAACGAGTGTTTACGTTTTGAATATCAAAACAAAAATGATTTACAAATCTGAGCATCAAATTAGAAATGTTTAGGTAACTAATTCAATAAACTGGGAGATTTTGGAAAATTCCTAAATTAGGAACAAAACTATTAGCTGTTTACCTGCTGTTAAGATACAATAAATTGTAGATAGATTTGGGGATTAGATCATAAAATGCAAATGAGCGAACCCTTAGCGATTATCCAATAACTGAATGCCTCAGTGACCGAGACTTTCTAAGAATGTTGAGGGCTACTTAAATTGATCTTCTTTGAAATTGTAAATGTTTTGTACCTGTAGAGATTACGTACTTTATACATTTCTTGATTAAAATGACTACAAAATGTTATACAAGAATTGAAATAAATTGGTATGTTTAAAAATTTTCAAATACAGTATAAAAATCTGAACTTTTATGCACTTTATGCAAACTTTTATACAAATATGCCAAAATATGAAATATTTGCATAAAATATGCACAATATGCAAAATATGCAATATGCATATTTGCGAAGTCTACTTATTTGTTATGAAAGTTTGTACAACCGATTTAAAATATTATTCTGTTGTCGTCTTAGCCTTAAATAGGAGGAGACAGAAAAAATTAAGTGGAGTGATTGTAGATGCAATTGATTGGATCACCCATAGCATGGTGACGGGCAAAATCACTAGATACTAGTGATTTAGTGATAAAGGTTCACCAATATTTGCACCTAATGTTGACATAAAATTACTAATTTTTTTATAGCAAAACTATGTGGTTATATGTACAGTTGCGGTCACGGAATAGTTTACAGGTTCACGTATCTAGGAGCCCATTTTTTAAATTTTTACTTCGTTTAAACGCACCTTTTACGTCAAAGTGACGTTGCCAGTGGTGTACTAGCTAGAATAGGTAGATTAAAATTAAAATATCAAAATATTTTACAAAATGAAAAATATAGAAAACAGTTTTTTGAATAAAATGGATTATGATCTTAATAACGAAAATAAAGAAGTCTTTTTTTTTAATATGCATTTTATTTTAAATCTATTTTATATTAAATAACGATAAACAATGATAAATAATAATTAATATTTGGTGGATTATTAAGATATTGCATTGACGTTTTGAAATTTTATGACTTTGACATTTATCAAATCCGTACGACACTGCAATTTTACAGTATTACAATATAAAAAGTAAGGTGTAAACTATTCCGTGACCGCAACTGTACATAACGTAAATTATTTTGTTAACCAAAGTCAACGCTAGCTGAAATTCAAAATAATTTAAACAAGCCAATATACTTGAATGATTTCGTTTTACTCCTTATATTTTTATGCTTTACTTTTACCGGAAGTTTCGCTGATAATATAGTTGATAATAAGTGACAACTATTGTGGTAACTTAAAACCATAGATTAAAAACATAGCTAGAGATTCTACATATACAGTGAAAAAAAAAACTATGACCAAAATTTCATTAAAATATATTTATGAAATACAAATATTTATAATTTTGATTGCCCTAAAGAAAGAATGGTTGATACAGGTATCTAACAACTGATTTTGATAAATTTGGTGTTAACCACAATGTTTGTCCATGTTTGTTGGCACAAAAAAGAATATGAATATACTTAGAGTCACTCAACACGCGATGGAAAGAGCAATGCTAGGTATATCACTTAGGGACAAGAAAACAAACACATGGATAAGACAGAAAACCGAAGTCACCGATGTGGTGCAAATATCATTAAAGTTGAAATGGGAATCCGCTGGACATGTAGCTAGGAGCGATCTAAACAAATGGCACAGATCAATTTTAACCTGGAGACCATACCAACACAAAAGACCCAGAGGCAGACCTCCTATGAAATGGACAGATGATCTGAAAAGGACTGCCGGGAAAAATTGGTAGCGTACAATAAAAAACAATGGAAAGAAAGACTTGAAGAGGCTTATGTTCAGATGTGGACGTGAATGGCTAGACGAAGAAGAAGAAGAAGAAGGTGTTAACAATATATAATAAAGGTGTAACGATAAAACTACCAAAGAGAATTGAAGTACTATTGTAAAAATAATACCTCAATCAACCATGGGAGCTTATCGTCTATACCTTGCCTAGCTCAGTATCTCAAGGGTGAGTTCGTAAAATAGGGAGTGGACCTGAGTTCCCAGTTGATAGCAAATAAGACAAATTTTAACCAAACATATTTATATATAAGAATAAATAAAAACACAATAATTAACCCTGCCAAAGCTTAACAATTGATGTGATACTTATTGCTTCGTTCGATAGGCTACTTGTGTGCTCTAACTGCTAGGTCCTCCAATTGAATGTGGTAGTTTTTTGGAGAGCTGCAGTCACATGTGGTTGTATCTTTGGATTAAGTCCAATAAATGGTCCTTACTATTTTGAATGTAGTATAAATCCAATATAATAATATACAATAGGCTGTCAATATGTCAAATAAAATTGTAAAAATTCCCAATAAACCCATTTAACTTTAACAGGAATTCAAATTCTACTCTCCAATGACGGCATGCGCGAACTCGACCGATTTTGTGCTACGGGAAGATCCTATCTTGTTAGTCATAGTATCGTGATACCAACCAAAATAATGCTACAATTTTTATGGATTTTTGTTCGGTATTGTTATGTCGAAAATCCATTTACACAAAGTACTTCAACAACTATTCCCATTGGTGCAGGAACAGTAATATTAATTGTGATGTCCTCTCGTAGGAGTCACTATCCGGGTAGCTTTGAGACAGTCAGAGACAGAGTTCAAAACAAAAATAAAACTTTATTGTCTTCCTTAAATTAAATTGACAAAAGATCTTATGTACATATTTACAATTTGGTTTGGTCTTCTCAGTACCTGGCCTATTTATTTAAATTAAGTTTGACCTTGTCATATGAAATAAGTTTTATCGGCAAGCGAATGTGTATTTGAAATTTTACGGGAACGTTGTGTCGATTTAATAACAGCGGACGATAGGTACAAAGAAAGGAAAGGAACTCAACACGTCCCTTAAGTGATTCGGGTTAACAGGACACTCCTCGACAGTCTCAACACGACTGCTTCAGAGTATGGGTAGTAAAGAGATCAACACGCTCTTCGGGTAACGGCGGTATGGGACGGAACAACTTGTGAACTCAACACGTCCACAAGCCGGGGTAGGGAAGAAGAGAACCTTCAGTCAACACCTGTCGATTCCCCCTCTATGAGGAAATGTTGCGGTTTATATAGCGGAGCTTGGTAATTAGTTTTGCCCTTTCTACTATCGATATACTCCTACTTCATGGGTTGGTTCGCGCGCACGCTGGTTTAACGGTGATGGTTTGGACTCATCATTACATAATTGTAGAATAAATAATGAGAACAAAGAATAATTATATCACTTTAACCAATGTCAATTAGGTTAAATCTTGTGGTAGAGTTGAATTGCGGTTTTTAGAAACTGTCTAGTTTTTGTTATGTCTGTAGGGTTGTTAAGCAATTCCTTAGCCAAGAGAATTTGTAGACCATAAAATGAGTCTAATCATAATTTTTGCCGTCTTTTATAAAGTTCAAAAGCAGGCAAAAAATTATATTCCCACTACATTAGAAAATATAACTGACAGAAAGTAGTGGAACTGCTTGAAGTTAGTACAGATGTCATAGGATGTTGCTATAGATATCATGAAACTATCTTGTCTGTCAATACGGAACAGAATAGTAGAAAGAGAGAGTAAATAAATAAAGAGGAAGAAATGAAAAACAGGGGAAGAAAGAGAGGGCGCCAACTACTTTAAAAAAAAAATAGTAAAAATTAAACTGAAGATAAACAAATTAATAAATTACTGAAGGAATTAAAATGAGCATAGGCTCTTTTGGATAATTTCTTGGATAGCCTATCTTACTTTTTACATAGCAGTGTTATGTAGATAAAGTATCCGCATCTTCCAAGTGTATACTCCCAAATCGTCATTCTTAATCGTGTTGCTTTTCGTCGTAAGTTCTTTCCAGCTTCTTTAACTGCGGGTTTTGTAACAATGTCTTTTTTAGGGAAAATATTGTTAGCACTAAGTTGAGCCCCCAACCTGGACGACCAGGAACTCTTCTGTTACGGCTACCATATGTTGGGTAAGTGGTTCCAGATTTGTGGCGCCTTCACCCGTCCCCTCGTGGGTAAGATTTGATAGTGCCATTAACACATGTTAACTACAATATTGGTATGGCGTCCACTCACTACCGTTTGACCCTCCTCCTTTCTCATCCGGGCTTGGGGCCGGCAACAGCAGGGTTAAATAAATAAATAAAAATTCTAAACGATCTTGATTAATAAAAATATTTCAGTACATGACACCAAAAACTCATCCTTGTTTCTGAGCTATCTGTTTTTAGCGTAAATTATTCACCATATTTAATATTTTTGTGAACCACTCTGGCGAAATGAAGAACATTATTTTAAGTTACGTGGGACTGTTATGAACATCATTACGTCCTTCTTCTCTATCTTTCTACTTCGTAAGGATGTAGTGGCGTCATGTAATCCGTTTAGCTGTTTCTGTCCAATTATTATATCTACCTCCAATGCGTGTTGTTTTGCTTTTTTTAATTCATATCCTTTATTGGGTTCGACCATCATGAGGGAGATCTTCCTCTGGATCTTTTGCCCGATACATTTCCTTCGCCTATCATTCGTTACATGACTTCTCTTTTTCTAGTTATATGTCCAAAATATCTCTTTGGTTGACAGTTGTACCCACATTTCAAATGCCATTATACGATTCGAATTGGTTTTTTTAAAGGTCCGTGTTTCTGAAGCATAGGTAAGAAGATAAGATCTTCTTCTTCTTCTTGTAGTGCCTATCCGTTTCGGATGTTGGCGACCATCATGGCAATCTGTATTTTGCAAACTACGGCTCTAAAAAGATTTGTGCTTGTTTTGTTGAACTCCGTACGTAGATTTTTCAGCCAGGAAATTCTTCGCCTTTCTGGTCCTCGTTTTCCTTCTACTCTTCCTTGAAGAATTAATTTCAGCAATAAGATAAGATAAGAAATATTATTGCGTAATTTTGTGTTTTTTGTAATGCCAGTGCTCTTCCATATTTTTGTAAGTTTGACTATTGCCGATGTGGCCATTGTTATGCGTGGACCCCTTACTGTTAGTCGTAATGGAACCTAAGAAACTAAATTGTCTGATCACTTCGTAGCATGCCATATTTCGTATCTGTTTGTTTTTTTCTGGTTCTATTGATGATCATTTTGGTTTTTTGTATAGTTATTTTCAAATCATATTCAGTACTTACCGTGCCCAACTTATTTATAATTTATTTCAATTCTTCTGCTAAATACGCCAATATAACCGTGTCATCATCTCGTACGTTTTTGATTTTTTGTCCTCTTATTATTGCTACACCTTTCCATTCCTTAAAAACTTAATGGATAGTACATAATAGAATGGTGGATATTATACATCCCTGCCGAATACCAGATCTAAATTTGAAGTTTTTCGAAACTTTATTATTAACTCTTACATTAGCGGTATTATTTACATAAAGTTGTTGTAATAAATAAATTAGATGTTCTGGCGTACCCATTTTCCTAGGTATATGCTACATTTTATCCCATTTTAAGTTATCCAAGGCCTGGCAGTTATCAGCAAAGCACAAATATGTTTCTATATTAAACTCCTCGAATTTTTCTATAATTTGACGAACATTAAAAATGTTCTCTTGTGCCCCTACCTGGGATGAATCCGCACTGTTCTTGGAAAATCTGGGTTGTAAAATGAAAATTGTAGTCTTTCATTGATGATGGTGAGGCATTCTTTGCTCGCATGGGATATTACTGTATAATGCTACTGTACGGTAACTCTTGTAATCTGTAATTAAACCTTTTTATATATGGAAATAAACGTGAGCTTACTCTAAGTCATTTGGCCACTTTCCGGTATTCCGGATTTCATTGCAACATTATTTCAATCCGTACTTCTACCATTTTTTTGGGTGTCTCAGTAGTTATTACATCTTCCCCTTCTGCTTTTCTGGATTTTAGTTTTTTTATTACCGTGGCCTCAATTTCTGATTTCGGTTTTTGAGGTTATTTTTCATATCTTCTTTTTTTTTGTAGTGTCTGATTTTTTCTGAATGTTTGTTTTTAATTTGTAATTGTCTGACTGTGTAGCTTAATGAGGAATTCCTCTTGTATTAATTTGTGGTCGGAGCTGTAGTCTGCAGTTGGTTTGACTTCACATTGATTACTGAGCTCCTCCTTCGTTTAGTGACAAAAATATAATCTATTTGGTTTTTGTATCATCCTCCAGGCGAAGTTTATGTTGATAATCTTCGTGGATGACGTTCTTGATCAGTGTCATTTCAAACACTCTCTGGGAAGATAATCAGGTATTTCTCGTTGCTTACCTAAAACAGCATTACAATTTATGGTAATCTAAAAAGAAAACCGAACTTACTGTGGGCCGATTAATATAAAAACAATTTTTAACACTTTCATAAACACATGGTTCGTCCGGTGTAAGCGTTCATTGTACGTGAACATACACATATTAAGTGAATAGTGATGTAGGTCAAAGAAATTGACTTACTCGGGTGTGTTTCTTCCTTTTGTTTGTTTTTTTCCAGCTTGCGTTAAATTTGAACGGTCATGGTCTTTGCAATTTGTTTGTTGACAATGATTAAGTTCATTCCACCAAATATCTTTTGTATTTAAATATAAAACAACTACCTATAATTCGTTTTTAACGCTTTTTATAGTAAAAATGGTTAAAAATACTTTAAAAATCTGAAAAAATTATAATTATTTAAATATACAAATCCATCAGTGGAAAACGTGAATTCTGAATGACTTCCAGAATATTAGCAGCTCTAAAGATTTAGACAAATTCAGCCGTACGACAAAAAAATATAGAACAAAACTGTATGTTTATGTTTTTCTTCTGAAAAGTTCGGTCATAAAAGTAAAACAAGGTTAAGTAATTCGCCCAAAACAGAATTAAAACTAGAAAGAATGAAGAAATCAGAAATGTGATCGTAGAAAAAAGAGCTGTCACTGGCGGTTGACTCTAGAAACAACTCATATTGTACCTATAAATTCGCCACAGTTTACATTTTCAGAATTTTAAAAAATAGTGTTTTATTAATTGGTTTGTTTATACATTTTATTAAATATATTTTTTACATATTACTCTTTTTAAACTATTTTTTAATACTGTAAAAGTAGCCATTATGCTTTTTAAACATCGATTTACTGAATGGGATCTTATTTGATTCTTTCTAGTTGATTCAATCATTATTGAAAAAATTTGATTTCTTCGTAATAACTAGTCATTGTTGCATTCTTTTTATTCCGTTCTTTTATCTTTCTGCATAATAAATTTTAACATCAGTTAGGTTTCCAACATTAGTCAAGGTATTATTTTAAGAATTGATATATGTTTTGCTTTTTTATCTATAATACTCAGAATATTTTAATAGAACTCTGTCAAAGGCTTTTGTATTGTTTGGAGAGTTCCATAGGATTTAGTCCACAAAGAAAAAGTCCCTTGAGAAAAAAGAAGTATTATAAAAATCTAAAATGTTCGAGATGTCATCAAAAAATCACGAAATATCTAGTAATGTATGGAACTTGAGTGACAGCGGTGGGATTGAAGAGGTATTAAATAATTATTGACAGATTTATCTGGCCCCACAAATATCTGGCATATTCTCACAAATGACAGCTTCCTTAGTAGTGTCGCTTCGAGAACAAGTAGCAATCCTCTTGCAATTTCTTCCCCAGGATGCACCCAGTTGTACCTCTCTTGCTCAAGCTTTAGAGACAAGATTTGGTCAGCAGCAACTAAATCTGGTTTTCTAAAGTCAGCTGAAAGTTCAAATTAAAAATACAATGAAAGTTTACAAAAATTTAAAGCCGAAATTAAAAGACTATTGCATTTGTCGTACCCTCAGGCACCTAAAGATTTTCTGGAACAAATTGGTATACAGGCCTTCATAGATGGACTACAGGATATCGAAATGTAACAAGCTCTTAGATTACAACATCAGAAACCGCTAAATGGAAAAATAATCTCAGCTCAGGAGTATAAAGCGGCGAAAAGTTTTTCCAGATCTTGCCCAAAATTAATATATATATATATATATTATATATATATATATATATATATATATATATATATATATAATATATAATATATTTATTTATCGAGAAAATAAAGTGATCACAACTGCAGATAACCAACAACCAATTTTATACCAAATTTTAAAACTGCCGCAAAGTCTTCAACAAAAAACTCGAAATAAAAACAGAAGATGTTTTAATTGCAAAAGAATGGAACAACTGCAAAACAATTGCAGATGCCGAACCAAATTAAGGAAAGAAGAATCAAATAATCAGGTCAGAAAGTCACCTAGATCGACATCCAGAAGCCCGTCCCATAGTCGTATTAGAAATACTGGTAAAGATAGGTCTCTAATAAATCGATCTCCCACAACTGACCTCAGATATCCAAACAATAACCAGGGAAAACGAAATAAAGGTCGACACTAAGGGGCGGACCTTGGTTGCATGTATTAAAAGCTCTTAAATTTGCACTTATACTTTAAATAAAAGTAAACATAGATGAAATAGATAGATGCTGGCAACCATAAGGATTTTTTTAACACCTTGAAAAAACACCTATTTCTTGTAGTCGATATTTAAGATGAATGCGTTCTTGAGATGGATAATTTACAGTACAAATTCATCATAGATCTTCAAAATAAAATTTTATTTATTGAAAATAACGATGTAAGAGAGGATTACGGAGGTGTGGAAAGCGAGGAACTTATTAGTGTCAGAATGTTGATAGTTAGCTGCTTGGTTAACGTAGATTAGATTATTCCAGTAAGGATTGCTATTTGTCTAAAAAGTCTTTTAAATTAGATAAAGAACAACAAATAGCATTATGTGCGCTAGAATACAGCTTCAAGATACCCAGTTGATTCAAGCCTCGTAAAATAACTTATCCATAATGTTAATTACTTAACAACTAAAGAATTACAAAAAATTATTTAATTTATTAATGAAAACTACTACATCTTTGAATCCAAAAATTCTACAGGTCCTAATAGTCCATTTCAACATAGAATTTGTACTGAAGATGTAAGACCAATTTGTCAAGTTCTGCGGATATTACCATTTAATAGACAAAGAGAAGTTGAAAATATAATACAGAACATGATAAATGCTTCGGGTCCCTCGTATTCAGAGGCAGTGTTACAACAGTTTCGTGAGATTTATTACATTGTAACATTTTTTGTAATTATTAAATTATTTTTAATTCCCTTTATCCATGGTGATGATACGCTGATGGTCGTGTTTACGATCAGAAGCTTTTATTGGGAAACTATCGAAAAATGACTGAAGAATCTACCTACCTATTTATTTAAAGACGTCGGTTTGGCTAATTTTTAGTTAATCCTTTTCCGGGTTCTTTTTCATAAATTCGGTAATTGTCGTCGAACGCCCTTTGTAATGTTTTTTTCGGGAAAAACCTAATCTAGACGGTTTATATATCATCACGTTTGTAGCTAGAAGGGTACCGTTATGTTTGATGTTCATTAGAACTTGTTACCTTCTCAGAAATACATACAACTGTCCGATCATTTTTGAGTGGGAGATATCCCTTCTTCCTTTTTTTGCAGTTGGGTAAAATTTTGCAAGGAAGACTGGACTTCTGGTAGGACAGCCTTTGCGTAAGGACTAGATCTTACTGTATCTCCGTTATCGTACCGTTCTCTGTGCATTTTTCTTTATAAGTTTATGTACACTTGTATATTTGAGTTTTTTTTTTGATCTTATACTATATTAGATTATATATAGTTCCAAAATACCTTTAATGTTAATTAAATTCAGTGTTTAATACAAGTATAGTATTAGCTTCAGTGAAGTACCTAGTGCAGCAATCATCAGGAATTACTGTAAGTTACCATAATCATTATCTACAATTATTTGGGCGAGTAATATGGTATGGTATCATATCATCTTCCATTATCTGGACGTATCTAAAGTTCATCCATCTCTTTAAATGTAGTTGAGAGTAACTACTAAATTTTGCATTCAATTTAAAGAACAGTCAATATTTTGTTACGAACCAAATTCCATCAGCTGCTAAGAAATTTCAATAAGTAATAATTATGAACATTTAAGTCTCAGTTTATCATTAAATAATAGTGCGAGATAGCTAATCGACTTAACCAAGTGCGGTTTGGTTAAATTTTTATGTTTTCATTTCTGTAACCTTTTTTGATTTTTGTAAATTTAGATTTTATTAATTTTTGTTATCTTTTGTGTTTGTTTTAATTTTTATTTATTTTGTTTGCTGCAATATTTTGAGATACGCCAAAACTTTATTTGTGCATGATTGTATGATATATCTTTGTAAAGGTATTTTCTAATTATATTACTGCTTATTTTTATATGTATACCACCATTTCGTAGTTGTTGGTGTATTTTTATTACTTGTGTTGCATCCAGCAGCGTCATAATTTTATTGTTGAATATGTTATTGTTTTATGTATGTATTTTATTTGTCGACTTCTAACAAGTTCCCTGGTATAACAATAACTCTGAACCTTTAAATATTTTATCTTTAAATATTACTATACCTTTGACCAATAGAAAGATCAAGCTGATTAAGTTTCGTAGGTAAGTAGGTATAATACCTAACATAATTATTATTTGTTTATGTGGAGTGTTAACCAAATTTATATAATAATTAACTGTTGATATCTTTTCCTTGGGTTTGATCTCTGAACCTAAATATCTTTGCTTGTCTCTTTTCTTTTCTAAGGTTTCTTAATTTTCTCCTTAACCCCAAAAAAATTGAGTGGCGCCCTGTTTCTATCTCATCTCATCTTTGGTTATTTTACCCATCCATCTTTTTGTTTATTTCTGTATCTTTTCTAATATATCTTATCTTGTTCTATCATTACTTATTTCGTCCGTTGGACCCATTTCCGGTTCCAAAATCTAGTTTCGAACCCACGACTCGCTCTCCACCAACCGTCTGGCTAGCACCATACAAAAAGGTTTCCGAGGTTACAACATATACAAAAGAAAGTCCTTTGATCAAAAGGACATAACTATTTGAGTTTCTGAAAATGATAGTGGTCATTGAGTTAGAGTATTGTAATATTGTTGGTGTTTGAATAAAGTTATTTTAAAAAAGTGTGACAGTATCAAGTCTATGAAGCAGACGATTATTGCATTCAATGTAACGATTCAGTTCGACTCTTTAAGTTTTCTAATTACGGTATCTTCATTAGGGGCGCCTATTTATGTATATTAAGGTAACCAAGAAATGTTTTAAAACAATTTTTTGAGATGGTATAGAATGTGATTGATGGAAATAAAAGTTGATTATTGTTCCTTCAGCTGCTGACAACTATGATGACATTGTATCTTTATTTAAAAAAAATCATTCTTATTCTTCTGCATAATATAAACCCGTTAAATCTGCAATATTATTATCTCAATTGGTCGGAAATCAACTAAAATGAACATACTTGAATGTTGCACAGAAAAAGTATTTTATGAGCAGGGATTCTAAGTTTTGTATTGTAAAGTAAGTTAAATAAATCAGCAACTTTACAAAAACAACATCCATTTTAACAATAAAATAAATCATATGGGGAGTCGGATTCTGTAGACTTACATTTTATGTGGTGGAATGTATTAGAAAGAATTTAAAACCGTTGTCACCATAAATTTTCTTTTATTACATGAATAAAACAGAAATCATTAGAAAGAAACCATTAAAAAATCGAAATATTACACAATTTTGCCATTGTACCTCGGATTACAGAGAAAGTTTCTTTGTATAAGTACTATTTTAGGGTTATGGTTATGGTTAGCTTGTTATTAGCAACTGATTATCGTGGAAAAAGTATGATAGCACCTCGGTGACCTTTTCTTTGATGGTTATATGTCTACTCTACCTCATTGGCATACGAATCGTATCAAATGTATTCCTATCAAATTAAAGGGGATTAAAATAACATAAGCTGTTAAATATATAAATACATATTTGCAATCTCCTTCGAAGAAAAAGTAAAGATATAGTCTCCGTGTTTATTTTTATATATCATACATAATTAATGCGTTGAGTAAATTTTATTTGTATAACAAATGAATTTTTCATATTGCATTCGATCTTGTTCCATCTCTTTTTATAGTTCTACTAGTTGAAAACTATTTTACTCATTTCCTGTTTAATGAAAGACATTATACTTTAAAATACATATATGGCAATAAGTTAAACATAATCACATCACAACGGGCTCAACGTTAAGTTAAGGTACCCCAAACAACTACCGGACTCTGGGGGATTATATCCTTGGCACTATTTGGCTTCGTATAAGTGCACTATTTGTCTGACAGTATTTCTGCTCAACTCGTGGGACATAAAATCTATACTTATATAAAAGGCAAATGAGATAGTTCACAAGCAGACTCTACAATAAATGAATCTTCTAGCCTACAGAGAACAAGAACAAGAGACGATCCCGGTCGTTGACTCTGTTTCTAACCCAAATAATAAACCCAATCCGGGTCCTACAGGCAAACCTTCAGTTCATTAAAGCAGCTTTAGGATAGTTAGAATTCGTTCAGTTGTTTATTATGTACTCAATTAGAGGCCTTCTTTAAGTCAATAAATCAAAATTTGTCTTTTAGTTAAACTATTTTTATCCAAAGTGCCCTATGATATCTCGTATCTAACTATACCTTCATTAATATTGCAGACACTATGTAATGACCCTTTTGGTAGTCGCCTTGTTTGTTTTTCTATCTTAAGGTATTTGTTTTATCCTTTCCTTTCTTTTATCGCATCACACGCTCCAATTGGATCAATAACAATGAATATATGATCTAATGCCCTTTTAGCAATACAGCCATGTGTGTTTTTCTGTCTTAACATATTCGCTACCCTCTTCTCTTCAATAGGGTATCATACGTCACGAACCGACTAACTATTCTACCCCCATCAAAAAACTGTTGTCCTAGCTTTTTATATAGATAGATTATTAATATCTTTTTATAACATTTAAGTTTCTTAAAAATTTTGATTTAATTACTTTATTTTGATTATAATTGTTTTAAAAAATCAAAAAATGATATGTTGTACCCTTTTATTGAATTTTATTTACTTTTATTTAATTTTGTTCAATGTTACTTAATTTTATTCACTTTTATTCAATTTTATTTAATTCTATTCAATGCTATTTAATTTTTTCATTTTTTTTCATTTTTTTTATTTGACTTTATTCGATTTTATTCGATTTTATTCGATTTTATTCAATTTTATTCGATTTTATTCATTTGTATTCAGTTTTATTCTCTTCTTCTTATAGTGCCGTGCACCTATAGTGCGTTGGCGAATTATCTTAAGGCCAGACATCTGTCTTTTGCGGCATGCACAAGATCGCCAGTGCTATTTATGCCTGTCCAGTTTTTTATGTTCCGTAGCCACGACATTTGTTTGCGACCTACTCCTCTCTTGCCTTCAATCTTTCCCTGATTGATTAGTTGAGGGATCGCGTATTTTTTTTTCTCTCAGAATATGGCCGACGTATCCAATTTTTCGTACCTTGATCAAATTGAGTAGTTCTCTCCCAGTATTTGCCTTTCTTAAGACTTTCTCGTTGCTTACCCGATCTGTCCATCGTATGCGGAACATTCTTCGCAACATCCACATTTCGAAGTCCTCCAACTTAATAATGGAAGGTACTCTTAACGTCCATGTTTCCATGCCGTATAACAATATGGACCATACATAGCATTTAACCATCCTGTAGCGGAGATTGAAGGAAAGATTGCGGTTACATAGTAGCAGTTTAAATTTGATAAAAGCTTGTCTTGCTTGTTCGGTACGGCATTTTATTCAATTTTATTTTATTTTATTAATTATTAATTGATCTGGTAGTTGTAACAAAAAAGTTATTACAAAAAGTAATAAAATAAAATGACGTTTTTATAACAACTAAGTCACTTTCGGAGAATCGCTCAACTTTTGCGTGAATTCGTCTTATAAAATCGATCTGCGTACAAAAAAATTTTTCAAAAAAATTATTGTATTATATTATATATGTAATTAATATTATTAATATAGTAATATTAATTAAACGTGTCGTTTCTAGAACAAAATAATATATAATTTTGTCATAATATGATTGACTCAATGGTTTTAAATGCTATGAATTTAAATCTAAACTAACATAAAGCTTTAAATTATTTTGCTTTTTAGCTTAAAATTACAGTAATCAATAATATGAATTTATTATATTATTATTTAATTAATAACATTAGTATTATTAATTAAACGTATCGTTTAAAGAACAAAATATGATTCAAATGTCAGATGTTGGTAGTTCAGATTTATTTCCTAGGTAGCGTAGTTACCTTACCTGAAGCTATTTTCTTGTGGCATCTTAGTACATATATCTTGTCTTAATGCATTCATCCTAATTTTATTGTATTGTCAGAGTACTAGGTATAACCCTACAGTCAAGGTCGTGTGTTTTATCTGCACATCCCTCTCGTAAGCAAATTTTCACTTTGAAAGCTACTTTGGACTTTTACTTTTAAAAATCATACAAACAAGCTGAATTTTGCTGAAACTCTCAATTTTGGGACCCAAATAAGATGCGATAAAGTTTGCAACTCCTTACCATGTTTCAAATTCCCTATATTTGTTGCCAAAACTCAAAATCGAAATTTCACATTATAGGATTTAAAGACTAGGCTCTAGCAATGAAAATTCCACCACGACCGGTCAGTGGCATTGATAAATTGTATTGATCTTACAAGATTCGTAAAAAATTGCAAAATTTATAGAATTATAGTTTTATAGAGTCTGAATTTATTTGCAGCAAAGTACATACAAGAGCTGCACTTCGCATTTGTAAAGACCGTATGACACTATGCATTTTCTTGTATCATTTCTTATATCGTTTCTGATATAACAAAAAAATGGATAGTGTCATACAAGCGTATAGTTCTTATATCAGAAACGATACAATAATTTGTGTCCGCTGCATTTTCTTGTACAAGAAATGCGCCAATTTGTGCGCAAAGCTGCAAAAACGTAATACTTCTGTCATATTGGCGGTTGGAGGAGAACTTTGATATACAATTAGACTAAGCAGATATTAGAGAAAAGTGCCCACCAACAATAACCAAGATTAGAACATCAGTAGCCAAATTGAAAAACAATAAATCACAGAGATTGGATCAAATAGAATCGGAACTACTAAAAGTAGGAGGAGATGTTTTACTAAAAACAATACATAACCGCTCTAAAAATTCGTGATGAGTTTAAAGATTATTTTATATCTCCAAATAAGAGAGTAGAATTTCAAGAGCATGCCATTCAAACACATAATTTAAAAAAAAACAAGTAAATTATTACAACTAAATTATTTATTATTTCTTGTCTTCCATTACAGCCTGTTGAATATCTTCAAAAATTGTGGTTTCCAATTTAGTTTTAATATTGGGACCTTTTATTTCTTTCATTTTTGCACCACAATATTTAAAAAAAAAATAATCAGTAGCATCTGGCTTGGGGTTCTCAGGTACTGCAGTTCTATTTTTATAGGTTTCAAAATTTCGACCAATCAAGTGCCGAATTACATACAATTTCCGGTAAAGGAACTTGCATAGTGTTATACAGAGCACAAATGTATGACATAGTGTCATACGGCCTTAAGAATCGTCTATTGTTAATAAGGGTCAGCTATTATATTTCCCCAATACTGTATTGGGCAAATTGACTATATTAAAATACATTTTTTGTTTGAGCGGCCCGCTCTGGTTCGATAGCGGAAAGATTATACCTATAATATACTTTAATAATATACCAATTTGTTAAACAAGTTTACTAAATTTAATTTTATACCTTCTAAACTTGGTTATTAGATACCTCGACGTAATGTCAACAATTCCATCTATATTATTCACAATAAAGGTTCAAACGAGGCATAGTTATGCTAACGAGTCCTACGTTATTGCAAGGTCACAACAACTATTGGTAATAATATTCTTAATGTTTTTCTTCAAATGCTTAGTAGCTTTTAATGAACAAATAACTTATGAATAGTTAAATCAACCGTGAAACTGAAATTATCCTTGTTTGTTTTATTGGCGAACGAATTAGTAACTGTTCGACTTCGACATGTCCTAGTTTATTATGGTTATGATCGAAAATAATAATATTATTGTACAATAATTATCAAAAGGAAAAGTTTGAGTAAACTATTATGTATAATATGTATGTTATAGCGTATAATTTGGAAACGGCCAAGACAATGGTTAGAGAACTTTATTTATAAAGTAATACACCAGCATTCTACCTATAAAACAATACAGAACACACATTATATTAAATAACCATAGTTTTAACCTTAACGATCAGCGTTTCAACTTCATTGTCACAGTAGTATCATGTGAGTTTAATATTTTATCCCAGATATTTAACCTGTGAATTTTGATCTACTGTTTTGTTGTTTATCTACAGATTAACAATCACAGAGTGTCGAATCATTTATTAGTAGTTTTCTTTATTACATGCAATTCATACTGATTGTTGTGAAAAGTTTCAAGAAAATATCTCGTCGTAAACCTTATTAAAACATTTTAATTTCAAATCCACTCCGTCCGAATATCCTATCGATTTTCATTATTACCTTTCATTACCTATTCAAAATCCTTCTCACGCCTCAAATGTCACCGCTCTAACTGCTCGATTTCTACTCCCTTAGGGCTGTTGTTAAGCAAATCCATAACATTATCCCATAGAGCCTAAATTTGATTATCTGAAATGATTCATTGTGTCAGAAATTCGGCAACAGGCAAACAACTAACTACACTTTTAATCTTCTTCATCTTCTTCTTAGCTTTTTCCTTTTCAGGGGTCGCTGTACCTTACTCTTCTTCGCCACTCATTACTGTCAATAGTATCTTTTTCAAATAAACATTTCTCTCTTAAGTCCTCTGCCACACAATCATTAATCTGCTCCTAGATTGTCCTGTACCTCTCTTTCCATTAACTTAACAGTTCTATCCTTTGTCCCACATAATTTTCATTTCTACGTCTGATAAGACCAAACCATTGTAGTCTTTGTTCTTCAATCTTTTTGGAGACTGTAATCACCCCATGTTTAGTAGGATGTTTACGAATTAAACTTGAGAAGTCGCTGGTTTAAATTATATTGAATAAATAATTATAACGAAAAAATGCGATATTGTTGGTAAAATTGGTGAAAATAGCAATTATAAATTGTAAAAGTAGAAATAAATTAGAAATAAACTGGTTTACTCATTATCAATGTTTTATACAAGAATAGGCTCACCTCTGATTCGATTGATGAATTCGTACCAAAGCTGTAGAGTTGGCCGGTGGTACCGACGCCCGGGACGAGGGACGTCGCGTCGCCGAGACAGCACAAGACCGGTCAATGTGTTTTCGTTCACTCGTGACGAACAAGTGGCAAAAAGTCCGTCTTGAGATCGCTACCAGGGCAAAACAGCCCTCTGATCGTTGGGTGGTCAACAGATGCAAGTGCCATAAATCAACCACTTGTTTCAATCTTTTTTGACATAGAATACAAAGAAAAAGCCCAATTCTGCGTACGTTAACATAATAAGTGAGAGCCAGTTTGAGTTTTACGAACTCACAGGAAATAATATATTTTAAAAGATTGAAATACAGCACCCAAATTAGGTCATATTACAGTACCGTAACAGAAAAAATATTAACTGTAAAAATATCAAATGAATACGCGCATACTTTCTCAAACACCCCAGCTCTTTTTTTTCTAACCTTACACAACATCCAGCGTACGATTTTCATTTTAGCTACCTCCATCTTCTTTTCGTGAGTCTTCTTTACTTGCCACACTTCATCACCATAACACAGGCCTCACCAAACTCTTCTATATATTTCCTTTCGGCCCTCCTCGATTTTTTGTTCACTTTTATTCTGTAATAGATAATTACACATTTTACAACACATTTACAATACATTACAACATATTTAAAAACGTTGTGAGAACGTTGTATGCAGTAGAATAATTAACTCATATAAATTCAATAATTTGTATTAGTTCATAACTGCGCAAAACTGCTAGATAAATTAGTCTCTTATTCGTGTATTAAAAAGACCGAAAACTCTTAATCGCTTATTTTTTGTACTAATACGCTGGTCCAATTATACTAGCAACCTATATACAATACAAGAAACAATACGAGAAACAATAAAGCCATGCTCTTAATGGAGTCTAATAGAAACTATATACTTATGTTGGTTTAACATTTTTAAATTGATTTTCCAACACTATTTAAATAGTATCAGTTACTTGATACAACCCTGGTTCTTTGAACATTAAATAGTTCCGTCGAAATATTTTCACCTCGGTCATCTATTTTCAGTATAGATTTAAAGTAATTTTTACTTCTTATCCATTTATCTCGCTCTCTAGTAGTCTTTTTGTTGGTAAATTATGATTGACAGTATCAAAGGTGTGCTGATAGTCATTAAAACAAAAACATTCTGTCGCCGATTATAGTAATTTTGACTTTGGTGTAGGCTTAAATAAAAAACTAATGTTTTTTACGTAGGCGGTTGATAAGTATTTAGCCTAACAGGGCAAATCTCAAGAGAAATGTACTATCGTATAGCATATTCTTGTAGACGGCTAATTTTCAAATTTCAACCAAATCTGACTCGTAGTTTTGTTTTGACTGCGCGGGAAAGTGGGCGTGTCTGCGGAAAAATAAAAAAAGAGCAATAGTCGTCGGTGATTCGATTCTTCTCTTTGGAAGGAAAATCGCTCAGCGATATCAAAGAGCGCTTGAATGCTGTGTAGGGTGATTCTTCTTCATCGATTGCAGCCGCCAAAAATTGGTTAGTGAGTTTAAACGTGTTTTTGATTTTGATGAGCCACGTAAATAGCTACCATGGATGATAATGCTCCGCCGTCGCCATGACGAAATTGGCCGAATTGGGCTACGAACTGTTGCCCCATCAACATCCCCTCGCCGGGCATAAATTTAAGTCGAATGAGAGGTCATTACCGCAACGGATGCCTACTTTACAGACCTCGAGAAAACGTATTTTGCAGATGGGCATCACTGATTCAAGTGTATCGAGCTAAAAGGAGACTGTATTGAGAAATAAATCACCACTTTTCCAAAATTTTCTGGAATATAATGTGGATATAAGGTACTTATACTTATAGTACAATGATTTGATTTTAATATGAAGTCGATAAAAATCTAAAATTTTAGCTTATAGCAAGATGTTCTGCATAAATCCAAAAAGACAAAAAATTAATAAAAGCTACTATTGAGAATGAAACAAAATTTGCTTCTCACGCTAATATAAAGAGGAATGCAAATGTACTTCAAAATTAAATGAATATTTTTAAGTAGAAGTTAAAATCTCTGGACATCTTTTAATAAATTAAATTTTGGAAAAGAATCAACAACCTATCACACAATAGCTTATGTTTATTGATCCATTAGTCTATTTATGTTGATTTAGTTTTAATTTATTCCATTTTCTATTTTATTGGAGTATTTTATTGTAATCAACTATGTCTGATAAATATCGAAAGTATCAAACTTATCTCCACAAAAATCATTTAAGTAACAGAATATCTTCTATTTCAATCGTTTCAGAATGCACGCCTCTGCGTCGGAATCAAGGTAGATGACCTAGTCGCCGCCGCAGGTGCGGTTACACTCTCTTCTGTTATTGCATCATGAACCATCGGAAGAACAAAAACCGAACGGATATGGCCTTATTAGTACCCAAAATATGGGTTAACTGTTCCCGTCACATTAGCGGAGAACTAGAAAATTGTATTTCTAAATATAAAATGTATTTTTCGGTATTATAATTGCTACAAGATTTTTTATAGTGCTTAAATCATCTCTGTGTTTTACTGATTGTACTACAGATCTCTTCATATCATTTTACAGTAGTGATACAGATATTCGTATAAACTTTTATCTCTTAAAAAAAAACCCTATGGAAATAAGATTTGAGCCATGTACTACGTAATTCATAGTGCTGAAATCAAACTTCTACAAAGAAGTTTCTACATCGCTTTTACGATGTTATGAAAAAAGTGTCGTTGTCGTGCAAAAAAATAAAGTCCTAATGAAAGACTTAATGAATAGTAAGACTTCTATCAGTCTAGAGAATAAGCTGGATTTAAATCAGGATGCAGCACTTACTACCACTTACTAGTGATAAACAACCTGATAAAGAAGTCTGCAGAATACAACAAACAATTGGCAATTTATTCGTGGACTACGAGAAAGCATTCGATACCATAAGCCAGCAGAAAATGTCAAAGGCATTGACAGAATGCCAAACAGACCATCGCTACACTAACATAATCAAATATATCTACCAAAATGCCACAACTAGCTTAAGACTGTCTGAACAAGAAACAAATAAATTATGTCTACAGCGAGAAGTACAGCAAGAAGACACCGACTCGCCAAAGCTCTTCACAATCACGCCACTTTTAGAACATGCTTGTAAGAAGGCAGATCTGAACGGGTGTGGTATCAACAAAAATGAATAGCGCAGTGATTTGAGATTCGTAGGTGACTATCCTTACAGCCGGTCGTACGAATGATGCAATAATAATGCTGAAAACATTACGTTACACTTCCTTGAAGGTCGAACTAAAGATTAACATAAACAAGACGCAAATAATGACTAATCTGGTGGTAAATCGAAATACTATTGATGAAAGGAATATTATGCAGACTGCATCGTATAAGTACTTAGGACATGAAAGCTCCTACCATGTTGTATAAGATTAACCTTGGCAGTGTTTGGTAAATTAAACTACTTATTTAAATTGGACCTATCCATATGCCTCAAAAGTAAAATCTTTGACCAATATGTGTTACCTGTACTCACTTATTGAGCGGAAACACTCACAAAAAAGGTGGTGAATAAAAAGGTAGAGACATCGAATCCCAAACAAAGAAATACGTCTTAGAACAAAAAGGACCGACCCTGTCGAAAAATCAACTGTCGCGATTATCAGACAACCGATGAAAAAAACGTATTGTAGAGTATAGACCAAAAGAAGCACTATGGAGTGAGGACGCCCAGCAATCAAATGGACTGACGTCCTGAATAGTGTTAGCAGTAACTGGTTGCAAGCTGCATAAGACAAAAACAGATGGAAAGAGCTGATGGAGACCTATGCCCAGCAGTGATCTTCCTATTTATTTACGATCTGTAACATAACATGCAATAAGCAAATAGTTTCTTTATATACAGAAAAGTGTCATCACAATTTCCTATGAGATACAAAAATAGAATATATATTAAAAAAAATACATATAATAAAATATAAATACCTGACTAAATAATTAAATCAATTTAAAAATCTGTTTGGAAAGTGACTGGATTGCTTCAGTTTTCGATTTGGTTGTGGCGTCATTAGCATTAAAGCTTCATACTAATGAAGCCATGTAGGAAACTTGTAAATAATACATATAGTTCTTGAAGAATCATAAAAAAATTACAAGATTCACTAGAAGACTTGGTTGCTGATGTCCCAACCAAATTTTACCGAATGAGCAGTATATTATATAAACATAAAGGGGCACGCTGTCTTATCTTATAAATGTCCAATTCTTTTAGTACAGTATTGAAAATTTATTCTGCTTTGTGTTCAATGGATGGGAGACATGTGAAAAAGCATTCACATGGAGAACTATTAGAGTCAACTACAATAAAATACTTAGCCTTGTCCTCGCATATTTTACCCTTTACTCTCTCAGCTATTATTTTATTACATTATATTTACATATACAGAGTGGCCCAAAAGTCGGGAAACGGCCAATTATCTCGTAAATTACCAGACATAATTATACAAAACTTGAGTTACACCTATTTTGGGATACGGAGATTTAATATTTAATATTTGCAATGTTGCCAGATTTGCCGTTTCTCTTAGATTATTGGTAACTTTGGTTTTTTAAATGCATTACCCTGTATATTCACTCATTATTGGAATCTTCTTTTCAACACGAGTTCAACCATATGTAACACTTATGATTTTATGTAGTCTGGAAGGTCTTAAACACATATAACAGAAGTCTAGCAACGCCTAATAATTGTCTCAATAAATTTTTTAATACTCTTTTTAAAGCGTAACAATTGATAGATTACAACATTTTTTAACACAATAGTTACTATATCAAGTGTTCAAAATGTGCTCCATTTGTAAGTTGACAGTACCCTAATCGATGGTAGAATGCGTCTACCACATTTTTCCATGATTGTCTAGAATTTATTCGAGATTCATCGATTTTTCGTTGCATTAGTTCTGCAGGACTTACTGGTTTAGTTTTGTGAACTGAATTTTTTAAGTATCCCCAATAAAAATAATCTTTAGAATTGAAATCAGGTGAACGTGGAGACCATTCAGTTCTATCTCGTCTACCGATCCATCGTCCTGGAAATATCTCATCTAAGTAACCCCGAACATTTACCTCAAAATGAGCTCGAGCTAGATTTTGCCCATATCTAATAAAAATTGGCACCTAACAAGTTTAACAGTGTAGGTACAATTTCATTTCTAAATAACATTTCGTAACTATCTGAAGTTAAATTTCCTTCGATAAAAAATGGCCCAATTAACTGAGTACTTACTATACCTGACCATACATTTAATTTTTGTGGTCTTTGAGTTTGGTTTTCACGCATCCAGTGTGGATTTACGTCACTTTAGTACCTCAAATTGTGTCGATTTACACTTCCGCACAGTGTAAGGGTTGCTTCATAAAAAAAAACATATTCTGTTAACGAAATTTTTATCCATCATTACCTCAGTAAACATTAATCTACGATCGAAATCATCTTCACTTAATTCTTGCAATAAGTTAATTTCGTATCGTTTAAAAATATTCTTATGTAATACACGTAAGAGTGAAGAACCACCTACATCATGTACTTGTGCAACCCTGCGTGAGGATGTATGTGGATCTTCAACAAAACTTTGCATTATATCTAGTTTTGTTGTCATTCATAACTCTGTTCGGTCTAACTGATCGGTATCTATATAGTAAATTCGTAATTCGTAATTCGTAAATTGTAAATTACTTGTCATCATTTTAAAAAATTTGGTGTAAATGTTCGGCGTTATTTAGAAGAAGTATTTCCCGGACGATGTATTGGTAGACGAGTTAGAATTATGGCATCCATGTACACCTGATTTCAATCCTAAAGATTATTTTTATTGGGGATACTTGAAAAATGCAGTTTACAAAACTAAACTAGCAAGTCTTGCAGAACTAAGACGACGAAATATTGATGAATCTCGAATAATTTCTGGACAATCATGGAAAAATGTGGTAGACGCATTCTACCATCGATTAGGGTACTGTCAACTCACATGGAGCACATTTTGAACACTTGGTAAAGTAACCATTATGGAAAAAAATGTTGTAATCTAATTGTTACATTTTAATGTAGTTAAAAATAGTTAGTACTAAAAAATTTATCAAGACAATTACGCGTTGCCAGACTTTATGTTTTATGTATTTAAGATCTTCCAAAGTACATAAAATCATAAGTGTTACATATGGTTGAACTCGTATTGAATAGTAGATTCCAATAATGACTGAATATACAGGGTGATGAATTTGAAAAACCAAGGTTACTACTAATATAAAAGAAACGGCAAATCTGGCAACATTGCAAATATTAAATATGGAATCTCCGTATCCCACAATAGGTGTACCTTAAATTTTGTAAAATTATGACTAGCAATTTACGAGATAATTGGCCGTTTCCAATTTGGCCGTTTTTGGGTTTTTCGTATCTTAAAATATGTTTGGTCAAAAAAGGGTCAAATTCAGCGATTAATTTCAATACGATCAAATAGCTTGAATTCCTGTGAGAACCTATTATACTATTGTCCCACCTGAGAGTTAGACCTCTTGAATTAGGAGCCGTAATGGCAGCAACTAATCAGGTTAAAATATTATACAGGTACAGATCTTTTTCTGAATTAATAGTGTGCAGTTATCATCTCACTGTAGAATGTTGTCCAAAAATGTTGTGAGAGCTTTATGGTTGAAAATGTTAGATCATTGTTGCTTTGTTGACACTCTGTTCACGATTGAACTTTTTATATAGTGTACATTTTTTTAAAAATTGAGTCATTATAAACGTCTATATTTTTTGCTTAAAAATAAGTTCAGTAGAAAAAAAAAAACGATTTTAGTATTAATAATTTTTTACAATTATGTCATTTTTTGTTGCAGATCTTTGGAATATTATGTATGGCATTAGCGTCCCCCGCATACTATTCTGGTACACATTTCTTCCTATTCGTAGCAACTACGAGCTTTATTTTGACGATCCTATGGATTTTTATTTACCTTTTAGGAATTAGGGAAGCTCTACAACTTCCAGTCAATTGGATACTATCAGTAAGTATACAAAAACAAACAGTGATAAAGTAAAGTAGATTTTCGTATAGGTGTTAAAATAGTTAATTTTGTAATTGATTGTTTATTAAGCATAACTATATAGTCCAGTCCTTAGAGATTTGTAATGGGTCATTTGACCCAGCATGAATCACATATAAATCAATACCACAATATGTAATAACAACTTTAGAAACTATGCCGCCACTTCTTATCGGTGTAAACAGTTAAAAGGGGAAATAGATTTAATCAAGAATGAATTAATATACCAATACCTAAACGATCTGACAGATAAACAAACTGCTGATTACTGGTTATGGAAATGTACAAACAGAATAAATAGACCAATGCAACGGGTTACGCTGTTCGCTTCTACTATCCCTTGTTCTCCTCCTAAAGAAGTAACCAAAGTAATCAAAAACAATATCAATCCCAAAAGGCTCTGGGATATTACTTAATAACAGGTAAAATACTACAATAACTACCTAGGAAGGCCATTGTAAAACTCAAAAACCTTATAATTGCAGTATTCAGATTACAATATGTACCAATATCGTGGAAAAGATCTGAATTAATCATGACAAGCGAGACTAGTAAATAAAGTGGAATCGTACAGAACAATATCGTTGCTACCAATGATTTCCAAATTAAAACAAAATGACGGTATTCGATTTTGATTTGATACAGAGCAGCAACAAGCCGCATATACGTATTTCGATCTCTTTAGATCTCCTCAGTACGGTATAGGTACTACTCCATATCAAACCAAAATATTTTCCCGTCATAGATTATAGTTATTAAAAATAAAATTAAAAGTGAAACTGGAACAAACCATGAAGTGGAGATATCCAGGAGTGGCTAGTGTACCTGTTGAATACAAAGCACGTGGTGGTCGTGTGTATTAAGGTATAAAAAAAATGCTTATTAAAAGCTTAAAACTTTTATTTTAAAAGAAGATCTCTTCGGAATAAACTCATTCCATCATCAGTTTTACTAAAAGAGAGAGTAAAAATACCAATGTTAAAAAACAAGTAAGTTAAAATTAAAATATATAAAAAGAACACGTTGGTTTTTTACTACTTACATAAAAAGTTGTCAAAAAACATTGTATGGCCACATGAAAAATAGTAGAGAACTCCGTATCAAAAAAAATTATCCTCAAGGTGTTTATGAAGGTAAATGCAATAGACTGTTGATTTCAGACTGCAGATTACTAAAAACTGAACTATTTACGAACGTAACTACGCCATCTAAGAATGACATCATTCATCAAGCTGTTTGCTTCGCAAGTTTTAGGGAGCACGGCGGCTTATATTTGAATTCGATTTCGCCAGGTAGAAATCGTATGATTTCTCTTTTTGTTCTTAGATGGCGTAGTTACGTCCGTAAATAGTTATTTTTAATAACTATAATCTACGACGGGAAAATATTTTGGTTTGATATGGAGTAGTAACTATACCGTACTGAGGAGATCTAAAGAGATCGAAATACGTATATGCGGCTTGTTGCTGCTCTGTATCAAATCAAAATATAATACCGTAATTTTGTTTTGTTTATTTACTTCATTTGGAGTACCAGAAATCGAATTCACTACGAATATAGGCCATGATGAACGGCATTTGGATGTACAATTTTTAGACTCCTTTGCCGAGTCAGTCATCAAGCTGTTTGCTTCGCAAGTTTTAGGGAGCATGGCGGCTTATATTTAAATTCGATTACGCCAGGTAGAAATCGTATGACTTCTCTTTTTGATTTCCAAATTATTGACTACCAATATACCAAGATATTGCTAGTAAAAATAAAACCTCTACTCGACCACAAAGTATTTATTTCTTCCCACCAATTTGGATTCCGCAATAAACACTCAACAATAGACCAAATACATCGCATAACAAATATTATAGAGACCTCTAGAAGAGAATAAAATATGCTCAGATATTTTGCATTGGATAGTGTGACACAAAGGCTTGTTATTAAAACTGAAAAGATATCTTCCCATCCAATATGTATATCTCATCATCATAAGTGGCTCGACAATCCAATATGGATCTTGACCTGCTCACAAATAAGTCGCCACTCCTGTCGATTCATGGCAACTTCCCTCCATCTTCTAACTCTTAGAATCTGTAGGTATTCTTCCACATCACCAATCCATCTTTTTCGTGGCCGTCCTCTGCTTTTTGGTTTTAAAAATATTAATCTCTTCGTGTAGTCGTGATCTTATATCCTAGCAATGTGTCCATCTAAGTCTCTGCACTTTAACGAATTTCACAATATCTGGATCAGTGTATAACTGATATAGTTCAAAGTTGTATCTTCGACGCCATACGGCCCCAAAAATATTTCTAAAATTTTTTCTCTCAAAAATACCAAGAAGTCTTTCATCATTTTGGGATAAGGTCCACGTTTTAGTCCCATATATCAAAACCGGTCCTATTAAGATCTTGTATATATTAAGCTTCACTGCACGTTTTATATTTTTATTTTTCAAATGTTTTTGAAGACTGTGAACAGTTCTGTTTGCTATTGCTATGCGTCTTTTTATATGTCTATTTAATAGAGTAATATTTGGAAGGCAACACTTTTAGAGTTAAACGGAAAGACGAATATTCAGAATTACCACCAGTCAAAGTAGAAATCTCACAGGGCAGTGTTGTTGAAGGACATATACCCCTTCTATATTTATTACATACCTGTGACATCCCTGTTACAGAAAATAATAAACTAGCCACTTTTGCAGATGACACTGCAATATTAGCAGTCGGTGAACCATTATTAGATACAACTAGTACTAGACACCTCCAAAATGCAGTAAACAAAATAAACAGTCGGAATAATAAATGACGCATAAAAATTAATGAAGGGTACATGTGACAATATATTAAAAAATACATAGATAAGTCAAATGTAGGTAAAGAAACAATACAATCATTTGTTTCTAAGATAAACATTGTATAATCACCTAGGTTTTTTACTATACCTATCCGAGGCAATATTTCGGGATTGTGTAATGCTCAGCAGTAGCACGTGAGCGAGAAAAGCTTTTACCTCTGTTATGTTTCTCCCATTCTAACTCTAAATTGTAAATAAATAAGGAATTTTTCCTGTATTTCGCGGCGATAAGCTGGTCCAATACCCAAGTAGGTGGAGGCCAATAAACCAAAGAAGAAGACTATTATTTACCGAGTCACAGTGTTTAAAATGGCTCTATTTTTGTGAATTTTTTTAAACAATAGATTCAAAGCAATTTAGCGTGTTGATTTATCAGTGTTATTTGATGGAATAAAATACCGTACAAACTGAGCAATGGTTCAAAACATGTTACCGAGACATCCTACCAATATCGGCGCAATTTAAACATGTTTAATCGGAATAGATCAGAGTTTTTGCACCGGTATATCATAATGGATGAACGATGGATCCATCACTTCACTCCAGAATAAAATCGGTAGTCTTCTGAGTGGACAGCACCTGGAGAAACCTCCGGATAGGTTATAACCCATGTATTTAGGAACCCGCAAGGAATTATTTTTATTGTATACTTGAAAGATGGAGAAAGAATCAACAGCGATTACTATATTGGTTTATTGGAGCGTTTGAAGACCGAAATCGCAAAGAAAGAGCCTTATTTCTTCAAGAAAAAATTGTTGTTTTACCAAGACAATGTACCATGTCCCAATTCGATGAAAACTATCGCAAAAGTGCACGAATTGGGCTTTGAATTGATACCGCACCCATCGTATAGTCTAAATCTGGCCCCAAGCGATTACCATTATTTTTCTAATTTTAAAAAATGCTTCGTGACAAGAGATATCGGTCCGATGAGGAAATAATCGCCGAAAGCAAAGCCTATTTTAAATGTTGTTTTACTAGTTAGGCCCGGGACTAACCAACGGGTTAGATAGGGCTAAACACAAAATGTCTTTATATTAAAATGCAGAAAGTCTAAATAGTCTATAGGACATTACTACAATATATTAAATCATTTCTATTACTAAATATTTAACTTATGTATTCTAAAACAAAAAGAAGAAAACGGAGAAGAAAATGTTAATGTTATAAAGTTTTATTTCTTACTATTTTATTTATCTATCCAATTTCAAAATTATTAGAAATATTTAAAACGAGTGTTACATTTTTTTCTAATTTTTAGGAATTGGTGAACACTGGATTTTGGGCTGTAATGTACATCATTGCATTTATCGTTCAACTTATCGTAGCAACTGGCGTTCATCCCATTCTTTCATTTAGAGGAGCGTATATAGCGGCTGGGGTAGGTATTCGTTATTTTTTATGGTATAGTATAAATTATTCTCTAAAACCAATTTCATGGAAATAAAATTCTAATTAAAAAAAATGAAACCGTAAATTAATAGATACCGAACTTCGAAAGGTACCTATTTTCTAATGATGTCTTATTCTATTCAAAGCAGCTCGAAATATATCAGTTGACGTTAGACTAGTCCATTTGTGAAGATTGATCATCCAATTACCGACTCTGTCGGTAGGTCCGGAAGATTGACCAGCCAGAATATACGTCTACGTCCAGGGCCTCTTTTGTCCTAAATCTTGCCTCGTAGATTTCAACTGTAGAAGTCGGTATTTACTATTACGCATAATGTGGTCAAGTAAACCAATTTTCTGTTCGTTACGGTGTTAATAATTTCTTTGTCCTTTCTCAGCCTCTGGAGAATAACTATGTTAGTTGTGTGGTGCGTATATGAGAACCATAACACACGTCGGTAACACCATATTTCAAATGCCTCTATACTTCAACTTTTTTACTTCGAAGAGGAGGACACTAAAGACGTAACATCTAAGAATTCTTATGCGTATATTGGTACCTAAGATACGTTGCAGGAAATCTTTCTAAGAGAGGCAAAAGAGCTTCTGGTCTTTTCAATACAAGTTTTTATTTCGTAGATATGATCGTAGGTAGCTTTAATATTGCAGCCCAAATAGCATAGGCATTTTCTTAACTCTTTCTAACGGTGTATCGTTTATTGTAATTTGGTCGTTGATGTTAGTGTTCATATTAATGATCATTATTTTTGTCTACTTACAATTTAGTTTTAGGCCGTCTTTGTTACATGTTTCTTCAACATTATTTATCATCCTTTGGAGCCTCCGCGTACTACCTGCCAGCAATACTGCATCGTCTACATATCTAATACTGTTTATAAGTTCGCCGTGCATTGCAATACCATCTACTGATTCGTCCAAGGCTTCCCTAAAGATGTTTTCAGAGTATATGACAGTATGCAACCCTTTCAAACTTTTTTTCTGACTGTAAAGATCTCAGACAGTTTATTTTCTTTTGAGATTAGTCTTATATCCATACAATCGAGTCCGGATATTTTTAGGATATCGATTAGTTTCTCATATGGTACTTTGTCAAATGCCTTTTCGAAATCAATGAAACATGCATACACATCGCAGTTAACATCCCTGGCTCTTTGTATTAGAACTTGCAAACTGAAGAAAAGTGCTTCCCAAGTTCCTAGTCCTGCTCTGAATCTAAATTGAACTTCACTTATACGATAGTACTACAATTGTAGCAACCAAGTCATATATTCATGTAGACCTTCGTGGATCTCAGAGGAACGTAAATAAAATAATCAGGATTAGGTTAGGTTAGGTTAGGTTAGGTTAGGTAACGTAAATAAAATAATCAGGATTTTAGAACGAATTGATTACCATAAAAATTGTTTTCTTATTTTATATATGCCTTAGATAAAGAAAACTAATCCTTGTTAATTTTTTTTGGAAAACTTTTTATCCGTTGTCTCTTGTCTCAACCTTTAAAGTATTATTATCGTTAGTTTCATTGTCCGTTTTAATTACTCTATACACACTAGCTCCTGAAACTTTTCTCAAAGTACTAGATCATGTAACTGCATCACTTCATATTTTGTTCTCTGGCTCGAAGTCCTTCAAACACATCTCCGACCTTTTTTTTTCGCGATTTAAATTGTGACGTTTTCTTGATGGTTTAATTCTACTACTCTCAGTCATATTTATTATTTTTCACCAAATTGAATTAAATTAAATTACTCTATATAAACTAAATTGTGACGTTTCTTTTTGATACACGATTCACTACCACTACTGTCATATTTATTATTTGTCACCAAATTGAATTAAACTAAATTATTCCGCTAATAACACTACCAACAGTTCTGTTCGCTGCTATATGCAATCCCTTTTAGTGCGCTTATGAACCTGACTTACAGAGAGCGTACAGTGGGATTGTTGTCAGTAAACAGTCTTAACATCGCCTTAATCTGGGACGAAATTGTTGATCTCAGATATTATCTGATCTTATCTGGTATTATGGTCATAATTGCAAATTGAAATTCAGGTTGGGTATCTCTCTGGGTCCTTTTAGTATAAATATATGTTTTATTAGATGCCAAATCTCATTACTGCTAGTTAGTTTGTCATTCACCTATTAACTTTTCTTCAGCATATATTAACTCTATTTATTACATCTAAGTTTGTGAAACCTTTCATTAGTATTTCTAAGTCGACTGCATATGCAATTGCTGATGCGCATCTGTCGTAATCTATTTCTAATACTCCATTACACAAGACGTTCCACAACTTTGGACCTAATACAGATCCCTGCGGTACGCCAAACCGACAGTTTTGCTTTTTCTTTACTTGCCACTTCAATATGTCTGTCAATGAGGTAATTTTTATTAGGTAATTTGATACTCTAGCTATTTCCAGTTTCCTTATGATGTATGCCCAGTTAGCAGAATTAAAGGCATTCTTTACTTCAAACATAACAAGGATTGCTTATTTATTTCTTGTTCTTCTGACTGTGTCAGATATGAATTTCACCAGCATCCACAGCTGATCTAGTTTTATTTAAACTGTTTTGGTGGTCAGAAATGGTGCTTGTGTTTAAGAGCTCGTGTTCAAGACATAAACATATAGACCTGTATGAATTAGCTCCGTCCGGTGGTTTCCCAGGTTTTAAGATTAAGGATTGGCAATCTTCAGTTGATCTGCAAATTCTTGATTGTGTAGGAGCTCACCAATAACTTTTCTGGTGATTTCAGTATTTTGCCGTTCATTGACTTAAGTTTCATGAAACCTCTGGTATACCTGGAAGTCACCTTATATCCTAAATTTTCAGATATTAATTATGACAAGTTTCTCCGTAACATCTAATTGGAACCCCAAATAATCACCCTGTTTATATATGGTTAGAATAACAGCTAAAGTAATAAAATTAGTTGTAATAATTTATTTTTCTTCTTCTTTTTCTTCTTCCTCTTTATAAGCAATTCTGGTTGTTCATTGCCGGTAATACCTCTATGGAAGGTTGTCACTCCATATTTTGCGCGGTCGTCCGATACTTCTTCTGCCGATTGGTGACTTATCTCTTGCTTATTTTGACGACACGGATCTCCCTCCATTCTGCTTATGTGGTTATTACATTCTTTTTTGTAGTTTGTGTCCATTCATTTATACAATTTACGTAACATTTTCTTCTAATGTCTTCACTTTTCTTTCGATCTCTCAGCGTATTTTCTGTAAAGTGCCCTAATATCGGATACTTTTTTTTGAACCCTAATATTAGTTTTTAATACGTCAATTAATTTATGAATATTTTAGAGCAAAACAAGTAATAGACGATATAGAATCATTTATTAACGAAAATAATCATTTCTACGAAGTAAAAAATAAAATTGAATTTTTATAAAAAACGGTAAATTTAGACTGACAAAAAAAATGTTTCTAATACCGGATATAGGATAACGGGATAAAAATTAGCCATCGAGGAAAAATCACAAATATATGTGTCTTTTTTGTCTACATTGGTGCAGTCGGTGTGAGCCCACTTAAAACACTTTGAGCACTGAATCAATGTTCGGCCGAGGTATCTTCAGAGAAGAGTCCAGTACAAAACATACATTCTGCTTCCTCTTCCCCAATGTCACACTCCATGTCAGAATCATCATCTAAAATGAATTCTTTATCTTCTTCAGATAAACTAAAAGCTTCCTCTTTCTTAGCACTTTTCTTTTTAACCTTGGTTGTCATTGTCTTCTTAGCACATAGAGTTTCTTTATTTTTATTTGTTTTCTTAAAAGGCTCACATTGGTCTATTTTTAATTTCGGAATTCCTTTTGAAATACTTTTTATTTCTACAAAAAGAGAAATCATACGATTTCAACCTAGCGAAATCTTATTCAAATATCAGCCACCGTGCTTCCTAAAACTTGCGAAGCAAACAGCTTGATGAATAAATCGGCAAGGGAATCTAAAATTGCATTCCAAATGCCGTTCATCATGGCCAATATTCGTAGTGAATTCGATTTCTGGTACTCCAAACGAAGTAAAGAAATAAAACACAATGACGGTATTAGATTTTAATTCGATACAGAGCAGCGACAAGCCCATATACGTATTTCGACCTCTTTAGGTCTCCTCAGTACGGTATAGCCACTACTCCGTATCGAACCAAAATATTTTCCCGTCGTAGACCATGATTATTAAAATAACTAATGTACAGACGTAATACGCCTAACTAATTCTGATGATGATTTCTCTTTTTGTCTTAGATGGTGTAGTTACGTCTGTACATAGTTATTTTTAATAACTATGGTCTACGACGGGAAAATATTTTGGTTCGATACGGAGTAGTGGCTATGCCGTACTGAGAAGAGCCTAAAGAGGTCGAAATACGTATATGCGGCTTGTCGCTGCTCTGTATCTAATCAAAATCTAATACCGTCATTGTGTTTTATTTCTTTACTTTGTTTGAGTACCAGAAATAGAATTCACTACGAATATTGGCCATGATAATACGGCATTTGGAATGCAATTTTAGATTCCCTTGCCGATTTATTCATCAAGCTGTTTGCTTCGCAAGTGTTAGGAAGCACGGTGGCTGATATTTGAATTCGATTTCGCCAGGTAGAAATGGTATGATTTTCTCTTTTTGTTCTTAGATGGCTGTAGTTTACGTCTGTACATAGCTATTTTTAATAAATATGGTCTACAACGGGAAAATATTTTGGTTCGATACGGAGTAGTGGCTATACCGTACTGAGACCTAAAGAGGTCGAAATACGTATATGCGGCTTGTCGCTGCTTTCTATCGAATCAAAATCTAATACCGTCATTGTGTTTAACTTTTATTTCTCTTTTGTTCTGACAAACTACTTTCTAAGGCATCTTTGTATAGTGTACCCGTAATCAAGGCAGCAGATCATTTTCTGGACTTTCTTTCTTTAATACTAGACTTGTATAAATGAAGTGGTGGGTAAAGAAGCTAATATCCTTGTGGCCGTACTGTTGAATCTCTATTATTAGAAATGTTATTACATGATAAATCTTCCACACATTTGGTCGCATCAATCCTTCTTGGAGGAGTTACTTTGTTTACTTGTTTAGTCTCTGGTCAGATTTTTAAAGTGGAACTCGGTCACCTTCCGCTTGATGGTGAATGGCAAAGTCGTTCTTCTCGAAAAATGGGTTTTATTAAATGGGCAGATACCGCTCTTTCGAAAACCATTTACAGCAATTTCAAGCTATAGCCTAATCTTACATAAGCTCTTCCAAGCAATTCGCAAAGTTGATAGCAGTAACTCCTCTTCCAGGGTTGTTCTTTAGCCAATTTTTAATTTCTTGCGAGTAATAGGTTTTTAAGAGGTCCCTTGAAAGAAAGGTCCAGCGGTTGCATTTTGTGAGTAGAATGCGGCGGTAGACTGAGAATAACCGCATGGTTTTGTCACGCCAAATTTATCGAGTGTGTATATCCGGCGTGTGGCAGAAGTGGCCATCCAATATTAATACTAGATCAGCTTCACTTGGTTTAACGTAGCTAATAAAATGTTGTAATCAATTGGTGAAAATGTGACTCTGAATCCAGCCAGACACATGGCAAGCAGCTATTGTCGCTGGTGAAGCGCCGTTGAGCAATTCTGCCTTCATATTTTTTCGGGGAAATATGACCATAGGGGGCACAAAACCACCAGCCGCATTCATACAGGTAACCACAGTCACTAGTACTTCTCTTTCTGCAGAAGTAACGTACCCTTCATGCTTTTTACCTTTTAAGGTAATTATTTTGGTATGCTTTGATTGTACAGACATTATATATTCGACAGGGATTAAATTTTACCTTCTCCATCGCAGGTTCCAAAATTTCAAAAAAAAAAAAAATTTACGTTTTCTTCTGTGAATCCTTTAATTATTGCAGTTGATAAACCCTGTGATCTCTTAAACGTTAGTTTAGGATGCCTCTTTAAAAATGAACGCAACCCTTTATAACCTTCTTTTTTGTGATTGGTTGAAAACGGATGTTTTAAATTGTTCCGAATAGCTAACTGAAAGGCTAATCTTCGAATATCAAAAGAACGCAGTTCGTAAAATCGTCTATCCCAGAGTTTCCCAAACTTATCTAAACCGCGACCCCTTTTTGCTAAAAATTTGTTTCGCGACCCCACCAATTTCCACCCAATCACTTATTCAATATTATTTGACAAAAATAGCGTGCCTAATTTACAATTATCTGCATGGTTTCTCAAATTTAATTTAACTTTAACTGTTTAAGTTCAAATTAAAAACAATTATTTTATTTTAATACAATTATTTTAATGATTGCGATCTGTCCCACTAGTAATTAGTAGTAGGTACTTCTGCCAAAATAGCATTTACAATAAAAATAAATAATAAGAAGTCGAACTGCACATTGTACACCGCGACATATTAGCTTGTGTCTACATCGCAAAACTCTTTCATGGTAATCGCGAAAGCGCTCGCTACTAGATGGCCACTCTGGAACGTTCTCGTAGCCTCGTTTTGGCTTTATATAAGCGGCGATGCGCAACGAAACCTCAGTTTGAATCCACACAGCCTATGGTGGCGAACGCGGTGTGAGTAATGAGTAAATATTTACAACTTACGTATTCCCGTTTACGTATTTACGTCTACGATAAATTATAAAGTATGGATAAGTTTTTAAAAAGAAGTGCAAAACCATCTACGTCTGAAAGTGGCAGTAGCAGCAATAAAAAGAAAACAGATTCTACATTATGTATATCTTATGAATATCTTAAATATGGTTTTACCGTTATTTCCAATAAACCACAATGTGTTATTTGTGGACAAGTTCTGTCAAAAGAAGGCATGAAGCCATCAAGTTACTTCGACATTTAAATAGCAAACATCCAGATATAAAAAGACAAGCCCGTAGAATTCTTTGAAAGAAAGCTGAAGTCCTTCACAAATAGCAAGACAGTTTTCTCTTGGCAACACTACTAATGAAAAAGCATTATTAGCAAGTTATAAAGTTGCTTATCGTGTTGCCAAAAACTAGTAATCCGCACAAAACTGCTGAAAATCTGATTTTTCCAGCAGCTGTTGAAATGGTACATATAATGTGTGGGAAAAGAGAGGTTGCAAAATTAAATACAATACCTCTGTCAAATAATACTATCCAAAAAAGAATTAGCGATATGGCAGAAGATATTCAAGCGCAAGTTGTGGAAAATCTTAATTAATGCACGTACTTCAAATGGACGAATCCACAGATATATCTAACTGTACCCAATTCATTTCGTTTGTACATATGATACAAATAATGGCATTCAAGAAGATATTTTATTCTGTTCCCCATTGGAGACCAATACACTGGAAATGTTTACTCGAATTTTTTGTGAAACGTATTCCCTTTAACTGAGGTAAATGTCAGATGGCGCTAAAGCTGTAACAGGACATAAATTGGTCTTGCGTCCAAAGCTTTACCTCCTGAAATGGACTGTATTATGAACACCACCATTA
The DNA here is from genome assembly GCA_918026665.1 of Diabrotica balteata. Classification (NCBI taxonomy): domain Eukaryota; kingdom Metazoa; phylum Arthropoda; class Insecta; order Coleoptera; family Chrysomelidae; genus Diabrotica; species Diabrotica balteata. Next base: position 95,410,138 of record OU898279.1, on the reverse strand, counting down.
AAGTTGTAAATTCCATTAAAGAAAAAGCTTTGCAGACCTTATTTTTAGAAAAAATTTGCGAAGACATGGGTGCTTTATTTGAAAATCTTCTGTATCACCACCGAAGTAAAGTGGCTTTCAAGGGGCAACGTCTTTTCCGATCCTATTTGGCTTCTGAAACTAGGTTTCCTTGCTGATATTTTCGAGCAATTAAATATTTTGAACAGTAATTTACAAGGTCGCGACATTAATATAATTACACCCACAGATACAATTAAGGCGTTTCTAAAAAACGATTTATGGTCGACCTCATTGGCAAAAAACAACTCGATTCATTCCGGTGCTCCAGGATATTATGCAAAATGTGCAAAATCAATTACAGTGCTATAAATTTTGAACAAGTTTTTGCTGCACATGCATGTTACTTTGCTCAAATTAAGACAACACCCTGTGATTATTTCCCCGAAGAAATTCAAAACAGTTACGACAGTTGCAGATGATACTAAATCCGTTTTTAGCCGATTCATTTCAGCTTGTTGAAATACCAATAAACATGAAAGAAAAACTTATTGAAATATCAAGTGATGGAATGCTGAAGCTCCATTTTTTTCCCAGAACTCGGACCAATTTTGGACCGAAAAGATGCAGGAATTACCCCAGTTGGCGAGTGAAGCTGTAAAATGTTTGGTTCCATTTGTAACATCATATTTGTGTGAGTTAAGTTTCTCGTCTATGACTGCCATTAAAACAAGAGTTAGAAATCGTTCTCGTATTTGAAAATGATATAATTGTGTGTATATCAAATACACAGCCTAGATTTGAAAGATTAGTTTCACAGAAACAGGCGCATAGCTCTCATTAAGATTATAATATTTAACTTTTGTTTTACTCTTTTATTTTTACGGACTTTAATATTTAGTTTTATATTTGGTCTGATAATTAATTGTTAAATTTCTATTTACGGCGTTGTCTAAAATAAAAATACATGATCTAACAAAGTGGATCATGTATTTTTATTTGTCTTATTTTGGATATTTTCGGTGTCCCCCCTAGTACCTCATGGCGACCCCCCTAGTACCTCATGGCGACCCCCCTAGTACCTCATGGCGAACCCCCAGGGGGTCACGACCCCCCACTTTGGGAAACACTGTTCTATCCATTTCTAGGCAATAATCTCCCAAATCCGCTTTAATTTTTTTGGAAAACACTAGAGTCCGTCCCATATTGGTTTAAATAAGTTGTTCAGGTGATTTTATTTTATTTTTTACGTAGTCCTCCAACGTGCTCTTGGGTACTTTAGAAGTTTTTTAAGCTCGCAAATACCCCATTTCTTTGTTTTTAACTGCAGTAATAGTAAGAAATGAGATAAAATAAGCAGGCATAGTGCATATAGCATAGTTCTTTCTTTTTGTCGACGAAAACATTAAAATGTATTTGTTAACACGACCTTAACTAAGTAGAAATTATAGTAGATATTCTATATAATAACAATTAAGACATATTTTGTCCTAATATCGGATATCTGATATTAAGACAGTGCGACCATCTGATATTAGGCAAATTATCACCTGTTGTAAAGGTTATGTTTATGGATTAAAAAAACCTTAGCAATCCACTGTCCACATGCACTTAATTAAAGTAGACATATTATAGACTAACTTAAACTACATAGTCAAATTTAAAAACTTACCTGAATGTGTAAAAATTGCGTTTATTACTAGTACGTGTAAAAACTCAAATTTCTCTCATAATGCTAATGTATTTATGGATCATTTAGAATCCACACCAGATCATGAAAAACCCTGAAATATTCCATTGGATTCGCTATGTCGACGACTATTTAGTCTTCATTTCAGGTAATTCCAATTCAGCTAGAACTTTTACTTTCCAAAATTAACCAAATTCACCCAATATCAAGTTCAAATGGAACTAGAATCATCCATGTCAATCAATTTCTTGATCTCACCATTACCAGATTAAATGACCACTTCGACTTCAGTATCTATAGGAAACCTACACAGACTGACCACATAATTCCATTTTCATCCAACCACCCCATGTCGCATAAATACTTTACTAATATTACTTTTACTAATAGCTTTTCACAGTTACATCCATCGTATCGAAACCATTCCACTTTCAGACTTAAATTACAAAAAAAGAATTTAATTATACTTAGATAAATAGCAGTAACAATTGGATATGATCACAACATCATCAACAAACTCATCCGCAAAAAACGAGTTAATGACCCTGCAGGAGACTGCGTTTCCAGAGACCTCACTACCAAGCCCAATTACGTTTCACTCCATATTATTATGAAAGTCTTTCTGGAGATATTTCGAAATCTCATCAAACGTTCGGTTGAAAACATCCATGTTTCATTTAAAGTACCCCAACAATTTGGGTCAAACACATTTCTAATTCCAAAGATCCCATCACTTATATGGATCGGAGTTGGAGTGTATAGACTAAAATGTTCAGATTGCAATGCCTCCTATATAGGTAGAACATGCAGATCACTATCTTTACGTTCTCTAGAACACACAAAAAGAGAAAATACCTCCACTTTCTCTCAACATCTCAAAGAACACAACCACACCTCAATATCCCAGACGACGTTTCACTTAATCCAAAATATCCCCCATACAAAATTTCCTTAAGGCTGTTTTCTCAGTTATAGGATACTGCGATTTGAAGTGGGCGTATCACTTACTTTTCTACACTGCTTATGTCAGACCCTACGTGACTTCCTAATTTGAAATCTGCAGTTTTGATGTTTATTCAGTGGCACCGGCCCACGGGTTGTTTAATGACAATAAATGCATTATTCTCCATTCAAATTAGTTTTTGTCGGAATACTTTTTTTAGATTGATTATCGTAGATAATGTTTTAAAAAGAATTAATCACATTTTTAATTATATGTCTTAGCTAAACAGTATTAAATAAAAATTTGTGAAACCTGACTGAAAAAAACACCATGGTGTTTATTTATAATAAATTTAAAATAACATAAGAATATTATTATCAAAAAAATTACAATTTGTTGTCACAAACAAATAAACAATTTCGCAGTTATAGCTTGAAAAATTATTTCAAGAAGTTATTTATGTGTTGAGAAAACTGATATTAGCGTAGTAAAAATTAAACAAAAAATATTTTTCTTTATCTATAAAAAATGGTACTGCGATAACCATCATAATAGTAAATGTATTTATTCTGGCAAGTATTGTGAGGCGACGCACTGCGAGGAAAAAGTTCTCTGAATGACATATACATTATTTTAATATATCTATAGGTTGCAGTTACATAAGAAAGTATTCAATTGATGAATAAAACGCAAATCGTGGATAGTTATTTCATCATTATCAGTGGGATTACAGCTCGTCATGAGCCAAAGGCTTCTTTAGAACAATCTTCCATTCGCCCCTGCCTCTGGCAACTTTCTCCATGCTTTAACTCCGATGGATTTTAGATCGTACTCTATGTAATCTTGATACCTAAGTTTTGGTCTTCCTCTGGAATCGGCTTCCACTGGTCCTCTTCGGTCGAAATTTTTCTGATCGTTTCATCTTCATCTCGCCCATTTAACATGTCCTATCCATCAAAGGCGTACTAATTTAATAAATTTTACAACGTCAGGTACTACACCTGAAGAAGCATCGTAGTTTACTTTATACGATCTTTTTGACCAAGCACCATCAGCTATAACGGTTATTAAACCATTTCGTCGGAATCTACTTCACCAATTTCTTTGGCTAAAGCTAATTCCTCCCGTCCCAGCCTCTTCTAAGGAATACACAAAGTGTTTGGCCGATGATATCTGCAACTGTCTCCGTATGTTTTGCATACTGCCTGTAGGACATCACAGGTATATTTAATGCAGCGTGCTGCTGCTGTATGTCTGAATAACCAGAACCATTCAAGTTCAGTGAATTGTTACCAGAATCCTATGTTGCTATCTCCTTTTCAATATTCCACATTTGACATTTAAAAGTCAAAGTACTTATCAATCCTGTCCATTTTTTCTTTGATAATCTCCATATTAGAAAAGTTGCATGAAAATGAAGAATGATTATTCAAACCTTGAATAGATTTAATGACAAAAGTTTATGTCCACTTTTCTTCTGCCTTCTACCGAAAAAGATGGTTTTTGCGGAGATTAGATTATACGAAGACCTTGAAATTCTTAAAGAAAAACAAAAAAGCCCAAATTGCGTCAATCGTCATGTATCTTTCAATCAAGACTTCCTCCATTTCCATCGCCAACTATTCTCATAATCTTCACAAGTGTCAACAGTGTCATTCCAATCAGTTGCTTCCAAACAGTCCTTGTAGACACACCGTCTCAGGACTAGCAACTTCAACGTGGAGTCATATGTCGCCATGTTACCTTATCCAACGGTAACTTTAACATCATAACATATTATAAGAAATATTGTTATAACAAATGTAACTAATTATTTGTTAACGGGTTTTACCATATATTTGTGGCAACATTCATGTACTCCTTCTTCTATAAGGTTCCATCTTCTAACGAAGGTTGGATATCAACATGGCAATTCTTATTTTACTTACAGGCAGCTCTAATAGTTGGCTAGGTCATGTACTCCTAGTAAGTATTAACCACATTTTGCATTCTACCTTAGTCAAAATTTCAACCTCTGTTCTTTTTAATTAAGTGGTTACATTATTTTCTAGGACACTGATGATGGAATATGGATTCCGAAAACGTTTTGTATAATTAGCCCGTTGGGGTTTTTAAAATATATACCTTTTATAAAGGTTTTTAATTAAAATTTTTTATCCGATAATAGGCAACTATCCGATATTATGTCAGTTTACTCTAATTCTTCTCAGTACTCTCATCTCTGCCGATTCAAGTAGCATATGCGTTTTGGCTGTGTCGGGTCTTGTTTCTGAGGCATATGTCATTATTGGTCTTACACTGGCTTTATAAATTCTTGATTTCATCTCAGTGTTATTGTGTCTGATTCGCTATATAGTGTTATTAAGGTATCCTGCCAGTCAACTGGAGTTTTGTAGTTGTTTTATAATTTTATTAATTAATGTTGTTAATTGTTCTGTCATTGCTGCTCCACAATATTTCAGTAACTCGTTTGGTATCCCGCCTTTACCTGCTACTTTTATGTTCTTTAGGTTTTCAAGCATTTTCCGAACTTTCTGTACATTTGTATTAAATTCTAAATTTGTGGTAATTTCTGGTATTTCTGATTCTAGTGTCGTTTGTTATTCCTCTGCATATAGCCTTTTTAGTTAGTCAATCCACGTATTCTTTTCTATGTGTTTTGGTTCTATTAATTCCTTTACCTCCGTTTTTGAGCTTTTATGAAGCGCCATATTTCCTTTTGCAGACCGTCAAAACATGTTTCATTTCTTCATGACTTTTCCAATTTCACAAACCTATCCATACTGACACGACTATACACAATTCATCATCCCATCCAACGCAACATAAACTGGAAGCATATCATAGTATGTTACATAGATTAACAGAAATTCCGATGTCAAAATACAACTTTGAGACAGAATTAAATATAATTAAGTAAATAGCAGTAAACAACGGATACAATGAACAAACAATTAATAAAATGTTAAATCAAAAACTACACAAGAAAGCCCTGAAATTAGTATTTCCACCACCAGAGAAAAAACCCAGTATCTTCTGTCTCGATTCCATATACAGGCAAAATTACAACAAAAATGGCCAAATACATAAAAAAGAAAGGAATAACACCAGCTTTCCGAACAAATAACAGCCTAGGCAAATATATCAAAAACAACAAGAGCCAAAATAAAAAACACTTACACAGTGGTGTGTACAAACTTAATGTGGCGACTGCTCAAAAACTTACATCGGTCAAACTGGTAGAAACTTTAACAAACGAATAGCAGAACATAAAAGGGCTTTCAATAATAGAAAAACAGATTCTACATACGCACTTCACCTTCTAGATCACAATCATTGTTTTAAAGACGAATTTAAAATTCTTCACATTCAAAATAAAGGCCTTAAGCTATCTTTGTTAGAATCTATGGAAATCAACAAATTAAAAAACACAGATATAATTCTGAATGACCAACTTGAGACAAACAGTTCTCCCCTCCTAAACCTATTTCATTAGAGACTATAAAGTGTAAACGCATGCCAAAAATAGATCACTTGAGAAAGGCAATCAGCCAAAACAGCTGTAGTGATAAGAGTTTAAAATAAATTTTTGTGGAAGTTTGAAAACAAAGTTTTCAGTGTTTTATTGTCACATGTTCCATTTCTTTCGAAAATGGTTCTCAGTGATCATTTTTTGTTTTAATGTAATAATTTATGTTTGGCATAAAAGCGAGAAGGAACTGTCATCAGATAAATTATAAATTAAACCTAAAGTATGTTTTTGGGCTAACCCAATATTGTTTTAAGATCTTTACATAAAACACAATACTAATCCACTGATTTTTTTGTAGGTATTTGGACTGTTCAACGCAATAACGTACGCATTTGCCTCGTATCTACTCTACATAGAATGGACACGCTCGAGAACACCAAATTAAGCTCGAATTCGTCGTTTCGTCAAATATTTTATTATAAGAACTGTTTATTAGTACTGTTTTAGTTTAAGACACAAAATATCTCGTAAGTCAACTTCTATGAAAATATATACAATTAAATTGCGATGAGAAGGAATAATTTGGTTTGACAGTCTGTGTTACATTGCGAGGACGTACGTAAACATTAAAAATGTTTATTTGGCATCCAATTTTTTTATTGTAGCGAATTTTGTATATATTTTCTAGAAGTATGTAAGAATCTATTAATGTTGATGTATTAAAAAATACAGACATACTTTATATATACATTTAGTAATTAATATATGTACATAAAGTTACATATAAAAAATGATTTAATTCATTAGTTTTATATATAAAATTTTTACAAATTATTTGGAATAATTTAACGACTGATATATTTCAGCAGAAATGTTGCTTTATGTAACTGTTCGAAAATTGTACATATATAAATTACTGCACGTGAAAAATACTTTTTAAAATTTGATGATGGTAGATAAAAAATTGTGTTCAGTTTTCCAAAGCAAAGAAAATTCGTTTGCTTTGCAAGCTCGTTATTCTTGAATAATTGAACTGTATTAAAAAACGATATCCTGACTTGTTTTACTGTGTATTTCGTAAACGTAAACGTTTTTATTGGTTTATTTCATATTTGTATTTCACATTCTTTATTATATTTTAATTACTCAGTCGAGTCTGTACTATTTGTGTTGGTTTTTTAAATAAACAAACCCTGTGTACTGCCTATTATATAGATATTAACTTGGGCGAATTCATTAACCCTGCTGTACCGTTCGAGTCAACGATGCAAATGTACTGTTCGGGTCAATATATGATCCAACTATGGTTTACGGTCCTTAATCGAGATAAAATTAGTCTTGTTATCGTTTTTAGAGCAAAATTTACAGCGTGCTCGTTTAGCAGACGGAGTTGGATTGTCCATAGACGATTCACTAGAATTTCCATCGTCTCTATTCGCTTCTGTTTGTGTTCTTTTTACCAGTTCTTGTGAGTCTTTAGTTTTTGGTAAATTTTTCCTGGAAAGGATAAGTGGTTTCACCAGTGTTTTTCCCAATTTCTCAAGAAAAATTAGCCGTTTTGTAAGTTTGTTGGTGTTCTATTGGGGATTTATTGATGTCCATTAAACGAACGCGTTGAAGGAATAAATGTACAGCATATTATAAAAACAGTCATAGGCCAGCGATTTGTCTTCGTCTTACATGTAGATATATGCACCAACAAGCTGATCTACAGTATCCACTGCTCCCTTTCTGGAATTGTAATCTAAAAAATTTGGGGCTTTTTTTCACTAATAGATTTATCATGATGCACAGTACTCATAAGAATAACATTTGTATTCTTTTTAGGAATAAAGTTAACAACTGTGGTATCTTGCGTGAAGTAAAAAGACAAACTTTGAACTTCTTTATTCGCAATTTGTGCTGGAAGCTCTGACCTATTTTTTCTTATAGTCCCCAGCATTATATTTTTTCTTTTTAGAAGAATGTTGTCCTAAATTGTATTACTTATGTAAAAAAGTTATCACAAGTAATAGTGTGGCGTTTCAATCACTACACAAGTTGCACACCACACGCATTCCCTGATTCCGTTTCGGCGCGGCACCTGCTTCCCTTCCTGTAGAGATCCATCATTTTAGAGCATACGAACTTTTACTGACACATAAAGCCCAAATTTTTATGCCATATTTTGCTGGTTTGCTTGAAAAGTACTGTTTGAAGGGACAACTAAAGGCAACTAATTGCTCGTCGACGGCGAGAATTTTCATCAGTGTAAAAACATTTTGATAGATTTTTTATCCATTTTTCCCAAATTTCACGTATTGCAGCAAGTTTATCAGTACGTCTCCTATCTTGTCTAGTAGTCTTGTTATTTATAAATACTTCCCGGGACACGTTGATAATGGGGATCGAGAGACCACTGGATATTACAGTCTTTTAAAGGAACTGTTACAGAAGGTTCTACAAGATGTTGTACGTAGAATGAAACAGCAGGATCATCACTACTTTCGTCCTCACTCTCACTACTTATATTGTTTTCGGTTTCTGATATGCACTCATCACTCTCTGACACGTTCGCGAGTTTATGAAGCTCATCTTCGGTTAGCGTTCTTCGATGCGACATTATCAACATGTAAACATAGACTGAAATTTGAAATGTAAATGAATGCGCTTGGCATATCAATCTCCTACCAGCCTACCACTTGTCTATCACCCCCACTTCCTTCTACGTGACATGCCCTTCTAAATGACATCTTCCAGCTACACTACACATCTTTTACTAGCTTGCAGAAACTTGTTTCTATTTATAGACGTACCTGACTGACAAACTGTTAGAAAATATATAAAATACTGCCAACTAAACATACGTACACAGGTAATTTTTAACGGTTTAAATACGTGGGTCATATTGACCGGAACGTACTATAGGTAACAATTTAATTTTTATCAAAAAAATCAGGAAGTTAATTTTGTATCTCGTATGCAATTGAAAGACCTCATATTGGGTAATAAATTCACGAAACACCAAAACATTACGCCGCGTAATAATTTGAAAAATAAGAAATAAAAATTTTTTTTTGGGTAAAATAGACCCGAACATTACAGCAAGGTTAAAATCGTTTTCTCTTCAAGCTATGAAATCTATTTCTTTAATTCTTTTCTTTATTGCTTTTTTAATGTATTGGTTATAGTATATTTTTTATTAATGTATTTCTGGGAAATCCTGTTAACTATGTTGGAAACATGTTTTTTTTATTGTTACAAATTCTTTGCGTATTTTCTCCTTAAAATTATTTTCAGTTTGTTTTCTCAGTTGAAACCCAGGTTGCGTAACTATATTTTCAGTTTTATACCTTTGACTGTTTTCTGTCAAAATACTTAAGTACCTACTTATTTATTGCGACTATTGTTTTTGTGCACTGTAGTTATTTTGAACCTTAATAGATTTGTCTTTATAGAAAATAACATGGCTATGTAACCAATAATATCGAAGTTGTTGATCAATTTCTTTATTCAGCTTTAATTTATTTATAAATGTTTCTTACCTATGTCTCTGGCGATACTTTAATACGCTTAATATAGGAACATTGTTTTTTCTCATCAATAAAGTACTGTTCACTAATTCGTCATCTACAAAACACATAAACAGCTACCTCTCATGCATTGAAAGAATTAATAACAAATATACATCGACTCTCTAGCCTAATGTATATTTTTGGTGCGTTATGAATAAAATATACAGTATATTTTAATAATTGATCACTGTACAAAAGAACGGTGTCTCTTTATGTATTTTAGATATTAAGAAGTTTTGTATAGTATTTGTATGTTGTATGTTATTGTATGTTGACTGTGTTCATGCAAAGAGTTATGTAATTTTTTATGTATTTTCGCTATTAATTAGTTAAGTCGATTAAATTTAAAAATAAATGTCTTACACTGTTCTTAATATTAACGTTTAAGTTTTCAAATTTTATCACCAATAACTTTGTACCTAATATTAATGTATATTTTATTTTAAATAAATAAATAATACGTTTTATTGATCATTTTTTCACATTTTAATAACGATAGAAAAGGATATAAGCAAGGGCGGATCCAGGATCGATTTTTGGGGTGCCATGGTACTTGTTTTGGGGGGTATTGGGGAAATTTTAAAAAAAAAATTAAGGTCTAAAATGGTGGAGTTTAAGGCACTTTTCAACACAATTTTGAATGCCTATAAAAAATCATTAAAAAACCTATCGGCCTTAATGTATTTTTTATTTGTCTAGCAACGAAAAATCAGCAAATTTCAACCTAAAATACAAAGTCCAACAAGTGCAAAGAAAGAAATGTAGTTTAGTTTATAAAATTAAATTAGCTGAAAAAAGGCGAATAATATTGGTCGTTTAGTGAGGCACGCGGGACATCCCATCCCGTCCGAAAGCGATTTTTCTGCGGGTAAATAAATTTATTATTCGACTACTTCGACAAAAAAATAACATTAATATTGATCAAAACAAGAACACAAAAATGCAGTTAGATCTTCGACATTTCAAAGTCGATATGGCATTGAAAAACAGCCTTAGTTGACAGGGTAGCATCAAAGAGAGCATTTTGTTTGCAAAAGCCGGGCTTAGTGGCAATGTTAATTTTAGAAGGCCATAATCAGTGACATTATTGATACTAGAAACTTAGATGTGGATAAAGAATTAAGCAAAGTTTATGTAAGTGTAGCAGTCTCGGGATCCTTTCATGTTAAGATAGTTTGTTAGTGCTTCAATTATATGTAAAATGCCAAATCTGAACTGAATTACGCTTTCATGGTGCTCAACCCATCTTGTTTAGCATAAAATTTGCTAAATTGTGTCCGATTTTCAGTTTTAAAACTTCATTTTCTTGGCTGACATGTTAAAAATATTCTAACTGCTGTGCCATGTTAAAACAATCCTAACTGGAGATCTAACTGTACTTATTTCGACCTTTTTTATTTCTGTTACTGCACCGACTGCTTCAGAGCTCATTATGCTTCAACTGTTAGTACCGATTCCTACATATTTCTTCAGATCTAAGTGCAGTTCATTGAAGTTTAATACTATTTTTCTCAAGGCTTCTGCCAGGCGTTGTTCTTTCCCTCTTTCTTGGTTTTCACTAATTATTTTTATGCTGTTATTGTGTATGTATCTCAAATTTAGAAAAAGCTATGAACGTTTGAACTTTAAATATTTAAATTTATATTTTTTTAAATTCTAGGGGCCACCTCTCAGTATCCGCTTTTGGATAGAAGTTACAAATGTGCACGCATCATCATCATCATGGCATCTACACTCCTGACCGAGTGATTGCTGCCTCCTTTAGACTTAGTCCGCATGAACTTTTTGGTTTACAATTGGTTGTGTGACTTGTTTTCTGTCTTGTGTGTCTACCTGTTACTGGTCTCCAGTTAGTGATTTCTTGATAACTGCTTCTGGATTTATCCTTTCTAGAGGTTTCATCTTTTTTTTTAAGTCTTCTTCTTTAAAACGTATTCTTATTTCGTGGTTCGTTAATTTTTTAAATTCACCATTACCTAAGTTTAGTGGACCTGATATTCTCCGAATTACTTTTCTTTCTAGGATCCCTAATCTCTCTTTATTTTTCTGTGTCAGGCACAATTACTTCACACAATGTGATTAATGGTCTAATTGCTGCTCAGTAAATTTTCAGTTTAGTATTTTTCAAGTAGGTTCTGTTTTCAGCCAGAATTCGTTCGTTGTTTACCACGCCTCCATTAACTGATGCCCCAAGGAACTTAAGCGTTCTACCCTTTTCGAACTCCTATTCTACAATTTTTTCTCTTCACGTTAACTGTATTTTTCCTGGAGCATATTATCGATGATTAGATTTACAGCTGTTCTAATGACGACCTCCGAGAAAATTCCACTGGGTTCTAGAAGTGTTTCGAAGAAAGAGGCAAACTATGAGGCGTTCTTCTTCAAGTTCCATGACCGTTATCGATAGTGAGATATCATGTTGGCTAACAAATTTGCTATTGTGATTTTATTGACAGTAGCTCTAAGTAATGATATAGTCGATTATATAACGATAGTTATCTTGGATTTTTTCTGCCATGATGTTCTTCTACCAGGACCACGTTTACCTTGGATCTTTCCCTGAATGATCACATGTAAAGGTTTATATTTTTCAGGGTGTCCCATAATTCGACTTAACATTCTAGCTTATGTCTCTTTATTATATTGACCAATTGTGTTGTTTGGTTCAGGCGTCTAAGGATCTACACATTTTTAACTCTGGATTTTGCAGTTACGTCATATAAATAGGTTTTTATCGTTAAATAAATAAATAATATATATTCACTCGAGACAAAAGTCTAAATTAGTACAACAGCTGAAGAACACCTTGCAAAACGAGGGTTTTTGATCTAGAAACGTATGTATTTGAGGATAAGAATGCTGCTGTCATTTCGTCGATTCTTCCTCTTATTGTACCGTCTTCTAACGAAGGTTGGAGATCACTTCTTTAAATGTTTTCCTATCTTTTGCAACGTAAAATATCAAGCCTTTTCTTTCCTCTACTCTTCCTTGCATGATGACGTGTAGAAGAGAGTATTTATCGTTTCGAAGTATGTTATTAGGGAGTTTTTGTAACCACCTAACGTAACGTATCTCCCTATACGTAAAGAACTAACGTATCGAAGAAGATGAACGTTAAATTGAGAGTTTTTGTTCTGCATGTAACGTAACGATGGTGTTGCCCTCATCGAATTAGTGATAAACTAATAAATTGTCGTTGTCAGTGCCTGTCTTGTACTTGTCACTTAACCCCATTTTTGATATTTAAAATAACAAATATTTTTTAAACAATTTTTAATTTTGGAGATGGACGCAATAATAAATGTAGGTGCCATTATTGATGATGAGGAAGACGAGGACATAGAAAATCCGCTTCTTCTCCACATCTTGCACGACTATACGGCCGCTTTAATTTACATACCATGTCTGATATACAATGTAAAAATCTTTTTCGCTTTTGGAATAAATTTTACCTTTCTGGATGATCGCAAGGGTTCTGGCTTATGGCTTCTTTAAACAAAAACATTCATTACATCAATACTGAAGTGAAGTCGTTTTCTACTGTTTTCATTATTTATAAAAATCAAAACAAATATACTTAACCACAAATGTGGATGTTGATATTTTGGTAATCGGGTAAGATCCCTTGTGCATTCGGTAATTTTCGGCTCGATAGGGATGCGTATGAACGCAACGTATCAGCCAGTTACGTTAGGTAAGACGTATCTAGATACGTTGGTTCAATCATTAATGCGCATGCTTATATGTCAAAAAGATACGTTACGTATACGTATTTGCTTGCACAAAAACTCCCTATTGTCGATGACATCCTTGGAAAATACAGTTTCTTGTGATATTTCAAAAGTTTCTCTTCTAACAATTAGAAAGTTCCTGCTGATATTTCTGGAAAGAAAATTTTCTCTTAAGTTACTTATGAGATTTATTCTCTTGAGGATAAAATATATTCTTTGGGAAATAAAATTACTGCCGATATTTTTTCTTTTGACGAAAAGATAAAAGAAATTGAAAAAATATCCTCTTTTGATCAAAAACTGAAAGATATTGAAAAGAAAATTAAGGAAACAGCGACAGCAGACAGAGGAATTCGATTAGTTACGATTCGTACAATTAAACGAGAGACAAAAGACGACGAGACGAAATCTAAGTTGGAGCCATGGCTGACATTTGAAGGAAGTGGAGGTTCTGTTCGTCTTTCGACAGAGTCCAACTTTCGACGGAAAATCGTCATCTAATAACTACATGAAATAATTCGAATCAACTGCAAGAGCGAATGGACGGTCCAAAAAAGACAATGCTGTAAATCTGACTATTGCTCTTCGAGGAGATACCTTGGATGTGCTTCAGACCATAACCGTGGAGGAATCAGGTTTAATTTTATCACAAATAAGTTTCTTTACTTCAGGGTGTGATGTAGCATTGTTTAGGAAGATAGGGCTGTTGGAATGACCCACTTCCTTATTGAATTTCGAAACGGATGAAACAAATTGTTTTACAAACCACTCCTTAAAAAGTGCCCTATTCATCCATGCTTTTCTTTGGACTCTGTAATAAATAGGCAACGCGTTCATTGTCTTTCAAAGCTCGTGATTTTTTATATTTGACAATGACCATTAACGGTATTTTGTTTCGGTACTTCTTTCCGGCGATGACATTTTTAAACGGATCTTCGAAACCGTTCTTTTCAGCCATTTCCCTATGTGGGTTCACTACAGTTAGTATTCCCCTTAGTTCACTACAGCTAAACCCAAAAAACGAAGCCTCCATAGCAAGACAATAACTAAAAAATTCATTCTCAAGGCTCTTGCATAAAATTGTACCTACGTCTGTCCGTTTTACCATTTGCTGCTTTCTCTCTAGTCGTATTCTCTAGAAGCGTCGTATTTCATGTTGGATAATCTCATTAGGGTAGTTTTCGGTACAATATACTGCTTACTTGCTTTTTTACAACCCCTTTGGCTTAGCCATTCTAAAACAAAAAACGAAAAGAATACGTTATATATGCGATGGAAACTGACATTTCTACATTAAAATAACAAATACAAATTAAAATAACGTTTTCGATAAACATCGAAATAAAATAACGTGGATATAAAAATGATTCCCAATCCTTCCCATTTCAAAATGTATTATAGAGATTATTACTTTCCTTCTAGTATCCTGTAAGGAAAGATCAAAAAGTAGGTCAGTCATAGCGGCCAAAGCATAAAAAACGTTTGTTGTCATCTCATTGTGCGACAGTTAGCGGCGAAAGTAAAGGGTGTTTTTTTTTCTTCTTCTTCTGATTCCTATACGTTTCGGATGTTGGAAATCATATTGGCATCATAACCTTGCTTGCTGCGGCTCGAAACAGCTCCGCTGAGGTTTTCTTAAAACATGTTCTTAAATTCCGCAGCCCATGATATTCTCCTTCTACCGGGTCTTCGCTTACCTTTGACTTTACATTGCAATATAGACTACAGCAGGGAGTAACGGTGTTGATTTCTCATAACGTGTTCCAGATATTGCAATTTTATACGTTTGATCGTAAACACAATCTCTGGTTCCTTCTTCATTTTTCCTAGAACTTCCTTGTTCGTGATCCTTGCTGTCCATGATATTCGCAGCATTCGTCCTATTAAAGCCACATCTCAAATGCTTCAAGTTTTTTAATAGTGGTGTCTGTAAGCGTCCATGCCTCCGCCCCGTACAACAACACAGAGAAAACATAGCATCTCATATGTCTCATTTCTGTATCTAGGGATATGTTGTGACTTTTGAAGATGGCGCTCTTTCCTATGCGGCACTTTATTTCCTGTACATTGCTCCACTGTTCGTTTATAATAGTTACCAGGTAGCAATACTGTTTTACTCGCTCTATCTGCGTCCCATTAATATATAGATGAGCCCCGTTTATATTCTCCTTGCTGATAATCATTTGTTTCGTTTTGTGGGTATTAATGTTTAGTCCGTACTGTTGACTGTACTCGTTTATTCTGTCCATTAGCCTCTGAAGTTCCTCTAAACTATCTGCTATCAACATGGTGTCGTCGGAATATCTAACATTGTTTACTCTTTCACCATTTAGAAGGATGCCTTCGTCTATTCCATAAAGAACCTCGTTAAAAATTTTCTCTGAGTACATATTAAATATCAACGGCGATAGGATACATCTCTGTCTAACTCTACGTAGTATTTTTATGTGATCTGTTTCTTCTCCGTTAATTTTCATGTATGCGGTCTGATTCCAGTAGAGTTCTGAAATTATTCTGAGGTCTTTGTCATCCAGGTCTGCCTCTTTTAAATGTCTATCATCTTTTGATGTTGAACTCTGTCAAATGCCTTTTCATAGTCGATCAAGCACGCGTATACATCGCAATTAACGTCCTTGCTTCTTTGAATCAGTACTTGTACTCCGAAAAGTGCCTCTCTGGTACCCACTGCGTTAATGAAGCCGAACTGTCTGTCCGATATTTGTTCCTCGCACTTCTTATAAATTCTTCCATGGATGACTCTAAGAAACAGTTTCAACATGTGGCCCATTAGGCTAATTGTTCGATATTCTTCGCACTTTTTAGCCCCCTGTTTTTTAGGTATCGCTATGAATTCTGATTCTAGCCATTTATCAGAGACGACTCCTGTATTCTATATTTTATTGAAGACAGCCGTGATGTAATTTATTTCTTCTTCCTTCAAGAGTTTTAAAAATTCAGCTTCGATATTATCAGGCCCTATAGCCTTCCTGCTTTTCATCTGTTTTATTGCTTCTTCTACCTCGGATTTAAGTATGTCCGGGCCCGTCATCCTCTCTGAAAATGAATGCCTATAATCCGTTTTTTGATCTTGAAAAAGTGTCTTCAAATATATTCTCCATTTGTCTTTCATCTCTTGGGTGTCAATGATTAATTTTCCATTGGTGTCTATGAGTTT
This sequence comes from Diabrotica balteata, assembly GCA_918026665.1. Taxonomy (NCBI): domain Eukaryota; kingdom Metazoa; phylum Arthropoda; class Insecta; order Coleoptera; family Chrysomelidae; genus Diabrotica; species Diabrotica balteata. The sequence goes on along the minus strand of OU898279.1, from coordinate 95,393,576 downwards.
CATTTGTGTTCGCTTTTTAAAAGTACCCTTTATTTCTTTTACCTTTTTGTGTACATTAAAATTGACATGCTTGGCTTGTAGTCTTTCTATTTCTTTACATTTCTCTACAGCTTCTTTTTTTTAGTTTCTCTTATTTTTCTTCTGATGTAAGCCTGCATTTTTTTAAACTCATCTTTATTTCCTTTAATTAACCTTCTGCGTTCCATTAAGAACCTCATGGTTGAAGAACTTGCGAGATTGGTATGGTATTAATACAAGCATGCTATTTAGGGTGGCAGTGAATAAAATTAAGATAGCTATGATGGTAACCAACGTTCTGAAAGGACATGGTACATGAAGAAGAGGAAGAAAAATGTGCTACGTAAAATTAATACGTGATATACGTGAGTTGGGATACGAAATGGCCATGATAAATGATACTTGTATCTCCAAGCTGGCATGCTAAGTCATCTGCTGGTTTGGACTGGCTAAGTCCAAATTGGGTATACATTGTAATTGCTGGGGAAAAGGTACATTGGTGACAACCTGTTATTATATAAGAGCAGGGTGGATGATTGCTAATATTTTTCCTTAGGTCATTTAAACATATATTGTATCCAAATTTTTCATTAATAAAAAATTTGCTTTCATGACAAACTAAAAAATTATAAATAAATAAAATTATAAATAAAGTATTATGGATAGCTAATTGTCAAATTAGTCTTCTTTTACATGCAGATAATTTTAATATTTAATATTTTAAAAAGGTTTATTATTTTAGTTCGACATATTACAGTCAGTATTATCCTTTTCTGACATTTGGTACATAGCCATAATTTTGAAATTTGTTTTGTTTAAAGGTTAACCTTAATATAAGCTCCGTTGAAAAATTTAGATATTGTTCATTTACAATAATAATTTAAATTCCTACAAGTATCGCCCAACGTCTGGAACTTGTTATATAGTTACAAATAGCGTCCAACATGTAAGGTTTGTTAATAAATTATGTTAATATTATTTGTAATAACTGTTGGTGTGAAGTAATAATAAATATGTAATATCTTTCTCTAAACCAGGAGTTGTAAAACTATTTGCTTTAAAAAGATTTTTACTTCTGATCAAAAGATATCGAATTTTTACCACCGAGTTGATACAAATTTTATTTAAAATTGATTTCGCGTGCGTAACTGACATGCAAAATCGCCGAACGCCTAAAGAGTTGTTTCTGAGAATACGGTTCATTCTACACAAAACGTAATAGAAAAAAAAAAAATTAACATTTTTGATTAAAATTATCTCAGCTACTTTTTTATTTAAACATTTTTTCTACTGCTTGCAGATTTTTGGTAAATCGATTTTTTCGTTTTCTGTTTTTTCTGTTTTTAACTGTTGTAAGGGAAAGCCGTTGGATAAAAGTAGTAAACTTTATTACATCTTTTTTGGAGTTGCAAAATTGATATTCTTAACAAAATTCAGCTTGTTCATATGATTTTTAGAGGTTCAGTCGCATTTTTTGGTCTCTGACGACCGAAGAATCATTTCACTTAGTTATGAAAAAATTCCTGCGCCCGTTATTTTGTGTCACACACAGTGAAACAAAATATACGATTTTGAAAAATAAGTGTCAAATATTAGGTGTTAACTTTTTTTCCTAATTAGTAAGATATGTCCAGTAATATATGTCCAATACATGCAAATATAATACACGGCACCCCAAAAATTAACGCATAATTTTAAAAACCCTGGTAAATTAAATAATTTTAATGTTTCGATTTTTGTGCTAATATATTATCGTTGATCGCTGATGTTTTTATCATTTTTTTGCAAAAAATTAAAAACATGCTAATTGTGCTTCATTTTATTTCGAATTTAGTTGGGTTGGATTTCGTTGTGCTGAACGTTTAAAGGGTTTTTCAAGTTTATTAAGTGTTTTTTCTTTGAAATGAACCACCCGCAGCAAGAAAATCGAAATTTGTCAGAAAGTGACTGTTTTAGAATCGTTACTCTTCGCGAAGAAGGATACACTCAAGTAGAACTCGCTGAACGTTTTAACGTCACCCAGTCAACAATTTCAAGAGTGTTAACACGTTTTTTGTTACTGGAAGTAACTCGAGAAGACCCGGTCAAGGCCGTAAAAGGGTTACAACTCCTAATCAAGACCGGTTTTTGACACTTCGTACACTGAGACAAAGGTTTGTTTCCAGTACTTCTCTACAAAATGAATTTTTGGATCGTTATAACTTTAGAATCAGCCAAAATACAATTAGAAGAAGACTTGCCGAAAACGACCTACACCCTGGAAGGGCACCTATTGGCCCATTATTGACCAGAGACCATAGAAGGCAAAGATTGAATTTTGCTCGTGAACATGTTGATTGGAATAATGACGATTGGGGAAGAATATTGTTCACCGATGAATCCAGGTACTGTCTTTTTTCTGATGACAGGAGAAACCGAGTGTATAGAAGGCCTGGGGAACGCTACGCACAGTGTAACACCGTAGGGACTGTACAGTATGGCGGCGGCTCGGTAATGGTATGGGGTGGGATTAATTTAGAGGCTCGTACGGAATTAGTTAAATAAATCACGGTCGGCTTACATCGCAGAGGTATATAACAGACATTTTAGAAGAGCATGTCGTGCCATTTGTACCATTTATTGGGGATAATTTCATGCTTATGCAAGATAATGCCAGGCCACACACGGCAAGAATTGTGCAGCAGTATCGTCAGGAGGTTGGAATTCCTGCCATGGATTGGCCTGCGAGAAGTCCTGACCTTAACCCAATAGAACATGTTTGGGACATCATAGGCAGACGACTACGACAACTACCTAATGCACCAAACACATTAGATGAACTGTTTTTGCGGTTGGTTGAAATTTGGGATCAAATTGATCAAGAAGAAATCAGAACGATTATTCTCAGTATGAGAGATCGTTGTCAAGCAGTAATAAATGCCAGAGGAGACAATACTCGATACTAGTACACGGTAGTAGTATTTTCTTCAACTTTAAAAACTTTTTCTTCATTAATTTATGATGTTAGTTTGTTTAGATCAGTTCGTTTAGATGTTATGATTTATGTTAGGATGTTATATTGTTAATTTCAATACATTTTTTGTAAAAAAAGAATAGTTTTATTTAAGATGTTCTAAAACAACCATAAAGCAGAAAAGAACAAACAAAATTTTTTTCATTACAACTCAAAATAAGAATTTTAAAATTATGCGTTAATTTTGGAGCGCAGTGTATAAATAAAAAATAATATTTAACTTAACATACGACAAGAAAACACTTTCAGCATTCTTACATTCTCGTCTGTTCCTTTATCGTACCGATACAATTTTTGATTAAGTATGTAAATCGATTTTTAATGAAATCATACACACTCATAAACTCTCGATTCACTAGAGTTTGATCGTTTAACAATCGATTTAATACGCTGGGACGAGGTTTGTGCGTTCGTCTTGTTCACAGTTCGCATCACACAGTTGCATCGCATTTCGCGTTTAAACACAACGGATTTGTTATTACCGCGCTCTTGATTCGCGCTCTTGAATAAACGCACACTTTTAAATCGCATAAACAAATTTATCCAAAACAAACGTTGACAGGTAAGTTAACAATACACAATTCGCTGGTATTTTTAAATCTTGTTGCCAACAAGTATTAGTATTCATAAGCCATGAATAGTATTTTTACAAAACCGAGATAAAATAGCATAAAATGTCTTATTGATCCAAGTGGTTTATGAGAGAAATGAGTCAGAGCTATTTTCGTTAGTTTTCACGCTTGGAAGGTATTATATTTCTTAAAAGGTGGGTTATTTCCGATTTTCTGTTTAGTTTTATAGTTTTAAAATGGTAATACTGGTTAATAGTATGGTTAATAATAAATAATATATATTTATTTGATTAAGCCACATTTGACTGTAACGAAAATTAGATTTTATAATTGTAATAATTGCAATCGTTTTTACAATAAAAGATTAAATAATTTTTTTGAAAATGGTTTCCGGAGTAAAAATCGAAACGTCAAATGGGTGGCTTAGAGGCAAAGGTGACTAAGTTACACAGAGGAGTTTTTGTGATAAATCATGACAAAGTTAACTTTTAAATAAAAAAAAAAATATGATAAAAAAGTATAACATTTTATTGATAAAGATAATGTCTTAAAACACCTAAGTTTTATTATTCTAATTTATTTGTTCAAAAAGTATAGACACATTTGCCGTAACAAAAAATATATTTCTAGAGTAACTTGTGTATGAAGCTAGGTTTATGAACATTTGCCATAATGAAAACTAAAAGAAGGAAATTGCCCAAAACAAAAATTAAGATAAACAGAAAACAAATCTCCAACTTATTAGCTAAAAACATATTTTAGTACGTATTTTTAATTTTCATGTATAATTCTTCTTCTAAGCCTTCATTTAATGCTTTGGAACTATCTTTCAATCCAGAATAAAAGCTGTGAAAGCTGTGGGCGGTCTTTGGTTCTCTTGCATAAATCAACCTAATGAAACATATCATGTGCTGTACATTTTACATACATTTTTTTGGTTCATTTTTAAGATCAAAGCCATTTTTAAGCCATTTTTAAGGCATTCAACTATTCGCCAGCTATAGTAACCTTTCTATGTGTTGTATTATTCTCAAGGGACATGCTACTAAAAAAGTCTAGTGAGTTGGAAACTATATCCAGATACAAAAAATCTTTGTTCTATATCTTTGAGAAACGATTTAAACTTTGAAAGGTAATTGCTTAACGTTAATGCCACCTTTATATTTCAATTTTGGCCACCGTAAGCATCGCTTTACAAAATCAGACATTCGGTTGGGTGAGATCAGTGCATCTCAAGATGTTTTATTAAACATGAAGCTATCTCTTCAGCTCTTTGGGATGCCACATTTTCAGGCCAGACATAGATATGTCCTGTTTCTGTGACTTCACCCCATAATAAAACCAATATTAGATATCAGATATTAGATATTAGATATCAGTATTTATGTAGCTTTATGGAACTGTTCCCAGTATAAGAATCTCATTAATCCCGACGAGATAACATAAAAAGAAAATATCTTTCACCAACTACATGTCGATCATGTATCGAGAATATAAAAAAAAAATGCACAGAAGATTTAAAAAAACCCTTCTGCTTATGTTTGGCTAAATTACGCAAGATATAAATTAAACATCGAGTTTAATTTGCATTTTCATGTACCACATAAAGATACTTGTCAAAAGTGTGACAGTCTTAATACTGAAATAAAATCACCTGATACTTCAGAAGAGCGTAAACAGGATGCAATAGTTGAATTGGAATTTCCCAAAAAAAGCAGAAGCAGTTAAAAGAATCAAAAGCAAAATTAAATTCAAGCAAAAGAATCACAGCAAAAAAATATCAGTTTTAGTCTTTGATCTTCTGAAAAGGCTTTCTACTCCTGAGTTAATTACATGTGCAGTTTATTATAAGAGACAACTGTGGACGTATAATTTAGGCATCCACGGTGAAGTCACAGTAACAGGAAATATATATCTGGCATGAAAATGTGGCATCCCGATGAGCTGAATAGGTAGCTTCATGTTTAATAAACCATCTTAAGATGCACTTATCTGACCCACCTGAATATTTGATTTTGTAGAGCGACTCTTGCGGAGGACAGAATCTGAATCTAAAGGTGGCTTTAATGTCAACCAATTACCTTCAAAAGTGTAAATGATCTCTTAAAGATATAGAACAAAGATTTTTTTGTATCTGGACATAGTTTTAATATATGCTATCAAGATTTTGGGTTGTGGAAAAAGAAAGAAACCACCATGATCGAATTTTTGATCCCGATGATTGGGTTTCCATCATTTAATCAGCCAAAAGAAAAATCCAAAATTTCAGGTTAAAAGAATGAACTAACTAGAGTTCTTTGTAGCACGTCCCTTGCGAATAAGATAATCAATTGAAATGTTATTATAACTGGCGGAACAGTTGAATGGCTTAAGAATGGCTTAAATCTTAAAAATAAACCAAAAAATATATGTAAAATGTACAGCATATGATATGGGTTTGTTTTATTAGGTTGATTTAAGCAAGAAAACCAAAGACCGCCCACAGCTTTTATAGCTTTTATTCTGGATTGAAAGATAGTTTCGAAGCATTAGATGAAAGCTTAGAACAGGCAATTATACATGAAAATTACAAATACGCACTAAAATATGTTTTTAGCTAATAAGTTGGAGATTTCTTTTATGTTTACCTTTATTTTCGTTTTAAGCAATTTACTTGTTTTAGTTTTCTTTATGGCAAATGTTCCTAAACATAGGAGTTCCTAAACATATGTGTCAATATTTGTTGAACAAAGATATTAGAATAATAAAACTTAGGTAATTTAAGATATTAACTTTTCTTAAAAAAAAAATGTTTTTATCATAAAAAATTTATTTTTTATTTAAAGTTAACTTTCACATGATTTATCACAAAAACAAGAACATGGAACACCTCTTCAAGATGCAATGGGCAAACATCCACCACATTATAAAACCAATATTGAAGACGAGCAGTATTTACGTGGCTTTATGGAACTGTTCCCAGTATACGAATCTCATTAATCCCGACGAGATAACATAAAAAAAATATCTTTCACCAACTACATGTCGATCATGTATCGAGAGTATGAAAAAAAATACACACAAGACTTAAGAAAACCTTCTGCTTATATTTGGTAAAATTATGAAAAATACAAATTAAACACCGAGTTGAATTTACATTTTCATATACCACTTAAAGATACTTGTCAAAAGTGTGACAGTCTTAATACTGAAATAAAATCACCTAATACTTCAGAAGAGCCTAAACAGGATGCAAAAGTTGAATTGGAATTTCCCAAAGAAAAGCATAAGCAGTTAAAGAAATCAAAAGCAAAATTAAATTATAGCAAAAGAATCACAGCCAAAAAATATCAGTTTTAGTCTTTGATCTTCAGAAAACGCTTTCTACTTATGAGTTAATTACATATGTAGTTTATTATAAGAGACAACTTTCTTATTTAAGTACCATATCAGCCTGTTCAACCGGTTGGTAATTGTCCATTTTGTAGGTCAACTGGTTGTTAATAATTCTCATAAATAGTTTGTATACTTGACTGAGCAACGATATAGGTCTATAATTCTGTAGATCACATTTGTCCCCTTTTTTGTGTAAGAGTATTACTAGACTCCCGTTCTAGTCTTTAGGAATCTTGCTATTATGGAGACATCTATTAAATAGCTCTGTTAGTACAGGGATTGTTAATGCTTGTTTTCAAGAGCTCGGGAATTATACCATCGTGTCCTGCAGCTTTATTATTTTATAGCTCTTTTAAAGCTCTTTCTATTTCGAATCCCTTTATATTTGGTAGTACTTCTGATCCCACGTTTTTATTTTCCTTTTGACGTTCTCCTTTATTGTTTCATTACATTTGATTGATACTTTCAATCAATACTGCCTTTTTATTTCTCATAAAAAAATACAATTTTCTCTTTTAGTGACATTTGTTCTTGACACATGTCATCAGAAGGGTTGGCAAACTAATATTATTCCCTAATTAATATACAAAAAATTACACTAAGGCTCATTACATCAACAAGTTCATTAAAATGAATAAAAAATAAATTAAGTAAATATTCATGTAAATGTTAGTAATAAACTAAATGTGTACATCCTACTAAGTAGCACTTCGCACTAGACTAAACAGTAATAACAATGTATAAAAGTAAGGTATATATTGCATTTAAAATGATTGAATGTGTCCCTTAGAGGGAATGACAGCTGTTGATATAATAATAATAATAACAAGATAGTCAAGATAGATAAGACAGAAAAAAGATAATAGCTATTCGCAAACAAATTATTAATACTAATTTTAATATTTTCATCCTATTGAAATAACACCATGCTAATAGATTTAATAATTAAATAGGCTCACTAACTATACGCCCATGCCTCCCTACAATAACGTGCTAACTCAGCTTTTCCCTGTCTTATCATAGTAACGATTTCCACTCTACTAAATTCATATCTACCCAACCACTTTAACCTAATATGTCTCAACACTGAAGATTTTCCCAAAAAATGTATCACATCTTCCTTTTCTTCGTGTTACACATTCAGGTCGATCATTTAAATATAGAGATAAAACTCCACATCTTAATTTGAAGAGACATCGAATGTCTCCAAAATTTCATTTCCAGTAGATAATGCATGTTTACTCCTTCTTCCCACAGTTCTTTGTAGTTTCCGCTGTAGCACCTTCGGATTGATTGCTATCAAAACCAAATCATTTGCATGTAATAAAAGTCTTATAATTAAACCATTTATCTCCAAACCGCCTCCCAGTGTTTCATGTAGGTCATTCACAAAAAGTGCAAACAGTAATGGACTTCCCTGTCTCACTCCTACATTACAGTCAAACCATTCAGATAGACCTTCCCTTGACTAAACTGCCGATTTGTACTCGCGAACATACTGTTTAACAAATTCAGCACTTTAGTAGATAATCCTAAGCGACTCAACTTGTAAAATGTCCACGACTAAAGTCCACAAAAAATGTATAAAAATTTTTTACTCCCCGTGCAAGTTGGATGTTTACTATACTCGTAAGAATAAAAATTCTACATCCGGCCTGGAACTCATTTAAAATGTTATTATTTTGTACCCACGAGGTAAGTCTGGTTAAAGTCAATGCCGCAATGAGTTTGGTTACTGCATTTAAGAAGCTAATACCTCGATAACTTCCTGCACTTCCCATGTTTCTTTTCTTATAAAGAGGAAAAATTATTGCATCATAAAAACCCCGAGAAAAGTTTGGTTTGACGAAAAAATTATTAGCAAACCCAAGCACAAGCACTTTTCCGTTGTCTGGAAGAAACTTATAGAGCTTAGCAACAATTCTATCCACTCCTGGTGCATTATTTGGTTTTAAAGAATCCAATGTTCTTCCATACTAAACGGCCGGTCTAAATGTTCATTGAGGATAAACGGTTCTGCATACAACACAGGATCTGCTGTTATCTCCATATTCAAATTTCTTGCAAAATGTTGCAGTAAACTAACACCTTCCAAAATGGCCGAACTTCCAAACTGCTACAGTCTTCCAAAGTTCTTTTAAATTTTTTATATTTCGTAAACTCAATGCAGCATTCTTATAAAATTCTTTCTTTTTAAAGTCACAAACGGTGCTTGTATTCCTGTTTAACATTCCTGTATATGTTTGTTGCAAAAGTTGAGCTAATTTTTCTAGATACTCTGAGATATGACATTACTTGCTTCCTCTTTCTTGCGCACTCACCATTGCTGGCTTTGTTTACACTCCTCCTTTGCCATAAAAAGTTTACATTCTCCCTTGTGTGCTGACTTTTTTATACATTGCTGTAGTAACCTTGATTTGCCTTTGCCCTAAAAATTATACGAACCAGCTGAATTTTACAGAGAATATTAATTTTGGGTCCCCAAAAAAGATGCAAAAAAGTTTTTACCATTTTACCACTTTTACCCCAGGGCAAAAATGTTTATAAGCATTTTTCATCTAGAATGAACTGTTCTCTTAGTAACAACGCTTGAAGCGATCGCCGACTTTGCATGTCAGTTACAAGCGCGAAATTAATGTTGAATAAAATTTGTATCAGCTCAACAGTAAAAAGTTAATTTAAATGCCCTATCGACAAAAACCAAGATGCGTTTTAAAGACAAAAAGTGCAGCTTTCGTATGCAATTTTTGTATTTTGCGAGAAAAAACTCAGTTTTTATAAAGGTGTTAAATAAAATAACGTGGCGCGATTTTTACCATTTCTACGATTCTCCTGGAATCAATAAAATTGATCACTTTCATTGACCAGTTGTAGTAAAATGTTCATTCTTAGAGATCAATCTTTAAAACCTATGACATGAAATTTATATTTTGAGTTTTGGTACCAATTAGGAGACATTTGAACTATAAATAAAAAACGCAGAATTTAATTTTCTTTAGAAAAACGTACTAGTGTAATTGAAAAAAAGAATGTTTTATAACGTTTGGTGTGTGGAAGTTCAAATCCAGCGTTTTTTAAGCATCTTTGAAGTGTCTCACATTTTTTTCCAATATTAAAACTAAAATTTCATGCTATGAATTTTAAAGGGTAGTCTCTAGTAATCGGAACTTCATAGTGGCTAGTTAATAAAAGGGACAGATTGTATTAATCTTGTGAGAATCATAAAAAATGGCAAAAACCGCGTCACGTTTATTTATTTAACACCTATATAAAATCTGACTTTATTTGCGACAAAATATAAAAACTGCATACGAAAGCTGGACTCTTTAGCTTTAAAACGCATCTTAATTTTTGTCGATAGGTCACTTGTATCAAAAGATATCGAATTTTTACCATCGAGCTGATACAAATTTTATTGAACATTGATATCGCGCGCGAAACTGACATGCAAAATCGACGGTTGCTTCAATCGTTGTTTCTAAGAGAAAGGTACATTCTACACAAAAAATACTTATATACATTCTTGTTTAAAATTATCTTAGCTACATATTTTACTTAGAACATTTTTTTCTACGTTGTACAGATTCTTGGTAAATCGATTTTTTTTGCGTTAATACCCCCTGCGAGGGCAGTTTTAGGAGGACGTCTGGGGGTAAAAGTGGTAAACTTTTTTGCATCTATTTTAGGGTACCAAAATTAATATTCTCGGACAAATTTAGCTTTTTTGTATGATTTTTAGAGGTTCAGTGGCATTTTCGTCTCTGACGACTGGAGTATCAGCAAAAATGTAATATAAAACCAATTTAAACATTTAAAGTGGCTTTTATATTTAATGAAACAGTCATTCCGAAAACGTCCTGTGATGTAGCCCGAAAAGGTTCTTTTAAATAAATATAAATTTTTTAAAGGATTTCTTCAATAAATAATCCAAGAGGTAGATAATTTAGACGATTATATATATATATATATATATATATATATTATAATATATATATATATATATATATATATATATATATATATATATATATATATATATATATATATGTATATATATAAGCGAGGTTCCTACAGCCTCTGCCGTTTCTCGCATTTCGACCGCCATCGTTTTCTGTCCATCCATTCGTCTTCTCTGATGGCTCTATCTCTCATTATGTGCCGTACATTTTCTTCCCAGGCAACTGAAGGCCTTCCCCTTCTTCTTCTTTGTTGTGGTATGTAATTTAAAGCTTTCTTTGGCCATCTATCTTCATTCATTCGTTTCACGTGACCATACCACACTAGTTGTCTCGTTTCAATTCTATCTACACTGGAATATACAGTATTTGTCCTCCTTCTAATATCTTCATTCCTGATGTGATCTTTTTTGGATATACCACACGCTCTCCTTAGAAAATCCATTTCTACTGCTTCTATTCTTTTTCTATCCTTCTGCGTTATCTGCCAAACCTCTGCCCCATAAGTCATAATAGGCTCTACCAAGGTTCGATAGATTGTCAATTTCGTTTCTTGTCTAATATCTTTAGACCAAAGTAGAGAGTTTAAAATGTGTACCACTTTTTTTCCCTGCTGTGTTCTGTTTTCGATGTCTCTTTTGGTAGTGCCTTCTTTAGATATTATAGATCCGAGATATTTATATTCATTGCATGTTTTTGTGTTTCTAATTTCTAACTCTGGATCTTCTTCACCATCTCCTATTTTAAGATACTCTGTCTTTGCCATATTCATATTGAGGCCCCATTTTTTATATTCTTTCTTTAGTTTTCTAAAGATGTAGTCCATGTCTTCCTCGTCATTCGCTACGACTACCTGATCATCTGCGAAGAATAAAGCTGTTAGACATTCACCACCGCCTATGTCTATTCCCATTCCGGATACTTGTTTTCTCCACTGCTCTAGCGATGATTGAATATATATTTTAAACAGGGTCGGAGACAGACAACATCCTTGTTTAAGCCCCTTGGTTATTGGAAATGATTCAGATATAAAGTTTCCTTCTTTAACGACACTTCTTGCATTTTTGTATATATTTGCGATAGCATCCACATACTCTCTACTGAGACCTACTTTCGTCAATGTATAAAATAGTTTTTTCAAAGGTACCGTATCATATGCCTTCTCTAAATCTACAAACAATAGGTGGGTAGATAGATTCCTTGCCTTCCGTTTTTCGATTGCCTGCTGCAGAACGAATATATTATCAATGCACGATCTTCCTGCCCGAAATCCATTTTGTTCCTCTATGTCTTCATATTCTGATTCAATTCGTTTTTTTATTATTCGACCGTACAACCTCCCAACTGAGCTAGTAACAGTTATTCCTCTATAATTAGAGCAATTGCGTTTAGACGATTATTTAATAACGAGATAAATATTCATATAAATGGAGAAGATATAGTCAGAGATAATAAAGACTCAAAAGTTGAAATGGCTCGGGTATGAACAAGACAAGAAAAAGATAAATTAATAAAGTCAATATTAAAGTGGAAACATACAAATACAAGACCTAGAGAAGGACCAAAATGCAGATGGGAAGATCAGGTCAGAGAAGATATCCACTGAATGAAGATACCTAACTAGAGAATAAAAATAAAAAGGAACGAAGATTAATCACCAATCGGCCGAAATCACACAACCTCTGAAGGAGGGCGAGAGAGAACAAGAAAACAAAAAAGACGGAGTAATCTGCGCAAAAAACGGATTAGAAGAGCCTCATATTCTTCTTCTTCTTACGGTGCCTCTCCGTTCCGTATGTTGGCGATCAACATGGATATCCTAACTTTGCTTGCTGCTATTCTGAATAGTCCGATTGTCGATGTATTAAACCATTTTCTCAGGTTTTGAAGCCAAGATATTCTTCTTCTCCCTGGTCCTCTCTTTCCAAATACCTTGCCCTGAAGAATGAGTTGCAACAAGCCATATCTCTGTTCATTCCTCATAACATAGCCAAGATATTCTAGTTTGCGCTTTTTGATGGTGTTAATAATCTCGCATTCCTTGCCTATTCTACGTAGCACCTCAACATTAGTCACACGATCCACCCATGAAATTCTCAAGATACGTCTGTAATACCACATCTCGAATGCCTCGAGTTTCCTTAAGGAAGCTTCGGAAAGGGTCGAGGCCTCTACTCCGTATAATAAGATATAAAATACATAGCATCTAATGAGAGAGATTTTGGTAGCAAGTGGTAAATCATGACTTCTGAAAAGAGACTTCATCATTATGAACGCTGATCTCGCTTTTCCTATGCGTTGTTTTATTTCACTGGAGTGATCCCATTAGCTGTTAATGTTGGTACCAAGGTATGTGTAGCTGTCCACTCTGTCAATTGGATGTTGGTTAACCAAATGCTGTGTATTTAATAATTCGCGCTTACTGACTACCATGTACTTTGTTTTCTTCGTATTAAGATCAAGTCCGTGTTCTCTACTTATATGTGATATACCCGACATTATTCTTTGCAAACCGTCCCAGACTATCTGCAAAAACTACTGCGTCGTCGGCATATCTAATGTTGTTTAGACGCATTCCGTTGACTAATACGCCTTCTTGTAGTTCTCCCAGCGCTTGCTCGAAGATATATTCAGAGTATATATTAAATAACACCGGGGACAGAATGCATCCTTGCCTCACTCCTCTATCTATGGAGACTGTCTCTGTCAATTTATCATCCACTTTAATATTAGCTGTTTGGTTGTAATATAAATTATAGATGATTCTCAAGTCCCTATCATCTAACCCCACTTCTTATGCCTTTTTGTAGTCGATAAAACAAATATACACATCGCAGTTAACATCCCTGAATCTTTGCATAAGCACTTGGACAGCGAATAGAGCCTCTCGGGTGCCTAAGGAATCGCGGAATCCAAACTTCGTCCATAATACTTGTTCTTCGCATTTTTTATATATTCTGCCGTGTATCACTTTCAAGAACGTTTTAAGTAAGTGGCTCATTAGGCTAATTGTTCTGTAGTCTTCGCATGTCTTGGCATTTACTTTTTTTGGTATGGTCACGAAGGTCGACTTTAACCAGCTTTAGTGTATTTTTTCAGTTACGTATATGTTGTTGAATACAGTTGTTATCCATTTTATTCCCTGTTCATCCATGTTTAAGGAATTCTGCACAAAACTCGTCAGGCCCTACCGCTTTACCATCTTTAGTTCTTTTAATAGCTGACGTGACTTCCTCAATGGTAATCGGGGGTCCTGTTTGGCATTCAGTGTCTCAATGGTAGTCTGCCTTACATCTGCAAAAGTTACTTCCACATAATTCTTCCAAGTGTCTAGTTTTTCTTCCACAGTTAACAGTGGTCTGCCTTGGTTATCTGCCAAACACCCAACTCTTCTAGGTTTGTATAAGCCTGCGGCTTCTTTAACTTTTTTGTGCATATTAAATGTATCGTGTATATGTTGCAATTGCTGTATTTCCGAACACTGTTTTCTTAAATGTGTATCCTTAGCTATTCTAAGAGCTTTTTTGATCTTTTTATCGATTCTTTTGTATAATGACATGTCTTGATCTTTGAAATTTCGCCTCTCTTCCATCATATCTAGAATCTCATTTGTAATCCACGATTTCTTCTTAATTTTTGGTGGTTTGAGAAATTTCTCTCGTATGTCTTTTGAAACTGTATGTAACTTTTCTAGCTCCTGGTCCATTACATCTGATTGAATAACGGCATTCAAATTGTTCTGTATATACCGCTTTACACTATGTTCTGTGTGTTGGTCTTTTAATAGCTTGATGTCGAATTTTGGATTGACACTACGTCTAACCTTCTTTAGCCTGAGGTATGTATGTCGGAATCTTTTATTAATCAGAATGTAATCTATTTGATTTCTCACTATGCGGCCTGGAGTATCTTGAGGGGATTTCCATGTGTATAATCTTCTGTGTGGGAGTTTGAAGTAAGTGCTAGTAATCACAAACTCTTCTTCTGCTACAAATTCACCCAGTCGGTCTCCTCGCTCATTTCTTTCTCCAAGTCCAAATTGTCCTATGAATTCTCCCGATTGTCCCCTACCAATTTTGGCATTTAGATCACCCATAATCAAAGTTAAATCCTTTCTGGGAAGGCGTTTTAAGGTGTTCGTTAGTTCGTTATAAAATGCTTCACTTATCTCGTCCGGTTTGTCAGCTGTAGGGGCATATACCTGGATAATGTTAGATGTAATTGTGTAGGTATTAAGTTGAAGGAGAAGTATTCTTTTCGATATAGATAGAAAGTTTTTAACATGTCTGGCAGTTTTTTTATTTAAGATTATACCTACCCCATTTTCGTGTCTTCCATTAGGGTTACCTGAGTAATAGATATATGATGATGATTAATTTTACATTGCTCAGAGTTCGGCCATCTCATCTCATTTATTCCCATTATGTCTATTGATAGTCTATCCATCTCCTTGATTGCATTATGAGTCTTGCCTGCCTCATATAATGTTTTTAACATTCCATGTGCAGATCGTGAGGTTTATCTTTCCATTATAATGGCAAGGATTTCTTCTGCTGGCGACCGAGAGGGCCTTGCCGTCTTGTAATTGTTCTTCTCTGCCGGTATCCGAATTCCATGATCAGTAATATGGTTTCGATGATTTGCCTTAGCCATGTTAATTGTACTAGGGGTACTCTCCGAGACTTTAATGCAGTGGTTCCCCGTTGCCTTCAGCATCTTTATGCCGTTGACCGTTACGTTGTTAATAGGTTCATTCGCCTTCGAGACCGATTTACCAATATCAGGACAAAAAGGTGCCCTTCCACTTATCAGCTCATCCGCCCGAAGCCGTTGGCCAATAAATTGGGGGATTGCTTATACCGGCAATCTCTCGGACGTCAGAGCCTCGTTTGTGATCTGGCAGGATGCACCGAATGGCCAGGATCAGACCATTACACGGGCAGGTGAGGTTGACATTTGGATAGGAGAGGCTATATGTTGCGCATATCTCTACCCCTTACATACTCCAGCACTGGACTGACAGTCGCGTATATATATATATATATATATATATATATATATATATATATATATATATATATATATATCTCAAGGTATATATACTCGTACCATGATTTATCTATAAACGGATCACAAATTAAATATTGATCTAAATAAAATATGTTTGTACAGCTTAATATATTCGTACTATGATTAAATCTAATAGTTGACTTGGATTGTAGGACAATAAGCTAATATATTTAAAATGTGTTAATCTTATTACCTATTCTTTAACTAAGGTATATTAAGAGTTGTACATTTCATTGAGTTCTGTGATTGTTGGGTTTTTCCACATAAAATGACAAAACACGTTAAAAGTAAATAGCGGATATGAAAGTATATACCTGATAATGGCGTTATCTGAGACTGTATAAAATGGCTATGTATAAAATGATTAATCGTCTTATTTTCCACATATATGTATTCAACATTAGCTTTAAAATCATTGGAATGACGTGATTGTTTCCGCTAATCATATCTTTCTTAATAAGGTAAATTAAATTATGACTTAATGACCTTATTTGAATTAGAAATGTATTACTATTTTTAAATACCGACATGAGTTTGTGGATTTTAAGGTATACATACCTGTATATCTATATAATATATATATATATATATATATATATATATATATATATATATATATATATATCTATATATATATATATATATATATATATCTATATATATATATATATATATATATATATATATATATATATATATATATATTTATATATATATATATATATATATATATATAATAATTTTGCCTTTTTGTTTTTCGATATAAAATTTCGATTTTACCGTTAAAATCATCACTATGTCTTGCGATAAAACACTAGAAACTTCAAGAGCATTTGGATAAAAGAACTTATTTGATTTATTTTTTCTTCTCAGATAATTGATCTCATATTCAAAATCATCGGAAAGAATAGTTAAAATTTTGCCAATAAAATATTTTACTGGCTTTTTGCTTGCGAATTTTACAAAATTATTGCATTTCTATCAAGATTTTCAGATCCTGTTGTTGGAGCATCAAGTTCGGCATTATATACAGATGAGTTGTTTAGGGACTCTGCTTGTTCACTTAAAGATCTATTTTCGGATTCGATAAACCTTTTTTTACTGTCTTTGCTATATCTTTGCTTATTTCGGCGTTCTTTGTTAGAAGTTCAATTTTTTGTGGAGTGTGTGTTGAAATGAAACTTTTTCCGCTAGGAAGAAAATCTTCTTCTGCAAAGACATCCCGATCATAAGGAAAAATACCCGATTTACGGAATCCTGATCTTATATTATTCGGAGTCATTGAATGCTCTAATACACTCGTAATATATTCTGGTATATCGTATATGGTCATATAAACGCCAGTATCTAATGGTTGTAGTCTATTACTGTAATGGGTTGATCGAATAAGAAATGAAATAGTTTTACATCGAATGAAAAAGAGCACAGAAATAACAAAAACGATAAAAATTCGGAAGCTACAATATTTCGGTCATCTAATGAGACATCCAGAGAGGTATAACCTTCTACACCTCATAATACAGGGTAAGATCGACGAAGAACATCCTGGCTACGAAATCTCCGAGAATGGTATCAAGAAACCACCTTTAATTTATTTAGAGCCGCCGTGAATAAGGTTATTATTGCCAATATGATCGCCAACGTTCGATAATCGGACAGGGCACTTAAAGAAGAAGAAAACTGTAATGGGATGGAAAGGTGACGATTTTATCACCCCATTGGATTTGTCTAAATCCACACATTCAATTGAAAGAATAATGATTTTCGTGGTTATAGAATAACAGAAATGTTGGATTTTCGATTGAGGAATTTGTAGGGTTTATGAAATGATGCATAACTTTCACAAACAACTCGCTGTTCATCCAGCCCGAAGGTGTTGCAAGTCAAAAATTACCAGTTAGCGCATTAAGAAGCATAAACAATTTAAAATGAGCCCTAGGAAATATAATAACTGGTGGAATAGTGTTTCCTGAAGCACTTATAAAGCAGCAGTTCGTTATTAAAGACCATCTTTCGGCACTAGTGACTTAAGTCATTTTTTAAATTCCTTTACAAGCGATCACTTTTCTTGGTATCTGGATTCATCTTTATTCCATATTCTAAAACCACCGGTAAAGATTTCGTGCCTGCTCAAGACATTGTGCAATTTATAAAGTTGACACATTATATTTATTAAAAGATATAGCACGTGAGAGACTCCATCCTTCCTGGTGTCTGATGCTCAGTGATCGTTTTAAAAATCCTTTCATCTATTCTAAACCGGCAGCTCTATTTTCTGACTAATTATTCGGAATCCGAATACTATTTTTTTAAATATTTCGTATAAAATGATCGCTTTAATCTTCACAAAAAAAATCAAAGAAATAATAAATTCTAGAAAAAGCACAAGAACGAATATCCTTAAAAATGGCAAAGGAGATACTATTACTGATATGAAGGAAAGATTGTGTCGCTGCACCAATTACATCCAAAAGCTATTTAATGATGAAAGACAAGAACTATCATTAGAAACTACAGAGGATACCGGACCACCAACATTACGGGAAGAAATCATCTACGCCATCAAAAACAAAAAAGAAGGCAATGCTACCGGACTACATGATGTGCCCATCGAATTAATAAAACTCGTTGATAAAGATTTTTTTGATGTAGCGATTGAACTCTTTAATCTAATATATCAGACTGCCACAATCCCCAGACAATGACTGAAATCGTCCTTTGTGGCAATGCCCAAAATGTCAAGTGCTATATCCTGTTCAGATCACAGAACAATAGCTTTAATGAGTCACACACTTAAAACATTTTTAAAAATAATAGATAGCAGAATTGTTAAAACTCTAGAATATAAAATTAGTGACACACAATTTGGCTGAAGAAATTGTATGGGCACAAGAGATGCTTTGTTCGGCTTGAATGTGCTAACCCAGAGATGCACGGATATAAATCAGGGCATGTACTTATGGTTTGTGGATTTTGAAAAGGCATTTGGTAAGGTTCGACATAAAAAGCAAAAATATTCACAATCGGAATATGAAAATTATATCTAATCTACATTGGAATCCAAGGTAACAGTTGACAACTAAAACACCAGAGATATCAAAATACAGAGAGGAGTCCGCCAGGGTTGCATGCTGTCACCACTACTCTTCAATGTGTAAAATGAAATGGTATTTAAAAGAAGCGCTCTCAGATTCAATAAGTGTATATCTATCAATGGAGAAGTTTTGAATCACTTGCGTTTTGCAGACCATACAGTAATAATGACGGATAATAACAATGATTTATAGTACGTAATGCAATGATTTAATGAATACTGTCATGAATAGGATTAAGGACGAATTTGAAAAAAAAACTAAATGCATGATCATGACTAAATCAGCAGATGCAAACATTCAATTGATTATTGAGGATACTGTAATTGAGAGTGTGGATGCCTACAAATACTTAGGAACATGGATAAAATCAAATGTAGACCAAACCAAATAAATTAAGACACGTATTGAAATAGCACGTGCATCATTCGTTAAACTTAAAAAAAATCTTTGTTGTCGGGATGTAAGGTTAAGACTACGCCCAAGAATGCTTTGGTGTTACGTATTTACTACTCTTCTTTATGGCTTGAAAGCATGGTCATTAAAACATGTGCATCTGAATAAGTTGGCCGCCTTTGAATTTTGGTGTTACAGAAGATTCCTACGAATATCATGGACTCAAAGAATATCAAACACATAAGTTACTAGAAGAATAGAAGATGAAGCTGAAATAACATTGACTATAAAAAGAAGAAAACTTGAGTACTTGGGCCATGTTATGCGAGGGCATAGATACTCATTACTGCAGCTTAATATGCAAGAAAAAATTCGAGGAAAGTGAAATGTGTACAGTACGACAGAAGTAAACAGTACGGAAACAGTAAACAGTAGGAAGAATATAGTGGCTTAAGAACTGAGGGGATGGTTTTTGAATGCAATAATGCAGAACTATTTAGAGCGGCAGTCAACAGGGTCCGCATAGCCATAATGATTTTCAACCTTCGATAGAAGATGGAACTTAAAGAAGAAGAAGTGGGTTAGTGAGAAGAAGGGGTTTAATAGATCCATATTTTTTGGGAGATTCCGTTCCTTAATAGGACTTATATATGTAATTTGTTTCGTTATTTACTCTAAATTTATTATGTATTTTATGGCTTTTGCTTAACTTACTATACGAAAATATTATCACATATACAATAGTTTGTGCAGTTCTATTTCCTGACTATAAAGTAATTTAAGCTGGAACATCAACAAGTTTTCATTGAAAATCATATAAAAAATCTATTACGTAATAATATTACCCCAATCAGATCAATTCAGTTGAAAAATTTTTTTTAACATCGACTAAACACATTGAAATTATTTTTAGAATAGTTTTATTGCTTTACCAGTCGTTTCGAAAATTGATTGTATCTACTCGTTTGTATTACAAAACATACTTGCAATATGCCACTCGATTTTTATTTTTGAATCAGGATTATATTTAAAAAGGTTTCTGTTTTGTCATTGTGCTATTGGACTTTTAATAGTAATTTCTTAAGTTTTTAAAATAATTCAATTTTAAAGGTATTAGTATTAACACTTGTGGTTAAAGACGTTAAAGTTATTCATGCAACGACTAAAATATTTAATTTAAAAAAATAACCTAGTGAACCCAATTATCCAGACTAATTTTCAATATTATTTTCCTTAACTTCCCATAGATTTTCATAGTAGATTACAATTTATAAAAAAAATGCATACATTAAAACATTCTTCTTTATTTATATAGCTTTTCGATGATAAAAGATTAAAAATAAAAAAGTATGTATCATAGTATAAAACATAAAAAAAAAATTACTACTTTTAGCCCCCGGCTTACCCCTAAAGCCACCTCATAGAAGGGAAAAAACAAGAAAATCGATTTACCAAGACTGTACGACATAGAAAAAAATGTTTTAAATAAAACAGGTAGCTGAGATATTAAGCAAAAATGTATATTAGCACATTTTGTGTAAAAGGAATTGTCAGAAACAGCGCTTAAGGGCTTTTGTTAACGAACGTTGTTTTTCAACTGGTAACGGACCGATGCTAAACGGGTACCCTTGTTGACGGTTCATAATTTTCAAAAGATATGCATTCGTTGACGGTATGGAATCTCCGAAATATTGTCAGTTTTAGTAACAAGTGCATGCAATACATGTTATATCATGTTGTCGTCAAAGAAAAAAATTATACTAGCCTATTATTTGTATAAAAAATGTAGAAGCAACGGGAGAAACGTAAAAGAAAATATGGATACATCATATTTTATTAGAAAGAGAAAAGTATGGTGCTTTTCATACACTTTACGAAGAATTAAAAAAAGACGAAACAAAATTCTTTAATTACTTCCGAATAGGCCAAGAAACTTTCCGCAAATTGTTAGGAATAATACATGATAAATTAAAACGTGCTGACAATAATATGAGGCTATTCCTTGCACCTGCTGATCGACTAGCTGTTACCTATGTATGAATTATGCTATTAGTATAACAGAATAAAAACTTTCGGTTATAAAAAAACAAAAAAAAATTACAAACTTAATAGATTTTTTATCATTTAAGAATATACAATCTATATATAAAATAAAAATTATTGGTGAAATAACTTATTAAAATCTCCATATCAAAATCCATATTTTAGCGGTAACAAAGAAAGAAATTTATTGAAACAACGGCTGCTCACCCAACGCCGTTAACACACTTATATAAAAGAAAAAGGTTCACTGAGGGTTCACGGTACCGTCCCGTCGAACGTCTTGCCGAGGGGGCCTGGATACGTAGACGGTGAAAAGTTAACCGTGAGTTGGTTGCCGTTGCGTGAACACACATTCATAAGAACCTGAAAGACACTGAGCAACGTCCAAAAGGACGGTGTCAAAAACGTCACGTTGAACGTTGTCGTTAACAAGAGCTCTAAAGTGACCAGCGAGTTTGAAATCAATTTAAAAAAAATTGTATCAACTCGACCATAAAAATTTGATATCTTTTGATCAGAGTGTCCTGTTGACAAACGTCAAAATGCTTTTTAAAGGCAAAGCGTGCAGCTTTCGCATGAAATGTTTGTAACGAAAATGAAGCAAATAATGTTTGTCGCAAATGAAGTAAATTTTTTACTATTCTCATGAGTTTAATAAAATGTATCAGAATAATCTTCAAAACCTAAATTATGAAATTTAGATTATGAGGCAACAAATATGAAGTCATATAAGTTAATTTCGGTTATCATGTAGAAGGATTTTATTTACGGTATTTACACGCAGTTGTTTCTCGTACAAGTTTTAATAATTTTCTTTAGCGGACTCGCTCTTTGCCTAAATTCCCGGATTACACGAGGCTAGTTTTACAAACATGGATAGCAAGCTTCTCTTTTTATGGTGCCCTATCCAATTAGTGGATGTTGGCGACAATTCTGGCATACTCCTATCGATCTTGTGTGGCTCTAAAAAGTGTATGGGCATCGAGGTTTGTCCAATCCCTTATGTTTTTAAGCCATGAGTATATCTTTCTTCCGATGCCGCGTTTTCCTTCTATCTTCCCTTCCATAATAATCTTTAAGAACTGGTTCTTGGAATTTCGAAATATGTAACCCAGATAATCAGTTTTTCTTCTATTATTGGCAGCAATTCTCGTTCTCTGCCCATTTGATTTAATACTTCGACATTTGTTGTGTCATCTGTCCAGGGAATTTTAAGTAGTCATCTAAAAACCCACATTTCAAAGGCCAATAATCGGTTCATCACATTGGCCTTTATGGTTCAGGTTTCTACACGATATAGCAGTATGGAGTAAATCTAACATTTTACAAAGCGATATCGAAGCCTTAAGTTCAGGCTGCTGTTGCTTAGCAAGGTTCTCATATTAGTAAATGCTGTTCTGGCTTGCTCAATCCTGCTACGTATATCTATCTCTGGATCTAGATCTTCAGTTATCCAACTACCGAGATATCTGAACTTGGGGATCTTTTGAATGTTCTTGTTGTTTACTCTTATATTTAATTGTATATTTCGTGTTCTACTAACCACCATTACCTTCGTCTTGTCTATATTAATCTTCAAGCCTAGTCGTTCTCCTTCAGTGTTTATTTTATCTATTAGTCGTTGTAGCGCTTCTTGGATATCAGCTATTATGACTGTATCATCAGCATAGCGAAGATTACTAATAGTCTGTCCGTTGATTTTGATTCCATCTTCAGTGTCACTTAAGGCTTTATCGAAAATCGTTTCAGAGTAAAGATTAAAAAGGAGGGGTGACAGAACACAACACTGTCGTACACCTTTTTACGATAGCAAGCTAGCGATTTTAAACTAGCAAGCTGGTATTATACAGAACTAGCTTCGTATGTAGCCTAGTAAGCTAGTGAGAAGAAATCCAGTGTTTTAAGCTAGGATAGTTTAATAGCATGGAGTTCTTTTTTTATTAAGCTACTTTTGTCCCCCTCTACTCTTTTTACTATCCTGCTCTGTATCACCCTCGTCTGACCGGTAAAGTTGGTGTTTTCGAACGACAAGTGCGTAGTGTCGACCTGTTTTATTTTTTCAAAGAGATAATCACGTGCTTCTAAAACTAATATATGATACCAAAATTATGTTCCAAGATTAATTTAAAGTTTGTACAAATGTATGTATGTGAGGAAGAATGTCTGTGGAATGCCACTATTCGATCATATAAAGATAAGTCTATTCAAGATTCAGCACTACAAAAAATAATTGTCAAATTATTATAACTCGGCATAAGAATGTCTATCAAAGACATAAAAATAAAGATAAAAAATTTACGAGCAACTTACTGTCAGGAACTGTCAAAAATAAAAAACTAACCAAGTCTGGAGCTGGTTCTAAGGACGAGTATACATCAAAATTAAACTAGTTCGATGAAATGCACACTTTTATTAAATGTGTACCAATGAAAAGGAAAACAGCGGGAAGTACGCATCATTTGTAAAATGCTGATATACTCCACGCAGTTTCCGAAATAATTGTTTCAGTCGAACATTGTTTTTTTTTAGAAATATTTACCATTTTCAGTGGATTTGTTGCTCTATTGATCTCGCAATAGTACTAGCTACTGGCTAAAAATTTCCTAGCCACATGTCAACCGTTCTAGCATACGCCAAGACAAGACAGTAAATGTGCGTTCATAACGAGGCGCCGACCCTCGGTCGAACCATAGGATGATATCATATTATCGATTTTAGATAAAATATATGCATTATTTTAAATGCGAGCGTTTACTGTCAGTGCTATGCTCTAGGCGAGGATACGGTGCTATGGTCTCCGTAATGAACGCACCATTTTTTCTCAGGCTGGGATACCGAGATAGCTTGCTATCCTAGCCTGAAAAACTAACCTCGTGTAATCCGGGCATAATGGATTCGCGATATTTTTCACTATATACATGCTAATTTTTATGTTAAGTGGTCGTTATCACTAGGAGAGGCGGAAAGCCTGTTGTCTGCGTGAACCAATATCGAGAGGCGAACACAGTGTCAGTGTTGTCTACGGGAGTCGAGAAAGATATTTTTTTCTGCATTGTCTAAGAAATGTCTGTATTTGAATATAATATTGTTTTTTCGCATGTAAAAAAAGAACAGTGAACAGTAACTATAACGACAAACGTTTGCTTGGTTTTTTTTTTAAATATTTTTTGTCGTTTTGAACATTTCAAAAGTATTGAGGAACATTTTCTGTTCATTTAGAAATTATAAACATTTTAGTATATTTTTAAATTGTCTAGTAAACTTTATTAATGATTTTATTTTTTTGACGTATTTTATTTTTTATAGTATTGTTTTGTATTTTTTATATTTTTATTTACTTAAACCTACTTATTTGTTTTATACTGTTAACTTATTCAACAGTTAGCTAGTGAAAACGGTTATCATATCAAGAGCTGAAGAGTATTCCTTATCTCTTATTGTTGTAGACAGAGTAGAATCATAATCTGTTCAACGTTGATCAATTGATGTTTACATTAATATTCTGTTCATTCGATCTTTTTCTTATGTATTTATATTCATTTTGTTGTTTAATTTCCACCTTAATTACAATTTCCTTGTCCAACTCGTGTCTTTTTGTAGAAAGTTTTCATACAATTTAAGTTCTAATACTGAGGTTTAATGAAAAAGAGTTCAATTATTGTGTCGCCTATTATTCCAGCCCGAACAATAAGTTTTTTTGGATACGATCTGAATTTGTCCTTTTTCAGATAAATCATCCTCTGTTACTTTCCATAAACACTAACAATATTAGTTAATTTAATATAAAACTAGCTATAACTCCGAAATTATGACATTTAGCTATGGAGATGGAAAATTTTGGCATTTTTTAGGGAATAAAAAAATTTACAGAAGAATTTATTTGAAGTAACAAAGTTTATTATATTTACAGAAAACGAAAAATCTGAAAATAATATAAATACATGATAAAATGGAATATATGTAATTGGTACAAATTGTTTCCGAGATAATAATTGAGTCGTTCCATACTTAAAACTCGCTCTGTATATTGTAAACAGAGTATTCAATTAATTGAACTGACTGGACACATTAAAGTAAACTAGAACTCACGTACCATATAAGCAAAATTACTTTAAAGCATTATATCTTGTTATGACGCAAATTTTAATCCATTTCTTTGTTTTGGAAACATTTAATTTACTGACTTTCTTAATATTAGTCAACTACGCCCACCAAATTCTTATAATATTATGACATATCAAGATTGAAATATAATTCTAATGTTGGCATCCCTATATTCTTTAAGGCTTATCCTCGATAATTGTAACGGTAAAATTCAGAGAGATGTCTATTTCAAAAATATCTTTCTTTACAAAAACAAAATCCATTCACGAAGAATATTCTAAACGTCATCTTGTACTATAGGTAAGCTTTATACCTACCTTATACAACCCCCTATTGTGTAAAGTCTTGGGTCTATACAATAAACGACTGGGCGGCCTTCTATTCAGTGTGGTTTTGAAATAATGTTGAATAAAAACATTCATGAAATTAAAATGAAAGAATTTACGTCTATTAGTAGAAGTGCGATTTATAAAATTAGTACTTGAAGCATAAATCGCGGGAGGAATATGTGCATCAGTTTTCAAATATTTATTATTTACTATATAATTTCTAAATTGAACCACTTTCACTTCTTTAGTTAACAATGTCGGATATATTTGTCGGACTAGTAAAAGCAACGATGGACTCCACAATAGCAACTGTACGCATACAGTACGAATTAACTGACAGCTTCGAAATAGTTCAAGGGCTGAAACAAGGTGATGGACTAGCTCCAACACTGTTCAATCTGGCCCTTGAATATGTCATCAGAAAGCTGAATGTCGGAAGAGCCAATCTCCTAACAAACAAATCTGTCCAGCTCGCCGCATATGCGGATGACATTAACCTCATGTCCCGCAGAGTGGATGATGCAGCAGAAACATATTCGCAGCTGAAAAAAAACGGCCAAGGAGATTGGACTTGAAATAAATACACAGAAGACAAAAATACTAACACAGACGCGGACAAAGCGAACAAGAAATCAAATCAAAGTAGAGGATGACATTGAAACAGTGAAGAGTTTTACTTATCTGGTAGTCGAAATGAATACGGAGGGAACAGAAGAGGCCGAAATTCAGAAGAGAATAATGAAGGGAAATAAAGCCTATTTTTCCCTGATTAACATATTCCGCTCCAAGACGGTACATCGAAAATCGAAACTTAAGGTCTATAAAACTATCATCAGACCGATAGTATGCTATGGATGCGAGACATGGGTTTTGACAGAAAGCACTAAACGAAGATTAGAGGTTTTCGAGAGAAAAATTATAAGGAAGATCTTTGGACCCATCACTCAAAATGGGATGTGGAGATCTAGATATAACCATGAACTCTACCAACTGTTCAAAGAAGCACCTATTGCAGAGTTCGCTAGAGTACAAAGGCTTCGATGGGCTGGTCATGTGGTACGGATGGATGCCGACAGATTGCCGAGAAAGGCCTTGGATGGTAAAATGCAGGGCAGAAGACCAAAGGGAAGACCACGTAATAGATGGAAGAACGAAGTCACAGCAGATGCGCACAACTTACTGAACGTCAGGGCTTGGAGACGAGTGGCGCGGGATCGCCTTTGTTGGAGGCAGAAGTTACAGGAGGCCAAGGCTCAATTTGGGCTGTAGCGCCATTGGAAGAACCATCGACAACTACACAGTGAACACCCAACAATAATAGAAGTGTCAAATGGCGTCCTAAAACTCAAAGACAATAAAGCCACAGGAATCGATTAAATCTGTTGGAAAATATATAAAAAAAGGTGATGATCAGCTTTTTGCAGTAAACCCATAAACTAATAGTACTTATATGGCAAAATGAATTTGTTCCAGAAGAGTGGCTAAATGAAATAATATACGTTGCATAAAAAGGACGATTAACTGGATTGTAAGAACTATAGAGGCATTACACTGTTAGCATCTTCACCTGTTAGCACCCTGCTTGGCAGGGTCACATATCAGATCAATTTACGGTTGCAAAAGGCTTGAGACTGGGAGATCCTTTATCCACTACATTATTCAAATTAGTATTAGAAACTGTAATCAGAAAATGCAGCATGAAGATGGAAGAAACGATCATGAAAAATGAGCACCAGTGCTTGGCATTTGCTGATGATCTAACGATCCTAGCAAAAACCGAGTAAGAATTAAGAAGAGTTGTGAAGAAAATCATCGAAGAAGCACAGAAATTTGGATTGGAACTAAATGAAGACAAAACTAAATATATGATCATAGAAGGAACAGAAGGGAAAAAAGAAGACTTTAGCATGAGGTCAGTAAGTGGTAAAAGCTATAGTTTTAAAAGGGTGGACAAATTTGAATACCTAGGTGTAGTTTTCGATGAAAATGGAAAAGATAAATGGGAGCTCGTAGCCAGAATAGCAAAAGGGAATAAAAAATTAGGTGATTTAAGAGCCCTACTGAACTCAAAATACGTTTCTAGACAAGGTAAACTCAGAATATATAAAACAGTAATTCGACCCACAGTAACATATGCCGGTGAGCCTGGACATTAAATAAGAAGGAAGAGGATACTCTGGAAAGATGGGAAAGGAAAATATTGAGATGCATATTCAGAGGATGAAAGGCAGAAGATGGTTGGGAAAGAAGAACCAACAATGAATTAATGGCTTTATACAAAGAACCTACTATTACCAAGTTCGTCAAGGCACAAAGAATCAGATGGTTGGGACATGTGGAAAGAATGGCAGCAAACAGAATTCCTAAACTAGTAATAACCAGAAAATTAATCGACCCCAAAAGAAGAGGTAGACCCAGAACGAGGTGGATTAGTAAAGCTGAGGAAGACCTTAAACACGTGAAGGTGAGGGCATGAAAAAAAAAGCACAAAATAGAAGCGAATGAAGAAATATTGTACACCAGGTCCTTCAGAGTAGTTAAGAATGTTATATATACATATTTACGTTAAAGTTTTGTTTAAAATAATTGTAATTAGTTAATATTAGAATTATGTTGTAAAAAAAATGCTTTAGGCCTTAACGGCCTATTGTGCGTAAAAATAAATAAATAAATAATAGAGTGCTAAAATCGAAAGAATCGCGTTTTTTGCATTAATTGTTAATCATTAAAAAACGGCTCCGAACTTTACGCAGGAAACAGGTAGGTTTTCTTCTTATAGGTCTACAATAACTAAAAAAGTTGTCAGCTACCTGGATTATTGAGTGTCACGAGAAAATCCTTATTAGCCTGGACTAGCAAGTGAAGAAACAAACTTCATATATTATGTAAACTTTACTAACAAAAACGTTGAAAATAAATATTCCTATAAATATAAATAATCAAATTCCATATTCAAATACAGCAAAATATTTGGGTATTGTCCAATAAATATAAATAATCTAATTCCGTATTCAAATACTGCAAAATATTTGAGTATTACTCTAAGCTTTTATGTAAAGAAGAAAAGAAAATAATAATTCTGATTGAAATACAAAAAAATGTACTGGCTGATTGACCAAAATTCTACGCTGTTTCTACATAATAAATTATTATATAAGCAAATACTGAAACAATAGTATTATTATAAAAACAGTATAAACATTTAGAAGGAAAATGTTACAAATTAACAGAAAATATTTCTATTCATTTATATTCATATAAAAATTTAATCAAATTATAGGTACTTATTATAGGTACTGCTTATTTATATAAAATTTCCTCAATCGGGACATAAACTTCTTCGTGAACTACCCATTTTAAAAACAACTGGTTTGTCAAAAGTCGAAATAAACCCTAAAAATGTTATTCAACATTATTTATGACCCACCTTCGAGAGGGTATTATACTTCTTACCTAACCAACCTAACCGTGTCGACGAGAATCCAGAAACTATCGACAAGGACAGCCTGTACTGGCCGAGAGAGAAAGTTACATTTAGCAAAATTTGAGATTTTAAAAAAAGTTTATACCAAATAGCTGCTTTGTGTTACACTTTATGTTAAAAATAAAAACAGATTCGGAAAGTGGGTCAAATTCTGTAGTGCCCTATTTCAAAAAAAAAATTTTTACGTTTATTTTAACCAAAAATATTTGAAAAAAAAATATTGTTTAAACAATTTATTAATTTACAACTAAATAGTGCACTAGAACTTTTTAAGACCTTTCATATAAAAAAAGAATCATCTCAATATCTGCCATAGTTTTTGCGTTATTTGATATAAACTTTTACATTGGAACTTAGGTATGCCCAGAAACGCAAGGAACGGCCTTAAAAATAAAATTATTTACCGTGTTGTGAATGTTTTCTTCCCACTCTTCGAATATTAATTATTACTTTTATAGTCTTGGATTTAAATACAATATACAATTCTTTGGATGATTTTCAATTATTATTATGGGGTTGTTATGGGTATGGGTATGAGTTGTTATGGGTATGAAGAAAGGGAATGTTGCTCAAAAACAATATTAATTAAAGTTTTTATCCATGACATTTTCTTAAAAGCTGGAGTATATTAGTCATGTTAATATTCTTTTTCTTCTTACGGTGCCTATCCGTTCCGGATGTTGGCGATCAGCATAGGTATCCTAAATTTACTTGCAGCTATTCGGAAAAGTCCGGCTGCAGATGTACTGAACCACTTCCTTAGGTTTTGAAGCCAAGATATTCTTCTTCTTCCTGGTCATATCTTTCCAAATACCTTACCCTGAAAATGAGTTGCATTACCATATATGTGTTCATTACTCATAACATGGCCAAGATATTCTAATTTGCGCTCTTTGATTGTGTTAGTGATCTCGCATTCCTTGCCCATTTTACGTAGGACCTCAATATTAGTCATAGGATCCACCCATAAAATTCGTAAGATGCGCCTATAACACCACATCTGGAAGGCCTTGAGCTTTCCTAAAGAATCTTAAGAAAGCGTCCATGTCTCTACTCTGTATAATAATGTAGAAAATATATAGCATCTGATCTTAGAGCTTTTCACATAGAGCTTTTCGGGTGCCTAAGGTATCGTGGAATCCAAATTGTGTCAATGACACTTGTTCTTCACATTTTTTATATATTCTGTTATGTATCACTTATAAAAACGTTTTAAGTAAGTGGCTCATTAGGTTAGTTATTCTGTAGTGTAGTTTATGATATAGTTAATAATCTCGACTTTAACCAGCTTTGGGGAATATTTCCTGTCATTATATTTTGTTAAATATAGTTGTTATCCATTTTATTTCTTGTCCGTCCATAAGTTTCAGGAATTCTGTATAAAATTTGTCAGGCCCTACAGCTTAACCATCCCTAGTTTTTCTAATAGCTGTCGTGATTTTTTTAATGGTAATGGGGGGTCCTAGTTGGCATTCTATGTCTTCAATGACAATCTGCCTTTCATCTGCAAATGTTACTTCCACTTATTTCTTCCAAATATCTAGTCTCCCTTCCACACTTAGTAGTGGATTACCTGGGTTGTTTGCCAGACATCCAACTCTTCTGGGCTTGTATAATCCTGCAGCTTCTTTAACTTTTTTGTGCATATTGAATGAATCGTGTTTCTGTTGTAATAGCTGTATTTCTGCACATTGTTCTCTCAGCTGTATGTCCTTAGCCATTCCGATTACTTTTTGATCTCTTTGTTTATTCTTTTGTATCTCTTGTCCTGATCTTTGATCTTTGGCCTCTCTTCCATCATATTTAAAATGTCATTTGTCATTCACGATTTTTTCTAAATTTTTGGTGGTTTAAGGATTTTTTTTGTATGTCATATGAAACTCTATGCGATTTTCCAAGCTCCTGGTCCTCCTTTATACAGTTTTTCACTCTGTTCTGTGCGTTGGTCTTTGAGTAGCCTGATGTCGTATTTTGGGTTGACACTACGTCGAATCTTCTTCAGCCTGACCCTCATTTTGCAAATCAGTGGGTTATGGTCTGACTTGATATCGGCTCCTGGGTATGTCTTGACTAATGTAATGCTGTTACGGAATCTTTTATTAATCATAATGTAACCGATTTGATTTTAACTATGTGGCCTTAAGTATCTTGAGGTGATTTCCACGTGTATACTCTTCTGTATGGGAATTTGAAGTAAGTGTTAATAATTGCTAACATTGAGTAAGAATATTATAGATTTTAAAGTTCAAAGAGGTCGTTGATTGCCGTAAAACTTTCCACATTGTGGCCTGAAAGATCATTTGTATATACCATCTCTTCTTCTTTGTGTGTCGTGCTTGTTTTCAAGCATTGTCTATCGTCGTATTAACAAGCTGATGAAATGTTTCTGGATCGGCAGCTACATGAAACAACTCTTCGACCTATTCATTATCTAGTGTTACGTAGCCAGGACAGTTGGTTTCTTCCAACTCAGTGCTTTCCTTCGATTTTGCACTAAGTGATCAACCAGAGTAAGTGATATTTAGTTCCTCTCATTGTATGGCCGAAGTATTGAGTCTTTCTTATTTTGATGATGTTGATCATCTATGTTTCTCAAAAGATCCAATCTTTTAAAAGAACTTATCCGTTTTGGAGCTAGTAATCTTTATTTTAATCAAGTTCCAAAAATACTTGTTTCAGCTATTTATGACGTTGACCAACAATTCGGACAACACTGTAGTGAAATATAGTATATTCGTCGAATTTTTTGCATCTTTTTCACAATTTTATAGAGATGAGTGAACAGTGTTCAGTGACTTTTGCTTATTCTGAGTTTATTTTTCTGATACTTTTAAAGTATTTTTACGTAGTGAACAGAGGTTGTAGTAACCTAGTTACTTGTCTTTTACATGGAATATATTTCCAGTAGACTGCACTTATTTCCTTTTACTATTTTTGGATATCTTACACGTGGTGGTTTTTTGGGATACGACAGAATTGTTCTGGTCTGATATAAATAGTTTTAGCTCCTTCTTTAGCGTGACCGTCAGCAAGCTAATTACTAGCAATTCCTTATGCCCTGTCATCTAACTAGATAAGGAAATATTTACAGTTTTAAGATGTTACGGATTCAGGACTTATTTTGGCCAAATTGATGTGTTCGTTTTCTGACAGTTTTCTGTACAAAAATCTATTGCCAGTAATTTTGCTTAAAAATTATAGAAGCATTTCTGAGGATTATTGTTCGTCTAGTATTAGCCTAATTAACCTTCTTTCTTCTCCTTCAGATATTATTGACTTATCGCCATAATAAGTGAGCGATTTCGTTTTGTGTTAGCTCATAATCGTTAATGATGTTATTTAGTGAGAGTTCGAAATCTTTTTTGCAGCAATCATATTTAAAGTCTTTATGAATTGTGTTATTCCAACTTTCTTCACCTCTTAAGAAAAGTGAATCTCGAGATCTGTGATCGTCTGATTTTAGATACTGAGCCTGTGTTAGCCTAAGTTTACTTTTTGGGCAATTTTCCTTAATTCTTCAAAAGTTGCAGTTTTGTTTTATGCGATATCAGTTTGTATTTTGTTTTTGTTTTGTCCTTTTAGTGGAAAACCTCCATTACCTCTAAAGCTATAGTGGAACACGGTCTCATTGCATCTGTAATTCATACGCAATCGAGTGTTTGCACTTTTTTCAATTATATTATTGACTTTTATTTTGTACTGGTTGAGTTTCAACAGACCAGTAAAAAATACCATTATAGATCTGAGAATCATTATGACAATTAAATAAATTTAGCTTTTAAGCCACATATTTTGCCAACAAGGCAATGGCAGATCCAGAGATCACTTGATGCTGAAGTAAAATGAGGTGCGCATTAATTGGAAAAACCCTTAATTGGATTTCGATGATTTTTTTACACATTGTAGGTATATTTCTAATTAATGACTATATTAATGTTTTTTGAGAAATTTCAATGTTTTACCTATATACAGGGTGTAAAAATAAAGTTGTGTTTTGTCATCTAATTTTGCAACACCCTGTGGAATTTATTATAATTGGTTTCAAATGAGTGTAGAGTAATAAATCATGAAGTGTCATAAAATTTGCCTGAATTTCGGTGTCGTCATGGGCGTAGGCAAATGGACGGATGTCAACTTCGTCGTCAAAAATTGATGTACCTCAAAATATCATATTTTGGATATTTTGTGATAACCAATTTTATTTAATTTTTCGATTAACTTATTCTTCAAACTCGTATTCCATTATATGGTCATTAAAGCTAATTACATTTTTATTTATAAAAACAAATTCACTTCCTTACTGAACGAATAAAAGCATTAGAAGAAACTGATAAGGGTATGACGCACCTCCTAATATTACTAAGAACTAAAATAAATCAACATGAAGACTAATAACGCGTAATGAGGTTTTACTTACACTTTCATTATAATCCCTCTTTTATTTTATTATTATCATTCGACATTCGACATTCGAGTTAGTAATTGTTACTACACCAATTAAACGTACAGTAATATTGTGATATAGAAATAGTGAAAAAGTTATAAAATGGCGACATTTACTCCAAAGAAAAGAGGTGTAAAAAATTCTCCGCTATCTGTTAGTGAAAAAGTTATAATTTTAAATGTATATGATTGCATAAAACACGATCACCCTAGTTTGTCTGTGCAAGAAAGTGTTGAGCGATGTGCCCGAATGACTGGAATTGGACAGTCCACGATTTTTAAATTATTGCGAGAAAGAAAGATATCAGGCCAGT
This sequence comes from Diabrotica balteata, assembly GCA_918026665.1. NCBI lineage: Eukaryota > Metazoa > Arthropoda > Insecta > Coleoptera > Chrysomelidae > Diabrotica > Diabrotica balteata. The sequence continues at coordinate 95,359,367 of OU898279.1, read as the reverse complement.
TAAGTCCATGCAAGAGAAAATCAGGAAGACCAATAAAAATCTTAGGTGAAGACACCAAACGTGACATTCGAAGAAAAGTTCATTCGTTTTATTTTAAAAAGGAAATACCCACCCTTGACAAAATACTAATGGAGATAAGCCAAGATAACGATATTCCTTTGATATCCAGAAAACTTTTATGGAAAACTTTAAAAAGTATGAATTTTTCCTGGGAAAAGCACAATCGAAAGGCACTATTACTGGAAAGTGATGAAATCATTTGCTGGAGACGAAAATATTTGAGAACTATAAAACAGTACCGCAGAGAGCACAAGAAAATTTTTTATCTTGATGAGACGTGGATAAACGAAGGTTATATAGTCCAAAAAATGTGGCAAGATAAAAATGTAACAAGTGCTCGCCAAGCTTTCATAGAAGGCCTTTCGACGGGTATTAAAGTGCCTTCGGGAAAAGGGAAGAGGCTTATAATTGCTCACATTGGAAGCGAAGAAGGATTTTTAAAAGAAGGTTTGTTAAGCTTTGAGTCGTGTCGGACGGGAGATTATCATGAGGACATGAATTCGGATGTCTTCGAAGACTACTTCGGGGAAATGTTAAAATTTCTTCCAGCTGATTCGGTCGTGGTTATGGATAATGCAAGCTACCATTCAAGGCGCATAGAGAAGGTACCAACTTCAGCTTGGAGAAAGCAAGAAATTATTAACTGGCTGTCAAATAAAGGTATTCAGTTTGAGACGAATTCAATAAAGAAGGAACTACTAGCCGTAGTAAAACAACATAAATCTCGCTTCATAAAATATGCCGTAGAAGATGTAGCAGAAAAGTATAAAGTAACTGTGCTACGCCTACCGCCATATCATTGCGAATTAAATCCCATAGAACTTATATGGGCACAAGTTAAAGGATATGTTGCAAGGCACAATACCACATTTAAAATGAAAGATGTCAAGGTATTGTTTGATCAAGCCATTATGGAAATCACATCAGAAAACTGGCAAAAAGCAATCCAGCATGTTTTAAAAGAGGAAGATAAAATGTGGGAACTGGACAACTTGGTCGATCAGGTGGTTGACCCTATAATTATAACACCAGGGGATGATGACAGTTCTTCGGATGAAGACTATAGTGATGTAGAATTGTAATAACGTATCCAGTAAAGTTTTTGTAGTTTTTGTGAATAAATTGATTTAAACTCCCCACAAGTGTTTCAATATGTAAAGTTCATTCGTGTGTGTTTGTGAGTATTTCCCGATTTCGGTTCGTATATATTTTATTGTTACATTTTATATTTTTTTAATAACACTGTTCTGCTGTATTACATTTTTATTTCCTTTAATATGATTTTTAAGAATGCATATTCTTTTGTCAATTAACCCACTAGCGCGCCTCTGGCTCAGTGTTTATCTGTCGATAACAATGGACTAATCCCTTAAAACAGGGTGATACCTACCTGCTCTTTATGAAACGACAGAATTTTGCAATGCGGACGGAATTTATTGACGGATTATTGACGGATTACCCTGTAGCGCTTTTGAATACTTCATGAGATTTTATTACTCTACACTCATTAGAAATAGATTATAGAAACAAACGCTACATGTTATTAATATTTTCAGATCGCTTTATTCTTTCTTCACATTTTCGATAAAAAAATATATATTTATATCTTTATTATCAATCATATATCTTTATTATGAAAAAAGAAAAGTATGTTCAAAGCATTACGTGATTTTTTACTCTCCAAAATTAACGCATCACCTCAACTCTAACATAATTTTTAAGCTTTGTTTCTTGTGTATCCTTAATTGGATTTCGATAATTTTTTTTTCGTATTTATTTGGACCTATTTCTAAGTAATTACTGTATTAATGTTTTCTGAGAAATTTCAACGTTTCACCCATATACGGGGTTTAAAAATAAATTTGATTTTTCATCTTATTTTGCAACAGCCTGTGGAATTTATTTAAAACAAACGATACATCTTATAAATATTTCGAAAAGACTTAATTTTTTTTCAACATTTTCGTAAAAAGATCATCGATATCTTCATTATCAAAAAAGAAAAGTACGTTCAAAGCATAACGTGGTTTTATCGAATTGTAATAGTAATTAATGGAAGCAGTTAGTTGGCAATAAAAAATCAAACAATTTGACAGGACAGTTTTAGACTGTCAATATTGTTTACATTTCAAACAATAGTTACAGCGTAAACGAACCTGGTTGTTTTACAAAGAGGTTCATTAACAAGTGAAAGGTATATTACAGACATTTTGTCTAACCATGTAGTTCCATTTGCTTCTTACATAGGAAATACAAACTTACATAGGTTTGTTGGAATACAAACCATGAACTGGCCACCGTGGGACATTATTGATAGTCAACCGAAGAGAGGACAACCATAACGTATCTCTCTTGATGACGTAGAAGTTATGGTGAGAGAAGTTTGGGATGCAATTAATTAAGACCAAATACGCTTACGTCGCTGCGAAGAATTAATGTCGAGGTGGAAATACGCTTTAATAAGTGTTTTTGGGAAAAGGAAATTGTTAAAGATTATTTAGGTTACATTTTCTTAGGCTTTATTTGTATTAAATGTCAACAAAATTATATAAGTATTGTTTTCTTTGCTCTAAATGCTAATAAAAAGTTGTTACATTTAAAGTTCTGTATAATCTTTGATAATAGAGATATGGAGATAATTGTTTCACAAAAATCTTGAGAAAGACTAAATCTCTCTTAAAATATTAATAAGATGTAGATCTATTTTTGATAAATGCCAGAGGGTGTTGCAAAAAACGATGAAAAAAACAACGTTATTTTTACACCCCGTATACAGATAAAACGTTGATATTTTTTAGTAAACATTAATATATTGATTTACTAGAAATAGACCTATAATATGAAAAAAACATCATTAAAATCGAATGATTCGTTTAGAAGCAAAATAGCTTCAAACTTATGGTATATTTAAGGTGGTGCGTTAATTTTGGGCAGTAGTGTATATAATATTCTGAACATTATTTTCAAGTCTTGTCCGACAATTTGTTATAAGTATTTTATTTGCAATGAGAATACAATTACTGATAAATTATTATTGCTTTTTAATGACTTTTAACTTTTAATAATTAACAAAGTACGTTGAAAAAAAATATATAATCAAAGACAGTAGGAAAAAAATCGGTCTCGAACCGAATTGTTTTTTATTCCAATCTTTTCTTCAATTTACTGCTTTTCTGATGTAAAAATTGTAAAAATTTACATTAAACAAAGTACCTGACCCATCCAATTCCACAAATAATAAATTTGATTAATAGTCCAAACGCCAGAGATTTGACCTCTAAAAATGAATGTCAAGAATGTTAAGAATGTCAATTTTGGGACCCCACAAAAGATGCAAAAAAGTTTGCCACTCCTACTCCGGACTTCCCACTAAAACCTTTTTCTAAGGAGGACCGGAACACATCGATTTATCAAGAATCTGTACACCGTAAAGAAATGTTTCAAACGGAAATATAGCTGAGATAATTTTGAAGAAAAGTGTCTATTAGCAATGTTTCTGTAATATGTACCTTTCTCTCAGAAACAACGCTTGAAGCGACATGCAATTTTAAGTGTCAGTTTCGCGCGCGAAATAATTTTTTTTAATAACATTTGTATCAATTCGACAGTAAAAACTTGATATCTTTTGATCAGATTGTTCTATCGACAAAAGATCAATAAAATTTAACAATTCCATTAACCTGTCGCTGCAGAGTTTCCATTTTTAGAGCCCAATCTTCAAAACCCATAACATGAAATTTTGATTTTAAGTTTTGGCAGTAAATATGAGGCTTGAATCATTCCTAAATAACGCTGAATTTAAACTTTCACATTACAAGCGATTTCACGTCACACGAAATGCTTCCACGAAGATCGCATTAGGTTGAGTTTGTAGCTAAAGTTGTGTAGTTTTGAAAAATGTACTTCTGTTGTCGAACAAAAGGAGTTTTCAATGTTTTAGGTCATTTATAATGTGAAAGGTAATGTTATACAACAAAAATCTCAGGTAGTTATTACAAGTCACACATTAGAAGTGAACGTTTATAATTCAAAGTTTTAGGCATATTTCAAATGCCTCATGTTTGTTGTCAATACTTAAAATTAATCTTTCATGCTATAGGTTTTGCAGATTAGACTCTAACAATGAAAATTCCTTAGTGATCGGTCAGTGAAAATACATTTTATTGATCTTATGAGAAATGTAAAAAATGGCAAAAAACGCGCAACAGCTATATAACACTTCTATAACAGCTTCTATAACAGCTTTACAGAAACTGACTTCATTAGGCAAAGTACCAAAATTATGTAAAACTGCGCTCTTCAACTTTAAAACACATTTTGATTTTTGTCGATAGGACGCTTTAATCAAAAGATATAGAATTTTTACCGTCGAGTTAATACAAATTTTATTTAAAAATTGATTTCAACGCACGTAAAAGACATTTCAAATCGCTTCAAGCGTTGTTTCTGAGAGAACGGTTCATTCTGCGGAAAAAGTGCTAAAAAACATTTCTATTCAAAATTCAGTGTTTGGCCTGACTTCAGTGAGGTTCCACTGTCGCCTTCTGGCGTTTACAAATTGTGGAAATAAATAGGTTCTTTTGCCAGTCAACTCTATGCATAATTCCTTCTTGTTTTTGCCGGCACCTATATAAAGGTTCAATTCATACATTTTTGACTCGGGTTTTTTATCTGAAATTCTTTCATTTCCTATTCCAATATTTTTCCTATAAATACACTTTATAGCTTTTTAGTTTATTGCTAAGTAGACAGTATTAATATGTATTTCCCCTACTAACAAATATGGATTATATCCACTTAAAAAGAAAATAGCAAATTCTGAATGGGGAGATAACCCAACAACTATCAAAAACATTGCCTTTACAAAAATCAAGATTTACTAGTGCCTTTTACTAGTGATAAAACCTTAGACTATTTTAGACTGGTACTGACTGATGAATTCTTACGAGGGAAATATTAATCCGACGAATATGCAATATCCATATGCAACGAATATGCAGAAGGAATGGCAATAGGAATCTAGAATTGCATTTATTACAGGAAACAACTAAATGTTGGATATATGCTGTTTACAATTGACAATTTCTACAATTCTTTGTAATTAGCCAATAATCTTCTGGATGCTAAGATCTACTATACTGGCACTCTAAGACTTATTAGAAAAAATAATCCAAAATATGTTACACAAAAACTACTAAGCGAAGCCAAATTACAGAGATAGTATACTATATTTACAAGGGACGTCTTTTACATATCGACCGAAACTAGAACTAATATGCAAGAGACTGTTTCAAAAAAAGGAATCCATAAAATGAAACCAGAGCCGATAGTCAAAATGCACACATCTTGTACAAGCAATAATCCGGAAAACGAATCAGCTATAATGACTTTCGTATGCCAGAGATATGCTGACTTCAGAACTAACTGAAGAGCCGTCAATTGGAAAACAACATATTGTGCAAAACGTAAAAAAAGAGTGAAAAAGGAGAAGAGTTTATGCGAAAAACGGTGTGCAAAATGTGCTGAGAAGCGATCACGTGTAGAAACAGTGTATGTACTGTAAAACTCTGTCCTAACGCTTCCGGCTTTTGTTTGGACTGTTGCATTAATAGCTCGTATGTAACAACTTGAATTTATGTTGTAAGAATATTTGTTTTTTGTGTTCAGATATCAAGTTTTTTTAGTTTTAGTTTTTGTGAACGTCTTATTTCTGTTCATTGTTTTCAAACGATTTTTGACTCCTTTCGGCGTCAGGTGGCATATAGGAATTATCACAGTAGTCAGGTGCCACTGACGCCTTTAGGCGTTTAATTTTTTTCTCCTACTGAAGTCTAAATTTTATTTTCGAACTAACCTTGAAGATATTAGAGATGAAATAATATACACTCTTCAAATTTCGTACTGGCTTCCTACTAATGTATATTACTGAATATGTATATGGCACCAACAGTGGGTAACTAATAAATAAGTGGCAGCGAATGTGTTAATGATATGAGTATTGACCGTTTCGGACAAACCCTAATCAGGTAGTTATACAATAATAATGGTATAGATAGTTTTGTATAAATGCAAAATCTCTATATCAAGCAGGAAAGATTCACAATGTAGATGAGATACGGCGACTTAAAGTCAATATAATGGGAGTAAGACCAGATGGTCTGGATCTGGTGAAATCGAAATGGATGGGACCACATATACTACTGTGGAAATAAAAACGCATATAATTACAATGGCGTGGCAATAATATCTGATAGTATCTTTTGTCAAGCTGTAACTGGTTTTTTTCCTGTATCAGATAGAGTAGGTGCTGATAGTATCAGCTCAGATACCAGGAAGAACTCTCAATATTATTTAAGTGTATAGGTCAAAAATAACCCTTATATAACGATATAAAAAAGCACTGGATAATAACAAACATAGAGATATAACGATAAAAGTGGGAGATATAAATCCTGAATTAAGAAAAGGTAAATTTTAAGATATAATTGGTTAGTTCGGACTGGGAATCCAAAAAAAAGACGGTAACAGATTAGTGAAATTTTGTTTAGAAAAACTTTACTGGCAAAGTTCTTTTTACTTTGCAAGGAATACTTGTTCCAATTACCAGCTCATAAAAGAAGTAGTCTAATATACAAAATTCTCCTCTTTAAATAAGTAAAAGTATTTATAAGTGAAGTAAACTAAAGGATAATGGCGTAAGGAAAAATGGTTACCAAAAATACACTGTATTAGATAAATTAATCGATACCAAATAAAACCAAAAAAAAAAGTTAGGGAGTAGTCAGTCCACAAAGAGATTACAAATAAGTTTTTCCATTTATGTTTTTTTTTATTCGATATTATTTGTTTCAGAAAATCGTCCAAAATGTCTCATACGGTAACAGTTACTAGAACTACAACTACGACAACGACGTCAGCTATCATAATTAACACAGGATATTTAAAATCGTGGCCAGGATTACTGAAATTCGCACAATTAGTAAGTATTAAATACATTTTCGTAAGCACGTAAGTGTTAATGTAGGTAAAAAAAAATTTTATTCACGACCTTTTTAAAATAAACTCATTTTTTATTCGTTTTCTCAATTGAAATGATATATCTTATGCAGTATTAGCAGTAAATAATCTTTGTTCACTAATTTTATCACAACTCTTCCCATTAAGCTATTGTCGCATATATATATCATAAGAGAGAAAATTTTGCCGGCAATATTTGCGACTGGTATGAAAGTTTGTTGCCTGGCAATTTTCATGAATTAAATTTTGACATTAATTACTATTAAACTGGGAATAAGCCACAATTAAAGATAAAAATACGTTTATTGACGTTTCAATTTCCACTTCGGAAATCGTTCTCAAAATACAAACAGTAAATTAAACAAATTTTGTTGTTTGTTACATAGTGAAAAATTCTTCTAATAATTTAATTTTATCTGACTCATTTATATTGACAATTCAGACATACATTATGCATTGTAAAGTAGACGACTTTAAAATGATATTGCCAATATTGTTGAGTTGCGCTCCTGGGACGACTTTACTTATAAGATAGTTCATTCGATTACATGAAATCAACTTTAACTTGAGAATATCCGTCAGAAAAAATCATAGCATGTAATTCGTCTTTAAAAAGACAAACACATGACATGATGACAGTAAAATTCTCCTGTTAGTGATTCCATAGTAAATTATGAGGGAAAACCAGGAAAAAAACCTCATAATACTATCCCGACATTGTAAGTATTTGTTCGTGAATTTAGTTTACCTTCAACAAACATCAAAATTCTGATTTTATATGTTACTTTTTTATACCTTACATAAAAGGACTATCAGAAAAACTTAAAAGGATAGGAAATAAATTCAACATTTCAACAACATTCAAAACAACAAACACGTTGAGATCTATTTTGTCCAAAACCAAACCTAACAATGAACAAGAAAGGACAAAGAATTGCATTTATAAAATTCCTTGTGAATGCGATCAGTTTTATTTAGGTGAATCATCAAGGCCATTAAATGTTAGAATAAGTGAACATCAATCTTATATTAAAAATAAAGAATTTGATAGATCTCAAATCTGTAAACACGCATGGGATAATGAACATAGGGTTCAATGGAATAATTCAAATGTAGTCCTAAAAGAAACGGATGGTAAAAAACGAAAAATCAAAGAAGCGGCTCTAATTATGCTAATTGAGGCCAATTGTGTCGCAAATTCCTCGGCAGAATGTAGTAGGATCTGGTTACCAATATTGAAAGAGGAAGTTATTAATAAGAAAATACCAGTATTAGTAAGTCAGTAACATATAGAGGATACATCATTTATGTTTTTTAAATAACGTAACATATAAAATCAGAATTTTGATGTTTGTTGAAGGTAAACTAAATTCACGAACAAATACTTACAATGTCGGGATAGTATTATGAGGTTTTTTCCTGGTTTTCCCTAATAATTTACTATGGAATCACTAACAGGAGAATTTTACTGTCATCATGTCATGTGTTTGTCTTTTTAAAGACGAATTACATGCTATGATTTTTTCTGACGGATATTCTCAAGTTAAAGTTGATTTCATGTAATCGAATGAACTATCTTATAAGTAAAGTCGTCCCAGGAGCGCAACTCAACAATATTGGCAATATCATTTTAAAGTCGTCTACTTTAAAATGCATAATGTATGTCTGAATTGTCAATATAAATGAGTCAGATAAAATTAAATTATTAGAAGAATTTTTCACTATGTAACAAAAAACAAAATTTGTTTAATTTACTGTTTGTATTTTGAGAACGATTTCCGAAGTGGAAATTGAAACGTCAATAAACGTATTTTTATCTTTAATTGTGGCTTATTCCCAGTTTAATAGTAATTAATTTACAATGCCACAAGAAAATAGCTTCAGAACAATATAAATTTTGACAGTTAAATCACGAGACGTCAGTCGAGTAATTTTGCATAAATTTCATAAGCGAAAATTGCCAAAAGGCAACAAAATTGAATATGCCAGAAGAAAATTGTGCCAGTAAATAAATTTCTCTCGAATGATATTCGACAAGACTATTTCACTAAACAATTAATGCACCATATCAAGGAAACATAATCTTTATTTAATTGTTAACAATATTAAATGTACAATTATTATAAGCTATAGTAGTTTCTTTTCTACTAAAGCATGATTTTGTGTATTATTGACCGGTAGCATTTGGGAACTCGAAGGTCCGGCTTAATTTTTTGTTTTGAGATTTTCGATCAACTTCTGGTGGTGACTGGAATCCAGCTGCAGATATGGTTTTAGAGAGCTTGCATTTGAGTTACCCGTTAATTTAATTAATACCTTTTCAGAAACACCTTGCTTAACACAGGCTAACACAGCTGAAGATCGATGAGAATGGTTTGTTATTTTATGTCTTTTTGTGTCTATTGCATATTTTTCAGCTGACATTTTTGTCCACTTAGATACGGTGTTGATTCCAAGTGGATAGTTTTTAAACCAAATAAATCCTTCCAGTTGGAGTGAACGGTAAGAAAGAGTCTGTCTGATAAAATCTTTGGTCCCCTGTTTTCCATTAATTTCAAAAATAATCCAAGTGGACATAATTTTTTTTTTGCCTTAGGTACAAGACCTATTTAGCCAGACAATATAGGTTGAATACATAAAAACAATCTCCTACACTTCCTTCAAATTCATGGCAATTTCCTAACCGTTCGTTCATTCGCACCACATTCACTCAATTTCCTAACCTTCCCATTGAAAACACTATTGTGTGACTATACAAAAAGGATTGAACAGGAACACACGCTTCACGCTAAAGTGCCCTTCATAGCGACTTTTTTTTAACACAAACAATACAGGCAACGGTTAAAGGTAAATGACATAAAAGGAAAGACAATGGGAAATACAACAACTAACGTCCTACCATTTCGGATTCACACAACAACACTGAACAGGGCAGTTTAGATTTTCCGTTTGGTACGTTTGAAAAATTCCCATAAAATTGTTCTTATAGTTGAATTTCGACTACCTAAATAAAGAATAGAAGCAACGTTCTGCGGCAGAATGATTTTTTCTTGGGAGATGGCTTGAAATAAAAATTTTATGGCTTCTTGATTATACCGACATTGAAACATCCAGTGGTTAAGATCGTCATAACTGCCATTACATTCACATATATCAGTTTCGGAAAGTTTTATTTTATATAAGTAAGCATTTACTGTAGCATGTCCAAAAAGGCATCTAACGTACATAGTATAAATTTTCCGAGAGATGGGACTTCTGTCACTTGGAGGAGTAGATGGAAGAGTTGGATATATACTGCAGTATGTATTTTTGCTACTGTTAGTAAAGGATTGCCACTCAATTTCCCAATTAAGTCTAACGGCATAAATTTTCGTTTGATGAATTTCTTACCAGCCATTTGATGCTTGCCAAACTTTTCGAACCGCCTTGATTTGTTTTGGAAAAATGCTGTTGTATTCAATTCGGCCCGTAAATTCTCTCATAACATCAAATTCCTTCTGGAAAAAGTGAATCTTGCAGTTTACGGCTTCATGGCCTCTCAAAGAAAGTTAAAATGAGCAAAGGCGAAAAACAATTTTTTGTGCTCCATCGGAGTTTCCTCGTCGTAGCTTTGGAGGATTTTTAATAGTTCTCGGTGGATAATGCTTTTGAACTGAGTTTTTTTTTCTTGAACACTTTGAAGCTGCCTCCGCTTGGTATCTCTGGCAATCTTGCACATTTGAAAGATATATCTATTAAAGGATCGATTTTTATTTCCATACTCCTTAAAATATTTTTCTTGTACCATTTTTGCTGTAGCATTCCACATTGACTTTACAGAAGACTCTTTATGGTCTTCGCCATTGCCTTTTTTCAATGTTAAAGGCATAATCCTCGAGAATTTTTGCCAGTTCCGTTACAGTAGTACATCTTTCAACCGTAAAATTTCTCACCCGTAGGAACTCCGACAATTGGGTCCAGATAGAGCTTCCGGACCTCTGCGGGTTCAATGGGATATTTTCCGAAACCAATTTTTTAATTTCTTCACCTGACTGGCATCCAAATATTGATTTTTCGTCTGGATTTATTATATATGTCCAAAATTGATTACATCTCAATGACGTTTATGAAACTGACAACAATAGAATTACCAGACACCTTCGTGACGGATCTGTCATAATTTTGTCGCTGAGAAATCACGTACATTAAGGAGTTTTTGTCAGTAGGAAACGTGGCGTTGCTATGACGTTTTATCTATTAAACATTGTCTAGTCAAATAATATTTATGTTGCAATTATATATTATTATTACGATTGCAATTTTTACCCATTTGATTAGTGAGCAATGGCTGTCATCTAAGTCAAATTAATTATTTTAATTAGGTGATCCTTACACAAGGAAAGAGAGAGGCCGCGTAACCGTAAGGCTAAAAGTGAAGCCAAACTGCCACCAGAGGAAGTGATCAGCGGCGTATCTTTTTATTTTTAAGATTTACTAATTCGTATTTAAAATGAAACATTTGTGTACCTGAAATATTTTATTTAATTTATTTTATTTTATACAAATATTTTGGAATTAAAATTAACGAAATTTATTTACTTATTAACTTATTCATGGCATTTTATGAAATATTTTATGGAATTTTAACCCTCAACGCACACCGCCACAGGCAAATCATCATGGTGTGTGAGTGAAATTATTAATTATAATACAATTACTGAAATAACTATACTTATTTAGCATTCTTATTTACTAATTTAGATCTTACTTTTCCTTAAAATACTAATTTAAATTGGTTTTTAAGGTTTAAAATTGAAATAAAAAGAATATACGGACAATTCACCATTTTGTTAAGTAAAAAAAATCGGCGTTCAATTCACTTTTTTAAAAAAACACACAAAAACAAAACTGGTGTCACATCTATTGTTTGCCACCAAAAACATGGCGGACATATCGATAAGTGGCTTCATTTTTTGAAGGTTGGTTGAACGAGCGTTATCCGTCCTCTCTCTTTCCTTTCTAAGAGGTGATCTTTCAGTATCACCCAGTTGTCAATTAGCAGTAAACAGAAGTAGAAATTTATCCCTTGTTGTGCATTGCCTAGAGCAAGAAGAGCATAACCTTACCTACTGGGTAAATGATTATATAATCGAAACTCAAAAATAAAACGAAGAAGAGGAAGATTATTTTAAATGAAACGTTAAATTACTAACTGCAAACTAATTATTGTAATATTTTACTAAAAATTAAATTAAAAAAGATTTAGAAAGAAAAATAATATGGATATAGGAAATTAAATGTATTTAATTCCATCAGAAATAAAAGAAGTTGCTGAAATTCATCATTGAATTAACTGAGTTGCTACCTGAAGTTCCTTATAGAAATTACGTCTCAGGGCCAACAACCCTAATTTGGAAGTCTTACTTTGCCATAAGGTGAATTATGTTTAAAACTTTGACATCCTGTAATATTATCAGCAAACATGTAATTTAAAACTAATTTAACAACATTAAAGGGTTTTAATCCCTATATTTAGTGGCTTCACACATATAGGTAAACCCTGTAACAGCACTGATGTTGAAATAACCATTCCGAAAATGTTTTGTGATGTATCCCAAAAGGTTTTTTTTTTTAAATAAATATACTTTTTTCTAAAGAATTTTTTTTATTATGTTTTTTCCAACTTTCGTGGTATCTAATTATTAGTATAATCGGAGAATACAGTAAACGAATGGGATTAGAGATTAATACCAAAAAGACCAAATTCATGATCATCTCCAGAAACTTGGATGCACTTGACAACTCCACCATAACACTGAATACTAAATCCATTGCAAGAGTGAGTAAATTTAAATACCTGGGATCGTGGCTTTTTGAAGACTGGGCATCGGACAGGAAGTAAAATGTCGCATTGAGCATGCTCGACAAGCTTTCGTAAAATTCAAGAAGGTACTGACTTGTTCAGAGTTCGATCTTCAACTGAGACTAAGGTTTACTAAGTGCTACGTATGGTCAGTGCTGCTATATGGCGTAGAGGGTTGGACACTCAAAACGAGGGATATAAAACGATTAGAAGCTTTCGAAATGTGGCTTTATCGTCGTATTCTAAAAATACCATGGACAGCAAAAATCACAATATAGATTAAATATAGATTAAAAGAATAAACCAAGAACGCCAACTCTTCGAAACCATCAAGAAAAGGAAAACGGCGTATCTAGGTCACATCATGCGAAATGAAAAATACCAGTTCCTCCAACTTATAATCGAGGGTAAAATTGAAGGCAAGAGAGGAATGGGACGCAAGAAAATGTCCTGGCTCCGAAACATAAGGCAATGGACAGGGATTAACGACATACAATATCTGATACATATTGCAAGAAATAGAGAATTAATGGAAAATGTGATCGCTAACATCCATTAGTGGATTTGCATCTGAAGAAGAAGAAAATATTAGTTTCTCTTTATTTAATATTTTTTTGTTGCTTCAATAGATCTCTGTTTTTTTACTTCGATATAAGAACAGTTAGTCATGTCTTTGTCGTTACCACAAAATCACCTTTCCTTCTTTGTGTAACAGTAAATCAAAGTATTCTTTAATTATTTAATGTCTTGTTTTGATTTATAGTTTATGTGACAATAAATACTCTAATTATATGTGGGTATAGAAATACATGTAACTAATATATAATTTTCTATTGTTTCAAATTATACTCTAAATTATTGTTAAACCTACATAGTTTTCCATTATTTTATATCTTTACAGAAATGCTCGTTGCCCTGTTGCCATTAAGAGAAATATGTTTTTAAACATTAATTTCCACTACGAGCAACACTTTCTCCATTTTCAAATCTAAAGACTCAAAAGCATTAATAGCATAGTTATTTACTCTTAGAATTTCATCTTGTATAGATTTTATATTATTACCACAAAAATGACATAATATATCAGGTATGTATCAGGTTATATTTATAACGCAGTGACCAAAGCTCTGCACACTACGCCGCCGAAGCTGTCATTTGTAGTACGTTCCTACTAAATCCAATCTTCAAATAAAAATATCCTAGATATTTTGTTTTTACCGTAATAAGTCTTAATAAGTAAATATTTAAGGGCTTTACTTTAAGAGCCTGCTTCAGGCTGTAGCAGACTTTGTTCTTATTCCTTTTAAGTAGTTTCTTCTAATTTTAAATATATTAGTATGCAGTAAGTAACATTCAGGTCACTTTAATTTCACATGAAATTTATCAGGTTCTCCTTCCCTGTCCTAACGTCTACCGTCTACACATACTTTCGAACCTTTTGAAATACTTTGTCGCATACTCCTTGAAACTGGTTCTAGCTGGAATTTATTTTTACGGCCATTTCGTCATATTAAGGACTAGGACGAGTTTTTTACCGTTCTCCTGATTGAGTTTTCCTCCTCTGACAGTAGTTTATACAGTGTGCAAGATATTTTTTTTTTTTGTACAAAGTTCATAAGAAGCTGCTTCTCTATTCGTATAAAAGGACTTTCGACTTTTCTTGCGTAAAAGTAGTTCCACTTAAATTGGCTGAAACTTTGCTGGTAGCTTTGGTCATGCTGATTAAAAGATATTGTTGCGCCAATATTCGGGAATCAACTGTTTCCGAGTTACAGAGGTTCGAAGTGTAGGTTTTTAATCCCTTGGAATAATACATATTTATAAAATGTACAAGTTATAGTAAATACGTACAACTAACTTCAGGAAGGGATTCTGCAAGAAAAATAATGACAGCTTACTTTGAAAACGTATGTTTGCAAATGCTTCCTTTTCCGAACTATTGGGTGTATATCGGAAAAGGGAGCACTTGCGAATGCTTCCTTTTCCGGGATTTTCCCTAATTTTTCTTACAAACTAACAATTTATTTATTAACCTGAATATATTTGATTTGATTTGATACTTTATGTTATTGTTTTGATTTAATGTTATTGAATTAGATAGTTCTTGTTCATAGTATAGTTAAATGATAGTTCAGTATCATTGCTGTTACTTCTGTGCTTTTTCTACCTGTCTTTTGTCATATGATTGTATCGCAGCCTTTATTTTAGTCTTGCAGAGAAAAAACAAAATCTTCGATTATTCTCGAAAACTAGGATATGCACAATGGCTTATAGGTGATCTGTACCAGCATCATAAAGATGTTTACTGGAGACCAGAAATCGGCCCTAAACAAAATCTCACGCTATTACAGCTCTTCAGGCTATTTTTTAAAGACAACCTATTCAATGTAATAACAACATATACAAATACATACGCAGCACAAAACAAACTTGACTAGTGATGTTACAGATAATGAAATTTGGTGTTTTGTGGGTGTGCTTATTTTGAGTGGCTACGTGATGTTACCAAAAATATACATGTATTGAGAAAATCGTGATAATAGTCAGATGAAAAATTGCTGAAGCTCTATCGAGATATAGATTTTCCCATATAATAAAAATTCTTCATGTGTGGGATAATAATAGTTTGGACAAAACAGACAAGTTTGCTAAAATACGGCCATTATATGACGCATTGAATAATTTTTTTTTAAATCTCGCTCCTTTCGAACAAGAACATAGCCTAGATGAAGCTATATACGAAACCAACCCATTCGTTGGGGTTATAAGCTTTGGACGGGTACTCTCTGTCTAGGTTATATTGTATGGTTTACACCGTATCAAGGCAACTTAGTGCAAATACCAGCCTCATACAAAAACTTGAGTCTTGGTTCGTCGGTTGTTTTGTTGTATGCCGATTTGCTTTAATCACGCTGGCCAAAAACGAGATTCCACCTTTTTTTGATAACTTATTTATCCATGCATCTACTATAGATACAATAACAGACAATAGCACAATAAAATATCCCCTATTCCCTCCAACAGCTATGAAAAAAAGGAAAGGGGAACTTACAGATTAGATAAAAACACACGAATTGTAGTTTGCCGCTAGCACAACAATAGTGTCGTTATAATTGCATCTAATTTTTGTTCAATAAAACCACATTAATTAGTCAAATGGTTTTCCCATAAGGAGAAGAGACACATTTTTGTTTCTCAACCAAATATGATAAAGCGGTAAATTATTTTATAATGGTTGGCGTAGACTGCTGTGACCAAAATATTAGTCTTTACCGGATCTCTATAAGAGGGAAAAATGGTAATTTCCGCTTGATAGTACCTAGAATTGACATTTCTATTCAAAACGCGTGGCAATTGGACCGAAAAGACAAAGGAAGCTTTGATTAGCTTGAGCTTAGAAGGCAAATAGCTTGCATTATAAACCTACAACAAAGATACCAAACGCGGCCCAACAAGACGGAATCCCAAACCAATCTTACATTCAAGATATGATAGTATAAACCAATTGTTTATCAAGAAAAACAATCTCCTTGCAGACTTTGCAAGAAAAAGGTTAAATTTTTGTGAGAAAAATGTAAAGTACCATTACACACTAAACAATGTTTTTAGGATTTCCATACTTTGTAATTATTTTTGTATTAATAAAATTTTACTCTCTAATATATACTGCTTCTTACTGCTGTCCTTTTAAAAGAACATGACATATTTTGACAGCTAATGCAAAAATTATTATTTTAGTATTTTTTGTCGTTAAATAAGACACATTTCCTTATATTTCCTTTAAGTAAAGATAAAATTTAAAACAAAAATTAGTTTCCGTAATATGTGGGTTAATATATCTTTTATCAAGGATTTTTTTTAAATAAAAATTTTTGTGATTCATGGTATACAGCCAACTACAGGAATTCGGTTTACTTGTGGATATATCCTTTATTAATACTAAAATATTCCAAATATAGCGTATATTTTTAATACAAGTATTGGAGAATTCATTATTTAATTTAATATTGCTTGTAAGTCTGAGGATTCAGGCCTAGGTCACTATTATAGGTGACCAATAAATTTATATTATTTACAGTGAAAATTTTAAACGAATAAGTTTCTGAATATAAAAATTATCAACTCAAGGTTTCCTAGCATATGACTCATCCAACCAGTAAAATTATTTAATTATGTTAATTTCCATGCATAACTGCAAGTATTCGTAACAATCAAGGTTTTGTTAAGATTAAAACATATACGCTCAGGTGCAAAAAATTCGATCCACGCCTATTGTTTAGAGAAGAAGAAAAAAAAATGTAAATTTAAGCCTTTACAAAAATTTTTTTAGTTTTTGTAAAAAAAAATTCACAGATAAATTCTCTACAATCTCTTTAAAATTCTATTTTCAGATAAAAATATTGAAAAAAGAAGGAAACATTGACCAAAACAATTTTTTTATAGAATATTAAAGTAAAACTTTTTCAGTGGTTTGAAGATATAGTTCTTTCTTTATTAAAAAACAACCGTATTGTGCATTTTCTGCAAATTATACAATGTGTCCGTAAAGTATGGAATAAATTCGATATTTCCTAAATGAAAAGTCTCTTTTAAAAAATCAAAACACGCCGATTTTTAGATTTAATGTTCTACATTTTATCACATTAATGAGAAAATTATTTTTTATTGATTTCTAATATTCATAAATTATAAATAAATTGTAATAAAAAAGTTGAAAGTAATCCAGTAATTAATATTCGAATTGTAGCCCTTGTATTTGACAGTAACCCAAACATTGTACAAATTCGTGTTGAACCTTGTTTATGGTTTCTTGAGGAATATTTTTTTATTTCTTTCTCTGAGGAAGATTTCTCATTTTAACCTTGCTTATATATATTATATATATATATATATTATATTATATATATATATATATATATATATATATATATATATATATTATATATACCTAATATGAAATTAATATTTTGTAATATCTCCATCAGCATTGATAACAGCTTGTAGTCTTCAGTCCATCTGCGTGAAAGGAACTATGAAATTGACTTCTTCAGAGAGCTTTTTCCAAACCTGTTGTATACTGTGCCACAGCTCTTCAGCATTTTGAGGTATAAAATTACGCCGATACAACCGTTTTATAATAACACCCCCTCGAAATTTTCGATTGGGTTTACATCTGGACTGTAGAAGGGACTATAGAATCTTCTAGCTGGGCCATGGTAAGGTTTCGATGTAGTTATTCTGGAGCCACTGGTTTATTATATTTGCAGTGTGAACAAATACAATTATCTTGTTGAAGGATAAAATTATTTTCTAGATACATCTGTTCTACACTGGAAAACATTGATGTTTTCTAGAATACTCAGATAAATCTGCCCACCAAACCTGCCATCAATTCTTCTTCTTTAAGTTCCATCTTCTATCGAAGGTTGGAAATCATCATGGCTATGCGGACTCTGTTGACTGCCGCTCTAAAAAGTTCTGCACTACTGCATTCAAACCATTCCCTTAAGTTCTTAAGCCAGGATATTCTTCGTCTTCCCACATTTCGCTTTCCTCGGATTTTGCCCTGCATAATAAGTTGTAATAATGCGTATTTTTGCCCTCTCATCACATGTCCCAAGTACTCAAGTTTTCGTCTTTTAATAGTTAATATTATTTTCGCCTCATTTCCTATCCTTCTAGTTACTTCCATGTTTGACATTCTTTGAGTCCATGATATTCGTAGGATTCTTCTGTAACACCAAAATTCAAAGGCGGCCAACTTATTCAGATGAACTTGTTTTAGTGTCCAAGCTTCCAAACCATAAAGAAGAGTAGAGAACACGTAACATCGAAGCATTCTCAGACGTACTTCTAACCTTATATCCCGACAACAAAGAAACTTTTTAAGTTTAATAAATGATGTACGTGCTATTTCAATACGTGTCTTAATTTCTTTGGTTTGGTCTACATCTGATGTTATCCATGTTCGTAAGTATTTATAGTTATTAACATTCTCAATTGCAGTATCTTCAATAGTCAATTGGATATTTGCATGTGCAGATTTAGTCATGATCATGCATTTAGTTTTCTTCAAATTTATCTTCAGTCCGTACTCATGACAGCGTTCATTAAGGCGTTGCATTACGTTCTGTAAATCATTGTTGTTATCCGTAATTATTACTGTATCGTCTGCAAAACGTAAGTTATTCAAAACTTCTCCATTGATAGATATACCTTCTATTGAGTCTGAGAGCGCTTTTTGAAATACCGCTTCACTGTAGACATTGAAAAGTAGTGGGGACAGCACGCAACCCTGGCGGACTCCTCTCTGTATTTTGATATTTTCGGTGTACTGGCTGTCAACTCTTACCTTGGCAGTTTGATTCCAATATAAATTAGATATAATTTTCAGATCACGACTGTCAATATTTTTGCTTTTTAATATATCTACAAGCTTTTTATGTTGAACTTTATCAAATGCCTTTTCAAAGTCTACAAAACATAAGTACATATCCTGATTCATGTCCATGCATCTCTGAGCCAGCACATTCAAGCTGAACAAAGCATCTCTTGTACTCATACCATTTCTAAAGCCAAATTGTGTGTCACTAATCTCATATTCAAGAGTTTTAACAATTCTGCTGTGAATTATTTTCAAAAATGTTTTAAGTGTGTGACTCATTAAAGCTATTGTTCTGTGGTCTGAGCAAGTTGTTGAACTTGGTTTTTTGGGAATTGCTACAAAGGTTGATTGCAGCCATTGTCTGGGATTGTGGCAGTTTGATATATTAGATTAAAGATTTCAATCATTACATCAATAACATCTTCATCGATGAGTTTTAATAATTCGATGGGCACCTCATCTGGTCCAGTAGCTTTACCCTCTTTTGTGTTTTTGATGGCATAGATGACTTCTTCTCTTAATATTGGTGGTCCAGTATCCTCGGTGATTTCTAATGACAGTTCTTCTCTTTCATCATTAAATAGTTGTTGAATGTAATTGGTCCAGTGACATAATCTCTCCTTCATATCAGTAATAATATCCCCTTTATCATTTTTAAGGATATTCGTTTTTGTACGCTTTCTAGAACCTGTCATTTCTTTGATTTTTTTGTGTAAATTAAAGCTATCGTACTTTTTATCCAGATCTTCTATTTCCTTGCATCTGTCGGAGAGCCACCTCTCTTTTGCCTCTCGAATTTTCTTTCTGATGTTTCTCTGAATTTCTTTGTATTTATTCAGGTCTTTTGCTTTATGTTTTCTTCGTTCTTCCATGAGTTCAAGAATTTCTACTGTCATCCAAGGTTTTGTTTTTTCTTTAAGTGGTTTGAGGGTTTCTTTTCCAACTGACACAAGGGCATGTTGAATTTTTCCCCACTTTGGTCAATAGTTAGAGTTTCTGCATTATCTTCTTTGACTTTCCTTAAGCTCTCGTTTATTTTAACTTTGGTTTCCACATATGAGTTGTCTTGTTTGAGACGTTTTGTATCTATGATTTTCTTGGTGCTAGGGCTGTTGACCTTCTTTAGTTTCACTCTCATCGACAAAACAACCGGGTTGTGGTCGGAGGATATGTCCGCTCCTGGATAAGTTTTAGATGATATTATAGAATTTCTATATCTTCTGTTGACGATAATAATATCTATTTGATTTCTGACTATTTTGTTGTTATTGTCAGCTGGTGACCTCCATGTATATAGTCTACTTTTAGGAAGTTTGAATAAGGTATTTGTAATTATGACTTCCTCATTGACACAGAAATCGACAAGCCTATCGCCACGTTCATTTCGTTCCCGAGTCCATATCGTCCCACGCAATTCTCCACTTCTCCTTGGCCAACTTTAGCGTTCAAATCGCCCATTATAATATTTATATCTTGACTTTTAGTTAGTCTTAAGACATTGTCGATTTGTTCATAGAAGGCCTCTATGGTGTCTTCATCCTTGTCTGCAGTGGGTGCATATACTTGGATTATATTTATTTTACGTTTTAAATGAGAGTTTAGAGACAGCATTAATACTCGATCAGAGTAGGGAACAAAGTTACAGACAGCTTTCTGAGAATTCTTATCAACTATAATGCCAACTCCCCGTTTGTGCTTGGAATCGTTGTTTCCAGAATAATACATCGTTCCATTTCTGGTCTTACATTTTCCTGATGTAGGCCATTGTATATCGCTAAGGCCCAGTATATTAATTTTCATTCTGCACATTTCCGACACAGCATTATCCAGTTTGCCTGATTGGTATAAACTTCTTACGTTCCATGTTCCGATTTTCAAGGCTATAGAGTTATTTGCTTGACAGGTATTTACCTTGTTGACGACCTGAGAGGCCCTGTCGTCTAAATCTGATTGTCCTCCCCTGCCGGATCTTGGATTCCGAGCTCCATGATCATTAAGTAAATTATCCATTAGTGGGTCCATGATGATTTTTACTAAGGATATCCTTACGGATCTTTAATGTGGTAGTCATCCCCTGGCTTTCCACATCTCAATGCCGTTGACTAGTTTAGTTCTTCCGCCTTCGGAGTTAATTTCTATGCTCCAGGGCAATGAAGTGCCCTACCACGTGTCGGTTCTTCCACCCTTAGCTGTTGACCAACAGGTGGGGGATTACTTATACCGGTAATCGTTCAGTTAATTTAGCAGCTGTAGTATCCAATAATATACCGATCTAGGATCATTTCCCTTACGCTCTATCTTGGTACTGATGCTACTGTCTGACAGACTAGGATATAGGAATGGTAACTTTGGTAATTAGATGGGAGAATGGGTTCAGGACATAATTTCTCCTAGGCACCAGGAGATTGGGAGATAATTATGGCTCACGTGGGCAGGATCGCATCCCTGAAGTAGATCTATCTTCTACCGGGAAGGTAAAAGAGTATCTACCCGCTGCCATCAATACGCCATACTATTCCCATTACTTTAGGTGAAATCCATCCCCATAAATTGGCGCTAAATGACCAGCTGCTTGATATCTATCAACAGATAGAGGATTAAATCTATTATTATCTAGTCTGTACATACCATTTTTGTCCTTTTTAGAAAATTAAAATATTTTCTTATCTGTAAATATTACCCTGTACGAAAAATCTTGATTTTGTAGGTGATGGTTTAAGGCAAATATATGTCTTGATTGCTTCTGTTGTAGTGTAAGAGCTTGTTTTTTTTTCTGCAGTTCGGTACTCAAGACGCGATGCTTTAATTGGTGTCTTTCTTTCCGGAAACTGTGACATAATTCTTGCAGGTTTCGCATCTTCAAAAGAATTCTCTTCTAATCTCTCCAAAAGCGTACAATTTTCATGAGCGGTAGATATTTTTGGTCTTCCAGAACCTTGCTTTCTTTTGAGAGTTTCTTGTTTCTATATCTTTTATTAATATTAAAAACTGTTGTTCTGCTTACGTTAAAATGGTTCGCTACGGCAGATAGTGACCAACCATCTTTTAATTTCGTTATAATTCTTGCTTTTAGTTTTTTTCTGTCATGTGGAGCCATTTTTGAGGTTGAAAACAATAATAACCTGATAATTTGTAAGATTTGGCAGTGACAGTGACAGTATGTAAATAATAAATATTTATCCTTCAAAATACACTGCTCAATTTTCTACAAAATAAGTTTTAAGAGTCTATCAGTTTTTTAGGAACCAGCTGTACATCAATACCTTATTAATTGATTAATTGTCAGTTATTTGAATAATACTGAAATTGTGATTGTTCGTTTATTTTGCTACCCTGTATAATTGTGCAAATAATTTATAATTTGAATATGTTCGAATTTCTATATTACTTAGTACATATATATGCCACTTAGTAAAACGGTCTACGTTTTAAATGTCACAATGAATGGAAAATATACATCCAACGAATCGAATTTTTTGCACTTGACTGAATAGTAATAAAATACATGTAATTTTCATAATTTTGTGATGTATCACTAAATTTGGTAATAAATTTGTTTAAAAAATGTGCGTAGGTTGTGAGCATTGATAAACACCATTATTAATTCCATAATACATTGCAGTCATCATTGCTTCACTTTATTAACATATTTGACATTAACACTCTTTTTTTGAATAAGCTATTTTGGAGTTTTAATAATTTCAGTCAAGTTCCATATCTTTTCAAAGCAATTAATAAGAATACAGTAGAGAGTTAAACAAAAGCAATGCAAATTAAACTGAAGGTAGCACACTAAAAAATTATAAATTTTAATTTAGTATAGTGAGCTTTTTAATAAAATTTTGTAATTAACTTATTATACGGGGTTAATCGAAAAGTGATTACGACTTTGTCTATTATTACCATTATCTTTTGTATTAATTTGTAATACGACGATAGGGGCTTTGGTGACTGATATCAAAGGAATGTCATATGG
This sequence comes from Diabrotica balteata, assembly GCA_918026665.1. NCBI lineage: Eukaryota > Metazoa > Arthropoda > Insecta > Coleoptera > Chrysomelidae > Diabrotica > Diabrotica balteata. The sequence goes on along the minus strand of OU898279.1, from coordinate 95,336,087 downwards.
ACTTCCATAGCATTTTATTTAAATAATTTAATAATGATTAAAAGCAACGACATGATGTTGGTTTTAATGAACAATGATAACAATAACAAAACATAAAAACGACAAATTAAATGTAACTGAACGTAAGTACGCAAATAACAAACAGAAAAACTACTACAAAATATCTTAATACTTTGAATTGCCTCATCTAGCATCTATAACTGCCTGTACACGTCAGCTCATGCTGCCTATGAGGTTGCAAATATCATCTTGATGGATGTTTTGCCATTCCTTTTCTAGAGCCAAGCGAAGTTCGTTAATTTAGGCTGGTGCGACTTCGCGACCTCTAATATTTCTACCAAGCATGTCCCAAATGTGCTCTATTGGGTTCAGATCTGGCAAACACGCTGGGAAGTTCATTTATAAATACCAACTTTCTCTAAATATTGCGTGAAACACATTGCAGAGTGGGGTCGCGCATGATCTTGCAATAATGGAAAATCATCGCCGATATTTTGAGAAAAGGGTACTATTACGTGATTCGCTTAAATTTCCTCAACATACCGGTGTCAGTCAACAAACCCTCAATAAATACCAATTCAGTGTGCGCCTTTCGGGATATTCCTGCCTATACCATCACCGAACCCCCACCATGGCTAACGCGGGGATTGAAAGCGTACTCCCTAAATCTCTCTCCAGTTCGAAGCCATACTCGTTCTCTACCATCTGATGAGTGAGGACAGTATTTCGACTCATCAGTAAAAAGAACATTAATATATTGTCCTAAATTCCAATGTAAATGTTCCCTGGAAAATTGTAGTCTAGCTACTCTGTGCCGTGTAAGTAATTTGGGTCCAGTTGCTGGTCTGCAACTTTGCAAACCAAATTCATGTAATCTTTGACGAACTGTATACTATACACGAACTGTACTTCTATACACGCGTTCGACGTTACAAATTTATATGGGAGCCAATCTGCACAATCATTACATATGTAATGCTATAGGTAAGAGAGAGCAGAACGAGAAAAATAATTAGGTATATAGGTATATGGTACATCGTTTGCTGTATATAAACATTTGAGCTGTAATAGGAATATAGTAAATAAAGGATTGAATCAATATTTTCATGAAAATATATATTTTTATTTTCATGTATGTATAAAAGGAGTTGAATGCTAAAAAAATTTTTTACACATACTCTGCAGTAAAATTCATTGTTTATTTTGTTATTAATAAATACAATACAATACGCTGCAACATAATTCAATATAATAATACAATACAAATTAAAATGCAATATTCATAAGTATTTAAAACTGACAATATACATAACTTACTTACGCATATATTTAATTTACCATGATAATAATATTAATAAAAAAATAGTATTAATGAAGATTAAATATATTTACAAAAGGAACATTTTTATTCTCGAGAGAGAAAGAGAAACAAAATATATCTTTGTCTCTCTCTTACCTATATCTTACATAATATGTAATAATTTTGCCGATTCACTTCCGTACAAATTTCCAACGTCGAACGAGCATATAGAAGTATAACTTTAAAAAATGTGAGAAGATAAAAATAAAAAACCAACTCGGATTAGTATGTTGTAAATTTTCATTTTATTGTAAAATTTAGCATTTTTGCGTATATTACATAGATTTAATAATATTAACGTGGGTTTTTTAAATATTTCAAAAATAAAAAAGAAAATTAATAAGAAAATTCATATACATTTTTGGACAGGCTCTAAAAGATATTGATGAAGGCATCTCAATAAATGTAATCAAGCTTAATAACCTGCGGTATGCAAAATATAAAATAGTGTTTTCCAATACCATAGAAGGGCTGCAAAACTTAATGAACAAAATAACGGAAACAAGTAAAAAATATTGACTGGAGTTAAACACTAGCAAAACCAAGCTACTGATCATTAGTAAGGAAAATATAACTGGAGCAAATCTGTATGTGAACCAAATGAGAATTGAACGTGTCTTACAATACAACTACATGGGACCTATAATCAATGAGTCGTGGGACAATACCCGAGATTAAATGTCGCATTGGAAAGGCCAAAAGTGCATTCTTGACTATGAGCTCTGTATTCAAGAGCCATAACTTCACCCTTAAAACAAAAATAACGCTTCTTAACATAATGTTATGTGTACTCTGTGCTTCTATACGGAGTAGAAACGTGGACTTTTGAGCTATGGTTATACAGAAAGATCCTGAAGATATCATGGACAGACAAAGTCACCAATGAAGAAGTACTGCAGAGGATGAACATAACCGCGGATTTGGTCAACATCGTGAAGGGCCGTAAGCTGCACTACTTGGGACATATAATGAGAAATCAAGACAGCTATTTCGTATAGCAACCAACAAAGTTATCATAGCCAGAATGATCGCCAACGTTCGGAACGGACAGGCACCCTAAGAAGAAGAATATTTTCAAGATCTTTTCGTCATTGTCATCGCTATATTTTCTATTTACTTTTTCATTCACACCAAATAGCTTTACCTCATATCTAGGATATAATCTAGTTATACCTTTTCCTTTTTTTGTACTAGTAGACTTTTTCCATCGCTTATTAATATTACCCGTAAACTAAACCTAAATGTCTATCACACAGCACTTTGATATATAATATAATTGAAACAAAGATACTTATAATGCTGTTTATCATGTTAAAATAATGCAGTTCCTTTTTATTATCTCTTGTCTTATTTTATTAATTTTTTGTTAAAAGTACAAACAAATATGAGTTATAGTAATATATCGGCGTCTTATAAATATAATCCTTCAAAGCGAGTATTTATGTTTTCGAAAATAACATGGGTTATTTGCCGGACGCACCCACAATATTGAGAAATCGCATCGCAGTATGTAATGAGCTATTTTCATTTTGATGAACATCGATCACATTGACCTACTTCCAATTTGGTCTGTGGTGTGGCGATTTTATAATCGAGTTGCAGACTTACCTTGATTCATACGATTTAAAGAATACGTATCGATAAAGACAGTAGTTTATATCGATTGTCGGCGGAACATTTAAATTTTTCTTACAATTTTACAAACATTTATGGTTTTTCAGTTTTGTGCATAGAATCCTTCAAACCCTTGTCGTAATTATATTACTATTTTATGAAGATAAAATAAAAAGTATGAGTAGATGTGAATGTAGCAAGTAAAATAGAAGAAAATACTGCCATAATGGAAAAATAGGCAGTTGAAAAAGCGTGAAAAACAGAATCGAAGTAATAAATATAAATATAGTTCTGAAGCTATTTTCTTGTGACATCTTAAACCAATTAGCATGTGATTAAGACTCCAAAAAGACAACCATATGCCATGATAACAGTAAAATTCTCATCTTAGAGATGCCATAGAGATTCCATAGTAAACCATGAGGAAAAAAACAGAAACAAAACCTTCTGTGTTCATGTTCCTATGCGTGTTTACATACTTGAGATCTATCAAATTCTCTATTTTTAATATAAGATTGATGTTCACTTATTCTAACATTTAATGGTCTTGATGTTTCACCTAAATAAAAATGATCGTATTCATACGGTATTTTATAAATACAGTTCTTTGTTCTTTCTTGTTCATTGTTAGGTTTAGTTTTAGATAAAATAGATCTCAATGTGTTTGTTGTTTTAAATGTTGTTGATATGTTGGATTTATTTCCTATATTTTTAAGTTTTTCTGATAATCCTTTCATGTAAGGTATTTTTATTTTCCTCGCATTATTGCTTGTGTATGCTGTAGGATCTCATTCTAAGTTGTTCTGTTTCATTCGGTCGATTTTTGAATCCTTATTTATAAACGATAAAGGCTAATAATTTTTTAATAAAACATGTTTACAAATTTTTCTCCTCTAGAAACGGCTTTGGTTAGAACTAATTTTGGCTCTATTGTATAAAGATAATAGTATATAGATCTAATATACATATACTAATACATATACATATACATATCTAATATACATATACATAATGTATAGATAAAAGTATAAAGATCTTTTTAATTTTGATGTTGTGATTTAGATATTTGTTGTTGTGTGTTGATTTTCTATACACCTAAGTCTCATATCCAGTATCGTTCTTAGAGATTAAAACATCCAGGAAAGGTAGTGTTTTATTATTATCCTTTTCCATGGTAAATGTTATTGTCTCTTCTTTATTGTTTATATCATTCAGGAACGTGTCCAACAACTCTAATTCATGAGGCTATATTAAGAATACATTATTTACATATCTCCACCATACTGTGGGTTTTAAATTTTGTTTAGAAATAATATTTGTTTCAAAATCTTCCATAAATATATCGGCTATAAATGAAGATAAACTAGAGTCCATTGCTAGACCAAAACTTTGTTGTTTATAGAGTTTATTATTTATGTAATTTAAAATAAGTATCAGTACACAATGTCAATAACTCCATTATAGTTGATATATTTAGTCTTGCTCTAGTTGCCAATATATCATTATTCTCTAATTTTGTTTTGATTATATTTAAAGTCTTATCTAATAGCACATTTGTAAATAAATCAACTATTTACATCAAAACTTGTCCCTTGTCTGCTGGTAGGATAATTATAGAGTCGTTATTTTTTAAAGTTTTTACCGGCTTTAGTTCCTCTTTAATTATATTTTGTTTAATTCTATTAGACCTTTCCAACTTAATTTTACGTAACAATCTATATTCTTCTTTTTCGCCGGTTATTAAATATTGAGATATATTCTCCACTGAGCTATTTATGTCTAATTTTGTAATAGATGAATAAAAGTAACAGCAAAGATTAGATCCTATGACAGTGTTAAACCTATAGATGTCTATTGACAGATTTACAGCTGTAGCTAATATGTCATTATTTCCATTTAGGCTTTCTAAAGTATGTATACTGTTTTGTTATAAAAGAATACTAAATTTATTTAAATGTATATTTCTTTGTTTCTCATATTTAGTATCATATATTGTATGTAAACTAAAAATAATTCGATCAAACTCAGAATTTGATATCACATTAAAAAGCAAATCTTCAATATTTACGATGTTTTGTTAAAAAAAAAAATAAATTATGGCTTATTCCCAATTAAAATAGTAATGAAAAATAAAAGAAAATTAAAAACCAAAAAGAACGAATAAATCTATATAAATAATTAGCTGTCAACAGAAGAAAGAATTAACCACAAAGAAATTAAAAGTAAGGCTATGGCAGAGAGACAAAAAATAACAAAATAGGATACCAGAAACTAATCATAGACGGATTAATATGGATATGAAAGTAATAACACACTAAATTTGTAAAAGAGAAAAATGTAAAACAAAAAAAAAACAGTAGCACTACTAAAACAGGCTAAAATAACGAAGGTGACTTGGCAAAGTAAAGGTACACGAGATGAACAAAGTGTACAGAGTATTAATACCAACAAAGCAATAAACGAATATAAAATATATTAGTAGGGACATGAAAGACATAGTTCTACCAATTTTCCGCAGCAAGATGAATCGCTATGCAACTTTTTGCATTTGATTTGGGAACGTGTTAGGAAAGTTAGTGAACAAAATTCATGGTGGTAAAATGAAAATTTCATTTTGTACATAAAGAAAATGCATTTACATGTTTATTTTTAGTCCAAATCTTTCACTTACTTTATTCATTAGCTGTTCGAAACTTTTTAGACTGTCTGCAAAAATACCGGTGCAATCCGCATTTTTTTAAGTCATTCTCTCTATTCAGATTGCCGAATATAGGCCTCTCTTAATTCCTAATTCTCGCCATTCATCTCTGTTGTTTGTGTCATCCGCATATCGTATGTTATTTAGACATTCTCCAATAAGAAGTATTCCATGTTCGCAATTTTTCAAGGCTTTACTAAATATTTCCTTTGAATATAGATTAAACAATAAAAGTCAAAATATACCTAACCTGAATGTGTGGTGAATCTGAATTGCTTCCATCGGTTCTTGGACTTGGGAGTTAAACTGTGTCAAATGCTTTTTGATAGTCTACGAAGCCGGTGTAGATATCGTAAATCATATATCTTATGTTCTTAACGTGTCACAGAATCTGGATTGCTTATATCGGTTCATGGACTTGGGATTTGAACTGTGTCGAATGCTTTTTGATATTCCACGAAGCAGGTGTAGATATCGCAAGTCATTCATACATCTTAAGTTCGTATTTTTATACGAACGTATATACCTATGTTCCTCTTATATAGGTAAAAATAAATTACGAGGAAAGAAAATTAAAATACTTAGTGGATGAAAGAAAAAAAATAAATTCAAGATAGTAGCACTACAATAAACCAAACAACTAGGCAAAACTCAATGGAAATAAATTATTATTTTATTTAAAAAATCCTTTAAAAAATGTAAAAAATCACAGAACGTTTTCGGAATAACCCTTTATGCGTAAAAACCCTTTAAATGTTATTACATTAACTTTCAGTTACATTTTTTATAATTAAAAACTATTATGTTTAAGTTACAAAAGAAATTGATTACATGGCAACCTAAGACTCCACTGAGGTTGCTAGTCCGTAGACGAAGTGTCTGTGAGGACTGATGTGGAGGTGTCTCAACATTTTTGTTTTTTTCGATCAACTCGAAAACGATCAACTTTAGAGAAAACTTACAATAGATCTTTTTTATTCATAATGATTCAAGAAACCTAAACAAAATGAACCTATTGAACCGCGCATGGCAGAGTGGGGCGCTTATTTGTACCTTAGATCTTGCCCATCCTGTCATAAGCGCTTAATTGAAGATTAAAAAGAAAATGTTTTAAAATTAAACAAGCCCAAAATACTTATCGGGAGATGATAGAACAAGGTTTGAACTTGAATTTAGGTCCTTGGTGAATTCAAAAATTATATTTGTTAGTTATGTTTTTGAGTCTTGAAAATCGTAACATTGCGTATTTTTCAGTTTTAAACTGTTTATAATTTGAAAAGGATTAAGTTTACAGAAAAATTACAGGAGACTTATTTTGTCCAGAATGGTCCAAAAAATTTATAACAAATTGTCTGAATGGAAAAAAATAATTTTTACAATTTGTTTAAAAAAATTGTTTAAAAAAATTTGAACAACTTTTCTCCTGGTCGACCTCTTAAACCTTATTTTGGGGTATTCAATAAAAATGATTATGCAAAAAATCCCATGGGAATATTTTTCCGAACTAACCCGAGCTTTTCGCCTTGTCTATAAATGTACGGTAATAAATTAAAACAAACTAAATAGATAGATATATAGATGGTTTATTGGTCATAAATTAATACAAAAGTATTTTATACAAGCCAAAAAAAAAAAATAAAAATATATGTCAATATAGTTAATATACACATAAATATAAACACAAAACATAGATACAGTGTTTTAGATTATACTGTTGAGAATTAAAACAAATTAAAATCGGAAGTAAAATACTTCTCATATGTAAAAAAGCCATTCAGTATAAGGTAACTCTTAATTTTTGCCTTAAACTGATGAAAATTAAGAGCTTTTATTCTAGCTGGCACTAAGTTGTAGAATTTTATGGCTAAATACCTTGAACCAATTTTGTATCTCTCAAGACGGCTAAATTCTGGTATAAGATTATTGTTAAATCTGGTGGGATAATTGGTGGAAAATCTACATGCGCATTGTATTGGCTAAGATTTTGTTTAATGTGCAACAGATACTGCATAATGTATACACAAGGTAAATTCAAAATTGTTAAAGCTCTAAAGGAGTTTCTACAGTCTGCTCTATAAGATAGCCCAGAGATAATACGAACACACTTTCTTTGTCGTGCAAACACTTTATCAATATGACAAGAGTGATCCCAGCAAAGAATAGCATATGTCAGATGAGAAAGAAAATTAGTATGATAAGCTGTTAAAATAGTTTCCCTGGAAGTCACTTGTACAAGGTTCCTGAAGAGGAAAAGTTGTCGGGAAAGCTTTTTCAATAGATTAACTATATATTATTCCCAGGTTAATCCTGCATCCAAATATATCCCCAGAAACTTCGCTCCGGTTACACATTGTGGTAGAGCAACGTTTTCAACACAAGTGTTATTTTTTAGAGTAAAATTAACACTTTGTGATTAACAGTTGTTCAAAGAGAGACGGTTAGTTAAAAACCAATTGAATAAGTTTTTTTCAGATGTTTGGTGATCAAGGGTGTCGAAGTCAGAAGGGTGATAGCTTGCATAGAAAGTAGTGTCATCAGCAAATAAAATAGTGTTAACTGTTTCATTTTGAGAGTAAACTAGATCATTAATATAGATAAGAAATAATACTGGACCCAAAACCGAGCCTTGAGAGACACCAAACAACAGACATTGTTTTTGATAATCACATTGGTTAAAGTGAACACATTGATCACGATTTGATAGATATGAATCAATTAGTTGAATAGCATCACTATGAAAATTATAATGAGGAAGTTTTCTAATCAGAATACTATGTGTGACACAATCGAAAGCCTTAGTAAGATCTAAAAACGATTCAAGAGTATCAAGATATTTCTCAAACAGTTCCAAAATATTGCTAGTGAAATGATCAATAGCTAAAGTTGTTGTTTTTTTTTTTTCGGAATCCGTACTGATTTATGGCAAACAGTTTATTAGAGTCAAAATGTAGATTAATTTGATTTTTTAAAATTCGTTCATAAACTTTTGATAAGATGGGCAACAAAGATATAGTCCATTCATTAGAGATTTTACCTCTAAAAATTATACGAACAAGCTGAATTTTACTGAGAATGTTAATTTACCACTCGTACCCCTCGGCTTCCCCCTAAACCCGCCACCGTAGGGGCAAAATCGATTTATAAAGAATCTGTATGCTGTGGAAAAAAAATTTTTAAATAACAAAATGTAGCTCAGATAATTTTAAATAAAAACGTTCATTAGCAATTTTTTCCTAGAATAAACTGTTCTCCCAGAAACAACGGTTGAAGCGACCGGCGATGTTGAAAGTCAGTTACACGCGCGAAATAAAATGATCATGGTGTCATATCGACAAAAATCAACATGAGTTTTAAACGTAAAGAGTGCAGCTTTTGTATGAAATCTTTGTATTTTGACGTAAATAAAGTAAGTTTCTATAAATCTGTTCAGTAAATAAACATTGCGCAATTTCTGCCATTTTTTACGATTCTAATGAGATCAATGAAATTTGTCGTGGTGAAATTTTCATTTTTACAGCCTAGTCTTGGACTTGGTCTAGCCTAGGTGGAATTTGTAGCTGATGTCTTGTTTCAGAAAACTTAATTGTCTAATCGAAAAGAAGCAGTTTTAAATATTTTAGATCGTTCGTAATGAAAAATTTTAAATTCGACATTTTTAGGCATATTTAAAATGCCTCACATTGTGTCAAAACTGAAAGCGAAAGTATCATGCTGTGTGTTTCGAAGATTAGACTCTAAAAATGAAAATTCCATATCAACCAGTCAATGAAAGTTATACATCTTATTGATCTCATGAGAATTGTAAAAAATAGCAAAAATCATTCAACGTTTATTTATTTAACATCTTTATAAAAACTAACTTTATTTACGGCAAAATACAAATATTGCATATAAAAGCTGCATTCTTCACTTTTAAAACGCAATTTGATTTTTGTCAATACACACTCTTATCAAAGAAATCGAGTTTTTACCGTCGAGTAATACAAATTTTATTTAAAATTTATTTCGCGCGTGTAAATGATATTCAAAACCGTCGTCACTTCAAGCGTTGTTTCTCAGAGAACAGTTTTTTTCTACACAAAAAGTGCTAAAAACCGTTTGTCCCAGCTACATTTTTTATTTGAAAAATGGGTTCTCTACGGTTTACACATTCTTGGTAAATCGATTTTTTCCGTTCCTCCCTCCCTACTAGCAGGGGCCTAAACTTTATTGTATCTGTTTTAGGGTCCCAAAATTGACATTCGTAGCAAAATTCAGCTTGTTTGTATGATTTTTATCTATACTATATAGGTATTTATATAGAATTTAACTATATTTAGGTTAATGGTAGCTAATTTGTAATAAATTCCTTCTTCTAATGTTCTATCCATTGCATACGTTAGCTATTAACATTCCGAATCTTATTTTATTAACGATTAATCTAAAAAGCTCTATAGATATCAGACCAAACCACTTGCTTAGTTTTGCTTTCATGAGTTTCTTTATATCCCAGAACCTCTTCTGCCATTTACTTTTCCTTGAAGGACAAGTTGCAAGAAGCGATATTTGTGACGTCTCGTCAAATGATCAAAGTATTCCCGCTTTCTCTTGTTCACTGTAAAAGTACTTTCTTGTTGCTAGCTGGTTTTTCGCGAACACTTTTTTATTAGTAATGTGATCTGTCCAGAATATTTGGGGAATTCGTCGATATATCCAGGCTTTTAAGGTTGATAGTCGTTCTGCCATAATCTATGAACATATACCAATTATTATAGAACGAATTTTCACAACGATGAAATTTGGTGTTATAAGTATATAAGCAGTGCCTTTCGAAACCCGACTCGTAATCTCTTATTTCCATTGGTGTACGATTCTGGGGATTTATATTATTTTTAGTAGTACTGACCGATGCAAACTATACTTACCAATCTTTCATCAGCTAGGTAAACGCCATACCACCAGCAACAAGAATATTATCTTTGGATCATTTCTTTTGAACAATGATTAAAAAAAAAAGTTTTACGGGGTCGAATAAAACTTATCGCTCAAAACTAATTGCTTATTAAAAAATGATATCACTGTTTACCGAATCATGACATCATATCTCGTTTATATTATTGACGTAAAGGGTTCTGCACAAAAAAATTGTAGTTAAATTACTCCATAATTTGATATCCACACATTTTATAAAGTGGAGACCTAATAATACTATAACTTTTAGATGTTACACAAACAATTTAAAAAAAGTTAGTAAACATATTCGTATTTTTTTATTCATTAAATTAGTTTTCGGAATTACGTGAGATTAAATTACGTGAGAAATCTGTAACTATATTAGATAGCAGGCATCAAAAAGTTAACAAGTGTCAATGCAATATTCAATAATGCCCTTTCTTAATTGATGAACACTTGAAAATCTCCAGCTGATAATGATCACAGAATTGTGAGGAACCAGATAGACTTCGATAAACAGAAAGTATCGAAATAAGATTGTATCCTATAAAACACAGAATTGTGAGGAACCAGACTGACTTCGTTAAAATAAACACGAAATATCGCAATAACATATGGAAAATTAATAAGATGCTGTAGAGATGGTATGAAGATACAACTGTAAAAAAACAACTATCAGTAAGAACGACGTTGCCAACAAACCATTTAATGTTAACAATGTAGCTGAGACAATAATGACATACTTGGATACTCCTTCAATAAAGACTAGGATGAGAGAAATAAAAAATAAGATACGATAAGGCACATTCAATAAGATGCGTAAAGTGATATGTAATCTCTTTCTCAATATCCATACTCGAATAAGGATTCTGAGATGCTAGGTACTTTGGAGCAGAAGCGTGGACTCTTACAGACACCCCATGTAAACTCATAAATGCATTTTAAGATGTGATTATCGACGCTTTAAATCCATGATCATATATCTGATAAAACCATCTTACAATGCATCGTCATAATTTATTCAGAGAAAAGATACAGTTTAATGCCTTTCTTGTCTTATTTTTTATAAAGGAAAATACTAGTATAAAGATGGGATGCCAACATTTTCTTTACTAAAAAATGAAGAGAATGTGAAAAACATAACTGAATCAGTTACTGTCATTTATTTAACGTATTTCAAGTACTTTAAAACAATCGTTTTTCCAAAATTGAAAAGCAATATTTCTTATATAACGTAGGTACAACTGTAGAAAAGAATTGGGTCTATACCAAAATCCCTACGGTGTAGTGATATTAGGAGGATTTGTAAGTAAAGATCTATAAGAGTTTACATTTTCGGAGATTATAGTTGTTGCCATTAGATGTCTCTTTTATTAATCTGGAAAAATCAAGGAGAATTCTGCAAGTGATTGAGAAGATCACGGGATTCAATGAAGGCAAATGTGATCATAAAGTCATGTTATTCGACTAAAATATTCAACCTGATCTATATAATTAAAGATTATTTAGGGAACAACCATTCAAAGCTAGAAGAGTCACAAAACCCAAATTTTTTAGGAGACATAAAAATCGATTTTTAGTTAAGATATATTATTTTTTTAAAATCTGTTTTTACTAAATTTCTTCTAAATCGGTATTTTATACAGATGTATTAAAATATTTTTTTATTAACCAAAAAAAGTGTTTTTATTTGAATATACCTGATTTTGAATGATTGGTTTTAACATGTCTATTTTTGAATGGATGGTAAAGTGGACATATCTGCAGTTGGACCTTCATTGATAGAATTACAAATTCATGTTCTTCAGTATCTATGTTTTTAATTCATATGCATTCATTGAGCTGTTTCCCTAATATCATGCCCTTATAAAACTTTAACACTGACAACGATTGCCATTGAATGCTATCACCTGTATTGAACTGTTTTTATAGTAAACTTAAATTATTTATAACTATCATACATTTGTCCCAATTTCTTCACCACTCTAACTGCCGAATATATATTTTCATATTCTTCTTTAGTTAAAACAGTACTTTTTTAAGTAACCTTTAGGCTTTACCAAACACGCGGTCAGCTGAGACCAAAAAGTCATTTAGTAACCAGAAGAATAATGTATGGATACTGAAAGGCGTTCTTATTTTGTCCTGGACATAGATTCAGCAAGAAGACGTACACTTTCGAAAGGCATATTCGAAATATTTGAGTCCATGTTTTCAGCAAGATAGAAGGCATTTATTCTTGTCAAAATATTCTTACTTGTACTTGAAGGTTTAGAGATTATAAAGCTTTTTTAGAATTGCAATGCATTGAGTACCTACTTTTTAAAAAATAAATTCTCAAAAATCTTTGTTCGACAAAAATTGTAATTCTCGAAAAGAAAGCATTTTTAAATACAGAGAAAAGTGTTTACTTCGATGAGATAATCATAAAAAATTGATTCTGAAGCGATTTGGTAAAATTGCTTTTTTTTAATATAACTTAATATTATTTGTTAATAGCAATTGCCGGCCCACTTGGAAAAGTTACAGAAAGGAACTTTGAAAAATGTATAAAATCGAATAAAAAAGGTTTGGTTTATTAGAAATGCAAAAAAAGTAGTCGTATATTGCTAGCGTTTTTAAGTCACTGCACGCCTATTATTTTTGGGTGATAATTTAAGTGATATTAGTACATACCTATTTTTGTTAATTAGCTATCAATTTTTGCAAATGAAAAGTCTCATGCATCTTATAATCAATAAAATACGGTCTTGTCAATTTTATAGAAACCAAAATAAAGTTATTTTTTTTATTTTCAGATTCTTGGCATTGTCACTGTCGGAATCGTAGGTTACTATATCCATAGATATGGAAAATATGTCAACACACCCGAAATATTCTTCCTACTTATGGCTGTGACATTCCTTATAGGAACGTTCCTACTATTAACATCATGTTTGATATCCATTTCCACTGCATCTATCATCTCTAAAACAATATACGTAAGTTTTATATACATATATACAAGTTGTGAGTAGTATAAAATAAATGCGTTTATATGAGCAGCACACCAAGTATTGTTAACTGAAAACGCAATATTATTTACTATTTTTATTGGGAATTAACCATAATTTAAGTTTAAAATACATTTATTTTGACGTTGATTTCCACTTCGGAAGTTGTTCTCGATACAAATTTAAACTGAAACTTGTGGTTAATTCAAAATAAAAATAGCAAATAGTATTAAAATATCACAAAAAAAATTGGCTTCACAACCATATGAAGACGTAGTAAATACAATTATACTACATGCTAATATAGAAAGAATAGAGAAAAATAAATTAAGCATAAGTACTGTATTTACAATTTTTTTACAAATTGTTATTTGACCAATTTTTTATTGTTGAAATCACTGGTAGCCCAGTCTGGTGATGCAAAAATCATCGATTTCACGGCAAAATTTTTCGCAGATATCTGAAGCTTTTAAGACATAGATGGGGGTTACTAGTTGACGAATAGATGAAAAAGTACTCGTATTTTTACCTCGTGTTTTTTTTAATCATAATTTATGGTCACAATTTGAGTTTTTGTCCACAAGTTTTTTTCCCTTATATTTTATAAACTATATTTATATAATTTTTTTATATCAAGAATATCTTTATTTCCCGTTTTTTAAATTAAAATTTTTAAATAATTTACGGAGAATTTACAGAGATTTGCAGAAAAGCAGTTTTTTTGCACTAATTTATAAATTTTATTAATTTTTTTATTCACAAAATAAAATGTTATTAATATACCATGCGGTCCATATGTATGGAATAAATTCATTTTTAGCGTTATTAAGTACTATGTGAAAAAAACCTGGAAAAGGTCGATTTTTATTCTTAAACTGACAATTTACAGTATGAAAATAATATCACCCTCCAGCACCCCCTTTGAATTATAAGCACCCCCTCAAAAATTTTAAATAGCAAAGGGGGTCGTGTAGCACCTTGTAAGAAAGGGATTTTAGTCCTCTGTTCAGTAATATTACGTTTTTTAAGTTTGGTGCATAATAACCTAGAAAATTGATTTTTAAAATGTAAAACTTTGATAATATGTTTTCCACAAAACTTTAGGTTGAATGAAGATAATAATGTAACATAATATTAAGAATGTATTTTTCAATGTACTTTACAATTAAATTAAATGTTCAAAATGACCACTATTCACTTTTTGACAATACCCGAGGCGATTTTGGAATTCTCGTACAACATTTTGTACGACTCCGGAGTTATTTTGTTAATTTCTTCAGTTATCCCAACTTTTCAATCAGCAATACTGTTTGGTCTAGTAAATTATACTTTAGATTTTAAATAACCATAAGAAGTAATCGAGAGGAGTCAAATCGGGGATCTAGCCGGCCATTCGATTGTTCAACGTCTTCCAATCCACCTATTGGAAAAAACCTTGTTTAAATAATTTCTAATTATAAGTATAAAATGCGGTAGAGCTCCATCTTGTTGGTAGTAAAAAGGTAGTAAAAAGGTCCATTAGGAAAAAATCTTCGTAATGTAGGCACTAAAAAGGTAATCAAAAAATCTAGATAAACCTCATCATCAACTGCGCCCTCAAAAAAATAAGGACCAATAATTGTATTCTTAATAATACCAGCCCAATCGTTAATTTTTTAGGATATTGCGTGTGAGTCTCACACACTCAGTGAGGATTTTCTCTGCTCCAATATCTACAGTTCGGTTTGTTAACCCTTCCGTTTAAATGAAACGTCGCTTAATCAGAAAAAAACTATTTTGTTTATGAACTGCAAATCTGCATTCATTCTGTCCATCATCATTTCACAGAATTCTTGCCTTCTATCAGGATCATCTTCATTTAACTCCTGAACCAACTGAACTCTGTAAGGGTGGTATTTTTCTTTATGTAAAACTCTCAAAATAGATGATTTACTTACATCATTTATGGCGGCAAGTTCTCGAGTTGTCTTATGCGGATTTTCCTCAATCTCTAGAAGTACATCTAACTTTTTTTCATCAATAAATTTATTATTTCTACCTGGTTTTTCAATATTTTTTACATGTCCAGTATAACGAAAGTTCTTCGCAATTGTGCTAACTGTAGACTACGAAACTTGTTGACCAGGGTATTTATTATTAACTTTCACAAACCTCCTTTTGAGCTCTTGTTTTATTACCACAACCAATCATAGTTAAAATGTCTATTCTTTTAGTCTCGGACACATGAGCCATAATTAAATTTAATACGCGCACAAATATTATACTCAGGTCTTCTAGTAACCTTAAATACCAAAATGACAACAGCCTACTAGATTTATATCAATTGTTTATTTGGCTTTTTGACTAACATTTTATTATCTTTAAAGTTTTTTCCCTAACATTTAGCAGAACAGATACGAAAATACCTGATTTTTTCTAAAGTATATTTTAATAGACCAGGCAATATTGCTGATATAAAAGTTAGGATAACAGAAGAAATTAACAAAATAACTCCTGAGGTCATACAAAATGTTGTATGAGAATTCCAAAATCGTCTCGGTTATTGTCAAGAAATGAATAATAGTGGTCAAGTTGAACATTTAATTTAATATTGTAAAAATTAATTTTGTAAGTTATAATTTCACAAACTCAAAAAACTTTTCATTGATGAACAGAGGACTAAAATCCCTTTCTAACAAGGTGCTACACGACCCCCTTTGCTATTTAAAATTTTCGAGGGGGTGCTTCTAATTCAAAGGGGGTGCTGGAGGGGATATTATCTTCATACTGTAAATTGTCAATTTAAGACTAAAAATCGACCTGTTTCAGGTTTTTTTCACATAGTACATAATAACGCTAAAAATGAATTTATTGAGACCACATGGTATTTGAATATCGAGGAATTACCCTCTTTTAAATTTGTTCGAAATTTTTCACCGATCAGTCAAATTTAAATCGGTTTAAAAGTTATTTAATTTATTTATCCCTGAGACTAAATATTTAAACTATTGAACTTGCTCTATTAGTGATGCTAGACACATTAAGCAAGTTTCATAGGATTCTTTAAGACTTAAACTATCTCAGAAGTTAAATGCATATTGCGTTTTCATCGAAATTATTTACAAAATAAACGATTAAAAAAGGGGTATGTTTTTGTACTTATAAACAATTGTAATAACTTGTATATTTTTTAAGCTACAATCTTTTACGTACCACCATTGGATAGCTGGTAAAAAAACTCATATTTAAAAAAACATTATAGAACCAATATTAACAAAGTTGGGGGCTATTTTGACGAAATTTTGGAGCGTGGCAGCTGCTACTTATCCCTATGTATCCCTAAAATCACATCAAAAAAAACCTATGACCAATAGGAATAAAGTTAGGGACTATTTTTTAAAAAATCATGTGTCTATTGTTTATAAACATTAAGAAGTAAAATTTGCACAAATTTTGAATGAAAATGTAAACTTTATATTGAAACATAGCTATAAAATTCATCCAATTTTTCGAAACTTACAGCACTCAAAATGAAGGTACTTACGAAAGATCGACATAGGAAAGTGGAGGGGATAACTGTTTCAGTTCCTTTTTTTTTTTCGATATCGGAACTTCAAATTAACACACGTAAGAAAAATTTACATTATCTCGGCTTCCATTGCAGCTGCAGCCTCTTTTTTAATTTGGGGTAGCCCGTCAAAATATGAATAACTACATAGTTTTCACTGGCCGGGAAATATGGACAATTCGGAAAAATTGAGTCCATTTGAAATTCACCGTAAAAACTTACTTTTTTTAATTTGGCTGAAATAATCTGTCGCAGTATTAACAATGATGACATAATTTTCACTCCCTCCGGAAATTTCGGAAAATCCCGGAAAAGCAACGTATATTTTTTTTATTTTGTATCAATGATGTAATAATACTTATATATTTTATAAATTAAATTTCAGTTTTTTACACATTAAATTATTATATTCCTTCCTATTAATTATAATTATTTATATTATTATATTATTATTTACTACATTATATATATATATACTAGTATATATATATATATATATATATATATATAATATATATATATATATATATATATATATATATATATATATATACGACGATCTATATGTTTATACGACACGAGTAAAGACTCTCATAAATCAGGGATCGGAAATACTTTTACCCATTACTGTGTCAGAAGTACGAGCAGCTTTAAAGGAAATGAAGAACCATCGATCGCCTGGTGAGGATGGACTCGTTATCGCGGCAATAAAAGCAGGTGAAGAAATTTTATTAAAATCAGTAAGCGAACTGTTTACTAAATGCTTACATGCGGGTACGATTCCAAAAGACTGGAACAATGCAGTAATAGTCTTGTTACACAAAAAAGACGACATTACTAAATTAGAAAATTATAGACCCATCAGCCTCTTGACACATATGTACAAACTCTTTATGAAAATCTTAACAAAGAGGCTAACACCTAAACTTGATTTCTATCAGCCCAAAGAACAGGCAGGCTTCAGGGCAGGATATGGCACAAATGACCATTTGCATACCATAAAGATCTTAATAGAAAAGTGCATCGAGTACAACATACCACTGGTTCTTGCATTTGTCGATTACGAGAAGGCTTTTGATTCTGTAGAGTTTGAAACAATACTGGAAGCTCTAGATCAAACACGAATAGATTACAGGTATACGACACTAATCAAAAACATCTATCAGAACGCTACATCAAGTATACGACTGCACGATGACACAGAAAAATTCAGCTTAGGTCGAGGAGTTAGACAAGGAGACAATATTTCACCAAAATTTTTCACGGCAGCTCTAGAGTCAATATTTAAGGGTACTCAATGGCAAGATATGGGCATCAATATAGATGGAGAAAGATTAAATCACCTAAGGTTTGCAGATGATGTTGTATTAATCGCAGATAACTTACAAGATACAGTTTCTATGATGCATTCGCTTAAAAGTCTGTCTGAAAGAGCAGGATTAAAGATAAACTTTGAGAAAACTAAAATTATAACAAATCTCGTAATGAGTGGAAATATAACTATTGACAATAATACCATACAACAAACAGACACTTACAAATATCTGGGACAAACGAAATCCAAATAAGCAGAGACAGTCAAACACATGAAATACAGAGGCGATTAGGTCTAACATGGGCAGCATTTGGTAAATTAAGCCATATTCTAAAAAGTTCAATTCCCATGTGTCTCAAGCGAAAGGTTTATAACCAATGTGTTTTACCTGTACAAACTTATGGAGCAGAGACTTTAACACTCACGCAAAATTCTGCGAATAAACTTAGAGTTACACAACGAGCCATGTAACGTGCAATGCTGAACGTGAGCCCTCGAGACCACATAACAAACCAACAAATCAGGCGAAGATCAGGAGTTCAAGGCGTCATCGAAAGAACCACGACGCTTAAGTGGAACTGGCAGGGCACTTAGCCAGAACACAAGATGGACGGTGGACAAGACGTATTATGGAATGGAGGCCCAGAAATTATAAAAGAAGCCGAGGACGACTACCGAACAGATGGACCGATGACATTAAACGTGTAGCGGGAAACTGGCTACAAGCGGCCCAGTGTAGAGAACACTGGAAAGAACTGAGGGAGGCCTATGTCCAGCAGTGGACGCGATTGGCTGAATGATGATGATAATGATATGTTTATATATGTGTATAGGTATATGTACAGTACGAGGCCGGTAAACACGTTTATTTATGGTTTTAGATCTCAATATATCCAAAGGGAGAAAGGTCATCTATATAATAGAAAACCGGTAATATAATATCTTAGTATGCGTAAAAAGGACGGGATAAGTAGCAGCTGCCACGCTCCAAAATTTCGTCAAAATAGCCCCTAACTTTGTTAATATTGGTCATATAATGTTTTTTTAAATATGAGTTTTTTTACCAGCTATCCAATGGTTGTACGTACAAGTCTGTAGCTTAAAAAATATAGAAGTTATTACAATTGTTTATAAGTAAAAAACATACCACTTTTTCAAACGTTTATTTTGTAAATAATTTCGATGAAAACGCAATATGCATTTAACTTCTGAGACAGTTTAATCCTATGAAATTTGCTAAATGTGTCTAGCATCCTTAATAGAGCAAGTTCAATAGTTTAAATATTTAGCCTCAGGGATAAATAAATTAAATAACTTTTAAACCGATTTTTTATTTATTATTGAGTTAATGTCTCGACACTTTAAACCGATTAAAATTTGACCGATCGGTGGAAAATTTCGCACAAATTTAAAAGAGGGTAATTCCTCTATATTCAAATATATTAATAACATTTTATTTTGTGAATAAAAGAAATTAATACAATTTATAAATTAGTCCAAAAAAAACTGCTTTTCTGCAAATATCTCCGTAAATTATTTAACAATTTTAATTTAAAAAACGGGAAATAAAGATATTCTTGATATAAAAAAATAATATAAATATTATTTATGTGAAGTATAAGGAAAAAACTTATTTTTTTTTTAACCAGACTGGGCTATGGTGAATGCAAATTGATGAATCCCTAGATGGGAGTATTTTTGTAATAAATAATTAATATTAATAAGTAATAAAAATCTAACTTAATTGGCCAAAAAGAATTGCTTCAAGATTTGATTTTTTCATGGTTCTGAAACACTAATTTTCTTTTATTGAAATGTTATATTACCTCTTATATTTATATTGTTCTGAAGCTATTTTCTTGTGGCATTGTAAATTAATTACTATTTATAACTGGGAATAAGCCACAATTAAAGATAAAAATACGTTTATTGACGTTTCAATTTCCAATTCGGAAATCGTTCTCAAAATACAAACAGTAAATTAAACAAATTTTGTTTTTTGTTACATAGTGAAAAAATTCTTCTAATAATTTAATTTTATCTGACTCATTTATATTGACAATTCAGACATACATTATGCATTTTAAAGTAGACGACTTTAAAATGATATTGCCAATATTGTTGAGTTGCGCTCCTGGGACGACTTTACTTATAAGATAGTTCATTCGATTACATGAAATCAACTTTAACTTGAGAATATCCGTCAGAAAAAATCATACCATGTAATTCGTCTTTAAAAAGACAAACACATGACATGATGACAGTAAAATTCTCCTGTTAGTGATTCCATAGTAAATTATGAGGGAAAAACCAGGAAAAAAACCTCATAATACTATCCCGACATTGTAAGTATTTGTTCGTAAATTTAGTTTACCTTCAACAAACATCAAAATTCTGATTTTATATGTTACGTTATTTAAAAAACATAAATGATGTATCCGCTATATGTTACTGACTTACTAATACTGGTATTTTCTTATTAATAACTTCCTCTTTCAATATTGGTAACCAGATCCTACTACATTCTGCCGAGGAATTTGCGACACAATTGGCCTCATTTAGCATAATTAGAGCCGCTTCTTTGATTTTTCTTTTTTTGCCATCCGTTTCTTTTAGGACTATATTTGAATTATTCCATTGAACCCTATGTTCATTATCTCATGCGTGTTTACATATTTGAGATCTATCAAATTCTCTATTTTTAATATAAAATTAATGTTCAACAAACACGTTGAGATCTATTTTGTCCAAAACCAAACCTAACAATGAACAAGAAAGGACAAAGAATTGTATTTATAAAATACCTTGTGAATGCGATCAGTTTTATTTAGGTGAATCATCAAGGCCATTAAATGTTAGAATAAGTGAACATCAATCTTATATTAAAAATAGAGAATTTGATAGATCTCAAATATGTAAACACGCATGGGATAATGAACATAGGGTTCAATGGAATAATTCAAATATAGTCCTAAAAGAAACGGATGGCAAAAAAAGAAAAATCAAAGAAGCGGCTCTAATTATGCTAAATGAGGCCAATTGTGTCGCAAATTCCTCGGCAGAATGTAGTAGGATCTGGTTACCAATATTGAAAGAGGAAGTTATTAATAAGAAAATACCAGTATTAGTAAGTCAGTAACATATAGCGGATACATCATTTATGTTTTTTTAAATAACGTAACATATAAAATCAGAATTTTGATGTTTGTTGAAGGTAAACTAAATTTACGAACAAATACTTACAATGTCGGGATAGTATTATGAGGTTTTTTTCCTGGCTTTTCCCTCATAATTTACTATGGAATCACTAACAGGAGAATTTTACTGTCATCATGTCATGTGTTTGTCTTTTTAAAGACGAATTACATGGTATGATTTTTTCTGACGGATATTCTCAAGTTAAAGTTGATTTCATGTAATCGAATGAACTATCTTATAAGTAAAGTCGTCCCAGGAGCGCAACTCAACAATATTGGCAATATCATTTTAAAGTCGTCTACTTTAAAATGCATAATGTATGTCTGAATTGTCAATATAAATGAGTCAGATAAAATTAAATTATTAGAAGAATTTTTTCACTATGTAACAAAAAACAAAATTTGTTTAATTTACTGTTTGTATTTTGAGAACGATTTCCGAATTGGAAATTGAAACGTCAATAAAAGTATTTTTATCTTTAATTGTGGCTTATTCTCAGTTATAAATAGTAATTTCTCTTATATTTAATTTGAATAAATGCCTTTAAATTATATATAGGGTTTCGATTTCCAACACAGAAATCTGTTTTAAAATACAAATTAAACAAAGCAATTTGTCTTGTTACTTGTAAATAGAAAAAATTCTTGTAATAGTTTTATTGTATCTGTCTCACTCATAATGACAACTTAGAAACATACGTTAAACATTTTAAATTAGATGACTTTATAATGACATAATTAGTTTTTTGAAGAGTTTTTAGTTGTATTGTAAGTTTAGCCCCTTTTTAGGTGTGTTCGTTAAAGTAGTTGTTGTTTCTATATTTAGGATAGCACTTACGCTTTACTAGACTAACACGTCGTATCAATGTTGCTGATGATTTTGTGTATATATATTTGCGTTTTTAGGGATCTTCCTTTGTTATTACGACTGTTTTCCATCAATTTTTAAACTTCACTTGTTAATGCATCCTCCGTGATGCTGTTAATGCTGTGGAGTATTTTAAAGCCTAACTTTCTCAGAGATTACTGGTTTGATTTTTTGGACACTTTGATGCTCCGGCACCCATATTGAAACACTATTTCTTGTGCCAGTTTGTTAAGGAGATCATTACTTTTTTCCTAGTTTGGATTTGGTAAGTGGGTCTGTATCGCTAATATTATCGCTGGGTGATCGGTACAGATATTTGTTCCATTCATTTTGTTATATTGGTATAGATTGTAAGTGACGAAAGACCAAAAGAAAGGATGCGAAAAAGGTGGGAGCATGAAGTGGCAGCGGACGCGCAAAATTTTCTAAACGTGAGAACCTGGAGAAGATCAGCACGGGACCGGCAAGTTTGGAGACATAGTTTGAAGAAGGCCATGGCTTGATTTGGGCTATAGTGCCGTTGAAGAAAGAGAGAGAGACTGTTAAGTGTTGCGTACTTATCTTCTACTTTTTAGCCTTGTATCGTCCATTTTTGGATATAGCCTCTTGGTCGTCTACTCTTGTATGGTCTCCAATATTGTATTGTAGCGTTCCAACGTTGGTCTTTTTATCTTGCAGTTTGGCCTGCGAAACTTCATTTAAGTTTGGTAATTTTTGTTGTGATGTCCTCGATTTTTGTTTTGATCTTAACCGGTTGTTCTTCTTTCTACCTGACAGGCATATATCTAACATTGCACTTTCTGTTGTGGCTAGTTTATTTATATTCATTCATATTTGCCTTTATTACGGACCAGGTTTGACATCCATATGCCATAACAGGAAGGATGCACTGGTTAGACACTTTTCTGCTTAAGTATTGAGATATTTTGCCGTTCTTAAGTATCCAACTGAGTTTTCCAAGGTTCAGTCTAGAAGGTATTAGATCTTTTAAAAATGACTAGGCTGGTATTTCTGTGCTTATTATTATTTTCATTTGTTTTTTTACTTTATCGATATTTCGGGGTAAAAATGTTTTGACAATTATTTTAACATTTTGGGTCTTTCATTTAGTTTATATATATATATATATATATATATATATATATATATTATATATATATATATATATATATATATATATATATTGTTGATATCATACCGATGTTAATATTATTTTTTGCCAATATTCACATTTTTGTTTTCTGTTTGCTTTGTCGCAAGCTTTTGTTTGTGAAACTTTAATTTTTTAATTGTTTTATAACGTTTTACATAAATAAAATGAAACATTTATCAAAGTTCACGTTCATTTTTAAAATGTCAAGCTGTTATCACCATATGTAGGAAATCCTATATTTATTTATGTTATAAAATAATTACAAAAAAATTTCACAATACATCTTTATTTGCCAAAGAATCATTTTAATTTATTTATATCTTTGATGATTTCATCCTCTTAAAAATTTAATTGCAGTTGCAACAATAAAATATTATGCATCTAAACAAATATTAAAAAAAGTAACCTAGTTAACCTCATAATGTTATTTATGTTTCTTATAAAAATTTATTTCTTCATCTTTGGAGATATCGACATTTCGAAGTATCTAGTCATTCATATTAATTTTATAAATAACTACATAGTTGAAAATTTGAACTTGTAGTTTGATGGTTAAAGTAATGGAAGTTATTATTAAACAAAACAACTTTTTTCAAACATAAGTGTCATAAATTAGATAGGAATAAAATGCAATTTAACAAATCATATTTCATTAAAGAAAAACTAAGGAAGGATTCTTCTAATCGTAGTAATAAACAAAGGCTGTTACAGGGGGAGTTTTCCCTCTTCTATTGTGGAATGTGTTATAGAGAGTTATAGAGGAGTTGATAGCGATGCTGACGACCAGATTATCTTAGCCCACAGCAAATTTAATAGCACAGTCAGAGATACAATACCACAGACATTGACCATCGTTTATTTATTTTATATAGCATATGGATTTTAACAATACTATAACTACACATATACAAATATTTAAATAAAATGAAACTAAATATTAATATCTAATTTACACAACAATCCAATTGCTTCTGGGTAACATTCCACAAAATCCGCAATCGCACTGTGGACCATTCGCACGGCCCCATTTGAACAACGAATCAGCACCTTTACCATGTCCCGTATGGACGCGATTAAGCCTCATCCGGGACAGATTTGATCCAATGAAGCCTTGAATTGTCTGGATATAATCTGATTACATTGTAATTTTCTGGTACTCTTTCGCTAATGCTGCTGTACTGCTTAGATCTGGGGGAGCAATATTACTCAAAATAGGGAGACCTTTTACTGGGGTTACTTAATTCTATTGTTCCAGTAATTATTCTCATGATTTGATTAAGTTGCATATCAATTTTATTAGTATATGCACTATTTAGCCAAACTTATGCACAATATTTTCCCAGTGAAAAAACTAAAGCGATCGCAGATGTCCAAAGTGTATCTGCAGAAGTACCCCAAGTTATTGCAGCAAGTTTTGGTATTATCTTGTTTCTTGTTCTCTGTATACCAGCTGCGTTTGTAAGATGACTTTTGAATGCTAATGTTCTATCAAGTGTGACGCCTAGATATTTGGGGTTGTTGTTATGTTTGAAAGTTTTGTCATTTAGAGTTACATTGAGAGTATCTCCCGCAAGTTGACTCGAAATGTGAAAGAAACAGGTTACAGTTTTGCTTTTATTAGGGCTTAAGCGCCAGGGCAAAGTAGATACCTCCTGTAGTTAGATCTTCGTTTAGAGCTCATTCTCTTAATTCTTTACTTTTATCTTGGAAGCCAATGGCCAGGTTGTCTGCACAAGCGAACTTTTTTAATTTTGTTTCCGATATGTCTGCCGTATAAAGGTTAAATAATAATGGAGCTAGAACTGAGTCTTGTGGTAAGCCGTTGTTAACTTTTTTAACGTTACTCCTTGCATTATTCATATACACCTGAAACAGTCAGTTAGCTAGTAAATTGTTTATTCGCTGGCAAGTTTTAAGGCACATTATGATTTGTATCAATTTATAAATAAGGCTCTCTCTACACACAGTAGTATAGGCAGCTGTTAGGTCTATGAATGTTATGGTAGATTTTTTACGTTCTTCAAAGTCAGCTTCGATAAATATAGTTACTGACAGCACTTGATCACAGCAGCTTCGTCTTCTTCTATTGACTGTAGTTACAGAATGGACTTAAGATGTCGCCCTGTGCCCTTACTGCTTATCACAGACCATACCATGATCTTGAGATGATGCTTTACTCGCTCCACTATGCAATCCTTTTGATATTTTTCACCCACTCGCCTTCGGACAAAGGCCGACTTATCCATGAGTATCTCAACTATATACTCATTGGAGAATCAAACCTGTGAATAAAAAAAAACTATAAGATGATAGTTCATGATTTGAAACTTTGCTTGGCAAGCCTTCTGCGGACTGAACTGGCATCACAGCTTCTCGAACAAGTCCCGTGAGGATTCTTCTTGGCTTTTTTCTACTGTTTAAGAAGATATCCCTCATTTTTATTTTGTTTCTGGGTGTAGTGACACGCTTTCGACCACATTTTTGGGCACGCTGGTAAGTTAGGTGTTTGTTTGTATCAATTTTTTTCTTGATATTGCTCACTGTTAATTGCGCTACTTGGCCTTTTTAATCTATGTAACGTTGGGAAAGCTTTGTATTCAATAAAAGTGTCTTTATCTCCACCATTTTAGACACAGAAACGTCTTTAGCCTTACCCATTATGATTTTCTTCACAAAAATCGAAATGTTTTCAAAATGTCTTTAAAATTAAAACTTATAGTTTTTTGTCACTCACAATCACCACTAATACATTAACAAAACATACTACAAATATAAAACGATACTAATCTTTCAAAAACAATACAAAAACATACAAATTCAGTTGTAAACTCCAAGCGCAAATTCACCACAATGTGTATGTGGTTACGTAATTTGACACAAATGACAGTTCTAGAGCTACAAACGTCAAAAAAGTAAGGTTATTAGTGACAAAATATATTGGCATACCTTAATCATATTGCAGCATATGATTTTATTATAAAATTTTTAAACAAATTTGAAAAACCTAAACTTTTGTGACTGATCATAATAATTTGATCACCCACTGTAATAGAAGAATACCAGGCCTGATTTAAACCAGGTTGGTCTACTATTGACTAGCTATTCAACGTAAAACAAATATAAGCCAACGCCTGGGAACACGATATAGATATATACCAAATCTTTGTAAATTTTAGATAAGCCTATAACAACATAAACAAAGATAAAATATACCTAATTGGACGAAAATTTGGTATATCAAGGAAATTGGTTACGTCCCTATGACTCACACAGAAACGCAAGTGCGAGTTTAAAACCAATTGACAGATCGCTTCCAGATAACTAAGATACTAAAACAGAAAGATAGGCTGGCTTTGACTGTTTAATATATCTAGGTATGTAATCTGTTATAAGAAAAATGTCTGTTAACTTAAAAAATATACAGTTTATTAAGTCTACACAGATTATCACGTATGCAAATAATGTAAACTTGATAAGCCAAACCGTAAGAGACATCACAGAACTGTATGAAGAGCTCGAAGAAAATGCAAAAGAAACATGACTAACCAACAGCGTAGATAAAACCTAATCCCTAATACAAGAAATAAAACAAAGAAATCTGCAAAATTTAACAATACACTATAGACCTGTGTGCACAGATAACTCAGGATGACTGCAGCGGAGAGGAAGAAATACGGAAACGGATAACGCTTGCTGATGAAGCATACTTCTCTCTGTCGCTGGTATTTGGATCCAAAGACAATGATAGGGAAGTAAAATTCAAAACTATAAAACCATCATTCGACAAGAGCAAGGTATGTCGCAGAAACATGGATCATGACAGAAAATAAAAATATCCTTTATTAATACTATGGTGGGTAATTCATTTGTGACTGCATTTTCTACTGTTAGAATCAGAACAAAAACGAGCTCAGTTTGTATTTTGGGACTGGGTATGTTATTTGGCCCTTTGATTTATTTACAATATTTCTAAGATCGGCTCGTATTTTGTTAATAAATCAACAATACTCAAAAAGTTTCCTCGGGAACTTGGATTATCGCTATCTGCCTTTTCTCTGAGGCTAAGAAAAAAAAATGTTAGAGAAATATCAAGGAGTCTAGACAGTATTTGGCGCCAACAAGATTTTTCATTCGTGATCATGAACTCTTGCTCTTCATCGTGTTCATAGTGTTCCATGTAACCGCCATTGTTAATACGTAAGACAATAATTTGGGTAAATGTTAGATGTCTTGTGTGTCTATAGCGTCTACAATATGTGTCCAGTAGTCACAGCCTTCCATAGAAACATTTTGTATTTTTTTAGATGCTTGACTTAAAAGAAGGAATATGATAGATGTACGTTCAGTTGTATCATGTTGAGTTTCACACCAGACTTGGAATCAAGATCTTTTAAGAAAGAACCCTTAGGTTTAAAATATCGTTTCACTTTTTTTTTATCTAGTTGTTAATGTTATCCTTATCAGTAATATATTGTGAAGATGCAATCTTGTTTACACTAAAATATAATTCATTTTGATGTTGGGTAGTACCTTGTTGTGGTTATTCTGGATACCTATATACGCGTTGGGTGCCACATCTGCCATACTTTTACCTTTAGTTAAGTTTCTTCACTTCAACTCTTCACTTTTAGAACCCCGTTTACTTGTTTTTTCATCAATAAACTCATCATTCTTAAGTTACTGAGTAATTTTAGGTAACTTTTTATTTTTTTTTAGACTCACTCAGATATTATCTTTATTTGCAGGTTTAATACAAATAAGACTACAAAAAGTCAATGACACAAATGACCTGTTGTCACAACAAGCAAACGAGGTGTGCGTAGAGCAGCCCTCCTTACTAAAAAAATACAAATCTCTGATTCTCCTAACACCATGCGTCGCTAAACCCTTTTCGATTAACAAAATGCAGGAATACCCCGAGTGTCACGAGCTCATCCGCATCACATGGCGAGAACCACGAAAAAAAATTAAGCAGCCATTGAATGCGTTAAAAAAATTGACCTTTACATTAATAATAAAAATTAAAATGTTTGCTAAATTTTGTTAAAAATATTAGGTTACTTCCGAACTCGCATCTCGGACCCGTGGCATTTTCTCAGTCCTACCACCCTATAGTTACGCCACTGTAAGAAGGTTGACTGGCTGCTGCAGTTTTAGTTTATAATCTTAATTAGAGTCGCTTTAATTAGTCTTAATATGTGCTCTACTTTATAATCGCATCGGCATCGTGAAACAATGATTATGCCAGTTACTTGAGTAACCTCATTGTTTTTAAATAAACAAATATACAAACTACATTTTTTTCTTTATTGGATTTAAAGTTTCAAGAAGTTTGTGTTAATTTAATAATAAATTTCTGTATCTTAAAAACTTACTGAAAACGGTGAGCAGCGTTTTTAGTATCAAGCCGAAACGTATAAAAAATAGTCCTGAATAGGTTTAGTATTGGATCGTAGGAGGTAATTCTAATGCAGTTTTCCTGGCTTTTATATTGCAAACAAAACGAAAAGGAGTGGCTGTCTGCATTAATACTTACTAACCCGTTTCCTCGGGATATCTAAGCCTAAATGGTACACATCTAAATCGGTTAAGTAAATTAAAGTATCTTGGAGTAATATTACACTCGAGGCTTACTTGGAATCACCGGATAGAACGAATAATCAAGAGAACGGTAAATACGTTAATGTTAACCGGAGGCACTCATGGAAAAATGTGAAGTTTAGAACTAAAAATATTATGATGAATTTATAATGTGGTAAAATCAACAAGTACATATGCATTAGTGGTACGCTGGCCAGAAATGCAGTAAAAAAGTGCCATCCTCAAACTAAGCAAGGTGCCAAAACTTGCTTACCTCAGAATCACAGGAGCTCTGATGCCTCAGAATCACAGGGGCACAATGGCAGCTATGGAAACCCTGCTGGATCTCACTCCTTTACATATAATTATAAGGGGAGAGACGAGTATGGGATATTATAGACTGCGAGGAAACTTGAGTAAGGTACCGGTTAGATCAGGACATAGTAATATCATAAATGAAATTAGGAATATCGAATAGATGATGATTACTGACCATATGAGACCTTAGGCCCAGAACAAGACGTAAAATGTAAAATATAACAGGCCAGAAATGCATTTCTAAAAATGAAATATTTCACCAATCGAGATATTACTGTACCTCTACGATATTGCATGATAAAATGCTATATATACAAGTATCCTACATGAAAGCCAAAAACGCTAAAAAATTAGTTCTATTAAACTGGGAATAAGCCACAATTACAGATAAAAATACGTTTATTGACGTTTCAATTTCCACTTCGGAAATCGTTCTCAAAATACAAACAGTAATTTAAACCAATTTTGTTTTTTGTTACATAGTGAAAAATTCTTCTAATGATTTAATTTTATCTGACTCATTTATATTGACAATTCACACATACATTATGCATTTTAAAGTAGACGACTTTAAAATGATATTGCCAATATTGTTGAGTTGCGCTCCTGGGACGACTTTACGATAGTTCATTCGATTACATGAAATCAACTTTAACTTGAGAATATCCATCAGAAAAAAATCATAGCATGTAATTCGTCTTTAAAAAGACAAGCACATGACATGATGACAGTAACATTCTCCTGTTAGTGATTCCATAGTAAATTATGAGGGAAAAACCAGGAAAAAAACCTCATAATACTATCCCGACATTGTAAGTATTTGTTCGTGAATTTAGTTTACCTTCAACAAACATCAAAATTCTAATTTTATATGTTACGTTATTTTAAAAACATAAAAGATGTATCCTCTATATGTTACTGACTTATTAATGCTGGTATTTTCTTATTAATAACTTTCTCTTTCAATATTGGTAACCAGATCCTACTACATTCTGCCGAGGAATTTGCGACACAATTGGCCTCATTTAGCATAATTAGAGCCGCTTCTTTGATTTTTCTTTTTTTACCATCCGTTTCTTTTAGGACTACATTTGAATTATTCCATTGAACCCTATGTTCATTATCCCATGCGTGTTTACAGATTTGAAATCTATCAAATTCTCTATTTTTAATATAAGATCGATGTTCACTTATTCTAACATTTAATGGCCTTGATGATTCACCTACATAAAACTGATTTACGGGATTTACGGGTTTACGAGATTTGCCAACCATGACAGGAGTCAGTCTATGCGATCCATCCGCGTTAGCACAAAGCAGTGCCGAGATCCTGTCCTTGCTGATTTTTCTTCCAGGATTCGATTTTTCATATTTATAGGCTTGTATGCTTTCAGGAAAAGTATGCCATAATAAACCAGTTTCGTCAACATTGTAAATCTGAAATTCTAATAGCATTTTGTTACTTATATGTTCTATAATTTTTTGCCTAAAAGGTTCAATTTCTTCTTTTGATGCACTTGAAGCTTCGCCGTAAATTCTTTTATTCATGATTCCATTCCTTTTGCGAAAGCACCAGAGCCATCCATCACTTGCTCTGAATGGTATGTCCATATGATTTGCTTATTTAATTGCGGCAGATTTCAATTCAACCGCACGGACCGGGACCCCACTAGAACGTTGTTGGCCGTACCATTTTAAGATTGCTTCTTCCAGTGAAGTTTCACGAGCCAATTTCATTTGTTTTCTTGGATTGCTGTTCTCCTACATCACACATTATGCAAATTTATTTATTTTGATTTTGTTTTTCTTTATATCCGAAACAGTTTGCTTGAAACCCTGTATATTTTCATGTTTTTAAAAGCTCCTTAACAACCTGATTTCAACAAACTATATCATGTAGGGTCTATTATGAATAATACAAGGTGACATTTTGAAATTAGGTATTTTCTTCAAGACAATGAATTCATAGAATACCCGAGGTAATTGATTGGATTACATTAAAATAAATGCTCAACATGTTCTCCACCTTGTTGTTTGTAATAACACAGTCTCCTATAAAACTCGTTCCGAACGTTGTTTAAAGTTTGAGGTGAAATATTCCATATTTCTGTAGTTATCCTTTCTTTTTGAGGTCTTCAACGATAGTTGATTGTGTTGCATATACTTTATTCTTGAGATAACCCCACAAAAAATTCAAAGGCGTAAGATCTGGCGACCTAGCTGGCCACTCAATAGCCCTCTTCATCAAATGCACTTATTGAAGAAGATTTCATTCAAGTAATTTCTCACCATTAAAGCATAATGGGGTGTTGCACCGTCCTGCTGGAACCAGACAGTTTCATGCGGTAGGGTCGGATCTATTAGATTGGGATATAAGTTAGCCAACTAAGGAAGAACATCGTCTCTTAACATGCTTAAATATTTTTCCGCTGTCAAATTATCATCTATAAATATACGACCAATAATATGATCTCCTATACCTGCCCAAACATTCAACTTTTGAGGATTCTGTGTCTCACGCATCCAATGAGGATTCTCCGCTGACCAATATCTACAGTTTTGTCAGTTTATCTCTCCGTGAAATGTAAATTTTGATTCATCAGAAAAAATAATTGTGCCAAGAGATATTTCATTTGTTAATTTTATCCATCATTCTTTTGCAGAAATCAATTCTATGATCCGGATCGTCTTCTGTTAGCTCCTGCACAAATGTCAATTTATATGGATGAAGTTTTCTTCATGGAGACACATTAGGACAGTTGTGTGACTCACATTATTATGACGTGCAATTTGACGTGAACTTGACGTTGGATTCTCTGCGACACTTAACAAAATATCCACTTTCACTTCATCTTCAATGAAGTTCGATTTTCTTTTTAATGGTTTGATATGTCCAAGTTCTCTGAATTTTGCGTAAATTTTAGACACAGTACCTTGTGAAATATTAGGTAACTGTTAAGGTTGCTACTTAAACTTGACTTCTACAATTCTCTACGTAACCGATCATCATTAAAATATCAATTCGGTGGGCCTTAGTTAAATATTTCAT
The DNA here is from genome assembly GCA_918026665.1 of Diabrotica balteata. Taxonomy (NCBI): domain Eukaryota; kingdom Metazoa; phylum Arthropoda; class Insecta; order Coleoptera; family Chrysomelidae; genus Diabrotica; species Diabrotica balteata. The sequence goes on along the minus strand of OU898279.1, from coordinate 95,303,463 downwards.
TTTTATTTCTGCAAGAAATTAGTTTTTAATTAAGAATTTATTATTTTAATGTAAAATGTTAACAACATGTCAACTGATTGATAACAATCTGCATTATTTACCGATTTAGTTTAATTGGCAGACTATCTATACAGTTTTTACCTATTCACGACAAAAAAATGTTAACACGGTTACGAAACAGAAATTTCACAGTGTACTGACACTTACGAGTAGAAGTCTATTGTCTGTATTTAGCTAATTTAAAATAATACCATAACACGTGATAAATTATTAATTTCAAAATTTCACATTGTATTATACATTATAGACGCTACATGATATAGTTCATTGATATTAGGTTGTTAAAAGTGTTTTAAAAACATAAAAATATACAGGATGTTTCATTAAAAATAAGGATTATGGACTATGCCAGACTTGCTGGATCACCCTGTACATTTAAACTTATGTTTAAAAAGCGCACATTTAAATTTAAAAGTTAACGTGTTCCAGAGTTTTTTGATTATTTTCTATAATAAGGACACAAACAATTTTATTCCATAAGTGGTTTCCACACTGTATATATGAGACACAGACGTTCCTGACTTCAACTTTTGTATATTCTATAGTTTTTGATTGATTTGTCCATATTTAAAAAGTAGGTTTGCGACAATTATAAGTTATTTACTGGTGCACACTAAGTGTGTTCATTCATATCAAGTAAAAAAATAAGTCAAAGTGTTGTAAACACCCGTATATAATTATAAAAACCCACACGATATTATATCAGGGAATCCCCTTCTTCTTCTTCTTCTTTCAGTGCCCTGTCCGATTATCGAACGTTGGCGATCATATTGGCAATAATAACTTTATTTACGGCGGCTCTAAATAAATTAGCGGTGGTTTCTTGATACCATTCTCGGAGAGTTCGTAGCCAGGATGTTCTTCGTCAGCCTGGGCCTCTACTTCCGTCGATCTTACCCTGTATTATGAGGTGTAGAAGGTTATACCTCTCTGGATGTCTCATTACATGACCGAAATATTGTAACTTCCGAATTTTTATCGTTTTTGTTATTTCTGTGCTCTTTTTCATTCGATGTAAAACTATTTCATTTCTTATTCGATCAACCCAACTTATCCGCAGTACTCGTCGATAAATCCACATCTCAAAGGCCTCTAATTTTTTTATTAATATCTCTGTAAGGGTCCAGCTCTCCATACAATACAGCAATGTGGAGAATATGTAGCAGCGTATTAATCTGATTTTAAGGTTTAAAGTAATATCTCTATTAATTAGAATTTTCTTTAATTTATAAAAGGCGGCTCTGGCTTTTTCAATGCGTATTCTTATATCTTCATTTATATCCCAGTTATCGTTAACGTTTGCACCCAAGTAGGTAATATTGTGGACTCTTTCTAACTCTATTCCATACGCTCTATTTATAAGTCGTTGCAGGTCTTCTTCATTGGAAGTAATAAGTACCGTGTCGTCTGCATATCTGAGATTGTTAGGGAATCCCCTAATATGTGCTAATGCTGCAAGTAAGAAATTTATATCCCATTCCCATGTGTGTAAAAAGATGATAAAATATTATGTTTCTCTTATTTATTTATTTCTCAGCTAAAAATACATACATATGACTAATTCGAAAAATGTGTCCTGGCACAGCCACCTTTACTTCATGGTCCTAATTATGCTATAATAAACATTTTGCTGAAATTCTTTGTAAAATACAATGGTATGGGACGGTTTTAAGCATGTATAATATTAACAGGACGTTTTTAATTTTTTTTAGATTTGACCGGATTTTTGGTCCGTTATATCTAAAGTCCGTTAAATAGAGGTCTGTTATATCAAAGTTTTACTGTATTGTGCAAGTACTTACTTTACAATACGAAGCGATTGGAGAAAATGCGACACAAAAAGCATTCCCCTCAATAAAGGCAAACTGTCGTGTCATTACTGTTCGTACGATTTTCGGTACATTGTCGAAAGATGAAAATCATACAGATTAAATTACGTTCAAAAAATGTTTTTTATATTTTGTATAAAACATTAACAGACAGACTAACAAAGATTTAAATAAAAGATCACAAGTGAAGATATTGTACGATGAGAAAGAGAGAAAAGACAAGAATGGAACCAGCACTATATACTAATAATTGATAGTGAGAGACTAACCAAAGAACCAATATATTTATTACCAACAGGCACCAGATCACCAGGAATACCCTGTAAAGATGGCGAGATAGCTGATAGTTAAAATAACAAATAATATTATTGTAGTTTTAAGATCTGACAAGAACTGTAACCTAATATAAGGAGAAGTTGAAGAAGAAGAATTATATTTGTAATATCCATCTTTATAGCTATAAAGTGGTCGTTTGTTATCTTTATATAGAACTGAGCATCTTTTTACGCTGATTTAAATTCAATTTTAATGAAATGAAATGAAAGAAATTTGTGAGTTTACAAAAATGTCACAAATTAGTGGTCGAAAATATTTATTTCTATTATAAGTAATATGTAATTGGATATCTTCTTACTATAATATCTATTTATTTTACAGGAAGTTGTCTATCACGGATGTGCTTTTATACTTGTATTGGCTGCTAGTTTGACATTTGTCATCGAGATAAACCATTGGAAAAGGAATTATTATACCTCGGACTATGAAGCATATTTTGCAGCAGCAGTAAGTATCTATTTATATTTTACAACAATGTAATAAATTAACGAATTATTTTTTATTTTCGTAATAAATTTGATTTACGGCGCATTGCATCTTTTTTTTAAAGGAAGAAATAGTACATATTACAAAAAAATTCACACTTCTTTCGATTAAAACAACTCTCAGTTTTTTTTTTTGTTTTGCATATCTAGAATTATTAATCTTACTATGCTCCGAACTATTTATAAATATTTAATCGAATTCAGGTCATTTCTTTTCGAATGTTTACGTTTTTTAGTGGTTTTTTGTAGAATTTCTTCGAACTGATCTCTTTCATTTCCTGACTGTCATCGGTGGGAGCATAAACTCCTATTATGACTATATTACTTTAGGACACATGCTAACTGTTAATAAAAATGCAGTTTTTCGCCGGCCCCTTATAAACTAGTCGGTGCAGGCTATCAGGGCAAAATATTCACTGAATATAATTGTCTCTCTAATGACATTGGACAGGATACACACAATAAAATAAAATTTTATGTGTGCTAATACAGGGGTTGCTTGTGCTCTAGATGGCAGACTGGTGTTAATTGTTTTAGTGTAATTGATTTTTACAGAAAATCATCAGGAGAGGACAGAATACCGAACGAACTCCTAAAATACGAAGGACCAGATCTGACTAAACAACGACTAAAACTAATCCAAAAAATAATAGAACAAAACAGAATTCCTCAAGAATGGAGATCACGCATTCTAATGTCTCTCTTCAAAAAGGGAGACAAATCGGAACCTGAAAATTACAGAAAAAATAATTTATTAAACACTACACTTAAATTAACAAAGTGATGAACAAAATAAATTATATGTAATAATAATACTAGCAGAAGAACAACAAGGTTTTAGGTCGAGCAAATCATGCATTATAAGGAGGCTAGTGCAATAGAAATCATAAAAATACAACAAACTGGCATATATATATTTCGAGGACCTTAAAAAGGCATTTAACTGGGTCAAATTAAAGAACAATATCCATATTGTACGAAACAGAGATACCTCTAGCAATAATAAAAAATCGAAAATATCTACCAAAATAACACAATAAAAGTACCTAAATTAAAAGAAAAAATAACTGCATCTAGGTTTAAGTATCTAGGCATCACATTATTTAGCTAGGAAAAGCTCAAAACAGTGGAAGATCAAGTAAATAAAGCAAACAGAGCCGCAGGTTGCCAGAATGAAACCATATGGAGAAATAAAAATATCGGGAAAGAAATAAAATTTTAAAAACAAAAAAGGATGTTGGAAACAGCAGAGATTAAAACACTTAAAAAATTGATGATGGCAAAACACTATGGGACAGAGCTAGAAGTACAGATATATGGCGTAGATACAAGGTAGAGAATGATGCACTGGTTAACAAATAGAAGAGTAGAATGAAATGATTATATAAGCCGAATGACAACAAAAAGAGTAGTAAAGACGACAAAGGACATTTCTCCAATAGAAAGACAGTAGGAAGACAAAAACGATGGATTAACTTACTGGAGACATATTGAAAAACAGACAGGGCCATGTCTACATGAAAAAGAAAAGAAGTTGGTTTTTGGTATAATAAACGTGTTGATCTTAAAGAAAAAGTCCTTAAGTGTGGTGTCAGTGATATTTACATCACTATTTAACACATTTTTTATTCCAATATAGGGAAATTAGTGATAGTCTCTAATGATACCGTTGCCGTACTTTTTAGGGCTCCCATGACTGTGCTGCTCTGATACTGTACGTTGAGTCGCCTCCACTTAAGGCAGAACAGACTGGATAGGGAAGTTACGATCCACGACCCTGCATATTCCAATGGCTAATAGGGTACGTCCTATGGTTATATAGGACCACAGGACAGGTGTGAATAAAATATAGCCAAATTAATACCCGCCAATAGAATAGAATAGAAATATGCTTTATTGTCACTGAAAATTATTGAACAATTTATGGACAAAGCTAAAAAATAAATCAGTCAAATAATACAAAAAGTATAAAACAAAAACAATATAGTAAAAAACAGAATAACACAATTTTAAATTAGTAAAATTATTGTATAACCTACATAATTTGTACAGACAACAACAAATGAGACAAATCGTAGCCACTGCTTGAGACACCCAAATGTAATTATAAACAATACTAATTTTGTTTCTTTGTTATACATTAAGAAACTCGTCAACTGAATAATATGGTCTTTCTGAGAGATAGATTTTTGTCACCTTACGAAACTTAATGAAGGATGTTGCGGATTTAATTTCTCTTGGAAGGTGATTATAAAGTTTCTTTGCACGATATAGAATAGAATTCTTTACTAGCTGAGTGGACGGGATCGGCAAATAAACGTTACAATCCGAATTTCTAATGGAGTAGCCATGGTCAGGTCTATCGGGAAAAATGTTTAGATGCTTTCGAATCAAACAAACCGTTTCCAAAATAAATAAAGAGGGAAGCGTCAAAATTCCGTGATTTTTGAAGTAGGTCTTGCAATGAGTTGTTTGTTTGAGACCAAATAGATAACGGATTGCTCTTTTTTGCAACTTAAAAATAGTATCAAATTGGGCCGCTGTACTAGAACCCCAAAATGGAAGCCCATATCGAGGATGGGACTCGAACAATGAGAAATATGCCATTTTGGCAGAAGATAAATTTAGTTCCTTCGAAACAGATCTTATTGCAAAGCAAGCTGAGGCTAGTTTCTTCCTTAAGGAGTTAGTATGCAAGGATTAATGAACTGAGAATATGACATAGACTGGAAATATGTCATTAAACGCTGGCAAACTCGGGGATTTATAGCATTGGCACGGTATGGACGGACTATTCAGCATTTCTTCCCAACTAATGAGAATCAAATGGACACGACTCAATACACAAATAAAAATATATTGTAAAGTGCAGTGTACAATTGGCGGCTTTCAGAGGGAGAAAAAAGGGCTCTTGTATTAGTGAGACTAAGGGCTTTATACGACTATACAACCAGTTTTCTCCGCCATCGTACTGATCTATACATTACCCTTCGTCGTATCACTGACGGGTACAGCCAACAGTTCACATTTGCTTTCAATTTATCATCATCATGCAGCCTCTTCTGTCCACTGCTGGACATAGGTCTCTTCCATTTTTCGCCACTCTTGACGGGTCTGTGCGTCTTGTTGTCATTTTTTGGATATTCGTTTAATGACGTCCATCCAGTGTGTTGGTGGTCGTCATCTGCTGTGTTTGTCTTCTCTTGGGCGTTAGTCAATTAGTTTTCTGGTTCGTCTTTTAGTCTCATTATGTGATCTGCCCAATTCTATTTCAGCTTGGTTATACATTCGACGACATCAATAATACCTGTTCTTTTCCTTAGGTCTTTTTCCTTATTTTGTCTTTTTTGTCATGTTGAGAATCGATCTTTTCATGCGCCTTTGTGCTACTCTCATTTTTAGTGCTGTTGTTTTAGTGAGTGTGAGAGTTTCTGCGCCGTATGTCATAATAGGAAGAACGAATGAAAGAAACAATGCTTTCTTTTTCTTTGATTTCTCTTCTAGTTTCCATTAGTTGCTTTATTTCAACGGATATTTTTTCACCTTGGCGTCTTTTAGGGCAGCATTTTACTTGAGCCTCTCAAAAAGCTTCTACGATATATTCGTTTAGGGTATTTACATTATTTATGCATTCATTTTGTTGTAGGATTTTATTGATATTGTCTTGGTATTCATTTAAATTCGTTGGGTCGTTCCACATCGTGTTGGCTTTCTTCCTAATCATTTTGAATCTTTCTCAATTCCAAGTCTATTGGCTCTTACCATTCTATGATCGCTGCCTGTGGTAAAGCTATTAAGGACTGTGACATTGTTGAATAAATGTTTTTTGTCACTGATTATGTATTATCTCGTTTCTGATCTTGCCATCTAAGCTTTTCCACGTCCATCCTCTGCGGACGTGAAAAAGCTTAAAACTGTGGTTTTTAGAGAAGAAACTATTCATCTGGTATGGATTTTGTTGTAATAGAAATTCTAGTAGTGTTTGTTCACGCTCGTTTCTGCCTTTGGATCCAAATTTACCTACTGTTGTTTCCTGTTCATCCTTCTTTAGACCGATGTTAAAGTCGCCGCATATAATCGTGTAGTGTGTTAGTGTTTCTTTCAGTGCCGTTGAGATATCATCGTAGAATTCTTCAATCTGCTCATCCGGATGGTCCGTTGTTGGAGCATATACTTGAATAACCTTTATTTAAGACCTTCGGTTTAGCTTTACGATTAAATAGGCTACTCTTGTGGATATTCTTCTTGTAATTACTGTGTTACATGCAAGTCCTTTGTGTATAAAGAAACCGACTCCCCCGATTGATTCGGTTTCGATACCTATACTGTAAAATATATGTCCTGATTTTAGTGTTATCAGGTTTCCTCCGTGTCGCCTTACTTCATTGACTCCAATCATGTCCCATTTTACTTTTGATATCTTGACTTCCATTTCGGTGACTTTTTCTTCAGATAATAATGTTCTGGCATTGTAGGTACAGGAAGTACCGATAGCTGAGATAATTTGATATAAAAATGGTTATTAGCATTTTTTGTGTAGAATGAAGGATAAACTATTCTCTCAGAAATAATGCTTGAAGCGACCGGCAATTTTGAATGTCAGTTGAATATAACCAGCAAGTTTGAAATTAAATTTTTATCAACCTCCTCTGTGGCTCAGTGGGAAGAGCGCCTACCTTTGAATCTAAAGGTCGTGAGTTCGAATCTCACCTGGGTAGAGAAATTTTCGTTTATTAAAAATTAATATGAAAATAATTTCCATCCTTGTGCGATCGGTTCTCACGGAGGGACCGCAGACGGTCGGATACAATTAGCGTCTCTTAGCAAAGACAATGACGTCGACTTTGTTAAGTATCAAGACAATTATTCTACACACACACTACACTCTACACTAGGTACCTGACTGTAAAAATTCACTGTACCGTGCCAATGACCATTAGTTGTCGACACATTAAACTCAATAAAAAAAAATTATCAAATCGACGGTCAACATTTGATATCTTTTGATTAAAATTTCTTTTACGACAAAAGTCAAAATGTGTTTTATATGTGAAGAGTGCAGCTTTCGTATGCTATTGTTGCATTTTGCTCCAAATAAAATCAGTTTCTATAAAGCTGTCAAATAAATAATAGTTGCGTGATATTTTCCTTTTTTTACCATTTTCATAAGATCAATAAAATTTATCACTTGTATTGACCAATCGTTATAGAATTTCCATTTTTGGAGATTAATATTCAAAACCTTTAACATGAAATTTAAATTTTGAGTTTTGGCAACAAATATGAGACATTTGAATATGTCTAAAAAACGCTGAATTTAAACTTTCACATTACAAACGACCTGACGTCACGGGAAATGCTTCCAGGAAGACAGCATTTGGTTTAATTAATAGCTAAAGTTACAGAGTTTTAAAAAACGTACTTTTATTAATCGAAAACAATAGTTTTAAACGTTTTAGATTATCTGAAGTGTGAACGATTAAATTCAGAGATTTTTAAACATATTCAAACTTAGACTAATGAAACCGTTAATCGTTTGTATTGTTTCATTAATATAAGTATTCAAATTTATATTTATTTCTAACACTCAAAATCGAAATTTCATATTATAGGTTTTGAACATGGAATCAATGGAAATTCCGTAGTGACCGGTCAATGGAAGTGATTCATTTTATTGATCTAATGAGCAAAAAAAATCACGCAGTGTTTATTTATTAAACAGCTTTACAGAAACTGACTTCATTTACAGAAAAATGCAAAAATTTCATACCAAAGCACACATTTTGGTTTTTTTTTTGTCAATAGGACACTCTGATCAAAAGATTTCTAATTTTTACTGTCGAGTTGACACAAATTTTGTTTAAAAATTTTAATTCGCGCGCATAACTGAGATTCAAATTTATCTTGTTCGTATAATTTTGCGCCTTTTTGTCTCTGACGACTGTATAGTTTATTTTTATGAACGAGAGAGTAATTAGCATAATTTTAACTGGTACCTCCGACCACTCCATGGGCGTGCTCAAGATTAATTGAAAAATTACTTTAAATAATTGTAAAAAATAAATGAATTATTTCAGTGTTATAAAGTGTTATGTGTATGTAAACAAAAGTGACCTCTTTTATCACACACTGTATTAGAACTGACTGGCCTACATTAAAAAGGGTTTTAAAAAATTCACATTTTTTTTAATTTTTAAAAATTACAAAAGAGAAAAAGAGTTTTTAAAACCGTCTAAGGTATGTTAAATAGATGAATAAACATATTAATATAAAACTTACAGCTACTTGTTACAAATCCAAATCAGATTCAGAAGATGAACTTTCAGAACCAAGATTTATAATAACTGGCTCGATCATTTTATCAGTAATATTGTCCAGCTTCCACATTTTTTCCTCTTCTTTAATAGTGTGATTTACTGCCTTTTCCTAGTTTTCAAGTTTTACATTATTTACGGCCTCCAAAAACAACTGTTTAACATAATGAATTTTAAAAGTGGTATTTTTTCGTGAAACTTCACTCTTTATCTGTGCCCATACCAGTTCAATCGGGTTTAATTCACAATGATATGGTGAGGATCTAAGTACTGTCATTCCACGATTTTTACCAATTTCATCAATTTCGTATTTTTAAAATTTTTCTTTATGAAGGGCACACAACGAATAGTGGTACGTAATATTTTTTGAACTCAGCCAATTCTGCAAGTAATAATAAACCACCTTCAACAAAACCGTCTGAACTGCCAATGTGTACTATTATCAGCCTGCGTCCCTTTCCTGATGGTGGGTTTAAACCAGTAGATAAGTTATTTACAAAAGCGTGCCTTTGACTTGTAACAGTTTCATCCTGCCAAAATTTATTTGGTGTATGACCCTCGTTGATCCATGTTTCATCAAGATAAAATATTTTTCTTTTTTGGTTTCTCATTTCCTTTATGGGTCTTAGAAAATGTCTTCTCCATATGACAATATCGCTTCTTTCTAATAAAATAGACTTTCTGGGATTCTTTTTCCAGCGGAAGCCTAATTCTTTTAAAAGTTTCCATAACATACTTCGACTCATTTCTGGGTAATCCTTATCATCTCGAACTGAGACAAGAACTTTATCCAATGTTGGAAATTCTTGTCTAACGAAGAATTCATGCACTTTCCGTCGAAGTCCTTCTTTAAAATGATATTCTATTTGAAATTTTGGTTTCCCTGGAGCATTACGTGGCATTTGAAAACTACCACATTTCTCTTCTTTAATAACTCTGTAAATCGTAGATTTTCCAACACCAAGTGTACTGCTAACTAACTCAACGGTCTCATCAACACTTTCACATAAACGTTTGTCTGTAGATGATTTAAAACAATTAAATATTAATGTTTTTTCATTAACTGTTAAAGGACCAATTTTTCGGCGTTTACACGGCACTTCCAAATTTTCCATAACACTAGTATACACAATAAACTGCACCTTGCAACTGAAGTATCTACTTTTAGTGAACTGTTAAGAATTTTGAATAAGCCACTTGGACCTTCCTACAAAATGGAAAAACCCACTATCACATTTTCTGTGGAATAAGTTTAGAATTTAATTATCTAGTCAATTACTGTCGTAGATTCCTGGAATTAAAGAATTAAATGTTTTATTGTTGAAACCCTTACTTCGTGGAATGCACTCATTTCAGATAAAATAAAACGTTTTATTTTATCTAAAGAATTAAACTTTATTTTGCAAATAGGTAGGTACTTATTAAACTTTTATTGTATATAAATTGTTTATAAATTTATAAATTCATTAGTACCTGTTAACCTCCATCACTCCGACACTGGCAACCTTATTTAGGGATTAGTAACCCTCACAACTATTGTATTCTATTCTGCTCCAACCTTTATACCTGGTGGTCATACTCAATTTAAAATTGTTTTCCTATATACTTCTGTAAACGTGTTGACAAATATCTGTTTTTCATTGAGTTACCCGTATCAACAGTTTAGGGATTTGCATACATAATTTATTGTTTTATTACTCTCTCATACATAAAAATACACTATAGTAATTGTCTCCACAACTAAAATAATCAAATAGTGAAGCATAACCTATATTTTTGTATAAAATCTACTTAAACAATTGTTTACACAACTATACTGCATTACCTATTCATTATTATTAAATCTTATTACTATAATTACAATTATTTTATCTCATTTTTCAGGTAATTGGATTGGTAAATTCAGTACTCTACCTATTAAGTACAATCTTCGCCTTAAGAAGCTACAGAGGTCTTTAATTGTCTCCTATTAGAAATTTTTGTTAACTATTTATTTGTCACGGTTTGACTCACTAAGTTAAGAAAATAATTATTTTGTAATATATCAGCAAGATGCATACCAGGAAAAGTTAATGTATTTTTAAAAATACACATTGAATAATATCAGGTCAATTCTTTCTTTGCTCCATAATAAAGTGTTTGGATTCTATTTATATAGTAAATGTTTACTCTTAACGTAAAATTGTAAGGTTATAATTTTATTTTAGAGTAAAGTGACAAATTATAAATTTAGAAGTCTCTGTATCTCTGGTACGGATGCCTATAACGTAAATTATCCTTAATGATTATAATGTGGAAGTTTCTTTAATTTATTTCAGATTGTTAGACCGCATTCCAAAATAACATGTGAAATATTACAACAATTTTATACCTTATATTAACACCTTTTTGGTAGTCCTTCAAAATATGGCTACGATAGTATAACACATTTATGTATAAAAACGTAAATAAAACATTTGTCACTTATAATGATAATATTTAACGGCGACCCTGATTCAAGCGTATTTACATAATAACTAATAAGGCAAACACACCAAATCAAGTTTCAAGAGATAAAATTGCTAATCAAGTAGGTAAAATACCCGAAGTAATGATAAGCCATAAGCAATGAAATATAAGGGCAAATGACTAGCAAAAATAAAAAGATTAAAATTAAAACTTCTAAATATAGATTTGTTTTTAATGGAAGGTGGCTAAATTAAGCATCTCCATGATATTGTAACTGAAATTAATTTAATGTTTATTAACGAAATAAGTTACTGCCAATGCTATACAGATTTCACTTCAGGCCTGTTTTTATAAAATACTACCAACCATAAAACTAAAAGATCTATACTTTTTAAATTAAAGAAAACTTAACAGTTGTAGTACTATCAAGCGAATTGGTGAAATACTGCATATTTTACCATTTTTATATCATAACACCAAAAGAACCTCTCTAATATTTATCAAAAGCCATACACAATCCTTTCCTACACATTTTCAGTTATTATGAAACAATGAAGCGTAGACTGCGTATGTGTAAAAGAATTGAGGCTTCGAGATGTAGGCTTTCCGCTAAATGTTAATATCGTGGATGGACAGAGTGATAAATGCGAAAAAGAATACAATGCAGAAATCATGTTGATTTGATATTGATTGAGAGAAAGTACTCGTGTTCAAGGTAAAAACAAATTTGAATATATATATATATATATATATATATATATATATATATATATATATATATATATATATATATAAAGATTGCATTTCATTTTAATTCGAATTCCGAAATTGTTTTGCACGTGTTTCGAGTTATTCAACTTCATCTTCATCAGGAACACCTGTGGAAGTTTAAACTGAAATAATGCAGTATTTGGCCGTTATAGTAACAATAACTACATGAGTATGCTAGCAGCGACATCTATACGAAGCAACATAAAGTCGGGAGACCTGTTTCATTTTATCGTTTAAACAATTCAAGTACAAAAAGTAAACGTATTGGCAGGATGTCTAAATCACACTATATGGCGAAACAAACACATTAACACTGAGAAGAAATCAAGAATTTATAAAGCCAGTGTAAGACTAATAATGACATATACCTCAGAAACAAGACCCGGCACAGCCACAACGCAAAGGCTGCTGGAAATGGCAGAGATGAGAGCACTGAGAAGAATTTCAGGAAATACTCTGAGAGATCGAAAGAGGAGTAAATACATTAGAAGACAATGTAACATACTCGTACAGTGTACAAACGAATGAACACTAAACAGAAAAAATAATGGAATAGCCACATAACTAAAATGGGGGAGACCTGTGGTTAAAATGGCAAGAGATAAATCACCAATCGGTAGAAGTATGGAACGGCCGGAACAGATAGAGAAAAGAAGAAGAATGAACAGAGATAACCCGGACTATAAAGCGCTCAACAGAAGCGTTAAGAAAAATATTCGAAAAGACCTCAGAGTTTATAGAACAAACCAGATTCCTGAAACCATAGAAAACAATAAGAACATGAAAGTACTAAAAACATGTAAATCCACTGGCAGGAATAAAATTATAAAGATAAAAGACAACCGTGGAAATTGTGCTCGCATAAGGAAGAGATCGTTAGAGAAATCCGAAAATTTTATGAGAAGCTGTATACTTCTACTATTCCGAACCCCGGTATACCAACAAAACATATCTTAAATGTGGGCTCAGAGGACTTCCCTGAAATAATAACATCAGAAATTAGAGCCGCCCTAAAACAAATGAAAAATGGGAAAACACCAGGAGACGATAAAATTACTTCAGAGATGCTAAAAATGGGAGGCACTGCATTAGAAGAAGCAATAAGAGCATTACTTAATAAATGCTTATTGGAAGGACAAATACCGAAGACATGGAAAAATGCGGAAGTCATTCTACTCCATAAAAAAGGGGACGCCGCAAATATAGAAAACTACCGACCAATAAGCTTACTGTCACACCTTTACAAACTACTAACCCGATTAATAACAAATAGATTGACAGCTAAACTAGATGCATACCAACCAGTGGAGCAAGCAGGCTTTCGTAAGGGTTTTAGCACTATCGATCACTTGCAAACAATTCGGACCATTATTGAAAAAACAATAGAGTACAACATACCACTACATCTGGCATTTGTCGATTATCACAAAGCATTCGACAGTATCGAGAACTGGGCTTTCTTAACAGCATTGGACGACGCCAGAGTAGATTCAAGATATGCTGCCCTCCTTAAGAATATATACGATGATGCTACTTTTCACGTAAAAATAGATGATGATCTGGAAACTATGAAAATAGACCTTGGCAAAGGTGTGAGACAGGGCGACACCATCTCACCCAAGTTATTTACTTTGGCATTAGAAAATGTTTTCAAACAACTAAATTGGGCCGAAAATTGATTAACAATAGATGGAGAATATCTTAACCATTTGCGTTTTGCAGACGACATAGTACTAATAAGCACAGATATCCATGAACTAAATTCAATGCTACAAGATTTAAATCACAAATCGAATCAAATAGGATTAAAAATGAATCTCGACAAAACAAAGATATTAAGCAACAGCCTAGAAAACATCACGATCGATAACATCAATATAGAAAAGGTAGAACAATATATATATATATATATATATATATATATATATATATATATATATATATATATATATATATATAGGACATGCAATTAAAAACGAAAAGGAACATCAAACCCTAGAAATTAAAAGAAGGACACAATTATCATGGGCTGCTTTTGGTAAGTTAAGCTTCATTTTAAAAGACAGAAAAACCCAATTCACTTAAAACAAAAAACCGATGACACTTTCATACTACCAGTTGCAACTTATGGATTGGAAACTATGGCAATAACAAGAAAAATGGCAGAACAATTAAGAGTAACTCAACGGGTCATGGAGAGGGCCATGTTAAATATAAGCCTCAGAGACAAAATTCCTAACACCGAAATACGTCGAAGAACTAAAGTAACCGACATCATGGGAAAAATAGCGACATTGAGATGGCAGTGGGTAGCACATGTAGCAAGACAAGACACCAACAGATGGTCTCATAAAGTGACATTCTGGAGACCTCGAGAAACAAAAAGAAGCATGGGAAGACCTAAAACGAGATGGATAGACGATATAACTGCTGTAGCTGCAAAGCAGTGGATGAGAATTGCAAAAGATAGGGAAGCGTGGAAGCAATTGGAGGAGGCCTATGTCCAACATTGGATAAATGAAGGCAGAAGAAGAAGAAGATGGAACGACCGCGCAAAAGATAAATTGATAACCTTTCAAAGAGGTATCAATTTACCAATAAACAAACAGAATTGCTTATAAAGAGGAAGAAGACTAATATAGAAAATAATAAGATTTTTGCAACTGTAATTTTAGATGTTATGTGGACAAGTTCATACCATTTTACTCATTTACTCATTTTATTTTAAATAGAACACTAAAGTAAGGATAATTCTTATAATATGAAGATTATTCTTAATTACAACATTGTTCATTGAAGTTTTCCATGTTCATATTATAATTTGGTACATCGGAATGCCATCATAGTGCTTGAAGTCACTATCATGAACAGGAGTCAAATCAGTGATGTATTATTATAGAAGATCTGACCGCCACTATCGTAATGATATGTGTTTTTTGAATAAAGGCTTACTTTTCACATAGTTAAATTTATCGGTGAACTGACAACGACATAAAAAAGGCAATTGATTTGGAAAAACCAAACGTAATAAAGATCGTATCACCGAATTTATATTTTTCTAGAAATATTTACATTATGAAGAAGGTTTTGTCTTTTTGATTATTACAAGAACTAAATACTTTTAGTAAATATACAAGTAGTAAGTGGATACGAGGCCACTCCTTTAGTCCCATAAAAATATAAAGAACCGTTAAACGTTCTATAATATTTCGTTTGATATATGGACCGTTTATTTATGCATTACTATTTGTTGATAAATTACTCGGAATTGATACGAAAAAATACATTAACTTTCCAAAAACCCCAAACCACAATGATAATGTAGATTGTAGAACTTTATTTATTTTTGTTTTCAAGTTAAAAAAATTATTGTTTTCCACTATTATGTTTTGGTATTGTATCGTCTCCATTCAACTTTTACATTTGTTTATTTACACCCTTGCGTAAATTATCAGTATCTGTACTTGTTAGTCCATACCAGGGGCTCAGAACGGAACTGATAAACAAAAACATAATATTTTGGAATTTAAATATTGTAAAACTCTTGTTATCGACAAGTTTTATTATTGGTTTGCATCTTGTTGATGTTCTTTTTGACTATGTAAGACAATTTATCATGTACTTCCAGTCATTGTACTCGTTTTAGTGACTTTATACGCTGCCATAATTCCGCATTTTAACTGTGCCTTAAGTGTAAGCTTTTTATATATGGGTATATATTAATATATTTTACATCAGTAGTGTACCTAATAATTTTATAGCAATATTTTTATATTTTATTAAAACTGAAATTTAAGTAAGATAAGAACCAACTTTTATAAAATGTACTTAAAAGTATTAAGTAGGTACGCTACTATGTATTTTGTATAAGTTTTAGAAATTAGAACTATCTGTAGGTGCCTCTAAAGATAATTAAAACCATAATAGAAAATTTAAATTTCATCATGTTTTTATTTAGTGTTGCTTGAAATAAGAGTGGACTGCTTGCACTATTTCATATGATGTACTAGTCATACACATATTTTCCTACTAGCCATATTCCTTATTCTTTCTATTTTGCTTTGCATTATGACGTACAATAGTCATATCTAAATGCCTCAAATATTTCAACTTAATGTTTTTTATATAAACGGCGATTCTGATTCCCGCTTTATGTTATTCTTTTTCTTCACGTTTAATATCAGAATTATCCGACGTTCTTAATCTTCTACCACTTCTACCATGGAATAATTGACCTGCATTTAATATCTGAGGACATTCACAAATGGTTCTTAACCAAGAACCCTGTTTTCTTCTTACACCTCTACACCCTTCTCTTTTACCTTTAAGAATCAGTTATAGTATTCTACATATAATGGATCTTCCCTCACTATATGTTCCACATAACACATTTTCCGGTGTTTAACAATCTTTAAAAACTCTCTGTCTTTGTTAACCCTCCTTGGTATTTTCTCTTAAGTTTGTATGGCTGTCCAAGGTATCTTTTGCATCCTTCTATAAATCCACATTAATTTCTAATGCTTTAATTCTGTTCATGCTTCATGCTCTCAAAACTGAGACGATTATTGCAACGAAATGTCTTCATTTTCATAAAAGTAGTTTTAGTCATTGCTATTCTTCATTTTATTGCTGTCTGGATCAAGTTGGTCCATTATGACAGTCCCCAAATATGCAATTCCATAATCTTTTCTATTTGGATACCATTTAATTGAAGCTCTGCATCTCGATGTGGGTTACGAATAAAGACTAAACAGTTGCTGTGTTTTAGTTTATTTTAATGCCCATGTCCTCTCCTACTTCGTGAATACGATCAAGCAGAATTTGAAGACCTTCAATATTTTCTGACAGAATTACTGTATCATCCACATATCTAATAATTACATTAAGTAGTTCCCTGTAGATATTTATTATATGGACGTCCCTCAAGAGCCTTTTTAAATAACTGGTCCGAGTAAACATTGAATAATGTTGGGGAAAAATGTAACCTTGTCTGACTCCTCGTTGTATGGAGATTTCGTCGGTATAGTTATCTCCATTTTTACAAGAGCAATTTGATGCCAGTAAATATTTTTATTGACACTAACATATTTGTCATCTATTCCTAATATTTTGTAAGTTTCTGAAGCTCAGGTGGCTATAGGATGTATTAATGCTCGAACAAGGCGTAGTTTTGTGTTTTTTGTAATGTCAGTTATCTTCCACGCTTTTGTGAGTTTGGCTGTCGATTTCGTCTTCGCACCAGCTACTGTTAAATTAACTAACCAGGTTTAACCAGTTTGTAACATACCATGCTTCTGATCTCTGTTTGGTTGTTTTGTGTTTCTATTGATAATCATTACTTTGGTTTTTTGTATATTTATTTTCAAACCATATTTCGGACTTCCCAATTTATTTCTAATTCCAGTTCTTCTGCTGAAGACATCAATAAAACTATATCATCAGAATACCGTATGTTTTTGATTGTTCGTCCTCCTATTATTGCTTCACCTTGAATTCCTCAAAAAATTGATGCATAGTGTGTTTACTGTATATATTAAATAGATTGGGGGATATGTTACATTCCTGACGAACTCCCAAATTTCAATGCAAGTGTTTAGAATGCAAGTTTAGTTAACGCTTACACTGGCGATATGTACTATTTACATACAGTTTTTGTAATAAAAAGGTTAGATATTTTGGCGTATCCATTTCCCTAAGTCTATGCTACATTGTTTCCCATTTTATATTATCGACATCCTTGGAATAGTGAACAAAGCACAAATCCATTTGTATATTGAATTCTCGGACTTTTTCTATAATTTAACGACGATTGAGAATGTTCGGACCCAGGACGAATCCGCATTGTTATTGGAGAATATGTGATAAGAGTATTGATTTTAGTCTTTCATTGATTATGATGGGGAGTACTTGACTCATATGGGATATTAACGCTACTGTACGGTAATTATTGCAATCTGTTGATAAACCTTTTTTATATATGGGAATAAAGTGAACTTCCCCAGCCCTTTAATCACTTTTCGGTGTTACTTTTGGGTATCTTTTCAGATTCTAAGCATTATTTCAATCCCCACCTCTCCCATTTCTTTCAGTGTCTCAGTTGTTATTCCATCTTCCTCATCTGCTTTTCTGTATTTGAGCTTTTTCCTAGCCGTCTTAATTTCTGATTTTAGTATTTTTTCATAACTTTCGAACCAATATAAGAGATTGTAGATACATTTTCTATTCCCTCAGCGTGTTTATATTTCTGGAATATTTTCGGAAGAGTACTCAAGTAATACGTCACTGATTGCCATGTTAATTTTTTCCTAAGGCCCTCTAACAACCGTAATATTCTGTTAGGTAGTTACTGGTTTCTTGTAACTTATTTTTAGAGGCTTGTCATATATTTTTGTTACGTTTATTAATATTTTAAAAACTTATTGTACAGTATATTAGGTCTAAAAAATATTTAATTGTGTCAATTAAACAGACTGAAAAATAAAAATTGTTTTCTTTTATACAATCGTATGCCAAAGTGAAATCTAAAAATGTAAACGCAAAAAATATCAACGTAGAATAACTAACAAATAAGTATATCAAAAACTATTGTGATCACCAGCGAAGTCGTTTTAAATAAATTAAAGTAAAAGAAACCTTATGAAAAAAACAAACAAAATATGAAATTTGATCTATTCACGAAAAACATGGAAGGACAAAGAGAAAATGAAACCAATAAGTTTTATTTAAACTTTTATAATAAATGGAAATAATGTACAACAAATTATCCAAATATATAAAATAATGAGACACAAAAAATATGAAAAATAAAGACATTGTAATGAAAAGCTTTAATTAATTTGCTGTATACTATGGTAAGTCAATCTCATATGAATTGTTTTATTTTCGCAATACCTATTTAGTTGTGCGTAATTGAAACAGCAAACAGGAAAAACGGACGGATTCACATTTTCGGTTTGATTGTAATTAAATAATCGAGAAACTATGCGTTGTAATAGGTTTATTTAAGTGTTTACAAAAGATTTTCTAACCAAACCCTTAATGATGTAAATAACCATATTATCATTTACAGCAGTTAAGCTCATCAGTTAAGCTGTTAAGTAATATTCTTGCTGTTCTATACAACTCAGAAGGACACACACATTACATTACCTTTTAAAACTGAAATGTTAATAATTCACTGGGTCTCTTTAGCTTCATATTTATAAAGGTATTAACCTTTTTGTCATCATCCAGGGGGATAATATGATTGGATAACTATAATAATAGTACTGTCATTACTGGCTATAAACTTCGTGACTATAGTATAAGTAATCTAGCACAGATAAAGATGAAAACCCAGTGTGTAACGAAATATTTTGCCTACCACATTATTATTATTATAGGGGGTTGAAAATTGCGGACAGAAATTATTTTGGGGTAGAGATAGGGCAAACAAAATAAACGAAACTTATGCGAACGGCTCTTAGGGTTTGTTTGGAGAACTGAGTCGTAGATAAGTGAATGGCAAAGGGGTTGGATTGGGGCAATTACAAAAATGAAAAGGAGGGTACTTACATAAATCTCCTAGACAAATGGGTAAATAAAACAACAAGAACGACCTCTAGCTATTTAAACTGGGACGCCGCTTCGATTAAACTTCCTGCTGGATAAAAGAAAAACGGCTCTTCTTTCTTAAAAACATAAGACAAAGGGTTAGAATCTTTTTTAAAATAAATAGACAAAATGGTTTAGAGAAATAAATTAAACATTTATTGTTTTCTCACAAGAAACAGTTACAAATATAGATAATACAAAAATATTACCATATACATAAATAGTTACAAAGATTTATACCAAAATAACAAAGAGAATGTTGCTATGCTATGTCCTATCCGTTCACAAACTCGAGTAGTTAGAGATATTACAAAACTATAATAAATTGTTAGTGAGCTATAATCTGTGGCAAAAATAAATTATTACAAATAAAGAAGTATCTTTTCAACCTCTTATGAAAGCAATTATTAATAAAAATGTTTATTCTTATTTTTCTTTCAAATTTAAATACAAACACACAATTTAAATTAACTTTCTGCCACACTAACAAGTTCATTTTCATACTATGAAAAGTCTTTTAAAATGGTTCCTTAGGACATACAAATTTGAAGTTAAAATTGGGATACTGGAACACAAACTTAAGACTCGGCTTCTTAAAAAACACGAAAATCGAACATGTGGATAGATGTCAAAACCTCACTTTAACTGTAAATATTAACTACTCACTACATATTTTCCATGAAAAAGGACGAAAGGCGAGAAAACCTTACAAATTTGACGTAAAATTGGGACTAACACTGAAGTCAACTGCTTTTGACAACCACTTCAGCGAGAGTGATGTAATGTTTAAAAATCATTCGTTTTCCAACTTGGTATAAACTGGAATATTATGTTCATTTGGCACCTTTAAAACGTGTTTATATCAACTCTGCAACGCAAAAGGTTCGAAATATATCTCGGTGATTTAATACGTACGATAGGAACAGAAATACATAAAAAATATTCTTCGGTGTTTTAATACATATACGAGGGGATTTTAATATATACCAATGAATTTTAAAATGCTACAAGTGTCAAAAGAGTAATAAAAAATATGAAAGACATCAACTTTCATAACTACTGCATATCTTTTCAGATGCATTCAACTCAAAACGGCTATGATAGTAGAAAAAATATGTAGGGGAAGTGTGTACACAATGACATACATTTAAAAAAAAAACGAAAATTTTTGTAAAGAAAACATTTTTCCAAACAAAACTTAAATAGAACACAAACTAAAGTATTTTATCCCCACCTGGCGGGCAAAATGATACATTAATAGCGTCCTGATAAAGTGTTCTATAACACTTTAAAAAACTTAGCTACTTGAGGTTTATTAAAAGCCTGCGCTCTTGCTGCAGATGTGGATTCGGATTTACACAGTGTTATATCTGGATTCCTTATGCGAAATTCTTTTAACGAATGGTTTCCAGTGGCCTTTTTCTGGATATTAAAATTATGTTTAAACCCATTTTTAACTGCTTAATGATAAGCTAACTCAAACAACTATCTTTCTATTTATATGAGAAAAGTAGGTTTAAACCTGCCTAGTCGGTTTTCGCCGGTTTTTAAATTTTTATTTTTTTGCAAGGCATGCCTTCCTAGGGTTGCTTGAGGTATATTGAAAATATTTGATGCCTTGAGCCAGCCCATTTCACCCTTATTAACAGATTCCATTGCCTTTACCATAAAATCTGTATTACATGATTGCCTATTGGTCGTTCTTGCGAAATTTCGCGGCATAATCTGTATAAAAAACAGAAATGTTATCCATTTGTAAGGCACATTATTTTTATCTATGTACGATCGAGTAAAATGACATACTATGCCATTTTGCCCTCTGTACCCCTATGTGATTTTAGCCACATGAACTTAATTTAAAGAAATACATTTTTTGGCAAAACAATTTTTTTAAGGCAAAACTTATTTACTAAATTTAAAATAGGAAAACAATAAAACAATAATCCTGATAATTTATCATAAATATTTAACCGGTTTATCCCACTAAAAACATACAGCAGATTTTAATATTTTGGGCCAAAAACTTTTCGATGCGAAAAATAAAATAATCGAACGTACTCCCACTCTGGCCGATAAAGAAGAACTAAATAACATAACTGGTTGGTACCCATGATACTAAGACTTCCAAGATAAACCCATTTCGCAATCGAATTTTGTACATCGACGCGCATGACGTCAATTGGTGATAAAAGTCACTTTTATCACCAATCTTTTATCATCACAGTCGGTAAAACATATATGGAAACAAAGGGGTTTTTATTTAAATATTTAGAATATTAAGGGATGTTAGGTAAAATATCTGCAATTAAATCTTAAAAATATGTTATATATACATCTCTGTTAGCATAGCAATGTAAACTAAAATTATATAAAAAAGTAAGAACTAAACATCCTTTTGCAAATGGAAATTTATATACAATGGATTGATTTATTAAAATAAAAATTTAATACAACTGATAAAATAAAATACACTGTAATAATTTACAAGTTTATTTAACAATTTATTTTACAATTTTTAATATTTTCTTCTTTTTAACTGTGGATGTTTCTTTAATATATCTATTCAATTTTCTAATTTTAAAATATAATTTACACCTTTACTAACATTACATCTGAACACAGCTAAATTTATTAGCGATTTTAAATAATTCTTGGTTAATTTTAATGACTCTTTGTTAAAATTGTTAAAAATATGGTCCAGTTCATTACATTTAATTAGAAAATCTGGATATGGTTTAAGTAAACCTCCTTCGGAAAGATGGTTTACCCAGTAAACCGATGTCAACGTACAAGATAAACGATAAAACAAAACTAAATCTCAAGGTTAGTAGATATTTAAGTAGATACTTAAATATCTACTAACCTTGACTAAATCTGACAAAACTCCATACAACACAGAACATTTCTGGTGACATTTGTCGCCAAGTGACGTCACACGACTGATCGAGTGCGCGTGGGTTTATCTGTAGTTTATAGTATCATGACTGGTACCATAGAGAAATAACACACAAACAAATTTGTAGGAAACAAATTTGTTTCCTATGCTGTGCCCACGCCACAATTAGATATTCGTGTTTGAATACTCCTGAACAACGAATTCGCTATATAAAAGCCCTATGTCAATACCCGATTATACCCGCTTCCACAGCTGATAATACCGAAGACAGAGAACTGTTCGTAGTTCTCTGCCGAAGATGAGATTGTGAAGTTTTATTCACAATCATATGCATCAGAATTAAGATCCGACACAGCCACAACACTACACAGTCACAAAAACGCTACTGGAACCGGCAGAGATTAGAGTACTGAGAAAAATTTCACGAAATACGTTGAGAGATCGAAAGAGGAGTGAATACATTAGAAGAAAATGTAACGTACAGTGCATAAACGAATAGACACTAAATAGAAAAAAGAATGGAATAACCACACAAGCAGAATTAGGAAGACCTGTGGTCAAAATGACAACAGATAAATATAATACAATAGAAATATGCTTTTTTGTCACTGAAAAGTGTACAATTTTATGGACAAAGCTTATAAAAAGTCAAAAAAAATAACAATAACAATTAAAATTTACTAAAATTACATAAATCGTCAATATTACAAAATAAAACATAATAAAATATACAATCCATTGCAATATTTCACTAAATTGCGAATTACATATTAAAACTTTACGAACTAGTTTACGAATAAGTTTAAGCTGCTGCATGTCATACCCAAATGTATAAAAAATACTTTGTTGCTTGTAACTAAACATACTGTAATTTCTTAAGAAACTCTTCCACTGAATACTATGGTCTTTTAAGGCTTTTGTCAATTTACGGAACGTAACGAAGTTGTAGATTTAAGTTGCAAAGGGAGATGCTTGTATAATTTTTTTGCCGAATATAATATAGATTTTTTTACTAACTCAGTGGATGGGATCGGTAAATGCACATCAAAGCTTAAATTTCTGATGAAGTACTCATGGTTAGGTCTTGCTGGAAAAACATGTAGGTGTTTACGAATTAAGCAAACAGTTTCTAGAATATATAGAGAAAGAAAAGTTAAAATCCCGTGATTTTTGAAGTAGCTTCTGCAATGTATTATTCTACTTAGGACAAAAAGATAGCATATTGCTCTTTTTTGTAATTTAATCTCAATCCCAATCCCAAAAAGATCCCAAAAAGAAAGGCAATATTGAAGATGAGACTCGAAGAAAAGTATGTTGTTTAGAAGGTGCTAAATTGATTTCATTCGAAACAGATTTTATAGAATAGCAGGTTGAGGCTAGTTTCTTACTTAACAATTCGATATAAAGGGAACATATCGTGACCAAATTGGTAAAGTAGCGAATGTGCATATTCGCTACTTTTCAGGAGAGCTAAAAAACACTTTAAGCTTCGACTAAAAATCTGTTTGTAATGTTATTTCTCTTTACACACCTAATCTGAAATCCTTAAAAGAATGCCTAAAAAAGATAATAATGAAAATAGGCTAAGTATCCATAGTTACTGAAAAAGTCACATTCGTTTGTTTACCTAAGTGACTATTGTTAGAATGTTAGGCTATTAAAAATAGCGAATTTGCATTTGTGTTAAAGGAGAATGTACTGATGTATCATCTATTGATTGGTTTTCTCATGAGGTGGGTGAACAGAATACAGAACTTTAAGATTGAACAAAATGTAATAAAACGCTAAACTAATTTATAATTTTTGAAATGAAAATGAAAAAAGGCAGCAAATATTTGATTTCACGCAAACAAATCCTATGTATCTCTTGATACGTATTTCGACCTAATAGGTCTCGTCAGAACAGCTATTCATAGGAGTTCTCAACGTGAAAAATCAATATTTTCTGCCTTTTAAGAAGCAACAATAACATGGCTTCAATACGGACGCGCTAGCGACATCTAATTACAAAAATCGTAAAATAGTTTCGAAACACAATTCAGATTTCTGCTTATAAAAATTCCTTTTTAAAAAGCCTTCTAAAAATTGCAAGGCAAACAGACGTTGAAAAAAGATGTTAAAAACAGTACTACTTCAGTATTGTTTCGTCAAACAGTTGTTCTTCTTCCTCTTTATAAGTATTCTGCTCGTTCATTTGTGGATTGACGCCTCTCTGGAAGGTTATCACTCTATCTTTTGCGCGGAGATACTTTTACCGATTGGTGATTTTCGTTTAATTATTTATTTAATAATTCTTCTACAAGAGTTACTAAAACAACATCTAACATAGTTCATTAAATTGTCTCAGATTTCCCATCCCTTGATGTACGTTCTACAATTATTAATGCAGGACTCTCTAATCATGAAGCAGTATATACCAAGTTTAACACTCCTTAACAAATAAACCTCGAAAAAGCAACCTTTAAGTAAGATTTATTTAGACCAGAACTTTCGTAAATTCCAAAATTTGTGCTTGACTTCTGGATGGCACTTTCCCTCTGAGAACGTATACTATAATTTCAGTGAATTTTTAGATAAACTTCTCTGTATTTTCAATAAGACATTTTCTTTAATTACAATTAAGTCAAAATATCACAAACCATGGACTACCAAAGGTATCCGCATATCAGCCAAGAATATGTGTTTACAACTGTACATCAAGAAATTTACTACCAACGTCTTTGTCACTAAATATATCTCCAAGTCCAAGTACAAAAGGAACCTATCTAAAACTTATCAAAACATTAAAAAAATGTACTATGAGAATCATCTGGGAAGCTCTAAAAATGTTGCAAGGAAGCTTGGTCCATAATAAACAATCTTCGAATTACAACTAACACAGCTCAAACATTTTCTCTTTCGAACCCTGAAATTCTAAATAAATACTTCATTAATGTGAGTAAAAATATAACGTCAGCTATTTTGCCACAACAAGATCCTATTTCCTATCTCCCCTATTCAAAAAAGGTCTCGAATTCTTTCTTTATAAGACCAGTTGATAAATCTGAATTTATTCAAACAATCAGTAGTATCAAAAACAAATCTTCCTGTAGTACTGATGGCCTATCCATAAAATTTTTCTTAAATCCCCCAAATAATGTGTTGGAAGTCCTGGTCTCACTAATTAACGATTGCTGTACAAAAGGTATATATCCAGAGTGCCTAATGACAGCCATTATTATTCCTCTTTGGGCCCTATTTAAAATTATTGAGAGAATTATAAAATCCCGACTTATGTCCTTTTTCGTTGAAAACAACATTTTATCACAAAGAAAGTTCGGCTTTGTATCTAATAAATATACCAGCGATGCTATGTTTTCTATACTACATGAGGTCTATCAAGCACTAAACAATAATCTTTATACTTCTACGGTTTTTTGTGACTATACCAAAGCTTTTGATTGTGTAAATCACGACATTTTGATAAAAAAACTAAATTTCTAAGGAATAGAAAGCAACTAGTTAGACCAAATGATACTGTCACAATGTCACAAAAGCATTGTATGTGAAGTACTACAAGGTTCAGTACTGGGTCGTCTACTTTTTTTTATCTTTATAAATGACATCACTAACTTAAAAATCGATAGAACAATTTTTGTTTTCTGGAGGAACTCTAATATTGCAGCTCTTCATGCAATTATAACTTCTGATCTACTTAAAATAAAAACCTGGTCCGACTCTAATTTACTCTCTTTTCAGGGAGATGAGACAGTAGCGTTATCCTATAAAGAAGCTCTTCAGCCTTTGCTTCTTAATAACTCAGTATCGTTGATTCTATAAAACTTTTTGGTATTTTTATAGACAGCAACCTTATATCGTAACCAAACTGGTAAGGTAGCGAATGTGCAAAATTGACGTATCTGAGCTAATAGACTAAGCAGATCTGAATGAGTTAAAAGGTACTTAAACCAAATAGCGTTTTTGAAGGGTAAGTTGTTATATTTTTTATTGCCACTGTCAGGGTCAGACACAACAGGTAACACTGGCATCTTTAAGATTGTAAATAATAAGGTTGCATACAGCCAACTTTCTGACGTAGAAGAATGGTCCACTAGCTCCTTTTGGTGTGTTCACTGCTCAGAACAGCTTGGAGATCTGATTGTATTGCCAAAACACTTTTTTGGTCCTTTGTATCCTCTTTGTCTTGATCTCTAATATTCGTGTTGGTTCCTGGCGTTTAATGTGCTTAGTTTAGAGAGTATCATCATAGTTTGTATTTCGTTTTTGCTCTTCATGAGCAATAGATTTCTTACAATTATCTTTGGCAGGTTTGTGAAATTTCAGTTTGTACTCACGAAAAATTCGTCTGTACTTTCCTAAAGATACTGTATTTTTGTTTTCTTCACTGCACTTTTCTTTATACAAGTTGGGCATAACTGTTACATTTAAGTCACTGCTAAATATTGGTATTCTGATTTCTTCCTTGCATAGTGTGGTTCCATTCTTGGGAACGATGAATTGTGATCTCTTATGAAATTTTCATTTATAGGGTTTACTTTATTTGGTGTGTCTTCCTTCCCTCGTAGGTCAGATAGGAGAATTCCACGAGAGTTAACCTTTTAAGAGCCCCTCTTATAAGTAACTCTGAAATATTTATTTTAAAGTATCGAGATAAAATATTCTACACACATCAACGCAATTTTTAGTGGAAAAAGTGTATTTTTTTGTGTAAGCTCTACGTAGCTTTACGTAGCTCTCCACTGCTTTTGTCACTTTTCTTAATTTTGGTTGCACAGTAAAATGTTTTATAAGAAACTGTTGTTTTAATAGGGATGGTAATTTATAGAAACTATTATAGATTTTTTCTCACTCAGATTCAGGTACATTAGTTAAACATTTATGCTTGACTCGGCCAGAGCATCTTGGTTATTTTAAGAACCTTGCATTAATTAATTTTCCTTTTACGGTTCAATATTCAAGACCTTTTATTTTCTTGGATGCTTCCTCCTGTCTTGTATAAACACCATTTTTGATACTTTTCGCTTTTTTGGCGATAAAGGATTCTAATTTTGTGTTGGGTTGCGGATATAATTTATAGTAGGCCTATCACTGGAATTACTGCTTTAGCCAGTATTTCAAGACCAAAATTATCATTAGGTTGCTGCAAATAAATAATAAATATACATTCGACTTGCCACAATATTAAAGTTACAGTACTGAGATTGAGAAGTCTCACTGTACCATGTAAGTTCCAATTCCAATCAAAATTCCAAAATAATATGCCACTTTCGTTATTTTGACGATCTGTAACGGTTGTATTACATTTTGGTAAAAGTGCGAATGTGGCACATTCGCTACTTTACCTACCGAATATTCAAATTCGACTGTTTAGCGTTGTGAATATTGAAGTAGGTGAAGATTCGTTAAACTAAAAATAATAAGATTTAACGTAAATATTGGACCTGCACATTCGCTGTATTACCCGAATATACATCTTGACATGCCACATCTACTTAGTCTATTAGCTCAGATACGTCAATTTTGCACATTCGCTACCTTACCAGTTTGGTCACGATATAAGGTTGCTGTCTATAAAAATACCAAAAAATTTTATAGAATCAACAATACTGAAAAAATTTATTTAAAATCCTTTATAAAAGGTATATAATAAAATGCCCAAACGGGCTATCACAAAGATATTGCAAAACGTTTTCGGATTAATAAATCCATCATCAGTGCAAACGAGGTATACATGCTATGAGCCACCAAAATATATGGGTCCAAACCCTTTAAATGATATAAATTTACATTTGATTTACATTATATGTTGTTACAAATTATGATGTTTAAGTTACCGTTGGAATTGGTAACATGGCGACGTATGACCCTACATAGGTAAAATGGTCCTGAGACGAAGTGTCTTCGAGGACCTGTTGATAACAGTTGCTATTACCTGTTGATAACAGTTGTTATCAACAGGTCCTCGAAGACACTTCGTCTCAGGACCATTTTACCTATGTAGGGTCATACGTCGCCATGTTACCAATTCCAACGGTAACTTAAGCATCATAATTTGTAACAACATATAATGTAAATCAAATTTAAATTTATATCATTTAAAGGGTTTGGACCCATATATTTTGGTGGCTCATAGCATGTATACCTCGTTTGCACTGATGATGGATTTATTAATCCGAAAACGTTTTGCAATATCTTTGTGATAGCCCGTTTGGGCATTTTATTATATACCTTTTATAAAGGATTTTAAATAAATTTTTTGTGATATATGGTATACAGCCAGCTACAGGAACTTAGTTTCCTAGTGGATTTTCAACAATACTGAGTTATTAAGAAGCAAAGGCTGAAGAGCTTCGTTATAGGATAACGCTACTGTCTCATCTCCCTGAAAAAGAGAGTAAATTAGAGTCGGACCAGGTTTTTATTTTAAGTAGATCAAAAGTTATAATTGCATGAAGAGTTGCAATATTAGAGTTCCTCCAGATAATACTGGTATTATCGGCAAAACAAAAATCTTTCTATCGATTTTTAAGTTAGTGATGTCATTTATAAAGATAAGAAAAAGTAGACGACCCAGTACTGAACCTTGTAGTACTTCACATACAATGCTTTTGTGACATTGTGACAGTATCATTTGCTCTAACTAGTTGCTTCCTATTCCTTAGAAATGTAGTTTTTTATCAAAATGTCGTGATTTACACAATCAAAAGCTTTGGCATAGTTACAAAAAACAGTGGAAGTATAAAGATTATTGTTTAGTGCTTGATAGACCTCATATAGTTTAGAAAACATAGCATCGCTGATATATTTATTAGATACAAAGCCGAACTTTCTTCGTAATAAAATGTCGTTTTCAACGAAAAAGGACATAAGTCGGGCTTTTATAATTCTCTCAATAATTTTGGATAGGGCCAAAAGAGGAATAATAATGGCTGTCGTTAGGCACTCTGGATATATACCTTTTGTAAAGCAATTATTGTTAATTAGTGAGACCAGGACTTCCAACACATTATTTGGGGGATTTAAGAAAAATTTTATGAATAGGCCATCACCATCAGTACTACAGAAAGATTTGTTTTTGATACTACTGATTGTTTGAATAAATTCAGATTTATCAACTGGTCTTATAAAGAAAGAATTCGAGACCTTTTTTGAATAGGGGAGATAGGAAATAGGATCTTGTTGCGGCAAAATAGCTGACGTTATATTTTTACTCACATTAATGAAGTATTTATTTAGATTTTCAGGGTTCGGAAGAGAAAATGTTTGAGCTGTGTTAGTTGTAATTCGAAGATTTTATTTATATATGTTTTTAATGTTTGATGTTTGATATGTTTGATTTATATATGTTTATTATGGACCAAGTTTCCTTGCAACATTTTTAGAGCTTCCCAGATGATTCTCATAGTACATTTTTTTTTAATGTTTTGATAAGTTTTAGATAGGTTCCTTTTGTACTTGGACTTGGAGATATATTTAGTGACAAAGACATTGGTAGTAAATTTCTTGATGTACAGTTGTAAACATATATTCTTGGCTGATATGCGGATACCTTTAGTAGTCCATGGTTTGTGATATTTTGACTTAATTGTAATTAAAGAAAATGCCTTATTGAAAATACAGACAAGTTTATCTAAAAAATCACTGAATTGATAGTCCACGTTCACAGAGGAAAAGTGCCATCCAGAAGTCAAGCACAAATTTTGGAATTTGCGAAAGTTCTGGTCTAAATAAATCTTACCTAAAGGTTGCTTTTTCGAGGTTTATTTGTTAAGGAGTGTTAAACTTGGTATATACTGCTTCATGATTAGAGAGTCCTGCATTAATAATTGTAGAACGTACATCAAGGGATGGGAAATCTGAGGCAATTTAATGAACTATGGTAAATGTTGTTTTAGTAACTCTTGTAGAAGAATTATTAAATAAATAATTAAACGAAAATCACCAATCGGTAAAAGTATCTGACGACCGCGCAAAAGATAGTGATAACCTTCCAGAGAGGTGTCAATCCACAAATGAACGAGCAGAATACTTATAAAGAGGAAGAAGAAGAAGGTAACTTTTAAGGTTACCATTTTTATGGTATGAATACTGATTTATAATCGTTGTTGAGCAAATCTACCAAAGCATTAATTTATGATTCTTCATTAAGTTTAAGAATTTCGGCTGGTAGTTTTTCTAGACAGCGCTTTTCTATCTTTCTATGTATTCAGTGCAATTATTGATCTTTATCCGTGTGTCCGTATTAGACTTTGCGAATATAATATAAAATGTATAGTATTTATATCTACATTTTTTTTAAATTAACACAAAAAAAAATTACAAGAATTTATATTATCCATATAGATGTGTTTAACTTAGTTTGATTGATAATGATATTGGGTTTTAAGTTAGGAAATAAATATGTATTTATTCAGCCAATAGTTCAACAAAATCTCAGGCGAGTCGCCACTAAACCCATAATTTGTGACATGTTTGACAACTATTTTCTGTTGTTTTATGATACATTTTTTGAAAAAGTCAGAGCGAAATATTGTGTTTTTAGAAGGAAAAACTGACAAAAATTTTAGTTTCTGGTTAAAAATATCATGGTAAAGAGTTTTCCAAAGAGCGAGCAGGTAACAAAAAACTTAATTTTTTATGTGTAATAAGTGATAACGAATAAATAATTTTGACGTTTTAGGACGATTTAATTTTTTCTGAGGAGAGAGATAAGTTTTGTTTCGAGAATCTTGATTTGCTAAATTTAAGGTAGGTAACTGTTTTCTCCTTAACAACTTAAAATTAAAATCCTTTCGGCACACACAATAAATGAGATTTAAAAGATATTAATAATATCGTAAATTGGACTAAAGTGAATCACTATAATGTTACAACTTAAAGCATAAAAAGTTAAAAACAATACATTAGTTTTTAAATTCCAAAAAGGAGGTTCAAAAATCGAATATCTTACGATAATTTCACTAGTTAAAATTGATAATGAAGTAAAAATAGTTTAAGATCAAAGAAAATTCGCACACATGTAACTATAAACGTTATACTAAACGTTGTTGTGGTAAACGTATATCAATATTTTAATATGTTGAGCATCTATTTTATACTCTCACGCACTTGGAGAATTAATTTCCTTCTATATTCTTCTGTGTGTTGCACGCAAATCCACGCCCTCTGTTTTGAATTGTCCTCTTATTGGTCGTGGTATATATCGTGGTTATTTTTCTTATTTAACATACCAATATATTTACAATTTAATATAATGACAATAAGTAAATTGTCTGACAATATTTAACAATATAAATATTATTAAAGTAAAACTATATTGTAGAAAATTGTCCATTGACAACTTCCTATATTCTTGGCACTAGAATAGTGTCACGTATGTCTTAGGGTTTGGGACTTCTGCTTCTAGATTATATTGGGTTTCTGCGACGAGTTTATAGTTAACAGGTCAGCTGGGGTCTTTCGTTTGAGAGGTCGTCCGATTGGTTGTGCGATTAAATTTTGTGCTAGATTATTGGGGTGGTCTATTAGACTCTGAACATATTGCTGGCAGAGTTTGGTGAATTCTTTGTTAACATTTGTCATTTTGAGGTCTCATGCGATGATCTTATTTGAAACGTAGCGTTGAGCATTAGTTATAATTCGAAAGACTTTCGATGGGAATCTTTAAAAAATATTAATATTAGATCTTGCTGCTGTTCCCCAGAGCTCAATTTCATAGCTCCAAATGGATTTTAAAGTAACTTTGTATGTTACAATCTTGTTATCGATTGACAGTTTTGACTTCCAGCCTATTAATCAATATAGTTTTCTGAGTTGCTGTGGCAGAGGTTGACCGTTTAACGATACTGGAGAGCAAGTTTCCTTGCGGTTTGTAAGTGTTACCTGCGCAAATTTGCTCTCGTTGGCTCATAGACGCCATATTTTTATCCAAGTTTGTATTGTATTTAGGTTAGCCTGTACTCTGTGTAATGCTGCGACTAGGTCTTGCTAAGAGATTTTTTTTTGAACCTATTCTCTATCCTTCCATTGTTGGATATAGGTCTCCCCCAGTTCTCTCCATCTTTCCCTATCTTGAGCTGTTCTCTGCCATGTGGGACCTCCTTGTTTCCTGATGTCATCTTTCCACCTCATCTGTGGTCTGCCTCTTGATCTCTTTGCATTGTATGGATGCCACTTTCCAATGGCATTGTTCCATCGTCTGTCTTGGAGACGTTCATTGTGTCCAGCCCATTTCCATTTCAGTTTTGCTGCTTGTTCTATCGCGTCCACTGTCTTTGTTCTGGTTCTGATCCACTGGTTACGTTTTCTATCTCTAAGTGATACACCCAAAATTTGTCTCTCCATCGCTCTTTGTGCCTTCCTTATCCTATCCAAATTGGCCTGTGTAAATGTCCATGTCTGTGCTCCGTAGGTGAGCACCGGTATGATACAGGAGTTATATACCTTGCTTCGTAAGTATAGAGGGATTGTTTGATTTTTTAGAACGTAAGAAAGTTTTTCCGAACGCTGCCCATCCCATTCTTACTCGTCTCGATATTTCGGCTGTTTGATTTTCTCTATTAGCTCTGATTGCTTGTCCTAGATAGATATACTCATTTACCTGTTCTATTTTTTCTGTTTTTATTTTTATTGCCTCTTGGTCTTCCGTGTTTGTCCTTACTTTTGTTTTGTTGAAGTTAATTTTTAGGCCTTTTTGCAGTGATTTTTCATGAAGTTCATTCAGCATTAATTCCAGTTCTTGTCATTCCGAGGAGATCAGGAGTATGTCATCCGCATATCTAAGGTGATTTAGGTATTTTCCGTTAATACATATTCCTCTGTTTTCCCAATCTGTTGATTTTATTATGTCTTCGAGGGTCAAGGTAAACAGTTTAGGTGAAATTATATCGCCTTGTCGGACTCCTCGTTTAACTTTTATATTATACGTTATTAATTTGTCGTCCAGAATTACGGTCATGGTTGCGTTTTGGTAAATATCATGTATCAATTGTCGGTATCTTGAATCTATTCTACTATTGACCAGAGCTTCTTCAACCGCCCAGTGTTCAATGCTGTCGAAAGCCTTTTCATAATCTACGAATGCTAAGTACAGCGGGTTGTATTCATTGGTTTTATTAATTAAGATTTTAAGCGTATGTAGATGGTCGATTGTGCTGTATCCTTTTCTGAATCCGGCCTGTTCCACTGGTTGGTAGTTATCAAGTTTATAGGTTAGTCGGTTGTTTATTATTCTTGTGAAGGTTTTATATACTTGTGACAAAAGGGAAATAGGACGGTAGTTGTTTAGGTCTGTTCGGTCTCCTTTCTTATGTATTAAGATTGTGTTGGCATTTCTCCATTGTTTGGGTATTTTACCTTCAAACAGACATTTGTTGAACAGTATTTTTAGCATTTTTTTTATCGTGTCTCCTCCTTCTTTTAGCAGTTCCGCTAGTATTTTGTCCTCACCGGCCGCTTTATTTCTATTCATGTCGTTTATGGATTTTTCGATTTCATCTTCAGTTATTTCTGGTAATACCTCTGAGCCAACATTTTGTATTTTTCTCGTGAGATTCTGTTTAGATGATAGTGGTGGGTCATTTTTAGAACTGTATAGGTCTGTGTAATATCTTTCTGTGATTTTTACTATTTCTCCTAGATCTCTTTCTTCATTGTTCTCAGCTTTAAGCATGATTAGTTTTCTTTTTCCTATATTTGTCTTCATTGTTTTTAAACTTTTGTTCTTCTCTATGATTTTCTTAATGCGGTCTTCTTGGTATTTCTTTAAATCTTCCTTTATCTGTTTTCTTATGGTTTTATTCAGTTCGGTATAGTCCACTGTATTTCTTTTGTTATCGTTCAGTAGTTGTCGTCGTTTTTTTAGCATATCTTGTGATTTAGCGCTAATTTTTTGTTGTTTTCGCTTTTGTTTATTAGCAATCTTCAGGCCTGCTTCTAGTAGTTCTGTCGTTATTTTATCGTTTAATTCGTCTAGTTGCAGACCCTTTAGCTGTGATATGTCACTTCTTTTTAGCTGGTTTATGTATTGTTCTTTGCGTTCTTTAAGAAGTTCTGTATCTATCTCTTTTTAGATGGTTTAAATTTTTGTCTGTCTGTTGTGGAGTTAATTTTGATTTTGGCTCTAACAATTCTGTGATCACTTCCTACGGAAATCATGTTTATGACCGTA
The DNA here is from genome assembly GCA_918026665.1 of Diabrotica balteata. Taxonomy (NCBI): domain Eukaryota; kingdom Metazoa; phylum Arthropoda; class Insecta; order Coleoptera; family Chrysomelidae; genus Diabrotica; species Diabrotica balteata. Next base: position 95,268,562 of record OU898279.1, on the reverse strand, counting down.
ACGTCTTGTACTATGCTCTTTTCTTTGGATAGGATGTAATCAATCTCATTTTTTGTTAAACCATTGGGCGCGACCCACGTCCATTTTCTCTGTGGTTTTTTATTGAAAAAGGTATTCATCGCATATAGACCGTTCGTTTCCATATAATTCATTAATGTTTCTCCTCTTTCGTTTCGTGTTCCATATCCAAAGTTGCCGATTTTATTTTCTGATTCTTCTAGTTTTCTCCCTAATTTGGCATTGAAGTCGCCTATAATGATTGTGTAGGTGCTTTTGTATTTGTTCACTGTTTGTGTCAATGATTCGTAGAATATATCCACTTCTTCATCCGTATGTGATGATGTAGGGGCGTAAATTTGTATGATCTTTAAACTTATATTTTTATTTATGTCCATTATTAGAGCCGCAATCCTTTCTGAAATTCCAATATATTGTCTAATCTTATGGACATGCTGATTAGAAATAAGAAAACCGACACCAGCTAATGATTCTTCTTCAGTTCCTTTATAGTATAGTACATTCCCGGATTCCAACTTCATACAGGCTTCCCCTTTTCTTTTTATCTCACTTAATTCTAATATATCCCATTTCATCTTTTTTACTTCTTCTTCCAGTTCGGCTAGCTTTTCGTCTCTCATCAGTGATCTGACATTATAAGTCGCAATATCCAGTTTCGTTGCTTGTTTTCGTTTTTTCTGGCAATCTTCTAAAACCCAGGGATTTTTAGCACCCTCTGCTCTTTCCTCGATCCTACCATTGCCTTGGAAGGTGACTCCGGAGCTGCTGGGGACTGAGGGCCAATTCTTACGTGTATCTGTCATAAGAGGGGGGTAGATTGGCCGTGAACTCACCACGCTGGCCAGACGGGTTGGTAAGTGTGTTTCAGCCGCCCACTCTGGGAACAGACGCTGTTTGCAGCCGCCCACTCTGGGTCAGACGCTGCTGTTGTCGCAGTATCACAGCCGCTTAACTCATAATGTGAGTAACGCCTGTGAGTATCTGGAATTAAGCCTACAGAATTTTTACTTCCCATAGCCTTAATCCAGTAATGACATTACTGCTGCCTAATGTCATATCCACAGTTGATCCGCGGGTACTTATTTGGCAATGCCTTATTCGTATCTGTCCTGCATATCTGCAGGAACTTTCCCTATCAGCCATATGGGACGTGCCGGGTCGAGGTTGAGGATATCCTCCGCCCAGTCTGTCTTCCGTGAAGTACAGAAGAACCCCTACTCAGTTTAGAGCTCCTCCTCCACGAAAGCTATGACTGACACGGTTGCTCTTGCTAAGAGATTATTGCAGTGTTATCTGTATAAGTTGCTGTTGTGACTTCTGGTGATGTTTATAAGTCCACAGAGAATATCAGGTATAGCACTAATTCGAGAACACCGCCTTGGAGAACTCCAGCCATAATTAGCTAGGTATAGCCTGGTATACTCATTAAGGCAATGGCGGTCTCACAGGTGGGGCCTTAGGATTTGGAAGTAGTTGTTGGGAAGGGATTTTTCGTTTTGTATAAAAGGCTATTATGCCAGACTTTATCAAACGCCTGAGATATGTCTAAGAAAATTTTAGAGCAATTTTTTCTGTTTTCCCGTGATTGGCGTATTTGTTGGTAAACCCAGTGAATTTTGTTTAGTGGTAGCGTGCTGTGACCTAAAGCCAAACTGGTGATGAGGTATTATTTGTTTGCCAATTAAAATTGGCTCTATTCTGGATAACAGCAGTTTTTGCAGTATTTGAAATAGGTCAAGAGCAGGCTAATAAAAAGGTCATCATCATCGTTCTGACATTACAACTCCGCGTGGGTCCTAGCCTCCTCAAGAATTTCTCTCCAGTCGTCCCTATTCATAGCCTTTCTCCGCCAAGCACGTATTTCCATATGTCTCATGTATTCATCGATGTTATCAAGAAACCTTGTTCTGGGTCTTCCTCTTCTTCTCTGACTAATGGGTTTATCAAGGAGCGTTTTTCTAGCTGGGTCATTTCGTTCCATCTGCATTACAAGCCCTATCCACCTCAGACGTCCTATCTTAATATGTTTTACAATATCAGGTTCCTGGTATATTCTGTAAAGTTTGAAGTGGTATCGTCTTCTCCACACTTTATTGTCATTCACTGCTCCATAGATTCGCCTTAGTACTTTTCTTTCGAAACATCCTAACATGTTTTCATTATTCTTTGTTAGAACTCTGAACTCATATGGTCTCTGAACCATATGATAGGACTGGGCGTATTATTGTTTTGTAAAGTTTAATTTTTGTATTTTTCGTAATAATTGTGGATTTAAGGAGGGGATTGAGCCAAAAATAGCATCCATTGGCCGTGTAAATTCTGCGATAGTATTACTTTCAGTGTTAAGGAGCGCTCCCAAGATTACAAATTCCTTAAATAAAAAGGTCTGCAGGCCTTTTTTTTCTCCAAGGATTATCCGGGTTTTGAAATTAATATTCTTTGGGAACATTTCCAAACTAGAGGCAAAATGTCCTTTTCTTAATACGGCGTTATACAGTTGTGTAAGATAAAGTAGGGCTTTCTTAGTTATCTCTTCAATATTCGTACGGTAATTAGGTTATATCCTGGGGATTTTTGGGGTTTAATTTAGTGTCACCTCGGGGTAAATGGAAGGGGTCTTGCCACCTTCTGTACCACCGTGTGCTCTGTAGAGGGGCTTCGAAAACATCGTGAGCTCCTCTACTTTTGTCCATTTTCAGGGTATGGACTTCAAAATGTTTTGTTTCCTGATGGCTCGTCTTAATAAAGACGAGAGATTTCTTACATGACAAATATCTTACATGATAGTTGTCGAAATAAACATCAGGTTTGTTGTCTTCGATGTATTGCCTTGAAAAAGGCAAGTTATTTCTTACATGACCAAATATATATAGGTCGAAATAACTGACTGGTTGACCTGAAAATCGCCTAATTTTATACTTTCTGAAGTATATACTTTCTGAATAAAGGAGAGAAACAACGCTCTACGGTAGTATAATTTCTTGTTGGAAGATCGCTTGAAATAAAAATTGTATTGCTTCTTGATTATACCCGACAGTGAAACATCCAGTGGTTCAGGTCATCAAAACTGCCGTCACATTCACATATATCTGTGTCTCAAAGTTTTATTGAATATAGGTATGTATTTTATTTATATACTCCATCCAAGAGATCGAGTTCCTCTCATTTGGGGAAGTAGATAGAAGAGTTGGATATATATTACAGTATGTATTTTTGCTACTATTAGTAAAGGATTGCCACTCAATTTCCCAATTAAGTTAACGTGTTTCTTTCTAGCTGTTATTAAATCCCATTTGGGTAACTCGTATTCTAATGTAGCGTCAAATGGCCTACTTTGTCATTGTCTGGAATATTGGAGTGACATTTTACCCATACAGTGTCTAAAATTAGTCTGTTGATTTATATATGTTTAGAAAAATGACTTAATATGAGGAGGACAGACTGAATCTGATTTCAATTTGTACTGAAAATATTAAAGAATATTTACTCTGTACGTAAATGGTACAGCCGACTATTTTGAGCCGTCGGTATAAATTTTAAAAAAGTCTTTCAGCTTATTTTGTACTACTGTATCGTAAACAATTAAAGACAGTACTACGATAGGTTTATTTTCATATATGTCATAATTAGAGCAAAAGAATGGAATCTCTTTTCCATTGAATTAAAAATGTGATAGATTGGCATATTAAAAAGGAAGAGTGGGATAGTTTTTAATTGCCTACCATCCGTGAGCAAGATTTTTAACAAAAAGACAAGATATTTTTTGTAACAAGCTGTTGTAATTATTAAACTGACATGTAAGAATATTTTTTTTTTGTTAAAAATAGACGTCTTTAATGTAAAGGTGGCTAATTAAATTCTGCAAAAAGGGATAGTGTAGGAGTAAATTTTAGGGCTCCTAGAATTAACCTTAAAGCTTTGTATTGTATTCGATTCAATTTAATCAAACTAGATATTGTCGCCGATTCATAAAGAAAACTTCCATAGTCTAAAATTGAAAAATTGATCTGGTATATGCTAATAACGGTCTTTAGAATAGTAAGCCCTTTTTAACATTTATTAATGCAATTCTAATATTCTCATTTGTGAACTCTCCTTCGGCCTATCAATATTGAATCGGGTTTTTGAATTTCAATCGCCTCTATGAATATCCATGGAGTGTAGTGTCATGTTCTACAAAACACTTCAGTGGTTAATTCTTGTTGATTCATTCATACAGGAAAAAAATCAGGCCCAGTTTTAAAAAATTAGTTCGCTTTGTTCATAGAGAAAATTTCACCCTGTTTAGGGTTTGTGAAAACTCTAATAAGAATTTTATGAGTAAAACAAATAGGCAATTAAAAAGGCATACTTCTTTTTCCTCACACAATTGCTTAATTTTTAATTAAAAAATCAAATTTGACTATGAAATAAAAATTTATCAAAGTGAACCATAGATGTAACAAAATGTAACTTTTCTTTCATAATTATTTTTTTTAACATACCTTTACATTAACATTGAAGAAACAAACTGGGCCTGATATTTTTTCCAGTTTGATTTATTCAAACTGAAAAAAAAAAATCAGGCCTGGTTTTAAAAAATTAATTCGTTGGATTCATAGAAAAAATTTAACCCTATATACGGTATTTGAAAAGTTTTATATAAATTTTATAATTCAGGCAAATAGGCAAATAAATATTACGGCACATTTATTTTTTCTTCGCACGATTCCTTAATTTCTAATTTAAAAAAATTCAAATTTGACTATGATAAACGTGACTGCCCAAAAACTTACATCGGTCAAACTCGTAGAACTTTTAACAAACGGACAGCACAAAAAGGTTTTTAATAATAGAAAAACAGATTATGTGTACGCACTTCACCTTCTCTAGGCCATAATCGTTCTTTTAATGACTAAGTTAAAACATCAGGTATCATAAGATAATCAGGTATATACTAGTTAGATTACGTAGTATCGTTGATTGAATTATTCAATCAACTGTAGTACTTATTTACATTTATTTTCAATGATTTAATTTCTTGTGTAACTAGCGATCCAAAAGAAAAAAGAAGGTATGCCTATTTCAAGGTTTACTTTAATTACCACATTTTTTGATGACTCATTAATTTATATTTTAATTTTAGGCTTTTCCCTTGCGAACGCTTGGAAAATAAGAGGGAACGAATTTGTAAGAGCAATTTGACAAATAAGTTACTGGACAGAGGATTAGGTCAATCTAGAGTAATAGGTGTATATTATATAAGTATCACAGTTTTCTCATACATTATATTTTGTTTTTAGCTTCGCCATTCTTTGGAAAAAGCTGAGACCAGAAGTTTGGTCCCCAACCTTAACAAATTACCACAAGGTAAGGACACGGTTTTTAATTTGTTTTTAGGACATTTTTTTGTAATTATTGAGAACAAGAATAAATGAAATTAAACTGTACCGTCGCTATATCTCATATTTAGCAGGCTTAAGAAGTTTACAGAAAACATTAGATCGAAAAATTATTCTCCTTTTGGTACAATTCTCTAGTGTACCGGTTTGCAAGGTCTGGTAGTTCAAGGTTATGCCAATATACAGTTACGCTAGAAATAAACAGTACTGAAACATAGATGTCTCTTTGTGCGCGCTGTCATATTCAAATTAACTAGTATAGACCTGTCAAGTAATCCTTAAATAATTAATTATTAAGGACCAATTGTTAAAAATGGTGTTAAGTACAGAGGAGAAAGTGTTTCTTGTAGAGCATTATTTTCGCTCATACGGAATCGGCCGTCGTAATAGTGCAAGTGTGCAATACGTATGTGATCAATTGACACAACGGTTTATTAAACGTTCTCCAAGTAATGCTGTAATTTTTAAGGTTGTTAAAAAGTTTGGAGATACGGGTAATGTATTGTGCCAACGAAACAGCCCAGTCTGGATATGCAAAAATCATCGATTTCACGGCAAAATTTTTCGCAGATATCTGAAGCTTTTAAGACATAGGTGGGGGTTACTAGATAACGAATAGATGAAAAGATTTTCCTATTTTTACCTTGCCTTTTTTTAAACAATAATTTATGATCACAATTTGATTTTTTTTCTATAAGTTTTTTCTCTTATATTTTAAAAAAACAATATTTATATAATTTTTTTATATCAAGAATATCTATATTTTCCGCTTTTTTTTAATTAAAATTGATAAATAATTTACGAAGATATTTCCAAAAAAGCAGTTTTTTTGCACTAATTTATAAATTTTATTAATTTTTTTATTAACAAAATAAAATGTTATTAATACAAATAAATATTTGTCGTCCTTTAAATTTTTGCGAAATTTCTCCCCTATTGATAGTTTAAAAGTTATTTAATTTGTTTATCCCTGAGGCTAATAATTATTTAAACCATTGAACTTACCCTATGCTATATGCATGATGCTAGACACATTTAGCAAATTTCATAGGATTCTTTAAAGTTAAACTATCTCAGAAGTTAAATGCATATTGCGTTTTCATTAAAATTATTTACAAAAGAAACGTTGGAAAAAGGGGTATGTTTTTTACTTATAAACAATTGTAATAACTTCTATATTTTTTAAGCTACAGACTTGTACGTACAACCATTGAATAGCTGGTAAAAAAACTCACGTTTAAAAAAATAAACCTATTACTAACAGGAACGAAGTTAGCGACTATTTTTTTAAATCATATCTCTATTGTTTATAAACATTAAAAAATAAAATTTGCACAAATTTTGAAAAAAATTTAAACTTTATATTGAAACTAATAGCTATAAATAAAATTCATCCAATTTTTCGAAACTGACAGCTTTTCGAAACGGAGATACTTTCGAAAGATCGACATAGGAAAGTGGAGGGGAAACTGATTAAGCTCCACGCTCCATAATTTCCTCAGTCTTAATGTAGTGGCTTTAGAAAGCAATATACTTATACTTCTTTAATTAAAATATTTTGTGTATTTTGAACAAAAAAGTTTTAACTAAACGTATTTAATTACTTTTTGATTGAAAATTGTAAGTAATATTTAAAACTATTGAATGAATAATTAATTATTTTCAACTTTTATAATCAGTGAAAATATTATTTATTATAGATTATTTTATAATAAACAGCAGACTGTGGCATTAACTTGTTCAAGCAGTAGTAGTTTTAAAGTAAGTATTTTCCTTTTTAGTTATTGTTTTATAAATGGCTAAGTTATTGTTATGCAAGTTAAACCTTTGTTTTCATCTATTTTTATTGCTTTTACTTTATTGTTTATAATCATAATTAAATTTCAAATTAACCCTTTCGCTACTGGTGTACACAATCGTGTACATGGATTTCAAACCAACAGAAGTTGTAGATCAGGTGAGTACCTTTCATTTATATATTTTTTTATACAGTTACGTTGTTGCTGTTTTATTATACTGCATGGTTTTATGAATGTTTACGGAATATTTCTTGATAGTAATCTCATCGTTGTGTGGTAAAGGTTTTTGAAAAAAACTGTATAAAACATTATGTACACGATCGTATACAATTGTACTGGAAGGTAAATTTCAGTTAGTTGTTTGTGTACACAATCGTATACAACTGTATTCAGAGGCTATTTTGGATTCGAATCAAATGTGTGTTGATGACAGGCAAAAGTTACAACAAAATTTTTCTTTGCAGGCTTAAGAAACTCAAAAGCATCGATTTTTATGCGAGACGTGAGAGTTGACAAATATGTGGAAAATTTAATGCAGAAATTAGACAACGGGGACTTTTCGGATTTCTCCGATTTGTCCGAAGGTGAAGCGTTAATGAAGATCTATTAGAAGAAGCAGAAAATGTGGAAACCCGCATTGAAGATATAGTTGCCGCAATTGATCCACAAGATGACAATAACGAAGATGAGGTTCGAGAAGATGAAATATTCGACGACATAGGTGTAATAGATACTATCAACAGAAATAATGAAAATACTTTTGCTTATTTACCTACTAAAAACCAAATTCAATGGACAGAAAGACAAACTGCCCCACTAGCAATGCAAAATTGGACCAAACGTAGCGATACAGAAGTAAAGTTGCCTATTGAATATTTCTCAAGATATATCCTGGCAGCTTTATTCGAAAATGTTGCAGAGAAAACAAATCTATATGCCCAACAATGTAACGATTTTAATTTTGCACACACGAATTCAAAAGAAATTGAGATCCTTATAGGTTTACACATCATAATGGGATGTTTGAAACTGCCTAGAATACATTTATATTGGGATAATGCTATAGGTATGAGCACTTTTATAAACAGTATGTCCAGAAACAGATTCTTAAACTCAGAACATATTTACACATAGTAAATAACTTAGAAAAAGATCTTGATAATACAGATACTTTTTATAAAGTTCGACCAATTTTTGATGCCGTTTTGAAAAGATGCCGAGAATTAGAACATGAGCAGAAGTTATGTGTCGACGAACAGATATGTCCCTTCAAGGGAAAATTATCAGTGAAACAATATATAAAAAGTAAGCCTAATCCATGGGGAATAAAACTGTTTCTACTGTGTGGAGAAAGTGGACTGATATATGATTTTATTTTGTATCAGGGAAAAAAGACCGAAATTGACCAAACTTTACAAAACTAATTTGGCCATGGTGCAGCAGTTGTAATTCATCTTAGTAAAAGAATTCAAACACTTTATACACATCATGAATGTGTTGCTTGTGTGAGTTCATTTCAAATAGGTAAAGAAATAATAAATAAGACTTACTCACAATCAATTTAATTTAACTATCTGACGACCGGTTTCGCTTTCTACAATATGCAAAGCATCCTCAGGTCTCGATACAAAGTTAAACAAATGCTGAAATAATAAAAACCCATATTAGGGTGTTGTCCAATAACGATAAACAAAGTAGATGTTGTAAATTACAATAATTATGCCAATATTACATGTCTGTGGTTTTATTTAAATGAGTAAGTTGAATAAAAGGTATAAAATTTTAAAAAGTTTAAACAGACAAGGTAAGGCCCACAAATTGTTATAAAATAGTCTCTTCGATTGTAATAAATTAACAAATGAGCAAATAAATAAATAAAATAAACATTACTTACATGCCGGTACTCTATTAATTGATGGATGGTAGAACATGGTTGAAACTACTATATATTGTTGAATGGAGAACTCAATTCTGTTATTGCAGTTGTTTGACAGTAAACGGGAAGTTCTTGAGGAGATAGATTTGATCAAATGAAGAAGAGATATGTGTGTGATTGTTTGTTAAATGAAAGTAATGTAATATATCATTGTGTTATTAAAAGCTATTTATACTTATTCGAGAGATATATTTTTGAAATGTGTGTTATTTATTGAGTAATTGTTTTAAGAAGGTGACAGTTTTATGACAATGAATATGTTTAGATGTAAAATTGTGTGGGTGAGATTACTATCAAGAAATATTCCGTAAACATGATCTTGGGGTCTACCTCTTTTCCTCCTTCCTATTGGGCTCCAATCCGAAATCTTTGCTATCCACCTTGTAGATCTGTTCTTCTCACATGTCCATACCAAATTAAACGTTTTTCTCCGATATAGCTGAGTATGTCTTGTTCTACTGCCATTGTTCGTTTAATCTTCTCATTTCTGATGCGATCTATTTTTGTTACTCTGCAGCTTCTTCTCATGAACTCTATTTCAGTTGCTGTGAATATGGACCTGTTTCGTTTATTTATTATAGAATTCTCTGCTCCATAGGTCATTATACTGCGTACCAAGGTGTTATAAATTCTCTTCTTTGTATTTCTGGTAATCTGTCTATCCCACAGTACCCCATTCATTTATTTAATACATATTCTTGTCTGTGCTAATCTGCTGGTTATCTCTTGCTCGGTGGTTCCATTTTTTGAGAGTATGAATACTAAATATTTGAATTTATCAGTGCCGTTAATTTCCCTGTTATCGTCAATTTCCACTGGTTCTTGCTCTGTTGTTAAATATTCGGTATTTTCTAGGTTTATTTCCAGTCCATTTTTTTGTGTATTCGTTTTTTAATTTTTGGAGCATATAGCACAGATCTTCTTCATCTTGAGCCGTTACCACTTGGTCATCTGCAAAGCTTAATGTGTACAAGAAGTTGTCCCAGATTGGTACTCACATCCCGTCACATTTCCTTTTCCAACGTTTCCAATATTTGTTTGAGGAATATATTGAACAGTGTCGGAGATGTAGAGCATCCCTGCAATAAGCCTTCTGTGGTCTTAAATTCGTTGGAGTATTTATTGCCGGTTTTAACTCTTACCTTGTTGTTGCTGTAAAGGTTTTTTACTGCTTCTATTAACCTCTGAGTTATTCCGATTTCCTTCATCGTGTTCCATAGTTGTTTTCTTTGAACCGTGTCATATGCCTTTTTTAAATCTATGAATGTCATTTATACTGGTCTATTTTTTGCCTTTTTTTCAATTAATTGTTGGAGTGTATATATGTGGTCTATGCAAGATCTTCCTGCAGTGAACCCCGCCTGATCTTCTCCGATTTTATTTGAGATAGATTTTTCCATTTTTTGTTTTAGTATTTTTCCATATAACCTTCCTAGTGCTATCACACTAATGCCTCTGTAGTTCCCGCATTTCTTCTTATCTCACTTTTTATATATCGAGGTTATATATGCTTTGGACCATTAATCTGGTATTTCTTTCAGGTTTATAGCGTTACTGAACATTTCATGTATAATTTCATTTCATGTAGTTTGTCCGTTCCGTACTTAATTAGTTCATTAACGATTCCTCCTGGTCCCCCTGATTTTTTGTTCTTTAAAGTCTTTATGGCATTCTTTACTTCGATTAATATTATCTCAATTAATTAATTAAATTAATTAATTAATTAAACATTAATCTTCGATTATTTTTCTTCATTCTGATTTTGTTGTTGTTAATGTTCTGTGTCAGTCTCTGTGAAACCTAAGCGGTTTTCTGTGAGTAGTTCTTTATAGTAGTTTTCCCACTCTTTTTCTGATATGTATTGTATTTATACCTTTTCGTTGTTATTTTTCCTTAAAGATTTCAGTATTTTCCAGGATTCCGAATTCCTTGTTCCTCTTATGTATTGTTCAATTTGTGCACATGTTTCTTCCCATTCTTCATTCTTTTCTTTTGTCCTTCTTCGTTTTACTTATCTGTTTTTCTCTTTGTACTTCTGTGTGTCTTCTGGGGATTGGGTGCTCATACTTTTCATATATAGAATTTTCTTCTCCTTAATACATTTTTTGCTTTCTTTGTTTATTTTTATGTTGTGTTGGGTATTTCTTTTCTCAAGTTTCCCCAAAGGTTCTAATGCCGCCTTTTTTATGCTGTGTTTTACGTGCTCGTACGTTTCTTTCACGTTTCTGAAACCGAAATCCTGTAACTTCTGGTCCAGTCTTTTCTGGTATAGGTAGGTCCCTTATGGATTCCTCTTGAAGTAAATTTATGTTAAACTTCATTTCTTCTTCTTTCTGTTCATTTTCTATTTGGTCATCTTCGTGTTCTTTCTTCCTTCTAGTTTGGGTATTCCACGTATAGGGAAACCTCATTTGTGTAATTATTAATCGGTGGTCAGTGTCACATTCGGCTCCTCTCTTTACTCGTGTATCTCTAATTTTGATAGTACTACTTTTGCTGACAATTATGTAATCGATAATGGATCTGATGTTTTTCGTTGTTTGTACATACTTATATTTATGTATGTTTTTATGTCTGAAAAAGATGTTAGTAATTTTTAGATTGTTCAGTTCGCACAGGTCAATTAGTCTTTCTCCGTTATTATTTGTCACATCTTCTCCAAAACGGCCTATCGTGCTATCATTTTGTCGTTTCCCTGTTCTTCCATTTAGGTCCCCTGCTAATATTATTTCTTGTGTTGATCTCACTTTTCCGATCTCTTCTTGTAAGGTATCCATGAACTGATCCATTTCTGCTACCAGACTATTTTCCGTAGGGCCGTATACTCCCAGTATCACGATTTGTCTGACATAGATTTCTATGATTAGTTTTACTATTCGTTCATTTACGGGTTCCCATGTTTTTATTGTTTTTACCCATTTTTTCTTGACTAGTATCCCCACTCCGGCAGCTGCTCTTTCCTTTTTTTATTAAATTTTATACCATTTCCTTATGTTTTGGTCTCAGTTGTTACCCAAATATCAAGGTTCATCCTCTTAAATTTCTCTATCACCTCTTTGTCCTTAGTTCGCTATCCTCGGATGTTCCAAGTGCTACACTTGATTTCCATCTTTCTCTGTTTCTCTTTTCGACGTTGGCTGAAATTTAAGACTGGGCTTCTCTTACCAAAAGCAGAACCCCCCTCCCTTCCCGTAACCGATGGGTCTCCCTCCGTCCCTAAAATCCGGGGTCGCCACTTCCGCCATCCTCGCTGTACCGAAGGTCTCCCTCTCCGCCATGACTGCCGTTGTGGTCTTCATCCGTAACCCTGGACAAGGGACCCTAAGCAGATACTAGTTTCCCGGGTCAGGAAACACCTGGAATCTGTGGGGGGCAGGGAATGATTCATTTTTCCCTGATAGGACTATCCAAGGAGTTCCTACCCACTACCCATTGTAGTTGATATACATTATAAAAAAACACCATTTCAAGAATTTAAATCATCAATTTAAACCATCATTTAAAGAAAATCTATTGTTGTGTTTTTTTTGTTGATATACATTATAAAAAAACACAACAATACACTTTCTTTAAATGATTTAAGATACAATTCAACAGAAATATCGCTAAATCATCTTTTAAACTAGAAACTCTCCCACTAACTGAAGGTGCAGCCAAATAGCATGTTCTTCGGGTTTACAAACAACTACAAATGTGGTTAGGAAATAAGTTAGATGCTTGTGCCTATGGTTGGAGACAAAGTGCCACTGGTTTTGAACCAATTTATACTTAGATAATTTAATTCCCGAAGAAGAGACATTGAAGCACATTACATGTAAATGCACCACAGGTTTCAAAACTACTAGATGTGGGTGCAGAAAACGTAGTTTGAATTGTACAAACTTGTACTTAAATTGAACTGAGAAAAACTAGGGGAGAAAATATGCTGCAACTTCGGTACAGTTACATGTGACGACGACAGTCATTCTGAACATGTTTATTTATAGACTGACTTAATAAGTGAAGACAAACAATTTACAACAAAAAGGTTCAGAGCTGACAGTGAAGTCAAATGAATGAACCAAATTTTAACTTTTAAACCTATGTATGTAAAAAAAATAAAAAAAAAAGTTCAATAAACATTGCAAAATTGAATAAGACAAGTGATGAAAAAATCGACTTTATCAAAGCAGTAACGCAGATTAGATTAATATGGTGTATCATATTTGTACGAAAAGTAGAATAAAAATCAATATTGTTAATTATAAAAATAAAAACAATTATAAGTTAAGTATTATTACATCATTGATATAAAAAAAAGTAAGTTTTTACGGTGAATTTCAAATCGACTCAATTTTTCCGAGGTTTCCCATATTTTCCGGCCAGTGAAAACTATGTAATTCATATTTCGACGAGCAACCCCAGAATAAAAAAGAGGTTTTCAGCTGCAATGGAAGCCGAGATAATGTAAATTTTTCCTCCGTGTTTCAATTTGAAGTTCCGATGTCGAAAAAAAAAACGTAGATGAAACAGTTATCCTCTCTACTTTCGTATGTCGATGTTTCGAAAGTACTTTCGTTTCGAAGGGCTGTAAGTATCGAAAAATTAAATGAATTTTATAGCTATAAGTTTCAATATAAAGTTTAGATTTTCATTCAAAATTTGGGCAAATTTGATTTCTTAATCTTTATTAACAATGGATATATGATTTTTTAAAAAATAGTCGTCAACTTCGTTCCTATTGGTCATAGGTTTTTATTTTTTAATGTGAGTTTTTTACCAGCTATCTGTGGTACGTACAAGCCTGTAGCTTGAAAACTATAGAAGTTATTACAATTGTTTATAAGTAAAAAACATAACCCTTTTTCAAAGGTATATTTTGTAAATAATTTCGATGAAAACGCAATATGCATTTAACTTCTGAGATAGTTTAAGTTTTAAAGAATCCTATGAAATTTGCTAAATATGTCTAGCATCATGCATAGTGCAAGTTCAATAGTTTAAATAATTAGCCTTAGGGATAAACAAATTAAATAACTTTAAAACTATTTGACCGATCGCATCGGAGGGAAATTTCGCACAAATTTAAAAGACGGTAATTCCTCCATGTTTAAAGGTATTAATAACATTTTATTTTGTTAATAAAAAAATTATTAAAATTTATAAATTAGTGTAAAAAAACTGCTTTTTGCAAATACCTTCGTAAATTATTTATCAATTTTAATTAAAAAAAACGGGAAAATAAAGATATTCGTGATATAAAATAATGATATACTTAAATATTATTTATTTAAAGTATAAGGGAAACAACTTATAGACAAAAAATTAAATTGTGACCAGATAAAGTTCAAGAAGTTCCTTTACATAGGGCAAAAGTGAGTGTCTGGTGTGCAGTTTCGGGACACGGAATCGTTGGTCCATACTTTATCGGAGAAAATGCTAGGCAAGTTACACTTAACCAACAAAGGTACATACAAACTTTAACACGCTTTATCCCTGATCTATGTTTTTGTCGTGCACCTAATTTGGCATTTCGAGACCAATTTTTCCAACAGGATGGGGCAACTTGCCGTACTGCTGTCGCAGTTCGTCAATTTCTTCAGGGGCATTTTCCAATCAAATTCATTTCACGTTTACTAATTTCTATTCTGCACATTCTCCAGGCTTAATATCTCTGACGCATTCATTTGGGATATGGCTAAAACTGTCGTTTTTAAACGGGCACCACAAACTCGCAATAAGTTAAAGGATACCGCTAGAGCTTTCTTCGCGGACTTGAGACAACCTTTATTCCATAATATTACAAGAAATCTGGAATATCGGTGTGAAGTCTGTCTTACGAGAGAAGGAGCTTATTTAAAAGATGTTATAAAGTGTCAATAATATTTATTTTTTAAAACAATAAAATAATTACAAGTTTAGTACTGTTTATTTTGGTCTATACTCTATTAAGGCAAACATAAAAACTATAAGTGGACAGTTATTGTCTACTCCTATTAACGTTATCTACAAGTTACTTACAAAAATACTAACGAGTAGGCTAACGAACAACTAAATGAGTCTGTTTCAGGCTTATTTAGTTTATACAACTGACCATTTACCCAAAAATAAAAATTAGTATTTAAGAAGCCAACAAGTATTACTCCTATTGTAGCATTTATTGATTTTGATAGAATTTTTGTAATCATACAGTACCGAACAATTAAAAGTGCCCGGTTTGAAAAAAAGTGAGTTAAGTATAAAATCTTATATACTAAAACGCTAAGCCCTTTTCTTGTCCACCACTATACTCAAAAACCATATTAGAAAATTAAAATATTTTTTCGGAATATTATTAGTATTACGTATGAGATTCTCAAGATATACTTTTGGTACAAAAATTCACTTCCGGTTTTGAGATGACCGGAAGTTAAAATTGACTTTAAGTTTTAGACCCCACAATGTATATATGGATCGAAAGGTCTCGTCGAGACGAATCTAAATATGTACTTCCGGTTGCGATCCGACACCGGAAGTGACCCGAAACGCGCATAAAACTTCAAGATAAGCAAATCTGACACCGGATTCGTGATCAGCATGCAAAATTAACTGCTAAATGATATCCATGTCGACATTTGATGAACTAAAAATTGCATTCCGGTTTTGAGGTCGACTTCTGGTTTCGTTTTTATTAAAAAGTAAAAAGTAAAAGTTTACATAACTCCCGGTGCCAAGCAAGAGTTTTCAGAAAATGGAGACATTGTAACAAAAACCATTGTTTTCGACGAAATATTTCGTGATATTTACTACACTTTTTATTTGCATTTTTATTGATTAATGTTATGTATATTCTTGCTTATATTGTTTGTATTGATCTCTTAATTTTTCTCGCAAAATAAAAATTTCATTTAAAAAACTCGATGTCGAGTTGGTCCGCTAGTAAAGTAATTAAATAATTTGTCGCACAATATTATTCCAACAAATAATATAGGACAAAATAATTACCCACCGGAATTTTAAAATCTTTAGAAAGAAAGATCGAAAGATCAGTCGTTAGAAAAAGAAGCGTTAAAAATCCTTTTACTAGCAATCCTGATGTTTAAGGATTTAAAGATGAAAGTTGGAATAATCGAACCGTACAGTTAAGACCTTGGGAGAACATTGCGGGAGAATTTGCAGGATACCACATTAGATATAAAGATGAAAGTTTGAATAATCTAACCGTACAATTAAGGCCTTGGGAGAATAGTTCTTAGCCTGGGACAAAGAAGATCCCAAGTGATATGGGTGAATGAGCTTAAAAAATTTACAGGTCCGATGCTGATAAGTATAATTAGTACGGAGAAGTACATAATTAAACAGAGAAGAACGGAAGAAATTATGGAAGGCTTGTATCCAATATTGTATGAATAAAGCTGAGATATATTCATAAAATAATTCTAGGTTAACTTCTTCGTCTTCCTTCTAGTATGTAGGTTTGAAAGTCTGTTTCTTTTTCAATATTATCCTCCTAAATTATTTAAATTGTCGCACCATCTTTTTCTTGGTCTGCCAATACTTCTTTGTCCATTTGGTGACTTATCTCGTGCTATTCGTACTATTCTATCATCTGCCATTCTACCGATATGTTCGTTTCACTCCTGTTTTCGTTTTGTAACCCATCCATTTATGTTTTCTATATTGCATGCTCTTCTTATTTTTCGCTTCTCTCCCTATCCAACAGACTTCTCCCTGATATTCGTCGCAGTATTTTCATTTAAAGGTTAACTTAAAATAGTTTTTAAAATGGCTCGAGTCTTAAGTGTCAATCTTTATTTACAGAAAAGCACCTACTATTTGGTTATCTAGAATAAAGACTTAAATAAATAACGTAGAATAAATAACGTCACATAGCAACTTGACATATTCTTCTATGTATCTGATTTATTCCGGTATATGAATTATTATTTTTAGGTTATGCTAATATCCATTCTGCCTCATCTACAATTCCTTCCGAAAATTTGGTGCTTTTATATTCAAAACAACAGTTGCCTGATTACGTATCAACGGAACCTATAACAGATAAGGATTTTCTTTTTCCCAGCAAAAAGAAGACCCGGACACAAATAATTGACGTTATATCTGAGAATAGAATGCCAAAATTCAAGTAAGTAACCTATATTAAAATGATATATAAAAAGTTAAATAAATTAATAATCTTTACATAAAATTGATATTAAGGAAGGATACTAATGAATAATTTTAATAATCTCAGGAGTTTCTTATTAAGGTTCAGAAATACCAATTAACAATCAAACAATCATATTGCCTATAAAAATATAAGTTAAATAGACCGTTGGATTTCTTCGTTCGGTCGAACGAAATTATGCCTCGTTTAGGGCCTACATAGACAGGCTGCTTAGAGCAGTTGAGACCAAACTGCATAAGAGCCGGGGCGGACATGTTGCGGTTGGACTCGATTGCAACACGACTGCTCCCAGCTGTCCGATTGAACTCGTGTGCGACTGCAACACGACCACTACTGTTCAATCAATATCAATATTCAATCTGTAACATGGATTCGGAGGAAGAGAGCCTACTTCTAATTTTGTTGTTACGTAATCTAAAATCAAAATTCGTTACAAACTTCTCACATACAGCAAACAAGTCTATCGCTGTATGTTTCACATCAATAATTACATATACATTCCTGTGATTAAATTTCATTTTAATAATCGTCATCGTCCAAATCAGCTATATTTTGCATTTTTCTTGAAAGCAGGTAGTATTCTGTAGTGTGACACAACGAATCGGAATGCGCGAGAGAAAGAGGGAGGACGCAGCCACAGCATAAGATTTGTTCCTTATGTTGTGATAAGGAATAAAAGCATTTGTGTCTATGCTGTGAGCAGTTGGAGCAGCAGTTGGACGTGTCGAGCAGCTCTTTACTGCCGGCAGCACGGCAAAGTTTGACCGCACGCAAACTGCATTTTTGGCTGCAACCGCAAACTAAGTGCTTGTTTGGTCCGTGTATTGCAAATGACAATTGTATATTAAAACTGCAGACAGATCGCAAAGGGTGATTGCCCAGACGGCTCTAAGAAAGCTCTAAACAGTCCGTCTATTGAAGGGTCGCCTCTTTAAGTTATGGATGACCCTTTTTTGTTGCGCCATTAAAAATTTAAATGAATATCTCTATTACCTGATCAGTGACCTATTGTTTTTTATTTTGCCTTATTTCTTTTAACTTTCTTCTAACTTTTTGTATTGTTATAGCATAACCGGTTTTCACAATGTGCTTTAACATAGCTGTTATAATGTAAAGCAGGTATAATAGGCGATTAATCAATAAACCGTTTCCGGTTTCAAATTATAAATTAAAACATTGAATTACAATCAAATAACTTATACACCATTCTGCTCCATATACAATATTTTGTCAAAACTGTGAATAAAAATCCTACAATCCATTATAGGATTTATCAACCATCGATATAATTCTTCTTCTTAAGGTGCCTTCTCCATTACTGAAGGTTGGCTATAACTACAAATCAGCTCAAGATAGAGAGCAAATTGCTTTCTATCTTGAGCTGTTCTTAATATCGAAAGTGTGTCCATACCTGTCCAGTCTCTTACATTCTTCAACCAGGAGCATTTTTTTCTTCCTGGACTTCTTCCTTTCACTTTCTCTTTCATTATAAGTCGTAGGAAGTTGTATTTTTCTTCTCTGTAAATATGTACTAGATTACTCGTTTTTCTGCTTTTTACAATATTTAGGAGCTCTATCTCAGTACCCATTCTTCTTAGCACCTTGTTGTTGGTCACGTGCTCTGTCCAAGAGATCTTCAGCATCCTTCGAAAAACCCACATCTTAAAGGCTTCTATACGCCTCATACTTGTAATTCCGAGAGTCCATGTTTCCACTCTGTATAGCAATATGGAATAAATCAACGTTTTTACAAATTGGTATCGAATATCCAACGATAACGTGGTTATTAGGAATTTTTTCATTCGCTGAAATGCGGACCTAGCATATTCTATACGAGCACGTATTTCGACCTCGTGGTCAAGATCGTTTGTTATTCAGCAACCAAGATACTGAAATCTTTGTACTATTTCTATATGTTTGTTATAGATACTAATATTAATGTCGACATTTGGTGCACGTGTAACAGCCATTACTTTTGTTTTATTTGTGTTTATATATAGTCCCAAGCCATCTCCCTCTCTGGTTATGACATTTAAAAGTCGTTCAGCACTGTCCGCAATAATGACGGTGTCGATATGATTCATCATCAATGGTGCTACAGCCCTATGAAAGAGCCTCGACCTTCCCAAGTCTATTACGCCAGGCAGTCCTATCCATTGCCAACCGTTGCCAGTTTGCTGCGCCTATCTTTCTACCATCCTCATCTACACCATCCTTCCATCTGAGTTTTGGCCTACCCCTTTTTCTGCTTCCCACGGGTTGTGACATAAGGATTCTTCTAGGAGGGTTGTTCTGCTGTGATCTTGCTAGATGTCCTGTCCATCTTAATCTTCCTATTCTTATAAGAGATACTACGTCTTTACCACCAAATATTTGTTTATATCTGTGGTATACCTCGTAGTTGTATCTCCTCCTCCAAACACCATTTTCACAGATGCCACCAAATATTCCTCTCAGGATCCTTCGTTCAAATATACGCAAAAGGTCTTCGTCTGCCTTGGAGATGGTCCATGTCTCCGATCCATATGTCAACACTGGCTGTATAAAGGTTTTGTATATAGTTATTTTTGTTTTTTTGGCTTAAGTTTCTACTTCTCATTACGTTGATATGATTAATGGGCAAAATTACCTAAAATTTTCTTAGTAAGAGAAATAAAGTTGGCATTATGTTTAATAATTATGTTTAAAATCAGGTAGTCGAGTCACGGTGTTCATCCATCTCTTTCTCTCAGAATACTTTGTCAGCTCTCTGCGCAGTTGGGCAAAATTTCGAAAGTCATTCCTAGTCTTGACGAGTAATATTAATATGTACCGCAAGAATAGCGCAAGAATAAATGTGAGAACAATTATTTAAATATGGCATACCAAAGCATATTCGTAGTATTTGCACAATATATAAACAATTATTTATTTGATTCTGGATATATTTGTTACAAAGCAACCCTTTTTATGATTCCTTTTAACTGTAAATAATTTTCTTCAACAATAGCGTTTAATATAGCTCGCCGAAAAGTCAAGAAAACAGTGATCGCTTCCCATTTAAAGTAACACCCAGTGGAAACCTCAAAGTCGATTCCTCACAAGTAAGTGTTCTTATTTTTTTTATTTAATAAACTAAATAAATCTATTATACGGTGTGGAAACCACTTATGGAATAAAATTGTTTGTGTCCTTATTTTAGAAAATAATAAAAAACGTTGAGATACCTTAACTTTTAAATTTAAATGTACGCTTTTTAGACATAAATTTGAATGTACAGGGTGATCAATGCAAGTCTGGCATAGTGCATAATCTGTATTTTAAATAAAACACCCTGTATATTTTCATGTTTTTAAAAGCTCCTTAACAACCTGATTTCAACGAACTATATCATGTAGGGTCTATTATGAATAATAGAAGGTGGCATTTTGAAATTAGGTATTTTCTTCAAGACAATGAATTCATAGAATACCCGAGGTAATTGATTGGATTGCATTAAAATAAATGCTCAACATGTTCTCCACCTTGTTGTTGGCAATAACACAGTCTCCTATAAAACTCGTTCCGAACTTTGTTTAAAGTTTGATGTGAAATATTCCGTATTTCTGTAGTTATCCTTACTTTTTGAGGTCTTAAATGATAGTTGATTGTGTTGCATATACTTTGTTCTTGAGATAACCCCACAAAAAAATCCAAAGGCGTAAGATCTGGCGACTTAGCTAGCTGCTCATTAGTCCTCTTCATCAAATCCACTTATTGAAGAAGATTTCATTCAAGTAATTTCTCACCATTAAAGCATAATGGGGTGTTGCACCGTCCTGCTGGAACCAGACAGTTTTATGCAGTAGGGTCGGATCTATTCGATTGGGATATAAGTTAGTCAACTAAGGAAGAACATCGTCTCTTAGCATGCTTAAATATTTTTCCGCTGTCAAATTATCATCTATAAATATATGATCAATAATATGATCTCCTATAATACCTGCCCAAACATTCAACTAAACATTCAACTTTTGAGGATACTGGGTGTGTGTCTCACGCATCCAATGAGGATTCTCCGCTGACCAATATCTACAGTTTTGTCAGTTTACCTGTCCGTTCAATGTAAATTTTGATTCATCAGAAAAAAAATTGTGCCAAGAGCTATTTCGTTTGTTAATTTTATCCCTCATTCTTTTGCACAAATCCATTTTACGATCCGGATCGTCTTCTGTTAGCTCCTGCACACATGTCAATTTATATGGATGAAGTTTTCTTTATGGAGACACCTTAGGACAGTTGTGTGACTCACATTATTTTGACGTGCAATTTGACGTGAACTTGACGTTGAATTCTCTGCGACACTTAACAAAATATCCACTTTCACTTCATCTTCAATGAAGTTCGATTTTCTTTTTAATGGTTTGGCATATCCAAGTTCTCTGAATTGTGCATAAATTTTAGACACAGTACCTTGTGAAATATTAGGCAAGTGAGGCAACCTCTGATTAAATAAGTTTACTACTTCAACTTGACTTCTACAATTCTCCCCGTAACCGATCATCATTAAAATCTCAATTCGGTGGGCCTTAGTTAAATATTTCATTTTTATTTCTGCAAGAAATTAGTTTTTAATTAAGAATTTATTATTTTAATGTAAAATGGCATGTTAATTGATTGATAACAATCCGCATTATTTACCGATTTAGTTTAATTAGCAGACTATCTATACAGTTTTTACCTATTAACGACAAAAAATGTTAACGCGGTTACTAAACAGAAATTTTCCCCAATATACAGTGTACTGACACTTAGAGTAGAAGTCTATTGTCTGTATTTACCTAATTTAAAATAATATCATAACACGTGATAAATTATTAATTTCAAAATTTCACCTTGTATTATTCATTATAGACCCTACATGATATAGTTCATTGAAATCAGGTTGTTAAAAGTGTTTTAAAAAACTTATGTTTAAAGCGCACTTAAAATTAACTTAAAAAGCGCACATTTAAATTTAAAAGTTAACGTGTCCCAGAGTTTTTGATTATTTTCTATAATAAGAACACAAACAATTTTATTCCATAAGTGGTTTCCACACTGTATATGCGGCGCATAGTGCAAAATTTGCCTAACTGGTAAAAACTGGTTTTGAGAAAAAGACGATTGAAGTTTTTTTTTAATTTGACCGCTTTCTGTTTCTCCAAGGATTCTTAACCCTGCTTTTAAATTTTAACACCATAAATTAAGTTTCAAGTAAGTAAGTTTTGTTTCAAACTAATATCATGAAAAAGTAAAACTTTTAAAATCTTTTTGAAAAAAAAACCCTAGGCCACTTTTGCACTAACATTGTATAAATAAAAAAAATAAAGTGCGTTTTTGCATAAACTATTTTTTTATAATACTTGTATACAAAAAATTAACAAGAATGAAAACAATGATTTTAATTAATTTTTTTTATAAACATTTATTCCATCATTTGTTCGGAGTCTTCAATAGTTTAAACCACATTATCTTCTCCATCATCATTATTTTGATACACGTTGATCTCAATTTTTCACATTTAGGTTCCTATGAAATTATGTAAATAGGGTGGTATATACATTAACAAATTTTCCAATAAACGTAGATGTATTGCGCTTTGTTATGTTTGAAAATTACGTCTTGATTTTAATTAATTTTTTTTTATAAACATTTATCCCATCATGTCGGTCAGATAGCTCAGCGGGCTGTGCGGCTGCCTCTCATTCGCTTCACTGTCGAATGGTTCAGTGGATGTGGGATCGAGCCCCAGCTCGGTGTACAGAAAACAAAGAGTCTAACGCAGCAGTTTAAAATTCTTGATGAATCTGCGGCTTAGACTAGAATATGCTGGGATCTGATCGGCCTATGGTGGAGCAGTACGGCAAGAGATAAGGGCTTGCGGCTCGGTGATACTCCTCCATAGATCCCTACCGGACGGGCGTAACGCCTAAAAAAACCGGATATATATATATATATATATATATATATATATATATATATATATATATATATATATATATATATATATATATCCAATCATTTGTTCGGAGTCTTCAATAGCGTAAAACACATTATCTTCTCCATCATCATTATTTTGATACACGTTGATCTCAATTTTAACATTCAGGTTCTTATGAAAGTTATGTAAACAGGGTGATATATACATCAACACATCTTTTAAATTTCTAAATTTAGCTGCAATGTCACTGCCTTTTGGGTATAAAAGTGAAAATTTTCCAATAAACGTAGATGTATTGCGCTTTGTAATGTTTAAAAATTACGTCTTGATTGTTAAATTTTTTATATATAATTATTGTGGTTCAGTTAAATAGTATTGCAACTATTGCATTTTTAACTAGTTGACTGACTCACCATTGACAGTTTTTACGATTAGTAGTGGTTTTCTCTAATGGAACACTACCCACAAAATCGTTGCTGGTCATTTCCACTACTGTGAATGGTTTTTGTTTTTTTTTTGTGTCCTAATAACTCTGGATGAATCTCCTGGTGCATAAATATCATAAAAAGTTAGGCATGGTAATCGGACAGTGACATCGTTTTCAGCTATTTTACCCAATTCCAAATCCAATGTTATCCCAGCACGTGCGCTATCTACCTTTCAGAGATGCAATTCTTTTTCTAACTTTAAGCTTGCCAAAAAATCATCGGAGAAGTTTCTGTTTTTATTTTTTGTTCTAATTCGTCACATCCACAACTGTCACATATTGTTGTATAAATTGTGACGTAAAAAACAAAGTGTGACGCAAGATCATTTGTTTCTTGTTTGTATAATGAAAACGTAGTTGACAGGTTTAAAGTTTTAAAGTATAAGCCAAATAACAAACATTGGTATTTTTCTTCTAGAATAATATGATATTTTGGGAACCTCGAAATAAAATGAAAAAGATTGTCAAGTTTCTCTTAACTTGTTTTATTATCACTCTTTTTTTCCTCTTCCATCCTTAAAAGGTGTACCACCTTGCTTTTTATTAGGAAAAGCACGTGTAAGACTACTATCTGAAACTTTCAAGACTGTAAAAGAAAAAAAAACTAAATAATACGGTTGCCTTCCTTCGATACACTTATTTTGTTTTTATTTTCCTGTTTTGCGAGATATGCCATTATATTTTACTTTTATTATTCACTCACATTAACCTTTTCTATTTGTTTTAAACGTTTTGACGTTTGGCATTCTTTTCCTCGGCTAACTGTAGCTTCCTCCGTGGTTATTATTAGTTGTTCCCTGGAAACCATCAAAGTCTTCTAACTGTAATGCCACAAATTGGTCGCATTGTTCCTGTAGTGAACTTTTCCCAAGTTAACGTGCTCCTTTTCTAACTTGGCTGCACCGTACTGAAGACGACCAATAGTCAGAAATACCTATATACGGTTGCCTTCGATCAATATACCTATTTTGTTTTTTGTTTCCCCTTTTGCGAGACATACCATTACATTTTATTTTTATTATTTACTCGTATTAAACATTTCTATTTGTTTTAAACGTTTTAACGTTTGTGATTTCTTTCCTCAGGTAGCTGTAGCTACCTCCGTGGTTATTATTAGCTGTTCCCTGGAAACTATCAGAGACTTCTAACTCTAATGCCACAAATTGGTTGCATTGCTCCTGTAGTGATCTTTTCCCAAGTTAACATGCTGCGTTTTCTTTGTTTTGCTGTATGGCTGAGAAAGTTGGTAAATTGACTCTGAAGCAGAAAAAAAATAGATGCCCTTGAAATGTATATACATATATATATATATATATATATATATATATATATATATATATATATATATAGTGCATGAGTAAAGAGAAAGAATTACTAAGCATAATCAAACAGAGGAAAATACAATACTTGGGTTATGTGTTGAGAGGTGAAAGATATGAATTACTCCAAATTATATTGGAAGTTAAAGAACAGGACAAGAGATCATTTGGAAGACACCAGTTGGCAGAAAGGCCTAAGGAGATGTTTGAGCGCTTATCTGCAGAAATATTTTTTGCAGCAGTTATCAAAGCTACAAATGCCATTTGGATAGCCAACCTTCGAAATAAAACGACACAATAAGAAGAAGAAGAGAAGATTGGAGGGAAGCAGAGATGTGTGGTTAAATAATATATCACTTTGGTCTAGTCTGAACTCACATTCACTTTTTCGAACTGCACAAGGTAGACGTCGCTGATACATCTTCAACCTTTAATGAAGATTTACCATGAGAAGAAGAAGGCTTTAAAATATTAATTTCAATATGTTTTAAGAGGATTTCTGTGGCGAATTTATCGGATAGTTTATTTGATTAGGTGGATTCAATATGTACTCCTCCTACAAATAGATTTGGAGTGCAAATCAATTTAATGTTTCTACTTTAATATTACAATAGATATTGAAATTTCAATTAGTATTGGGGCGTGATTTGTTTTAGTAACCGTGTAATCATTTTGTTTATTTTGCTCAGAGCATAAACAATTTTTTAAACATAACATTTATAACATTATACTAAGTTCATTGTTAACTTTTAATTCCTTTCTTCTATACTAGTTTATATAGTTCGTGATATTTCGATTGGTTTTCATTTTATTTTTATTTTTTTTCCTTTATTACTTCTATAGTATAATCTCCTGCTCGATCTTTTGTTTTATTTTTGTGATGTAGATTAAAGAGTATGTATATTTATGTTTAAAGTTACAATTTAATTTTTTTTTGGTTGTTATTTACACGTTTACAACTTTATCAGACTGGATCATTTTTCTTAAACTTAATTTTATTATTTTTAGCTTTGCCAATTTTGACCATTTTTTTTTTAATTTTAATTCAACAATATTTTTAGGTTGTTTTCGCGTCAAATAAATTAAGTGTATTAGTAGCTGACCCAAAGATTACAAAAGTTAATGTGTATCCCGAAACAACAAATTTTGGTAATAATAATAGAATGACCCATGAACCTGAGTTATCAAAAAATTCTGCAATGGACACTATTATGAGCCAGGTAATTAAAAAAACCAATTATGTCACGTATTACATTGCACCTAATACGTGTTTATTTTGCTGAGCTTATTTCTTATTAACTGTCATATTAACAGTGCGCTATTAATAAAACTTCAAGAAAATGGTTCTCACAACTGAGGAGAAAAGTAGAGCATTATTTTCGCTCATACGGAAAAGGGCGGAATAGTGGTTAATTTTTGAGACCAGTGAAAAATATCGACAAGTGTTTAAAATGGAATGGAAATAAAAATTATTGGGGGCTTCCCCCTCCAATTGGTATTGTATTGTGTCAGCAGGGTTCATCTAGGTCGTCTAAAAAGATTGTCGACCGTTCGAATCTCTTGGTCGTTATCCTTACCGCATTCAAATTAGACAAAGATTACACGTTGCAAACAAACGTGCAAGATAAGTTTACTGTAAATGAGTGTTGTGTTTAATGTACGAAGATCTTGATTTCTTTTGGGGTTATATGAATAGACAAAAACTCGATTTTTTGAATTTGAAGGCCCAGATGTCATTGTAGACAAACCAGTACATAGTAGGTACAGAAGTTACTATTTGGTGTGATGTGCATGGGCATGGGATTATTGGTCCTTACTTTGTTGAAAGTGAGAACAAGCATCCAGTTACTGTTAACCAAGAGCGTTACAGAGAGAACATTATTAAATCTTTTGTTAAAGACTTATATGCTCCATACACTTATATACTCCATAGTTTTCTTCGCGAACATTTTGAAAATAAAATAATTTCTCGAGGAATAGACTTCGAATACCCAGCTCATTTACCTGAACTGACAACATTTTAATCTATCAATTTTCCGCAGTGCGATTAATTGCTGTGAAACTTTTTGTATTCGATTCGGAAAGTGTCAGAAAAAAAATGTGAATAAGATTCATTGTGTTAAAATGAAAATTGCATTTTATGCATAAGAAAAATGCATTTCCAAAGTATATACACAATGAAAAATTTGCAATTAAGAAAATATCGACAGGAATGAGTTTAATTATGTTACTCGGGATATTAGAGCTTTCTAAACACGAATATGATAACGACGATTGTCTTCAACGAGGTCCTTGTCTCATAAGGTATGTTTATTTCATCCTAAATCAGTCGACAGTCATAACTCGTGGATTTATGTCGCTTAATTTAAATATGATAACGACAATGACCCTCGAGCTACCTGGTGTCCAGGATGAACCTCGTGTCCGAGAGTTTTATGTTATTTTCATTTAAAATATATGTCGAAAGTCATTACTTGGTGGCTCTTAAAATCGAGTTCAGCTCGCTGAACACGAATATTATGACGGCAATGATCATTGAACTACCTGGTGCCCCGGGTGAAGCTCGTCTTCTGACGTTTTAAGTTATTTTCATTCAAAATCAGTCAAAAGTCATTATTCAGGGGTTTTAGTAGTCAATGACACGAATATTATGACACCGATTATCCTAGAGCTACCTGGAGCCCAATGTGGACCTCTTGGAGTTTTTTTTTTTTCGAAATCAGTCAAAACAAACTATGTTATTTGAATTAAATCATCTCCAAACTATCTGGTGCCCAACGTGGATCTCGTCTCCTTAAGTTTTTTGTTAATTTGTTATCTAAGCTTTTATAAAAGTGTGGTATCAAATAGTTATCAAAGAGTTAAAATATGATATCTTAAATATAAATACAAACAATTTTTTTACCAAGTAAAAAAAGATGATTAACAATAATATTATCGTTTAAATTTATTTCTTCCTTATCTTCTTCTGTATTAGATAATTGATTTTCTTTCTTCGTAATTCTCTCTATATTCGTGCAGTTTTCACCTAGCACAATTTTTACGTGCCAAATTGCAAAAATAGACCGAGGAGAGCAAAATTGCACTTGAAATATATAACTTAAAGTATATCTATGTACTAGAACGTGTGAAAAGATATATATATATATATATATATATATATATATATATATAATATATATATATAAAAATTAATGGGAAAAACCCCGTAATTGGCTGTATACCATCGTTTAAAAAAACACAGAAGTTAAAACACTTCACAAATGTGTATTTAGGTATAAAACAAACAAGTTAAAACTTTTTAAAAAAGTGTCGTCACATTTAAAGTTCTGGCAGAACGTTTTCGATCACTACGGATCATCTTCAGTGCCTCGTATTTGTTGCTAACTATATAAATATGGTGTCTATAAGACTTCCATGTTTGATTTGGTAAAGTGTCACATTTTACATTAGGTAATGTTGATACTGTAGGTCGATGACAATGGATGTATTTAAAATTTATTACTTTAGGGACTACATGTCTCCTAAGCTCGAGTACTTGCACGTTGTCAGTTGAAGCGACGACACAGACCAAAAAAATGAAATTTTTACACATTTGTGAAGTGTTTTAACTTCTGTGTTTTTTTATATATATATATATATATATATATATATATATATATATATATATATATATATATATATATATATATATATATATGTTCGGAAAGATTTCCGCGGTTAGTCCAATGAAACTTAGAGCTAAGATTAATATTATTACTAAACTTAATATCAAACTCACCAGTCTTCCGGGTTGAACCGCGTCGATTTCTATTTTGCCGAGCTTTCGGCATCCTCTCTGATGCCTTCCTCAGGGCTTCCGAGGTCTCAGTCTTCCGAGTCCCCAGACACTACTACACTGTTCACTTATCACTGCGTTGTCACTACTGTACTGTTGTCACTAGTGCAACACCCCATTATGCTTTAATGATTTGCATGAAATCTTCTTCAATAAGTGGATTTGATGAAGGGGATTATTGAGTGGCCAGCTAGGTCACCAGATCTTACGCCTTTGGATTTTTTTTGTGGAGTTATCTCAAGAACAAAGTATATGCAACACAATCAACTATCATTGAAGACCTCAAAAAGAAAGGATAACTACAGAAATACGGAATATTTCACCTCAAACTTTAAACAAAGTTCGGAACGAGTTTTATAGGAGACTGTGGTATTGCCAACAACAAGGTGGAGAACATGTTGAGCATTTATTTTAATGTAATCCAATCAATTACCTCGGGTATTCTATGAATTCATTGTCTTGAAGAAAATACCTAATTTCAAAATTTCACCTTGTATTATTCATAATAGACCTACATGATATAGTTCGTTGAAATCAGGTTGTTAAGGAGCTTTTAAAAACATGAAAATATATAGGGTGTTTCATTTAAAATACAGATTATGCACTATGCCAGACTAGCATTGATCACCCTGTACATTCAAATTTATGTCTAAAAAGCGTACATTTAAATTTAAAAGTTAAGGTATTTCAACGTTTTTTATTATTTTCTAAAATAAGAACACAAACAATTTTATTCCATAAGTGGTTTCCACACTGTATATACATATATATATATATATATATATATATATATATATATATATATATATATATAAGAAATTTAATCTTTGCAGATAAGTTAAATCGTAAACTCTTAAATATTGGGGAAATTGCAGATTTCCCCAATATTTAAGAGTTTACTATATATATATATATATATATATAATATATATATATATATATATATATACTAGGCAACTGAAGGCCTTCCCCTTCTTCTTTCTACCTTCATTAATTCGCTTCACGTGACCATACCACACTAGTTATCTCGTTTCAATTCTGTCTACACTGGAATATACAGTATTTATCCTCCTACTAATATCCTCTTCCTGATATGAACTTTTTGGTTACACAACACGCCTTCCTTAGAAAATCCATTTCTACTACTTCTATTCTTTTTCTATCTTTTTGTGTGATCTGCCAAACTTCTGCTCCATAATTAATAATAGGCTCTACCAAGGTTGGATTAATTGTCAATTTCGTTCCTTGTCTAATATCTTTAGACCATAGTAGAGAGTTTAGAATGTTTACCGATTTTTTTCCTGCTGTATTCTGTTCGATATGTCTTTTGGTAGTGCCTCCTTTAGATATTATAAATCCGATATATTTATATTAATTGCATGTTTTTTTGATTTCTAACTCTGGATCTTCTTCATCATCTCCTATTTTAAGATGCTCTGTCTTTGACATATTCATATTGACACCCCCGTTTCCATATTCTTTCTTTAGTTTTCTTACCATGTAGTCCATGTCTTCCTACCTGATTATCTGCGAAAAATAAAGTGGTTACGACATTTACCACCACCTATGTCTATTCCCATTCGGGATACTTGTCTCCTCCACTGCTCTAGCGATGATTGAATAAATATTTTAAATAAGGTCGGAGATAGACAACATCCTTGTTTAAACCCCTTTGTTATTGAAAATGATTCAGATATAAAGTTTCCTTCTTTAACGACACTTCCTGCATTTTTGTATATATTTGCGATAGCATCCACATACTCTCTACTGAGACCTACTTTCGTCAATTTTTGAAACAGTTTTTTCAAAGGTACCGTATTGTATGTAATAATTTAAAATTCTTCACCATATTTTTTTATATTTCCTCTGTTACGGATTGATGCAATAGACTAATGCACAGTTCTGTATAAAGTTCTTTAATTTCGAGAATCTTTCTTTAGAGTAACAGTTCGACAGCACTCGCTGTGTTCTTTTCTATTGTATACAATTGCTTACCTAAACGAGATTTTCCTAATTTTCCTACTTATCATGGTCAACTATCCAAATAGGTAGACATTTCTCCTTAAAAAAATTCTTTAGAAAGTAATTTTCTGCAAAATTTGTAATTTTTATATCAACACAAATAAATCTTAATGTAGTATATAAAAAAAAATAAATTTATGTAACTTATAATTTTATCAATTAAGAGGTTCTCTCAAAAAATGGTCATCTAATCTGGTTTTACCCTACCAATAAATTTATTTTTTTCCATAAATTATTAACTTTTTCTTTAATATTTTACATTAGATTTTTAGAAAAATTTAATGATATGTTGTACTAATGTATATCTTTTTTATTGCTTCTTATTTTATATGCGCTGATTTGACATGAACTTACATTTTCAGGCTGGTTTTTCGAGTTTAGGTACATTAATAGGCCATACTCCAATTAGAAGTGGAAATAAAGAAGCTTCTGAATACGAAAGCAAGCAAACTTCCGAAATCTTAGATCCTGAATTAAATCTTGGAAGGTAAGTTGTTGATTTAACATCTCTGTTCGTAATAACAAACAAAAAATGGCAGGAAGAAATATTTTTTGCTTACTTGTTATATTTAATAATTAACCGATTATTTTATAAATGTAGTAGCTGCGTGATGTAATGATTAACACTGACGAATGTTGAATTTTTAGGTTAGGTTATAGCGGAACGGATGACATATGTTGGCAAAAGGTCGCTTTACCCGAAAAGAAAAATTTATATCTCGAATTATACTCACGAATAACCAACTACACGTAGGTTTAAAACAGTGTAATATACTGCCTTGAAATTTTCTACAACTTTCTATTTTTCAGAAATGCGGACTGTAAAGTATACATTGATAACGAGGAGTTTAATTGCCATTTAATAGTACTTCAGTGTTATTCAGAGTTATTTGATGCCTATATTGCAGTTAAGAAAGTAGAGTTACCATCAGTAAGTATAACATCTATAAATCCTCTCCCAAGTTTGAACAGTGTATAAACTCTTCAAAATTCAAAATGTTTGTGAAAAATGGCTGTCCTGAATAAAGGTATTTTTTGCCATACAAAATGTTTTAATGACACCTTAGCACAGAACGTCAAAATACAAAGTTTCAAGTAACTTTCAGATTATAATCAAACTCAGTTAATTTTCAGTTAATTAGTTAATTTAATTAATTTTTTATTGACTAATAATTGGTAGGAGATTTGGTTTGGTGTGACTTGACTAGAAGTTGAGACAGCATTATTATTGCAGGTTAGGTTCTTGAAGAGATTCCACGCGATCGTAATGCTACATGTCATATACGTTCTCCAACGTATCCAGCAATTTTCGATGCTTCGCTTCACTCATGGTTTTCGTAAGTTCTTCTCTGCATGGTATACTTACTAAAATGATCGGTCCTGAACAGTCTCTGATATTTACTCAGTAGATTGCGTCCATCGTCATTAGGGCCCGGACGTATCGTTGCTTATTGCCCCTAGGAATGTGCCTTTGAAAGAATTTTCAAACTAGTTTCCCAGTTTTAGACAGCGTATCTGTCCGAATTGTAAACTCAAGTCGGGATTGTACGCCCTCCACTATATTCTGCTGTAGAACGATTTTGGCAGTTTTGGATCGTGAATCAGAGATAGGAACTTCTGCCCATTCTTCGATGGTCCACCCACAATTGTCTATTTCTGCATATCCTTATGCAGTGATGGTAACTAGTAAGTTCGGACTGGCAGATTGGAAGTTTTTTGGAGGGTGAAACACAAATTTTGTTCCTGGAGGTTTTTACACTTTGCAGAGTATCCAATTCGATGACAAAAACACATTGCCAAACTTTAATGGAACCATTATTGATTTTTTGAATATTTATTTTCAAACCACATTTTATAATTACCGTGCCCAATTTATTCATAATTTGTTTCAGTTTTTCTGTTGAACCTTACCATTTCTTAAAAACTTTACTTTACGCATAATGTTGTTTACTGTATGTGTGTTGTGTTGTTTTTATCAGAGAATCGGAGTCAATCAGTATTGAACGAGGCATAAGACAGGGTTGTACACTCTTTCCCATCCTGTTCTCTTTCCATAATGTGTATTCTGATAACATATTCAGGAAGGTTTAAAGGATCAAAAAGGAATTATCGTAGGAGGAGAAATGATTAGCAATATACGATATGCCGACGATACTATGATACTAGCTTAAAACATAGACGACCTGTCCAAACTAATTAATAAACTGTCAATAAACATATTTTATAAACAGATTACGAAAAAGAGTACAACGATTTAAATGCCTTGGATGCTGGATCACCCAAAATTTAGTTCACCAGTGGACCAAATGTAACTCTTAGACCAAGACAATTATCTATATAAAAATAATATAAGCATGGTTCCAACGTTCACGCACAGGAGAGAAATAATTAGACAATAATAGTTAAACAAATAACATGACGCCGCTACATTCTTACGTAGGAAAAAATATAGAGTAGGAAGACGGCACATAGTGTTTGGTTATTTCTTAATTCTGAATGGCAAATAAAAAACCCCTAGTTTTGGAAAACATCTCTGGAATGTAAGAAAGGCTGGCTTTGCAAGTTTATTTTCTTCAAAACGCATTAATTTCCTCTTGCCTTGGCTACTATTTATTGGCACTTTTAGTAGAATTATTTCCTGTAAAACAATTTCTCTGAATGCTCAAGAAGAATATTTTTACTTCTTTTCCATCACGTAAAGTTTGTATATTTTATCTCTGTGATTTCCATTATTCGTTTTGTTCTACTTCTGTCACTCCTTGTTTCAGTGTGCCTCATAATGGTTTATTTATCTTCACAAAGAGCAATTTATACCTCACAATATGTTTATTACTTCATATTTTGTTTAGTTTTGTAGCAAGACGTTTGACTTAATTTTCTGTGTTACTTGAGCAGTGTCCCTCTTCTTATACTTAGTGCCTATGATGCGTTGGCGAGGCCAGACGTCTGTCTTTTGCGGCATGCATAACCAGTGTTATTTATGTATGTCCAGTTCTTTATATTCCGTAGCCACGAGATTTCTTTGCGACCTACTCCTTTCTTACTCTGAATATTTCCTTCTCTTTCTATTCTTAGATAATTTAAATTTACTCTTTGATCTATTACTTTCCGTGAGTGCTTTACCACCCGGCTTTTTAACGTAAGAGATAGAAAACACAGTTACCTTATGAAATAAAAAGAGACGAACCTCGTAGAGGTCGGAAATAATCGATAGAAACCTATAATTTACATTACATTGCATTAACACTATCGATAGTCTCACACCTTTAGACGTTAGCTTCGAGCTAAATCACCTCGGTCATAATTATTATGTGTGACGTATTTCAGTGACATTTTTTAATTTCGCATAAAGTAAAAAATGATTGACGACAATAAAGCAAAAATGTGAATAAAATAAATTAATTAATAGTGATTATTTAATCTAAAGTTTTAAATTATTAACCAAGAATAATTTCTACTATGATTTGAGGCATTTCATACACTCTTGTCACGGAAATAAACATCAGTCCATCGTGGATTAGTGGTAAGAATTCGACACTGCGACGCAGACGATTAGAGTTCAAAACCCACATGTGGTTTTCTTTTTTTTTAATAATTTGAAGTTATGCAGAGATCGTTTTGATTTGAATCACTAAACATTTATGTCAGTCGTTACTAGTATTAGAAGTGTTTAAAGTTAAACATAAATATCTTTTTTAATTTGAATTATTTTGTATTTCCGTTTAATAACATTGGGATAAGAATAAATTGTAAATAATAAGTTTTTCGAAAACTTGTTACCTAATATGTATCATATTTTCTATTATGTTCTGATTGAGTAAAACAAAAATTTTATCCTTGGTGTGAATTGAACCCCAATCTTCTTGTCGATAGATCACGTGTCTTACACCAACTCCACATACAATAACTGTTTTCGGACAGAACTTACTTACCTTTAGTTTAGTCAACTATTTCAAGTTGTTTAATTTTCTAATTTTACTAATTAATGTTTTTTTACTTTAATTCTTAATTTATTCAATCATT
This sequence comes from Diabrotica balteata, assembly GCA_918026665.1. Lineage (NCBI taxonomy): Eukaryota > Metazoa > Arthropoda > Insecta > Coleoptera > Chrysomelidae > Diabrotica > Diabrotica balteata. Next base: position 95,233,652 of record OU898279.1, on the reverse strand, counting down.
TATTCTTACATCACAAATTATTAAAACAAAATATTTTCGCGGTCATCCGTATAATTATGATTGTAGTCAAATAGCCACGTCTAAGAACTAGCTTTATCTCATTCTTTCTCACAAAATCCGTCTTCTATCCTTTCCACTATTTTGCCGGGTTTTAAAGCGACTTTAAACACTTCTAATACTATAATAACGTCTAAAGGTCTGAGACTATCAACGGTGGTAATGTAATGTAATGTAAATTATAGGTTTCTATCGATTATTTCCCACCTCTACGAGTTTCATCTCTTTTTATTTCACAAGGTAACTGTGTTTTCTATCTCTTACGTTAAAAAGCCGGGTGGTAAATCACTCATCACATACCTATGACGCTATTGAGGATTTTTATGTTAATGGTCCGTTATTTTCATTTTCTAACGTAAAAAATTGCTGTAATTCGTTTGAAACGAATTTTTTTTGTTTGGATCCTTAAATATTCATTAAGTGTTGTTAAAAATTGACAATTTGGTATTTGGTCAAAAGACAATAATTGTACTGTTAATGCTAAGATAAATGTTAGATCTTTTTTATGCATTATTAAAAATATTGAGACAGACAAATCTTTTTATAGGACAAATGTAACGCCACTTCCTTTGCATTTATCTACGAATGGATGATTACTGGAGAACCTTCTTATCGAGATCTTACAAGGGATAATGTACTAGACATTTTTAACAGCGCTAAATATCTCAAAATCAAAGGTAATATTAAAAATAATGATAACTAAGAATTGTGTATATTTTCAGTTATTTTTAGACTTGGTAGAGCAGTGCTGGGCCTTTATTGACCACAACGAAGTTTTCTATGAAGATACAGCTTTTCTTTTATATATGGATGCCAAAGAAAAAAGTTTGACTGAGGTCAGGGAGTTGATGTTACCTCGGATACAAGGATTCTTTCTTATGCTTGTCAGTTCTCAAAACTGGTTAGAACTTGAAGTGGAAGACGTAAAGAATTTTCTAAAATCGAACTACATTTGCGTAAACTGCGAAATGGAAGTATTTATGTCAGCAGTGAGATGGTTGAAGCATGACTGGGCAAGCAGAGATCGATATAAGTATGATTTGTTAGATTGTGTAAGGTTCGGCAATATTGCCCCATGGCAGTTAGTGGATATTAAAAGAAATCCTGAGAATCCAGATTTTATGGAATTAGCCAAAGATCCTAAAATATGTAAAATGATCGACGATGGGTTAGCGTAAGTACCTATAGTTATAAATAGACTTCGGCAAATATGCAAATAAAAATGTAGAAAATATGCGCATAAATATGCACGTGTTTACCCGAAAATATGCAAATATTTTACAAAATATGCATACAAATAAATAAAAAAATCGTAAAATAGTAACAATTTTATTTAAAAAAAAAGTGTACATAACTAAATATTTCGTACTATTTATTAAGATTTACATTTATTTTAAGTAACTACATCATTTTTAAGTATGAATAAACTTATTTAGAATTATGGTAACAATAAATGACCAAGTGGTGTTCAAAATTTTCTTACAAAAACTTGTGGCTTCTGTCTGAGTACATATATTTATATATGGAAAAACTTCGTTCAACATCAACTGATGTAACGGGAGCATTTTTCAAACTAACCAAAACATTTGGTTTTAAATTAATTGTTTCCGAAATATTTCCAGCTAGAACACTGACTACTTCAGAAAGAATATGGTAACCTTTATTTTTTTCCATAGTAGCTTCAAATTTTTTTAAAATATCTTTTCCAATATTACCTCTAACGTTCCGACAACATGACGCAAATTCTTTTATTAATGCTGTACTTTCGAACAATGACAGTTTTGGTGATTCTAACTGAGTAATTGTTTTTTAACAAAACTAAAATTTGATTTTATAAATGAAAGTTCTTGTTGAAGCAAGTTACTCTGAAAAGTTTGTTTAGAATCCAAAAGAGATTGGGAACTTTCATCTGTTAACGTATCAATTATGTTCTTTATTTTAACAAAATGATCTGCATAAAAATTAGCTGCTTCTAACCATGTTCCCCATCGCGTTAAAATAGGTTGTGGTGGAAGAGGAATGTTAGGTAGCATTTCTTTATAAAGTTGAATTCTTATAAGAGATTTAAGAAATACTTTTTTGACACTGGATATCATGGTATTTACAAGAGGAAACTTTTTTCGTATTTCCTCTGCAACTCTGTTTAATCCATGCTCTACACAAGTAACATGTATTAAATCTGGGAAAAATATTTTTAAATTTTGTCCTGCTTTCACCATATAAGGAGCAGCATCTGATAAAATAAGCAGTAATTTATTAGAAGGAATGTTTCTTGTATAAAACGCAAAATTGTTAAAGCATTTGTTTTCTCAAGTTGCTGGCATGAAATAAGATGAGATTTTGGTAAGATATCTTCTTTAAGAACACCAATCAATAAATGAGCAATATACTTTCCTGAGGAATCAGTGGTTTCGTCTACAGATATGTAAAAATAATTATCTGCAATTTCTTCCTTAATATTAATTAACACCGACGAGTATAGCCCGTTCACATTATTTCTTCTTAGAGACCGATCACTTGGAGCATTAAGTTTGCAATATTTTTTTAGAAACGAACTAAAATTTACATTTGCTAATTTTGAAAGCGGTATGTTTGCAGACACTAATGCGCGACACAAGTCTTCATTAAAAGTTTCTTGCTCATCTAATTTTTTTGAAGTAGATTGGAAACATTTAGCCATTGAAGTTTGATGTTTTCCTCCTATTTTTCCTTTTTTTGCAATGTGTGAAGCAGTTCTCACATGTTGGTCTATATGAAATTTCTTCTCACATGCTATCTATAAATAAAAATAAAAACCTTTATTTTAACCCAACCTTTAAAATATAAAAATATACAAGGTATTTTTGGTTAATCAAATAACTGGTTTGGAAAAAAAAACACTCGCTAAGTGTTTTAAATGCAGTATTAATCCACAAATTAGTTTTTGTTACTAACCATTAGTACATCATATAACTTATTTTAAAATTCAACAAAAATTTTTTTTTGTTAATTCAATTACAATAAAAATAATTGTGTTTTAGAATAGCTGACTTCATAAAAAAAGTAAAGGTAAAAAATTTTTCTAAATACACACCATTGTATTGTACCATGGACAATTTTTTCTCACTAAAGGAAGCTATTTTTCATTTAAAAACAACCTACGAGTGGTTTTAAAGTTATTGTTGTTATTAACTAAAAGAATTTAATTTTAACACCCTTTATCTCGAAAAGTAAATAAGTTTGACCCCTCATTAACTATATCGTTTTGTTCAATTTTTCGAGAAGTATCTACAGTCAAACGTTGTAAGTGTCATTTGGAAACACCCTGTATGTATGAAATATTAGATATTTAATAGAAAATATTAGATACTTACAATTTTGCCACAGACTGAACAGTAGATTTTTCCCATATCCATAGACAGCTCTTTATAAGGTTTAATCCAAGTTGAAGCACTGGTTGTTTTAGGCATTATAAAATCACAATCTTCCTTTTTGTTACGCACAACGAGTGTTTACGCTTTGAATATTAAAACAAAAATGATTTACAAATCTGAGCATCAAATTAGAAATGTTTAGGTACCTAATTCAATAAACTGGGAGATTTTGGAAAATCCCTAAATTAGGAACAAAACTATTAGCCGTTTACCTGCTGTTAAGATACAATAAATTGTAGATAGATTTGGTGATTAGATCATAAAATGCAAATGAGCGAACCCTTAGCGATTATCCAATAACTGAATGCCTCAGTGACCGAGACTTTCTAAGAATGTTGAGGGCTACTTAAATTGATCTTCTTTGAAATTGTAAATGTTTTGTACCTGTAGAGATTAGGTACTTAGATCATTTCTTGATTAAAATACTGCAAAATTTTATACAAGAATTGAAATAAATTGGTATGTTTAAAAATTTTCAAATACAGTATAAAAATCTGAACTTTTATGCACTTTATGCAAACTTTTATACAAATATGCCAAAATATGAAATATTTGCATAAAATATGCACAATATGCAAAATATGCAATATGCATATTTGCCGAAGTCTAGTTATAAATAATCTTAACATAAAATTAAAATAAATAATAGCATACTTCAAGTAAGTTATCATACTTTTAAAAATTTATGACATATGCTCATATATAAATCATAACCTTCTGCTTAAGATATTTCTTTACTACTAAAACATTGTGACATTTTCTCTTGTTTTATGTTATAGTTAGTAGTGAGGCAGTTTATGTGCATGTAATATCTTATATTGTTACAGAACAGAATCGCTTCCTTTTGAGTCTTTAATTTCTTTTATTATGTACTCTGGTGCATAATAGGAGAGGGCCATGTACCTTGAGCCGCCTTGTAACTACTATACTTATACCTAATAAATCTGATGCACTTTTTGTTAATTTTATCCATTATTTTGGGGTTATGTGATTTTGTTTACTCTTCATGGGCTAGCTATTCATGGTCATGTACCTTAAGCCAGGTTGGGGCACGTACCTTGAGCATGGCCCAAGCTCTAACTTAATTTGCTAGTTGTATTTTTTAATTGAAAGACTCTATATTTTTGTTCCTATTTTTATGTAGTAGTTGAAAATATAAAAAATAACCGAATACAATCTTGAGCAAATAGATACAACAATTATTTTTTTAATTTACAGATGCCTAGAACTAAAAATAAAGTGAAAAAATAGGACCCACTAAACAGCAAATTACAGTAGCTGTAGCTGCCGTTAAAAATGGAATAAGTCAGCGTAAAGCCAACGCCAATTTTGATGTTTCGAGGGCAACCCTTCAACGATGAGTTGAAGTGAGTCGATGAAAACGAACTTTAAGACTACAAGCCCTAAAAAAATTGTGCGGTAAAAGCAGTCTTTGCTCCGACAGAGGAAGCAAGTCTCGTAAAATATTTTATTGTTTCATCAAAAATACATTACGGTCTTCATAGAAATCAGCTTAGATGTTTAGCGTATGCTTTTGCCAAATCAAATAACAAAAATATTCCTGAGTAAAGCAGTGGATCCGTGAGTTTATGAAAACTTAGTCTTAGTGAACCCGAGGCAACTAGCCTTTCTTAGGCTACTAGTTTCAACAGACATAATGTTGGAATTTTTTTATTCAAATTTGAAGAAGGTTATTATGAAATACAAATTTAATGCAGCGGACGTTTTCAAATTTGGCGAAAGGTGCTCAAACGTAACAATGATAGCCTGCATTAACACTTTGGGAAAGAGTGTACCGCCCATGTTTATATTTCCTAGGGTTAACTTCAAACCGTACGTAATGAGTTGTGCAGCAGTAGATTCAATCGGATCCGCTCATATAACTGGATGATCAAATTCTGATAAATTTGTTTTGTGGTTGCAACATTTTATTGATAAGAAAAAACCAAGCACTGAGAACCAAAAGCTATTAGTATTGGACAACCACGAAACCCATTGTTCTATTGAAGCAGTATCATTAGCCAAAAATAATGCGATAATTTTGCTAACATTGCCACTCCATACAATTCACAAACTCCAACCTTTGGATCGCACCGTTTTTAGACCTTACAAACAATACTATAATACTGCTTGTGATGAATGGCTTTTAAACCACCTAGGGTAAACAATAACTATATAGAATGTCGCTGAATTGGCAGGAAAATCATATACAGCTGCATTAACGCCAAAAATATCCTACCTGGATTTAGGGTGTCGGGAATTTGGCCCCCAAATTAATACATTTTTGGAGATAATGAATATCTTTCGTTTTCAGTAACCGATAGAGAGGATCCTAGTGTTGCAGGTGCAGAGTTTTCTCCTGTAAGAGACCTCAACGCATCAGCAGAACAATTAATTATTTCCGCAAGTAAAGACGCTTCAATATTTTCATCCCCTGAAGAAATGCGACCATACCCAAAATCACAACGTGTCTTAAAAGTCAACAATTATAAGAAAACTAAAATTGACCGACACTTCGGAGAAGGACGAAATTGAACAAATTTTTAATGAAAGACGACGAAAAGAAAAGAAACTATTCGGAACGTGTTGAGTGTTAAAAAGAAAGCTGAAGTGGGAGCAGAAACGTCTGATGAAGATGACTATTCGTCTAGTTCAGATAGTTTAAAGATATCTAATGATATTTTTCAGTGAAAATAGTAGGGAATTTCAGTAGTAAAAATAGCTGGGAAGGAAACAGCGCATTTTTATATAGCAGAGATAATACATATCAGAAATGAGGAATTTCATGTAAAATATTAAAAAAAAGGTTCTATTCCACGAACAAATTCTTAAAGGAAAGTGACGAGATATTTTCTATTGATAGAGAATGCATTATTTTGGCTTTACCCCAGCCAATCCACCAAGGTTTGTCAGAAAGACAAAAGAATATGTTAGCTTTTGTAATTGATTTTTCGTCCTACAAGGTTGCATAGTTAATCTACTATGTTTTATAAAATTAGATTGTAAAATAAACCCTTATTGATGCCCTCTTTGCTTTTTCTGTCTATGACCCAAGGTAGATTACACCCTGGCTTAAGGTACAACGCATGTTTTTTTTAAATTTAAATGTGGAAATTTTGTTGATTAAAAATTGATAAAAAATGCATATTATTTTGATAAAACACTTCCTATTGTTGACGCCGTGATATAAAACTGTTGATCATTAGCATATTTTTGCATTTAACAATTATTTGAAAAAAAAACTGGCTTCAAGGTACAAGACCCTCCCCTAATTCAATTTATAATTATTTTCTATATAGCTAGAATAACACTCTTGTACATAATACTCCTGGTCAAGCATTTCGTTGTTTTAAAACTGTTACTTGTTTGTAACGAATTTTTGATTTCGGAATAAAAAAACTCAGTTTTTTTTTCACACGTCAACTTTAAAGTTACAAGAGCCACTTAAAAGTCACACATTTTATACAAATAAAGGAGTATAAAGTAAAAAATACCAAAAATACTGTTTGCCGAGATCTTTGCCATTTTAGTATGTGCTAAGGAGATAATAGGTAGGGCTTGCTCAGACAGGGCCATTTCTATCTACTCTGACACTTAAGCAGCGTTAAGCACTTTTTTAGTGCCCAAGTTAGCTCTAAACTGCTTCTTAAGTATAAAAGAACACTTACTGATTTTGCTCTGCCTGTGAGACCCGAATCTGTGATTGGATCGCCCTTCAGTACTGGTTGGGGTAGTCTCAAGGAGCTTCTTCTGCGCAAGTTCCAGGACTCCTGGGCTAGTTGTGGAGGTATGAGACAGACTAGGCTCTACATAGTGGGCTTATCCCAAAGTCTTACAGCCCACAACTTCACTTCTAGACCGTATAAGATGCTCTCTGGTAATCAATATGCTTACCGGCAACTATCGACTCAGGTGGCACCTTTATTTGCTTGGATTGGCGGATGGCCCGATCTACCATAACAGTAACCAAAATATACTGATTAAAAATATTTTCATTTTGTACAATTTTCATTTTCGTAAAATAACAAATTATCTAACGGGGTTTTAGCCTGGTAGCTTTAAAAAATCATATCTACGCACCAAAAAACATTATAAAACGTCAAGGTATTACTAGGTGTCAGTAACAAATGACAAACATTACTTTGTTTTAACCATATAATAGTGAATTTGAGATGTGTTGTTGGGAAAAAAGAAAAAAAAAAAGAGAGAGAGAGAGTGTGTGTGTAAAAAGAGCAATAAGATACCTGAAAGAACAGAAACGTTCATAATCATTACGCATCTGCATCTGCCGTCTAGATTAAAAGAAACTTTAAAATGTGTAATATATGCCTAAACTCTCTATATAATTGAGACATAATTATAACATCACTATTAAAGGAATTTTTGTATTATTAATTAACAAAGCAAAGGGATTGGGTTAATTTGTGTTTTAAGAACGATTGGTGACCTAATAATGCTAAAATTTATTAATGAGATTAATGTGTGTTCCAAAAGATTTTCGCCATTAGTACAATTAAACCTAGAACTACGATTATTACTATTACTGGAATTAATATTAAACTCAACAGTCTTCCGAGTTGAACTGCGTCGATTATCATTGCGCCGAGCTTTCGACATCCTCTTCTATGTCTTCTTCAGGGCTTCCGAGGTCTCAGTCTCCCAATCTGTCTTCTGTATGAAGATGGTGTTGACCTGGAGCTGAAATTGAGTCGGAAATTCGAACAGTAATGGAATGTTCATAAATTCCATTTTGGATTCTACAATTTGTTTGGCCTATATAGGATCGGGGGCAGTCTGCACAAGGAATTTTATAAAGTTAGTGTTGTTCATTTGGAATGTTGTCTTTAATTGATCAAACAAGAAATGAAAGTTTTTGTTGGGTGGTAAATATTGTCTTTATGTATTATCTAAGTCTTTAGGTTGAGATTGAGTGGGAGATTGATGTCTGTGGATGCTCCTATTGATGTCATTTTTGCGGTAACTGTTTTGAATAAGGGCTTGTTTTAAACTAGAGAGCTCAGCGGGTCTACTAGCATCATCAAGGCGTATTGATCTGGAGACAAGGGTATTAGTGACTGAAATAATTTGTAAATCTGGATAATGAGAGTTGGCATGCAAGTAGCAATTAGTGTGGGTGAGTTTTCGATAAACATATTGATGAAAACATAGATAGACAGCGTTCATTCTTTAGGGAAGGGTTAAGGAATATCTTTATTTCGAGGGAAGAATGATTTGTGCCCGTTTAGGGTCGGTTGACCCCCTTCAGATTAGAGTTGAATGTTTTGTTGATGTTCGTACAAAGGCAAACGCCCGGAAACCACCAACGCAAAGATCTCCGTCTTCTTCTGGTGTTGTGGCACCTTTTTCACCTGGAGGAGTTGACTTCGGAGAGCCAGAGAATCAGAGAGAAGGGTTTGTTGTGAGTTTTGTCTTTTCAGTTTGTCCTTTGTGTGTTTTTGAGCTAGGTACGACAAGGCCGGGTCTCTAGTGACCATTGGTCCTGTGCAGTCTCGGGCTTAACCCGTCCTCGTAACCAGTGTATTGCACTGAAATTTCGTGGACGTGTGTGCTCGTGAGTGAAGGCGCCTCGGCTTTCGAGAGTCGGCTTGTCGCACTTTGCTCAGTGTGAATGTAAGTGAATTCCAACAGTGACGGACGCTACCATTTCGGTGTTACAGACTCCCCGAACCGTCTAGATTCTCCCCGGCCGCCCACAGATGCCGTGTAAAGTAACGGGGGCTGCAGGCGGTCGGGGGTCCCGAGGGTGAGGGTGCATCGGTAGCATGAAAGAGGACCCACTTTCACTGTTGGAATGTAGAGTTGTGTGTATGTGTGAGTGAATGTATGTGTGTGTGAATATCAGTGTACTGATCCGACAGTAGCCCGAACCGTTTCACTAATGTCCTTTGTTCCAGCGTCGTTCATGCGTTCACAAACAACACGAGACTAGTGTATTGCACCAAAATCTCGCGGTTGTTGTTCGTGTCCGCTAACGGTGAGGTTTCAAGGAGTTCGACAGACGGTACTTGCAGCTGTCGGATCAGGTGAGAAAATAGTTGCGGCTATTTTCTCAGGGACGGACAGGTATCATTTAGTAGTGAGATTGGGAAACCGCAAAAAAACCAATCTCCCCCTGTCCGGGATTGATGAAAACCTTGGGATTGGTTTTTTATAATTACGTCAAGAAATGGTAGGGATAAATCAGTTTCCACCTCCATCGTGAACTGGATATATATAATTCAAATGGGCTCGAAAAGACACCAAAGCATCTCTGCCATGGGACTAAATAACTCTTGTATCGTCAACATTTCGTAGCCAACATGAAGGTTTGATCATTAATGTGGATGGTGCTCGGGTCTCAAAGTCCTTCATAAAGATATTGGCAATTACTGCAGATAGTGGGGAGCCTATTGAGGCACCATTTATTCATCTGTAGAATTGATTTTGGAAGATGAAATAAGTGTTGCACATACAGTATTTAATGAGAGATAACCGGTATTGCTGGACGCTGTATTTAGTTTTCAGATTGATTAGTTTCATCTATAGGAATGTTTGTAAAGAGTGAAACAATATCGAAACTTACTAGAATGTCTGACGGTAAAATAGGGTATTTTTTAAGAAGTTCGATGAATTTTTGACGAAGGATGAAGCATTTTTGATGTGAGGTTGTAGAGTTTTGGCCAAGTTCTTGGAAAATGGTTGTGTAGGACAGTTGTAAGCACTAAGAATGGGACGTATACGAATATCGGGTTTGTGAATTTTGGGTAGGCTATATATTCGAGGTGTTCTAGAAGATTTTTCACGAGGAATTAAGATTGTTTTATGTCAACAGAAAGAGATATTTTATTGATAACGGCTTTTGTTGTTTTCTCCAAATAGGTTATTAGATTATTAGAAATTAGTCTGTAGTCTGGAGTATTACTGATATTTCAAAGTTAATTAATATAAGAAGAAGTATTTAGGATGACGGTGGCATTGCCTTTATGGTCAAAAGAATGTCTAGTTTTGGATTTGACCGATGTTCTTTTAGGGTTTTTTCCTCGGATAGGTTAATGTTCGGAGTAGGATGCTTTAAATTTCTAAGAACTCTAGCGATGTCTTGTTTAGTTAATGCAGCATCTTCGGAAGGTAAACTGAGATGGCTTCTTTAGTTTAACAGATGATTGTGTCAATTGGAATGTGACTTTGGGTAACATAGTAATTGAAACCTTTTGCTAAACCTTGAGTGGCATTGGTCGAAATTGGAGTATCAAAAAAGTTATGAACCACTGTAGTGGGTTTCAACGTTGTGGTTTTTGGAATTTATTCTACAATTAAATGCGCTAATTTGCGCTTGGGAGTTTCAGTCTTACATTCGAAAGTGTTTAGGGCTGTCTGTGTGTTGAGTGTTGATACGGTCGAAACTGTTCCATAATCGAGGATGTACATCGAAAGAATGAATAGATGACCAGTTATTAAAAATACTGACATTTGTGATATTTGTTTACGTCTAGTGGAATGAATTGCTTCAAGGAGAAGCGCAAAACTGGTATGTCTAGGAATTTGGGAGATAGAAGAAGAAGAAGTATAGTGTTTAAGTTTTAAAAATTTGGTAATGACCTTATGGTCTCGACAGGTTTAAGGAATGTAAAATCACAAAGAAGACGATTCTTGCGTAACAGCAGTTTGCTGTATGATTTAGTTAGCTGGTAAAATTCCTCCCCGTAAAGGCGAATAAAATATTCCAAAACACTCCGTCTTCTATTTCCAGCAAGTGATCAGTGTGGTAGTGTATGGGAGCTCGGGAGATTGAGACCTCGGAAGCCCTGAAGAAGACATCGAAGAGAATATCGAAAGCTCAGCGCAATAATAATTGACGCGGTTTTACCGCGTCAATTATTATTGCGCAGAAATCTTTCGGAACATATATATATATATATATGTATATATATATATATATATATAATATATATATATATATATATATATATATTATTTCATCTATGTTTATAGACTTCATCAGAGTTTAAACTATAAAAACAAAGAACAAATTATGACAATTGAGGCCTACTAAACTATTTTAAATTTACCCAAATATTATCACAAAAATTCAACGTGATTTGGGTATTAAAACAATTTGCTTCTGAATTTTTTAATATATCGTGTATTTTTCGAATAAATGTACAGTAGATTATTTAATGCTGCAATTGCTACATTCGGGTTGATCTTTAACTTATTTGAAAATAACTGACAACGTATCTATTTAAATACGTTTATATAATTTTTAGTTATGTCATCATTAAATACTGGTATGGTCAAGAAAACGATGACTTCCAGCACTGGAATGCGGTGCTCGGACTTCAAGAACCACCACCCCGCAACTGGAGCGGTTCAGACAAAACATACTTCACTTACAGGGAGTTTCTTATTTATCTGGACCAGTATAGGCGTAACCAGCTCATAGAAAAAAACAAGCCGAAAATGTCTAACGACAAAGAAAGAGGTGATACTAAAGAAACATTGAGAAAAACTATAAACCTACCTGAACAAGATTCCCCAAGAGTACCGACAATGGAGGAGTTTTTGTCAAAGAAAAAAGTAAGTGGGCAGCAAAGGAATCTAAATAGAGTTATTTCGTAGAAGCTATGTAAAAAATTTTTGTTTTGTTTATAAAAGATTGTAATTTTTTATATCTTTTGGTTTTTAGGAACTGTATAATATACTGTTTTGAATATAAATCCGAAAATTTAGTTATTAATTAATAAAACATTCTAATAACTGGATATTTTAAATATTTGTATTTAAAATATATGTATTGGGTATCGCAAAAAACATAAATAATTAAAAAATATAATTATTATAAAAAATATATAAAAAATGAAAAAAAAATACCTAATTAATTGTTTTCGTTCATAGTCATCAGAGTAGATGAATATGAACTTTTTGGTACGCTGCCAGTTATGTAGAGACGTCTTATGTGCCGTTGGATATATAACAATATAATATATCTATGCATGTTTGATGATGGAAAACAATCTATAAATCGCAATAGTGTGCTGGTGACAATATAATTTCAAAGACTGACAAATCGTGATCCTACTATAAATTCTGTCTGAAATATATACATAAATACATAATATATATATATATATATATATATATATATATATATATATATATATATATATATAATATGTAGCAGTGATAAAATAATAAAAAGGGGTGGAATCCCGTTCACACTGTAGCTCTTGAAGAGATCTCAGTTATATGAGAGGAGAAAAGAAACAAGGAAGATGATAACTTTTTCATATATTAGAGGAAACGTTTCGTTTTGTACTTACAAAACAGCATCAGTCCAAATTAGACTCAGACTTGGACAGAATTAGAATACCTTCGAAATCGTTTTGTTTTTCACAGAAGATTTTAAGTGCAAATATCAATTATCTCTAAAATTAAAAATGTTTCTGCTTGGAGCAAACTTGATTATTAGGATGATGACAGTCTCATAAATAATTACCGTTTACAAAAAAAAAAACAAGGACTGGAAACGATTGAAATCTATCGAAATAAATATTATTGTAGAGGCTAGAGACAATAATGATGTAATTTTCACTTGGTTACACGGAACATTTTGTAAATTGTCACTGTTAACTTACTTTTGCGAAATTAAATATACACTAACTGGCAATATGTATGTGGTAAGTACTTCATAAATACTATTTGAGGCAAAAAGTAAACAATATAAACTAATTTTTAGGCAACAGAAGTTAACCTAACAAACCTGTAAAAAGCATGTAAGTGCATTTTTTATTTTATTTAAATCAACAAAAGATAAAAGTGCACTTACATGGCCTTTTATCTTTTGCGGATACTTTATTTAATCTTTTCTGGTTTCTAGTAATTCTTTTAGCATACTACTCGTACAAAACTACTATTTTTATTATTAATCCTACAATCAGCAAATCTAGAAGCCAAGAAAAGATTACAAACTGTTAAGCATTGATCTAATGCCTGAATGATGATTAATTTTCCTAGTCTTATTCGATACATAATAATTTTAGTGATTATTACGTGTACTATGAATTTTTGTATATTTTCTCTTTTGCTTCGCCTTTTCGAGATTAAATCTAATTAACAGACCGACAAGCCTGAGATTTAGATAAAAGAGTATAACTAAGTACAAAAATAGCAGTTTTGGTAAAGCAAGTAGGCATGCTTGTGGTTGATAGGGTTGGTTTCCAGGAATAATTTTGCGAGTAATACTTACTTACCTAAAAATCGGAAGTAGACTATCGAGCCAATAAAAGTAACTAAAGGACTAAGACAAGGATGCAGTATGTCACCCTTACTATTTTATTTATATATTGAGGCAGCCCTCCAAAATTGGAAAAACCACTGCCAGGGAATGGGAATCCCCATAGGAAATGACGTACTCCCTGACGTCTCCCTGAACTTTGCGGATCACCAAGTCGTCCTAGCTCAAGATTCTTATGATCTAGAATTTATGATAAAGCGTCTATACAGAGAATATGTAAAATGGAGTTATAAGTCAGCATGAAGAAAACAGAATATTTAGTTACCAATTCAGATGAAGTTGAAGTATTGATAGACAGGATGGAAATCAAACAAGTGAAAAATTAAATATTTAGGTGCACTCATTGATAAGAACGGCTTGGGAGAAACCGAAATTAAACACCGAATTAATCAGGGACGTAAAATTGTAGGATGTCTGAACTCATTATGGTGGGATCGCAACATTTCCAAAAAGAACAAAAAAAAATAATAGGACAAACCATGGTTGAATCAGTTCTTTGTTATGGCTCTGAAGTATAGACAATTAATGCAGACCTAAAGAGAAGATTATTGGCACTTGAAATAGATGATTTGAGAAGAAGTGCTAGAACATCAAGGCTGGAAAGAAAGAGCAACGAATCTATAAGAAACAACATGAATGCTAGAGAAACGGTCATTGACAGAATAGAAAGAAGAGGTTTAAAATGGTTTGGACACCTATTGAGAATGACTGACGAACGCTGGCCCAAAAACTTCACAGATGGAAGCCCCTGGAAGAAGAAAAAGAGGTAGACCTCGACGCTCATGGAATGAAGGAATTAGAAGAGCGATGGAGTCGAGAGGTTTGGAAGAGGAGCATGCCTTGGACCGGGAGGATTGGCGGAGGAGAAGGGAATACGGCGACAGCCGTCTCCAAAGTGTATTGTATTTACATGTTAGATCCTGTAATATATATATATAATATATATATATATATATATATATATATATATATAAATATATATATATATTGCGATTATTCTTTCAAGTTACAGGTTTAAATGAATTTTCTTGCTTGTGAGTTAAAAGGGATGGGTATACCAAAAAATGCAATTAATCTCGTAGGTTCGTCGGTGCGATGGGTTTTCCTGCGTGTGGACTAATTGATTGTGTTAAGAGTATTGTGGTTTGAAAAGTAAACACACTTGCTTAAGGATTTCCGAATTCGGTAGATTAGCCTGCTTTTGGAGTAAAAAGGGTAATTTCTAGGGGTTGGTTGGTTTAAGGGTGTATTAGTTTGACAGATAAACTGGCTTGCTATACGTAATTTCCTTTAAATAAAAAAAGTAGCAATTATTCTTATGGCTTTTGAGGTTAGGTGGGTTTTCCTGCTTCTGGATTAAAAGGAATGGTTTGTAAAATGGTTCCGTTCAGCAAACATAATTATTTATGTAATTTTATTTTGATATGATACAATAAGCACTTAATCTTGGGAATTCCATGGTTAGGTGGTTGTACCTGCTGGTGGACTGAAGGGAGAGGTTGGCTGGGTTTGTGGTATGTAGGTTTAAAATTAATTTTTAGTTTGGTTAGATATGTTTGGGATTTCTGAATTTATATTTTTTATTATACTATAGAATCATATATGTAGTTTGTACTTAACAATGCAATCTCACCGAAAAAAGAAGATATCTGAGTAAAATCATTTAAAGGATTGAGACAATACATTAAGATGGTTATAACAGTTTCTGGAAGAAACATTATATTATGATTATAACAACCTTAAAAAGCGGCCAAAAACCGCTATTTTTGTGCTTTTAGGTTAGGCTAGCTCAGAAGCCAGAGCCAATTTGGCAATTTGAATTTAGTGCACAAAAACCTTCTGAAAAGTATATTCTGATCTCTGAGTCCGAATGTTGGTCAAATTTTATAGGCGTGTGTAATTGATCTTAAGGAACTTAAGATCTATATTATAACTCTAAATTTTTATATCAAATTAGCCTGGATAGTACATTTCACATTGCTTTTTTGTCATCAATTTCAGTTGATATTTCAACTTTTAATTACATAACTATTGAAAGTCAGTCACACTAGTTTTCATATTTTGTTTATGTTGTATATTACGTTGTTGACATGAAATGTAATTGAAATATAAGAAATAAATGCACCATTAAATTTTCCTTTTAAAGAACAGGATTTAATTAAATCGTGGATGAAATCATAACAAATGAAGAGGATACAGAATGGAAAACAAAGAATTCAAAATACTTTGTTACCAGATAATGCAATATTAATAGCCCAAGACGAAGATAGTCTGCAAACACTGGTCCACAGATTTAACATAAGAGTAAAAGATATTACTACGTATGACAATCTCATCTCAAAAAACTAAAACAATAATAGTCAGCAAAGAACCAACCAGATGTAAAATAGAAATTAATGGCATCAGTATTGAACAAGTAATGGAAATAAAATACCTTGGAATTACAGTATCTAAGCAAGTTTATAAGTCTATAATTTACGATGTCGGTAATGTCATCTTTTTTGCATTATAAAAATATTAACATTTAACCAGTGATGGATTTTTTCCTTCAAACAAACATTTGTTAAAGATAGGTTTTTAACGGTTTTGATAAGTTCTTGTCCTTCTTCTTTTATTCATTCTATTTCAATGCTATCCTTACCAGGGCCTTGTTAATTTTCATCTCCTTTAGAGTTGATATAATCTCATCATCTGTTGTGTACGGGATATCCTCTGACCCTTGCCTTGGTTTAAAATTTTCTTATATGACAATTTTCTATGACAATATTTAGTTCTCATGGAACGTGCAAGGTATTCGGACTAAGCTTGATGAGGTGTTGAAAAAAAATAAGAGATTTCAATTAGATGTAACAGTCCTTACACAAACAAAAAAGAAAGGGAAAGGGACAGACGAGTTTAAAGATTTTGTTCATTTCTACAGTGGAGTAGAAAAAGGCAGAAGAGCAGCAGCAGATGTAAGTATATTGATAAAGAAAAGGCTGTCACCGAATATTAAGAACTGGGAACAAATAAACGAAAGGGTAATAAAAGTTGAGATGAAGCTAAAAGGACGTGACATAGTGGTAGTGGGCGCATATGCACCTTCTGAAGATAAAAAGGACGAGGTAAAGGATAAACGACAAATTGACGGACGTGGTAGAGAGTATTGGAACTAGGAAGAAAGTAGTTCGACTAGGTGACTTAAATGCTAGAACCGGAAGAAAAGTAAATAGCAAAGTGGTCGGTCCATTTGGAGAAGAAAAAATAAATAAAAACGGTGAAAGATTAATAGGTTTATGCGATCATATGAATTTAAAGTTAATGAATGGATATTATCAGCACAAGGATATTCATAAATTCACATGGATTCAGCCAACGAGGAATTTGAAATCAATAATCGATTACTGTATATGCAAAGAAAACTCCACAATAAAGGTTAATAACGTTAGAGTCCATCGAGGAGCGGAATGTGGATCTGATCACCATTTTCTTAAAGCGTCACTACTATTTACATTTAAAGGAAGCCAACGACAAAAAGAAAACGAAAGTTCAATGATACTGCAAGACATTTCAACAAAGAGATATAATCTACAAGGTTTTGAAAATGAGTCTACCCAGTTTCTGTATTGAATGAGGTTGAATCTGAAATTCCACGATATTTGTTACTTCTCACCAATTAATACGTACAACGAAATTATGAAAGCTCTTGACGAAGCTGCAATGGAAGCTATTGGAGAAGTGGATAGCATAAAAAATAGAAATGAATGGTGGAATAAAGAAATAGAAGATCTTGTGGGGAAGAAGAAGAATATGTATAACAAATGGCTAGCAACAAAGGACCCTTACTATCGACAACAGTACAACAGCTTAAACAAAGAAGTAAAAAAAGAGGTAAGTAAAGCCAAAAATAAGATGTGGAATAAAGCCTGCGATAACGTAGAAAATTTTATGGGTACAGCAAGAAGTAAAGAAGCCTGGAAAACAATTAGAGGTAGTAGAACAGATAGAAAAGAATGCAGTAGGTTAACTCTAATAGCCCCAGAATTATGGGTCGAATATTATGAACAAATGCTGACAGAAGATCGAACAGAATTCCAAGATATTGGCTACCAAAAATATGATATTTCCTACCGCGAAGAAACTGAAATAACACCAGAAGAAATTAAAAAACACGCCAACGCTATGAAAAATGGAAAGGCTCCAGGACCGGGGGAGTACCCATTGAACTGATTAAATATGGCCTGACAAACTATTTTAGCTATTGGCTTATACTTTTAATTTATTCTTGAGAGGAGAAGAGCATAAACGCTACAGAATCGAACATAAGAACAGAAGGCGACAGAAAAGATTATAAGAACTACCGAGGGCTTAGTGTAACTAACTCAATCTGTAGAGTCTACGGGAAGATAATTAAAAGCCGAATTGAAGATTGTTGGAAGACGCTGAAGATCAGAGTGGCTTTCGTACTGGTCGTTCTTGTATAGACAATGTGTTCTGCCTAAAACAAACAATAGAAAAGCGTTTGGAACATAATATGGAGACACACATGGTATTTATTGATCTTCAAAACGCGTATGACAGTGTCCCATTAGCCAAGCTATGGCAGTGCAGAAGACAGAATATTCCACCCCGATTTACATTAATGCTGTAAGGGAGTTGTACGATGATATGACGGGTGTAATAAAGATTGGACAAAAAGTGACAAGAAAGATAAAAGTAACCAAAGGACTTTGCCAAGGCTGCTGCATTGCACCTACACTCTTTAAGATTTATTTGAAGGGGGTTTTGGATATTTCGAAAAGAAAATGTGAACCTATGGGTGTTAAAATTGGAGACCATACACTGTACAGCTTGCATTTTGCTGATGACCAAGACAACAGAGTACGAAGTAGTGGGAGGTGAAGGAAAGCACTTAGAACTAGGAAGCAAACAAATTCAAAATACTGATAGCTATAAATATCTCGGTGTAAACATTACAAACAATGGTCGGAATACAAAAGAAATAGCTACTAGAATTGGTCAAGGAAATTCAGCAATACGTCAACTGAATAGTATACTTTGGAATAACCACATCACCCGAAACACAAAAATTAGGATATACAAAAGTATCATAGAAAGCATTGCTACATATGGTTCAGAGCTTTGGTAATAAATAAAAATGACGCATGCAAAATAAAAGCAATGAAAATTAATTATTGGAGAAGATGTTGCCAACTCACTAGAAGAGATAGAGTAAGGAATACTAAAATCAGAGAGCGTATGGGCATAGACATTGACATCCTGGAAACTATAGAATGCAAAAGGCTGAAATGGTATGGCCATGTAGAAAGGATAAATGATCAACGATGGCCAAAGAGAATGTTACAGTGGATCCCCACCAACCGCCTAACCGCAGGAAAAAGGGAAGACCAAGAAGATCGTGGAGGCAAGAAGTAAAAGGTTCAATGGAAGATAGGGGTCTACAAGTAGATGACTGGAAAGATCGCAAGCGTTGGAAGCTAGGTTGCGGGAAACGGCGGCAGCTTAAAGCTATGTACTTACCTTAAAGGCTATAAACACTAGGATGATAAGTTATAACAACTCTTTTTGAAAAAATATATGTCTATAACTTTATTTCAGGAAAATCAATTTTAAACTTGAAATAACACGAAAATTAATTATAAACAATGGTGTTGTCACAACATTGTAAAATCTAAATCTGAGTAGCCAGTTTGTGGATCCGTCACTTGTTTGATTTATATTATTGTATGGGTACACGTGGCTTTCACTAATAATTTGTAATAATAATATTTTCAAAGAGCCAGTAAATTACAGCATTTATACTCGTTTATACTATAAATATTACTATAAATATTGTTAAGCATATAATTTTTAGAAGTCTATGATGAGCGTTCCTACAATTCCAACGTTAAGTACTACAGAAAAGCTATCTGTAGATTCGGAATATTGGACACAAAAGAAAATACATGCAGCTTCAATCATTCAAATGGCTTACAGAAAATATAAAAGAAGGACACTTATAAAAAAAATAAAAGCAGAAAACATTAAAAAGATTCGGAATAATAGTAAATCTACAACGAGTATTCTTAAAATGTTTCGTATTTCTGAAAATCAGTAAGTTTTTAATGCATTTTCTATTACTTTTCTTGTATATTATTATAAAACATTTAGGAAAAACAGATTAACAACTTAGCAACAAATTGGGCTTAAATTTTTTTTTGTGTTGACCGTTTCATAGACAGGGGGAAGTATAATTACCACCATATAATATCACGCCTACAGACAGTGTACATCGATTTTCTCACCGTTTGAGCTGCTGTCACCTAGTAGTAATATCAGTAAATCTATAAAAAATTACTTTGGAACTGAGGTGCAGATATTTGCATTACCATTCATACTGATGTTTGAATATACGCTGTTTTGACGGTTTTTTTGTGCGATGTTGTAGTTGTGAATAAATAATTTACACGACAATTAAGGTGAGTGCTAAGGCTTTAAATATTATTTTTCTATTCTTGTGACTTTTATTTATACATTCATAATATAACAATGTTAATAGAAGGTATTTGATGTATGCTTAATCTATATGTGGGTTATATGCTTCCCACCGCCCATCCTCGTTATTCATTTTTATTATTGTACTTAAGAAATGTGAGATCTAGATAACCCCAGAGATACTGAAGTTGCATTAACTTACTTATTTTCTTTACCTGACAATGAGAAACATTCAGAAGAAGAAGAAGATGAAGGAGCTTTCCAAAAACTTGAAAATTTGTAAGACAACTGTTCAGATTCTTCTGGTGTGAATAAAGAGTGTTTGGAATCTTCACATGCTCAATATTGAGGTAATTTTTTTCTCCCTACATCTCCATTACATTTTCAACTATCTCTATCGGAAGATAGTGAAGATAAAGAAAATAATGAGAAATGGGATCAAAATACAAATTTCTTTGATAAACTTCCACTTGATTTTTCCAAAGATGCCAATTCTGCATACGATTGTAATATTGAAGACAAAGAAATCGATTAATTCACCAAAATTTTTTATTTAGATCTCCTCGATACGATAGTTTATGATACTAATCTATATGCAAAGCAGAATTGGCCTAGTAGGGCTAATAAGACAAGTCAACCCGATCCATCTAATAATTGGCAAGATACAAATCTAGAGGAAGTGAAGGCTTTAATTGGAGAAATGATTATAATGCGTATACATACACTTCCTCAGCTTTCCAATTACTGGTCCACTGATCCATCTTTAGGCGTATCAGCAGTTTCACAAGCACTTGGATCCAAGAGATACAAAAAACTTATCCGACGAAAACAGAAGTAACAGCGTTCCATCTAAATATTAGAGAAGTCAACCAAAAAATACACGCGGAATACTATGTATGTATAGTATGTCCTAAAAGTTTTGGCGCAAAATTCATTGGGTCACAATATTAACAAAAACAAAATAATTTTTTAATAAATTAAGTTTTCTTTAGAAACAAAAATTTGTTTACTGTCAATTGAGATTTATTTATGTTGAATATTTTTTTTAAATGTATAAATAAGACATAAGAAAACATTTCTACAAGCTGGTTGAGTGGGTACCCAAAACTGAAAACTGTCGTGTCGTATATACCAGAATGCAAACATGTCATGCAGAATCATTGATAGAAAAACACTAGAGTGCCAACAGGGAATGTCATGTCTGATTCCCTCAAAAGGTGAAAGACCACGTGCATTTATTGCACAGAGCTCAGAGGATCGCTTAGAAGCCAGTCAACTAGGAGACTGGCTCGTCAATACAAATCTTTTAAGAATACGATATCGTTGGAATTAAGGAGTAATGGTTTTAAATATCGAAAGCAATATAAGTGCCCCAAATATTATTAAGAGCAGCTTATTCGTATACCAAGACGTTGTCGTCGACTAAGATAGCTACAATTTGCCAATGAAAAAATTAATATTTTAGATGACGAAGAGTATTTCGCTGTAAGTAATACGAAGATAAAGGAAACGATAAATTTTATACGGACAACGTAGCAGAATACCCTGAAAATGTTAGATACAAACATAAAGCGAAATTTGCAGAGAAGATCCTTGTCCACTGCGCAATTTTTAATAGGGGTGTGGTAATATTGCTTGGGACTAATAGGGGTGTGGAACTAATACTCGATCTTATGTGAGAATAGTGAGGGCTGAAGCTTTGAATAGTCAGAGCTGTATTGATAACTTAATTTTTAAATTGCTACAGTTGTCCACGAACATCATGCTAATGGCGATATCATATTTTGTCGGAACCGAGCACTTCTTTCATTTCATTAGAGTTCAATCTTTTTTTGGGCTTTAGGATTTCAGGATTTTTGGGCTTTACTGTATAGGAAGGTTTATTATAGAGGTTGGGAAGTCCAGGATGAAGAATAATTAAGACAGCGAATTTACGAAAACTATGAAAAATTGATCTGATTTCCGTCCAGGACTTCATGAGAGACATTCGAAGAAATTTGCGTCTGGTAGAGTAGAATTAGTTACTCCACATAAGTTGATAGTACAGTTTAATAGTGAAAAAAAATGCCATCTCTAATTAGAATTGGTAAAACGTGTTTATGAGTGCTCGTAATTTTTATCAAAATTTTATGATTATTACTACGAATAATTAAAAAGTTTCATGAGTGCCAGAGTGATGTAAAATAAGAAAGTGTAATTGCCCTTGAAGTGAGTAGAAAAATCAGGATAATATTATATATAAGTACAATTTCCTTTATCTATTGGAAAAGCACAAAAAACATCGAACTGTAAATAATTAAAAAAAAAAAAGAATGAGAAAACTTTTTTGTAATCGCGATATCAATATATCGCTCCTGATAAGAATGCTTCGATGTTATATTTTCTCTACCGTTTTGTATGGAGTTGAAGCTTGGACACTTAAAAAATCCAACATTAAAAACCTAGAAGCATTCGAAATGTGGTGTTACCGACGTATTTTGAAAATATTATGGATGGATGGCAAAACAAACGAACAACGTCTCGAACAACTAGGAAAACAATGCAAAGTTTTAAATTCCATAAAAATCAGGAAATTGGAATACTTTGGGCACATCATGAGAGGTGAAAAGTACGAACTACTAAGGAATATAATGCAGGGTAAAATCAAAGGTAGAAGAAGCGTAGGAAGACTTAAAATCTCGTGGCTACGCAATCTCCGTGAATGGTTTGGATGCAGTTCAACTGAACTATTCAGGCGAGTAACCAATAAAATTATAATTGCCAGAATGATTTCCAATCTCCGATAGGAGTGGAACTTGAAGAAGAAAAAGTTGATTCCATGGTTCTTTACCCGCTGCGTCATCATATAAAGCATATTGTTCTGAAGCTATTTTCTTGTGGCATTGTAAATTAATTACTATTAAACTGGGAATAAGCCACAATTAAAGATAAAAATAACGTTTATTGACGTTTCAATTTCCACTTCGGAAATCGTTCTCAAAATACAAACAGTAAATTAAACAAATTTTGTTTTTTGTTACATAGTGAAAAATTCTTCTAATAATTTAAATGTTTCAACATTTCAACAACGTTCAAAACAACAAACACGTTGAGATCTATTTTATCAAAAACCAAACCTAACAATGAACAAGAAAGGACAAAGAATTGCATTTATAAAATACCTTGTGAATGCGATCAGTTTTATTTAGGTGAATCATCAAGGCCATTAAATGTTAGAATAAGCGAACATCAATCTTATATTAAAAATAGAGAATTTGATAGATCTCAAATCTGTAAACACGCATGGGATAATGAACATAGGGTTCAATGGAATAATTCAAATGTAGTCCTAAAAGAAACGGATGGTAAAAAAAGAAAAATTAAAGAAGTGGCTCTAATTATGCTAAATGGGGCCAATTGTGTCGCAAATTCCTCGGCAGAATGTAGTAGGATCTGGTTACCAATATTGAAAGAGGAAGTTATTAATAAGAAAATACCAGTATTAGTAAGTCAGTAACATATAGAGGATACATCATTTATGTTTTTTTTTAATAACGTAACATATAAAATCAGAATTTTGATGTTTGTTGAAGTTAAAATAAATTCACGAACAAATACTTACAATATCGGGATAGTATTATGAGTTATGAGGTTTTTTTCCTGGTTTTACCCACATAATTTACTATGGAATCACTAACAGGAGAATTTTACTGTCATCATGTCATGTGTTTGTCTTTTTAAAAGACGAATTACATGCTATGATTTTTTTCTGACGGATATTCTCAAGTTAAAGTTGATTTCATGTAATCGAATGAACTATCTTATAAGTAAAGTCGTCCCAGGAGCGCAACTCAACAATATTGGCAATATCATTTTAAAGTCGTCTACTTTAAAATGCATAATGTATGTCTGAATTGTCAATATAAATGAGTCAGATAAAATTAAATTTTTAAAAGAATTTTTCACTATGTAACAAAAAACAAAATTTGTTTAATTTACTGTTTGTATTTTGAAAACGATTTCCGAAGTGGAAATTGAAACGTCAATAAACGTATTTTTATCTTTAATTGTGGCTTATTCCCAGTTTAATAGTAATTAACCATATTAAACATACGAAACAAGTCGGAAATAATGGATTCTAACGACTCACATAAAAAGATAATAGGAAAAGAACCAGAGAAAAAGAGAAAGGATGCTTCGTAAAAAGTAAGAAATTGGCTTGATCATCTAACAAAACCCATAATAAAATAAGATAAGATATTAAGCCCGACCAAATAATCAAAATGATACAACATTTAAATAAAACAGAAGACGAAAATATAAATATTTTCATCTTGCGCAAACGTGTCAGGCACAAACGATGACAGGCATAGCAAAGAAAAAGGAATCGAGCAAGACTAAAAATAGGAAAAAAATGAGAACGAATGAGAAACTAGAAACACACACAAGAGAGGACAAATTTTTTGGAGCGTGGAATTCTTTTTATGTGAAAATTTTTAAAGAACTCTTTACGAAACTGGCAAATTGGAGCAAGTAAGCCAAGAGATTGATAAGTATAAGACAGACCTTGGAGATACACTCTGGGGACACAAAAGAAAGAAAGACTCTAATAGAGTAGGAACCAGCATTAGAAAGGATTATTTGGGTGAAACTGAAGGCAAGATACTATAACATTATATTAATAAATGTATATGCTGCTACAAATAAAAATGACGAAGATGAGAAGGAAACATTTTATGAACAACTGCAAACAACTTATAATTAAGATTAACAATAAATATAGAAGGGATATAAAAATATTAATCGAAGACTTTAGTGCTAAAATAGGCAAAGATAATCCAGAACATAAATAAGTGATGGGAAAGGAGCTAATAGAGAAGACGAATGACAATGGAAATCGTCTAATCGAATTTTGCAAACAAAATGAACTTATAATAGAGGGAAGCACCTTTAAACATAAGCGAATACATAAGGAAGCATGGAAGAGGTACAAGAAGCTTAAGAGGTGCTGATGTGGGGTCAAACCATATGCTAGTTAAAGCGAAACTAAAAATAAAATTAACCAGAGATAAAAACCATAAAATCAACAGAAGGAACAAATTCAACGTATAAGCTTCAAAATAAGCAAGAAACTGAGAAACTTTCCGAACTGTATTAAAACGAACTGAATGAACTGAAGAATGCATAACTTAAGATACTCTACAACTGATACAAGAAAGGAAAAAATCAAAGAAGAAATCATACAAAATTAAGGATCGGAAAAAGTGACGTCACGTCACAAAAGAAAATAATAGACAAAAAACGCAGAAGTAAAAAAACAAACAAAAAATATAAAAAAAAACTATATAAATGGGATGTTTATTTTATCAGAGAAATCAGCGCAAGAAAACAATATACAGGGTGGTCCTTAAGTAATTGTACAAAAAGAAACCGCAGATTCTACGCTTTAAAATATTACGATTAAAGTCAACTTGCTTTAATAAAATATTGATATTAAAAAAGGTACAGGGTGTTAAAGTGGAAATTTAAAATTTTATTTTTCGCTATAACTTTTATGTTTGTAAACATTTATGTATAAAAATTTACAACTGGGTACTATTTAATATTAGGAATTATAATTTGATGCATACTTTGATAGAGCCAATAGAGGGCGCCACATATACCACATACGTGGCATACATTTGCACTTAACTTTTTTGTTCTTCAAGTTAGCATTATTTCTAATAAAAAATATTAAAGATACATTATTTTAACAAAGAAAAGGTATACTTGTTAATAACTTCAAAACTCAACAGTTTTCGAGATAATCGCATTTTACAAATCAACTGCATAATTCTGATTTAACGCAATTACTCCAGTCAATGAAAGAAAAATAGATAAAAACATCAATACTTCTAAATTTTGTTATAAAATTAGTTTAATAAAGTTAATAGTTAACGAAATATTAAATAAAATAAATATATCAGCAGGATAATTAATAATAGAATTCGATAAAATTACAGAATAATTGGATTTTACATCAAACATTTTACGTTTTGTATTAAATTAAAGTCATAATCAAAACATTTTATTTACAAACCAAATTAAGAAATTGTTAAACTAAATAACATTAACATTTTTGTCAAAGTAAGTGTTCGATATGTCCACCATTTCCTTTAATTCATTTGTTAATACATTCTATAAAATATTGTCTCATATTAAATAGCATCATTGGTTCTAAAGAAACAGCTGCAGTGGTATTCTTTTTGGGATTTTTATGAATTAAATAATTATATTAATATCTTACCACATAATCAAGGAATATGACTATCACGAACTATCCAACGTTCAGGAAAGTTTTTTTAAATACTCTCACTCCCCCTTCATCTGTAATATATAATTCTTCCAATATATCAATAAAATCATTTTATAAAAAATATAAATAAATCTAACCATCCAAATTGCAGTGTAATTCACATATCTATAAAATATCATTCAAAATTCATATTTAAAATGCATGTCCTATGGTTTGGAATCATTGGTAATTATTTTTTACGGATATGCGAATTACTTTGCAATTTAAATGTCGAGATTTATTTACATTTTTTATAAAATTATTTCATTGATTTATTCAAAGAATTGTCATCAAACTTAAGGCGAAATATGTGGTTTCTACAAGATGGTACACCATTACGTTACAGAGAAAGTGGAGTGAGACAGTGTTTAAAAACAACTTTCCTGAACATTGGATTGTTCGTGGTAGTCATATTCTTGTGGTGAGATATTAATATAAGTTATATAATTCATAAAAATTTCAAAACATTACTTATTATTATAAGTGTAACACTTATAATAAATACTGCAGCAGTTTCTTTAGAACCAATGATGCTATTTAATATGAGACGATATGTTAAGAAATCTATTGAGAAATGAATTAAAGAAAATGGTGGACATATTGAACACTTACTTTGACAAAAAGTTAAACGTTATTTAGTTTAACTATTTCTTAATTTGGTTTGTAAATAAAATGTTTTGATTATGCCTTTAATTTAATACAAAACGTAAAATGTTTGATGTAAAATCCAATTATTCTGTTATTTATCAAATCCTGTTATTTTATCCTGCTGATATATTTATTGTATTTAATAATTCGTTAACTATTAACTTTATTAAAGATATTTTATACCAAAATTCAGAAGTATTGATGTTTTTCTTTAATTTTCTTTCGTTGTCTGGAGTAATTGAGATAAATCAGAATTATGTAGTTGATTTCTAAAATGCGATTATCTCGAAAACTGGTGAGTTTTGAGGATATTAAGAAGTATACCTTTTTTTGTTAAAATAATGTATCTTTATTATTTTTTAATAAAAATACCCATAACTTGAGGAACAAAAAAGTTAAGTGCAAATATATGCCACGTATGTGGCATATGTGGCGCCCTCTATCAGATAAATCAAAGTATACATCAAATTAAAATTTCTGATATTTAATACTACTTAGTTGTAAAGTTTTATACATAAATGTTAACAAACATAAAAGTTATACCAAAAAATAAAATTTTAAATTTCCACTTTAACACCCTGTATCTTTCTTAATAATAACATTTTATTAAAGCAACTTGACTTAAATCCTAATATTTTAAAGTGTAGAATCTACAGTTTCTTTTTGTACAATTACTTAAGGACCACCCTGTATATTCAATATATTTGTATATACAATCATAGGGAACCTAATAGGAAAAGCAATACCAAACAAAAGCACAAGCAGAATAAAAAATAAGAAAGAAATAATAAAATGAAATAACACCAATCATCAATAATGATGAAGAAGAATCATCGAGTTAGAAGTGAATATTGGAGAAATTTTAAGGGAAGAAATTGGAATTACACTAAAACTTTTAAAGAATGGGAAAGCGGCAGGAATCGACAATAAAAGCTTTTGAAAAAGATATGAACTGACGAAGAATTACCACAGGAATTGAAAGAGGTATTGATAATAAAAATACCCAAACAAGGAGACTTGAGTAAATGCAATAATTGACATGCAATAACACTATTAAGCACCACATCCAAAGTGTTGACCAAAATCATATTGAAAATATTGAAGCCGAAACTAGATAAAAAACTGAAAAGTAACCAAGCAGGCAGTTTGATACTGGCCATATTAGAAAAGCTTTTCAAGAAAACAGAATAAGATAAAGATAAAACCCGAAGAAACTGGATGTGTGGAAAGAGATAATAGTATTACCTTAAAAACTGCTAGTATCTGTGTATCGTGCTAGATCCTTATACATTCATAGAAAGAAGCATATTTATGGAAATTATTGAAAGTTAATGTTACGCTCATGTGCCAAAGCAGTGCAGAAAGAAAATGAATAAAAAGACTGTTGAAGAAATCTTGATAGATTATGACAACAATCGATGACCACCTTATATGGTCTAAAGAGAATAAAAAAACTAACGAGATCAAGAGATGTCATTTTTATTAAAAACTAGTCATTTTTGGGTTAAGGTTTATTTTTGGAATAGATAAAAATCAGAAAAATGATAATGAGTTAAAATGGTTAAAAATACTGTAGATAAAAAATTTGTAGATAGAGAGAACGAAACACAAACTAATTTTAAAAATTATGGTTACAGTTCTATATTAATAGAAATGCCATTATCATAAAACTATTAACTTTACAGGATATAAATCATTGAGATTTAAATACTTTACTATAATAGTGACTGCTGCTGTATTAGATATAAAAGAACCAAATAGCCCAGGGAAATAAGCATTTTTTCATGACACTCGTCCGGCCAGGCAAACGACAGTTGTTTTGAGTAGTACGGACCTCTGTAACAAAAACCTATATGTTTCCTGCAGTCGATTTTTTGGACTTAATTAGTTATTAACAAATTAAGGTCAAAAAACGGAAAATTTTTGCTTTTTTCGTCTATCAGCAAAAAGTGAAGCAATTTAAACAAATTTTAGAAGAGAGGAAACTTATAAGCTTATATAAAAACCTTCAAAATGGCGTTTTCAAAATGTTTCTATCCTTATTTGTTGCTTAGAAAGTTGCAAAATAAGTCAAAAATTTCGGTTTTTTATAAATGTTAATAACTTTTTTGAAAATAAACTTATAATATTTATATTTCATGGAATGATGTGTCTTGTAGTGCTTAAAATAGGGTTAAAATTTCAAAGTGATCGGTCCAATAGTTTAAAAGTTATTTTATTTGTTTATCCCAAATTAACATTTTTTGCAACAATATAAGTCAGAAATTTATACAGTTTTAGAAATTGTAAGGGTTGTTTCTGGTAGAAGAAGACTTGTTTTATTATTTACATTAAAAAAAAATAAGAAAATTAATTTTAAATATTGCAAAATAATTTTGCAAAAACATGTCGATTTTTTGCTTATAAACAATTAGAATAACTTTTTAACCATTGACTGTAAAAATATTATTTTTACATATTTAAAAAGCTTGAATTTTTTCACAAATTTAAATAAAAAAAAGTTTGTCCTAAAATAATTTGGTACAAAGTTAGCCTCTTTTTTTATTTAATTCATAGCACCTTTGTTTATAACAATTAAGAAATCTAATTAGCGCTATTTGAAAGAATATACATTATAGTTTTAAACTACTAAATTTTAAAATTATTGCCCTTTAATGGAATCCTCCACAAAGCTTCAAAATGTATGTAAAATCCGTCGGCTTTGAAACTCTCGGGAGCTGAAGGGAGGGGGAAGGCGCTGTTAACTGTATCTCTGTTCCTTTTTATGTATTTCAACGTTTCTTTTTGAACTTGTAGTACTTTTGCGTACATACGAATATGCATTATTCATAAATAAATTGTCAAATAAACACATAATTTGTTAAAAACATTTTTTTTAGTAGTATTTAAGTTAAGTTTGAATGTAAAACAGAAGTACTTGTCATTTCCTATATTTTGGGAATAAGCCACAATTTAAGTTTATAATAAGTTTATTTTTGACGTTTCGATTTCTACTTCGGAAATCTTTCTCAGAATACAGAACATTAATAAATTAATCAAATTTTGTTTTTGGTTACTTGGTAGAAAATTTGGTTGGAAAATTTTTCTGATAACTCTTCTGGGTGATTGATTAGGGTGAGGAAGCTCAGTAGATCTGTTTTAGTAAAAATTACAAAAAAAAGTTATTGACAAAACTTGTAGACAGCTTTAAACTCGACATTTTAAAATTAGTTACAATCTTACAGGGTGTTCTATAAGATGGTGGCAGACCAAACTTATGTTTTTTAAATGAAACACCCTGTATTTTATTTGAATTTGAAATCTGCTTCACTTCCACATCACAACAATGTAAAGTTTTATTATGTTATACCGGGTATTTAAAAAGTTATAACCAATATTACCTGAAAATCGTATCAAGTTTAACTCCCTGTATAATTAAAAAGGAGTATAGGTCCATTGATCTATTGCAACCATAGTTTTTTAATAATTGTTAAAAATTATAAAACATATTCGTTTTCATAATATTCGTTAAATCAAATACATGGTAAGTCAAAATGCAAGTACATTATTTTCTTGGTAATTTTAAATAGAACACCCTGTATTTTATATCACTATCGAAAAGTACTAATATCGTACTTCAAATTTTATAGAGATACTCCCTATACATAAAGTTATTAGTTTTCTAGATATTTTTATTTTTCCATCAAAGTATAAATTTTGAAGATATTTTAACGTTTACCAATAATTATTGTGAGTTGACCATGATTGATTTGTCAGAAACTGACAGTTTGACATTATTGTTTATTAATTCAGTATTGGGTACATCGTAAATTAGCAACAATTATTATTTAGCAATTCAATAATTTATTCAATTTAAATTAGCAATAATGAATTTTACTACTGATGAAATGATAGATAAATATGATCTGGATATTGGGGGAATGCAATAAAAATTCATTACTATCAGCTAGAATTTATCATGAACGGTTTCCAGATAGGCGGCAACCTAGACAAGATACATTTGAAAAATTGAAAGATCGATTTAACCGCACTGGTTCAGTGAATTATGAAAAACATGAACGAAAAAAAAACTAGTGTGACAGAGGAAAACGAAATGAGTGTGTTGATGGCAGTTACAGAAAACCCACTCACAAGTATAAGGAGTATTTCCAATAAGCAAGAACTTAGTTACTACTCTGTTCAAAACATTCTATCTAAAAACAAGATGCACCCATATCATATTCAAAAGCACCAAGAATGAAATGATGATGATTTTCAGAAACGAATAGTATTTTGTGAATGGGCCTTAAAAAAAATTAATGAACAGAGATTTTTTTGATTATATCATATTTGGTGATGAAGCTGCATTCCACTGAAACGGTTCTGTTAATAGGCATAAATAACTTTCACTACTATTCAACAAGTAATCCATACCAAATAGTAACACATAGTCAAACAAGATAATCTTTAAATGTGTGGGGAAGTATCGTGGGTAACCATGTAGTAGGACCATATTTGTTTAAATATAACGTAAATGGTAAGATTTATTTAGATTTTATCGTACATCAGTTACCGATATTATTAGAAGAGGTTCCACTTAATATACGTGAACAGATGTGGTTTCTACATGGAGGTGCTTCTGCGTACCACAACGAATTAGTACGTGGTGAACTTAATGATCAGTTTGGTGAAAGATGGATCTTAAGGGGTGGCCCAAGGTCACCAGAATTCAATAAAGTGGACTCATTTTTTTGGGGTTACATTAAGAACGAAGTAATATAAAAATACCTTCAACAACAAGGGATATAAAAAATAGAATCCGAATTGCATTTCAAAATATTTCTTTACAAATGCTTAGTAATGTAAGTAACTCTTTCAATGACCGCTTTCAAGTATGCATAGATGTTTTGGGAGGTCATTTTGAACACCTTACTTAAGTATGATTAGTTAAAATTACAGTTGTTTTTTATTTTTTTATGTGTTGTTATTTTTTTTATTTTCTGTCGGTTATTTTTTATAAATTTTATTTGAAACAAATTGTTTTCTTTTCTGTGTCGTTATCTCGTTACTGAATTAAAAAACAATAATGTCAAACGGTCAGTTTCTGACAAATCAATCATGGCCAACTCACAATAATTATTGGTAAAAGTTCAAATATCTACCAAATTAATACTTATCTAGAAAATTGATAACTTTAGGTATAGGGAGTATTCCATAAAATGTAAAGTACGATATTAGTACTTTTCGATAGTGACTTAAAATACAGGGTGTTCTATTTAAAATTATCAAGAAAATAATGTACTTGCATTTTGACTTACCCTGTATTTGAATTAACGAATATTATGAAAACGAATATGTTTTACAATTTTTAACAATTATTAAAAAACTATGGTTGCAATAGATCAATGGTCTCATACTCCTTTTTAATGATACAGGGAGTTAAACTTGATACGATTTTCAGGTAATATTGGTTATAACTTTTTAAATATCCGGTATAACATAATAAAACTTTACAATATTGTGATGTGGAAGTGTAGCAGATTTCAAATTTAAAATAAAATACAGGGTGTTTCATTTAAAAAAACATAAGTTTGGTCTGTCACAATCTTATAGAACACCCTGTAAGATTGTAACTAATTTTAAAATGTGGAGTTTAAAGCTGTCTACAATTTTTGTCAATAATTTTTATTGTAATTTTTACTATAACAGATCTACTGAGTTTCCTCATACTAATCAATCACCCAAAAGAGTTATCAGAAAAATTTTCTACCAAGTAACCAAAAATAAAATTTGATTAATTTATTAATGTTCTGCATTCTGAGAAAGATTTCCGAAGTAGAAATCGAAACATCAAAAATAAACTTATTATAAACT
This sequence comes from Diabrotica balteata, assembly GCA_918026665.1. Classification (NCBI taxonomy): domain Eukaryota; kingdom Metazoa; phylum Arthropoda; class Insecta; order Coleoptera; family Chrysomelidae; genus Diabrotica; species Diabrotica balteata. The sequence goes on along the minus strand of OU898279.1, from coordinate 95,200,600 downwards.
TAAATTGTGGCTTATTCCCCAAAATATAGGAAATGACAAGTACTTCTGTACAATTTCTAAAACTGTATAAATTTCTGACTTATATTGTCGCAAAAAATGTTAATTTGGGATAAACAAATAAAATAACTTTTAAACTATTGAACCGATCACTTTTAAATTTTAACCCTATTTTATGCACTACAAGACACATCATTCCATGAAATATAAATAGTATAATTTTATTTTCAAATAAGTTTATTTTCAAAAAAGTTTTTAACATTTATAAAAAACAGAAATTTTTGACTTATTTTACAACTTTCTAAGCAACAAATAAGGATAGAAACATTTTGAAAACGCCATTTTGAAGGTTTTCATATAACTTATAAGTTTCCTCTCTTCTAAAATTTGTTTAAATTGCTTCACTTTTTGCTGATAGCCGTAAAAAGCAAAAATTTTCCGTTTTTTGAACTTAATTTGTTAATAACTAATTTAGTCCAAAAAATCGACTGCAGGAAACATATAGGTTTTTATAACAGAGGTCCACACTACTCAAAACAACTGTCGTTTGCCTGGCCGGACGAGTGTCAAAAACAGGGTACTTTTTTTGCTTATTTCCCCGGCCTAAAAAAGCCGTTAGAGATGATAAGTCAAATAATTGGATAAAGGCAATGAAAGGTAGCTTATGCAGTAAATAATAAAGAATAACCCGAAGAAAGCAGCTAATGTGACCGATCTTAATAGTGATCCCGTTGATCTGTCTTATGCCGCCGACCAAAGAGGAAGAAACAGTCAGTGCTATTACCGGAAAAATGTAGAGAAAGAGAAGACAATTTTAAACTTAGAAGATGTAAAGATCACCAGAACATTCTATATTGTTTAGATATTTATAAAATCTTTGTTTTTGTTTTGTTTAATAACCTATTATAATCACCAGAAACTTTAATAAACTGCCAATATTGACGAGAATATCTAGGTATTAAAAAAAATACAGTAATTATGTTTAACTTAACCTAATCAATTTAAATATTAACATACCAATTTTTTTAAATAGTTTTGATAAAGACATGGAATACTGTCGAAACGTTAACTTATGAATAAATAAAAAAGACTTTTAATATTACCTAAAGTGTTTTCAAAAATATAAACTTAAGGTTCAAGAAATTAAATAAACAATATATAATTAATTCTCATTTTAGAAACAACGTAACCAATACCACAATAAGAAACCTTACAGAAGAAGTATCACTCTTCCACAAAACTAGAGAAACAGTGTTAGTCTTTGGAGGTTTTGATCCACATAGTTATAATAATAGAGAAAGATCCGGTACAGATGTTTACAGTTATATGCCTATCAGAAATCGTTGGGTATATGTGGGAGAATTACCTGAAGCAAGACACAATCACTGCACAGAGTTTTACAAGGGCAGGATATTTTTAGCAGGTATATTTGTCGAACTATCTTCATTACTATTATTCTAGTAGCTTTTTAATAAGGATTTGGCATGTCCAATAAATTGTATCTTGCTACATCCTAATTGCTATCGATCTAAATACTCCTTACAATAATATCTTCTTAAAATCTCTCCTCATAGATTTATGACATTGTTGTCTGTGTACTTTATTTCAATGGGAATAAACGGCAATTTTAATTTAAAAATACAAATTTAATAAATTAGATCAAGTAACAAAACAAAATATTTGATGCTGGAACAGGCATATCGAGGGATAACTCATGCAAACTCGTACCTATCTCAAAATTTTCTTTTTCCGGATTTTGTCAAAACTTTTTTTTAGTTTTGTTGTAAATCTCTTGTTGAAATTCTCGTATCTCAGCGACAGCATTAATTTAACTTACGCACCCTCGTATCACAGTAACGACATATTAGCAGAACATCGCCCGAAGAGAACTTGCAACCTCGCATCAGTCGCATTTTAAAATGTTTTAACGGTTTTCAGTGCAATAACGCTGCAAACACTGAAAGTATTCGAACATTTCATTTTGTTTTAAGAAAGTATTAGCTGTGTATTATCATATTGAAAGTTTTCTTACAATTACAGGTATGTACTCTTTATGTGTAATAAAATTATTCTCATCTTCTACATAATGTTAAGGTTATGTTTGAATCGCCGTGTTTCGTTAAACTATGCCAGGTTGCCATTATGGTACACGTTTTCTAAGATCTAGTTAAAAAAAAAATTGAGCGGGGTTGGATTAATTTATTTCAATGAATTCCTATTCGATATCCTATTAGAATATTTAAAGAAGCGCTGCATAATTTGGAATGGGGCGTGACGGTTAACGGAATTCTGATAAATACAATCAGATATGCAGACGATACAGTTATTTTAAGTGATGACATGAATGGACTGCAATGTCTTTTAAATGCCATTGATACAGTGGGAAGAGAGTTTGGCCTAAACATAAACTGTTCAAAAACAAAACACATCGTGTTTAGCCGTTTAGCACATCAAGATGCACGATTATATGTTGATGGTCATATAATTCAAAGAGTGTCCAGTTTTAATTATCTTGGTTGCTATATTACTGAACAACTATCAAGAGATAAAATGTAGAATCGAGATAGCCCGCACGACATTTTTAAAAATGAGGTCATTCTTCTGTAATGATAACATGCAACTTCAACTTCGAAAGCGCATCGTCCTCTTATACGGTGTCGAAGCATGGACATTAAAAATATCCACTATTAATCGTTTGGAGGCCTTTGAAATGTGACTGCACAGACGTATACTAAAAATGTCATGGACGGCTATGCTGACAAATGTGACAGTCCTTGAGAGAGCAAATGCTGCGAGCTGCTTGATAACATCAAATGTAGAAAGATGGCCTATTTTGGACACGTAGTAAGGGGAGACTGATATAATATTCTTCAACTTATTATGATGGGTAAAATCGAAGGACGCAGAGGAATTGGTAGAAAGCAGGCGGTTGAAGAATATCAGGGAGTGAACAGGAATAAGGAAAGCTGTGCAACTCTTTAGAATAGCTCGAGACAGAGACAGTTAAAATTAAATAAAAAAATTAATTTTGTTAGTAATAAGGATTACAAACTTTATGGGTTATAACTAATTTTACCTTAATGCTAATTTATTGGTTTATAAACAGAAGTCACAGACTCGTAAATTTAGCAATATCTAGTCTGGTGAACGCTAAAGATGCAGAAGAAAAAAAATATACAGACTGGAAATGTGCGCCATCAGCGAAAAAAATTAAAGTTTTGTCAAATCATGTAGTAAAAGAACCCGCAAATTTATATCACATAGATGATCAGACTGGAGAGTTTTTAAATAAAAACGACTCTACCGACAAAATAGATCTTATATGTTATGCAGATAATTATATTCTTGACGAAAAATCAGGATTGTTTATTGAACAACCAGAGCGTGATTCCACTGAAGCAAGAAGTAGTACATTATCAGATTATATCCCAAAATGACAGTGACTTAGAAGCCCATAATCCTCCTGGAATTCCAGTTCAACATCTAGATGAAACTTCAGGCATATCTTCGACTAAACGTTCACGAAGAAAACAAGGTAATCAAAAAGAGTGAACTAGAAACAAGGCTATGAGCAGAGATAGGTTACCATCATACCTTTCAGTTAAACAAGTAAAAAACAAGGGTTTTATTGGTTACAAAAAGCGACCGACAAGAGTACTAGGATCACCATGTGAGTCAACTGTATGTATGAAGAGCACGAAAAGAAAATGTAGTGAAATTAGTGAAGACGACAGAAGCGCTTTGTTTAAAACATTCTGGTCTCATATGTCTTGGGATTAGAGAAAAGGTTATGTGTGTGCATTAGTTACAGTAGCAGATACAAAACAAAAAATAATGACGGGGTGCAGCAAAAGAAACAGTCTTCAATATTCACTAAAAATACATAATCAAATGTTCCCCGTATGTAAGAAAATGTTTCTATCTACGCTCGGCCGTGGTGAATGGACAGTCTTGGGGTGGTTAAAACAAAGTAATGCGTTCGGAATTTTGCATAAAACTGAGAAAGTTAATAACAAAACTAAAGTAAATGAAAACAAACTAATACATGTCAGATATTTTTTAGAAAACTTGCCAAAAATGCCGTCGCATTATTGTAGGGCCGATACGAACAAACTGTATTTAAATATCATTTACACTTCTGGCTCTGAAGTTTACAGACAATTCAAAACTTATTTATCAGATAATATTGTTGATAACTATGCAGGCAATAAATATTGGTTTGTACAGTCCTAGAAAAGACCAATGTGATACATGTTTTTCATATAAAAATAACAATTTACCACAAACACAGTATGAGAATGCCAGCAATGAAAAAAATCGTGACAAACAGTAGGCAATATCGGGAAATCTTAATGCATTGATGTCGCAACCGAACAGACTCTTCCATTCATTAAGGCTGGTGCTACATATTTCAAGCAAAAGTTGAACTGCCACCAGTTTACAATTTATAACCTTGCTACGTCTGAAGTTATATGTTATACATGGGATGAATCCCAAGGAGGGCTTGATGCAAATATTTTCTTATCTTTTTTATGTGATTTTTTGAAAAATGAAGTAGATTCAAAATTGTTAGAAAAACTTTTCATTTTCTTTAGCGATGGCTGCTGTGCACAGAATCGCAACTCCACATTAGCCAATGCTCTATACAATTATGCACTAAAACTTAACATAACTATTTTCCAAAAGTATTTGATTAAAGGGCACAGTCAAATGGAGTGCGATTCGGTGCACGCAACTATTGAAAAAAAGAAAAAGAATAGGGAACTTATGTTCCAGCAGATTTTGTCCGCATAATTGAGGAAGCAAGGCTTCATAAACCATATAAAGTTCGTTATGTTGATCACACATTTTTCAAAAATTATTCTTCAATTAACTATATGAGCTCCATTCGTCCTGATAATAAACCTGGGGATCTTTGTGTTACGGATCTAAGAGGACTTAAATATTCTAAAGCAGGTATTCAGTTTGTAACGGATTTCTCGTATCTGAGTATCCAGTAACAAAATATGAATGTTCATTTCTCGTATCTCATAATATTCACAGTATTTAAACAACAAAGTAAGCACAAAAAAATACTACTGTTAAATTACAACATATAATAACATCTACAATTGTATAACGGTCCAATAAATCTTAATGTAACCTGATATGCAATAAAACGTTTTTATCGTTTTCTGAAAACATGCTACTTTTTAGATACGAGTTTGCGTAAATTAACCCTCGATATGGAATGAAGAGGAAGAAAGTACAAGTTTTTGTAAATAGATCTCTAAGAAAAATCATGAAGATACACTGGATATACTATACTCAAATAGAATAACGAATACCCAATTATGGAAAAGAAGAAAACAGAACAAAATATCTGGTACAATCAAGGAAAACATTGTAAATGAATTAGTTGCGCATTCAACAGAGCGGTAGACCAAACAATAGTTCGAAAATAACCATAACTAAAAAACACGAAAGCCTTGGATTAAAATGGGCAATAATGATGGGAAGATGGAAAATCAAGAAATAAAGAAGAATGGAAATAAATTGTACGTAGGTTACACAAAACTTAAAAAAGGAATTTACCCAGTGAACCATCTCACACTATTAGCCTAGAAACGCAGATAAACCCAATGCTATACAAGGACTGTGATCATACTAATTTGAGAGTAGTGAGTGGGAAAGGGGTGAGTGTGTAGGAGCGAAGAGAGCGGAAGACCTTTATCACTTTTGCTACACAATTAACAGTATCATCGAGGTATATGTTAATGTTTTTCGTGTTGGTTATACTTCTCGTTTATTTTCAGTCGATTTTGTTGCTCTCGCAATATATTTTTTTATTTCAAAAAGTTTTGATCGTGATAAAACGTAGAACTACTGTTGACTTGTCTCTTTTTGTTTTGGAACACTATACTTGAAGCGTTCTATTTTTCAAAGCATTTTTATGTTAGAAGCGAGAAAGAAAAGTGGTAGTGAGATGAGTGAAAGCAACTCGTTCCTTAGTAACTGCTCTATAAGGTGATTATCAACCCCAGTCATCTAAACGTAAACTCTCTCATTTGATTCTAATAATTACCATAACAGAGGTTATTTTTAGTGATAATAGTTTCATTTATATATTTTCTTATCATTTTACCAAATTTTTTTTATCTTTCTTCTAGATTTTAGACAACTCACCCTTTTATCTTACAACACATGCCCTATTTGTGCTTCATAATATTCTGTTAATATCATATGTTAAAATTCTCTTCTTCTTTCTCTTTATAAACAGTTTTGCTTGTTCATTGGCGGATTAACACCTCTATGGAAGGTTGTTACTCCATCTTTTGCGCGGTCATTCTATACTTCTTGTGCTGATTGGTGACTTATCTCCAATATATACTATTAGTATCTTGCTATTTTGACGACACAGATCTCCCATATTCTGCTTATGTCGTTATTCCATTCTTTTTATTTCTATTTAGACAGTGTACGTCACATTTTCTGTTAATGTCTTCACTTCTCTTTCGATTTCTCAGTGTATTTCCTGTAATTCTTCTCAGTACTCTTATCTTCAGTAGCCTTTGTATTGTGGTTGTGTCGGGTCTTGTTTCTAAGGTATATATCATTATTGTTAAAATGTTAAAATTCTTATTGTGTATTTTTAATTTACACTTAATAATGTGTGCGATTTCACATGTCTCTCTTATGCTTTTGGTTATTTCTCTGACCAGAAACATCTTTTCAACGATTCACTGAAGTATCTACATTTCTCTTGTTTATTCTCGCCCTTTGTTTTTAAAATTTTCTGGTTTATTTTCTAAAAGATATGGTATAATAGGTCTTATAGCTATCTTTCAGATTCTTCATTTGAACTCAATGGTAACATTTTCTCCCCAACCCAAATTATAAGGTCTTTCTTCTTGTGGTGCCTCTCCGTTACGGATCTTGGCTACTAGCATGGCAATTCTAACTTTTATTGACCGCAGCTCGAGATAGTCCTGAAGTGGTCATGGAAAACCATTTTCGTAAGTTCTGGAGCCAAGATGTTCTTCTTCTTCCTGGTCCCTCTTTCCGTAGACCTTTCCCTGTAATATAAGTTGCAGCAGGTTATATCTATGGTCGTTTGCATTATATGTCCAAGATATTCTAGCTTGCGCTGTTTCACTGTGGATATAATTTCACATGGTTTATCCATCCGACGTAGAACCTCAATGTTTGTTATTCGGTCCACCCAGGAGATCCTCAGTATCCGTCTATAACACCACATCTCAAACGCCTCGAGTTTTCCCATGGATGCCTCGGTTAGTGTCCATGATTCAACCCCATAGAGCAGCACTGTAAACACGTAGCATCTCAATAAACGGATTTTTGTTTTTAAGGGTAGGCCATGGCTCTTAAATATCTTGCTCATTCTGACAAACGCTGACCTGTCTTTTTCAATTCTTTGGTTTATCTCAACTTGGTCCATTGATCGTTTATGGTGGTTATTATATATTAATAACGGGGCACTTGGAGTATTTGTTGCTGATCTACCAGTAATTGACTAGGTGGAATGTGCTTCTTACTGATGACCATGTACTTTGTTTTCTTGATGTTAAAATCAAGCCCGTACTCCTGACTGATTCTCCGCAACTACGGTACTAGTATCTGTAAACCTTCTAAACTGTCTGCAAAGAGGGTGGTGTCGTCTGCCTATCAGTTGTTATTCAGGCGCTCACCATTTATGAGAATACCCTCTTCGATATGCTCTAAGGCCTGGTTCATGACGTGTTCCGAATAGACGTTAAATAATAGGGGAGAGAGTATGCAGCCCTGTCGTACTCCTCTCTTTATTGCAACTTCCTCTGATAGTTGGTCTTTCAGCCGAATGGTTGCTGATTGGTTGTAGTATATATTTTTGATTACTCGAAGGTCTTTGTTATTCAGATCAGTTGCCTTTAGTATATCCATGAGCTTATCGTGCTTGATTATAAGGTAGGTGAGGGTAATAAGGACAGGATAGTAATAACGCCAAGTTATGATTTCTCATCAAGTATTGGTGCTAAATGAAATTTAGGGGTTCATCCGTTGAAGTCTAGGAAACCTCGTGGTCATATTTGTTGGCGACATAAATTTCCTGGCGGTATATAAAACAGTTGATTATCATTATTGTGTGTAGAAGGGGAAGCTTTTATAATTTCAAGTGTTGTGTATTTATTGGATTGGCTACATTTGTGTTAGATATAATATAATTCGAATTCAGTGATCTATAGCTTTTCTTCTGAAGAACAAAATAGTAAATTCAAATTTTGATGTCACTTTAGTAAACTCGATAGAGAGGCATTTAAGTTCTTGTCGGTAATGTCACGAAGTCTAATGTACAGTAATAGCGCCATGGCGTTATTACCACTAACTGAATGAGTAATCTAAAAGACTAAATAATAGGTACTTGGTGTCCAAATTATAAAAAGTAATATCACTTTTCAGTTCCACGTAGAACTCTTAGATATTACGTAAAAAGTAATAAAACGACAAAATGCACAATTGGACGGAAATGTGTTCAAAGTTAAGATCAATAAAAAGATAAAATAGAAAAAAAAAAAAAGATGACAGGACGTTATTGGGTCAAAGGATATGTTAAAACGAACCCAGAAATCCGAAACCGAAAAGCACAGAATACGATTCCTGCTAGAACTTAAATATTAAACAAATTCATCGTCAAAGACAATTTTCAAAAATTTCAAAAAATACTTATTGATGAGAATCTTCTGCATAAACGCCAAAGTATATATTTATAATATGGACGAAAAGGGATGTCGGCTGACGTTGCATCACCAAAAAAAACAGTTTTAGCAAATAAAGGACCGAAACGAGTATACGTGGTAGCAAATAAACATGCACAGAATGTTACAATGGTATTAATGCTATAGGTGCCAACATTCCTTCAATAATGTTGTTTAAAGGTATACGACTTAAATCAAAATAGACAGATTCATTACCTGGAGGAACTATTATGATGACACCCAAAGGCAGCATGACCGTTGAGATATTCAAAAATTGACTGCGTATTTTGCGAAATACCGAACACCTGGCCGTTGTCTATTGATTTTTGATAGTGCTTCTTCCCATCTACATTACTCTATTGTTCAAGTTGCAGATGAGTTTAGGATCATCCTATATTGCTTACCAAGTAACACTACTTATGGCCAATGGATAAGGCAGTTTTTCGGTCTTTCAAGCATTTCTGAAATGATGAAGTTTTAAAATACTGGACTCAAAACAGAGACCGTTCAATAACAAAGCAATATTTTGGAAGCATGTTCTCCATAGTATGGGATAAATCCATGACATCAAATAACATTTAATCGAGATTTTCAGCAACTGGTATCTATCCTTTGAACTCAAATACAACCTATCGAGGCATATGCTCCTAGTAGTTTAACTGACAGTAAAGTGCACCTCATGACCCGCTTTCCGATAACCCTCTGGTCTCCCTCAGCTACTCATCAGAGAAGAGCTTATTTGATCGAAGCTATCCTTCTCAAGAATCACCTCGTTCAGGTATATCGAAAGCTGGCCAAGCTAACAACGGTACTTATAAATAGAGCCGTGCTTTGAAGTTGACAAGCAGCAGCAGGGATTCTGAAACCTTAGATTTAGGTGACGAACAAAAAAATGCCATCAAGACCATAATAATCACGCAAAAAAATAATGATACTTCATTTTCTGATATGCTGAACACTCCAAATATGGGAAAAAAATCTGTACGACCAAAAAGGAAAGTAGCCCTCAATAGTAGAGCGCAAGTTGTAACAAGGGACCTATTTGCTATCGGTAATACCGGTAAGACCAATACCTCCCATAAGAAACCTAGCTTACCCAAAGCATCCCAGAGAACTGGCTGCGCAAGGCCTGTAAAGAGGATAGAGTAGCTGACATGCAATTATGCATATTTTGTCTTTGTTACTTATATAAAGAGTGTGTTGGACTAACAACCGACGACAAAATCCAATCTTACATTTTTCCATGGTATACGTGAATATTGCTTTTGACAAAATAAATCTATGTTTTAAATATTGATATTTATTTAAACATTCATACTGCATGTGAAATACGTTGACGATATTACCAAGAGGAGGTTGGAAATATCGCCAACTGACACTTTTTCGTAAACTGTTTTGTAACTTATACAAAAATGTAGTTATTATTTTCATAAGTTATAACTACTCTTACTTAGTTGATTAAATGTTATATCTGGAGACATAGTATCACTCAATATGTCCCGTTATCAATCTAAAAAATTCTTAACCTTAACTTGGTAATCTTACCTTCACCTAGCCTAATTAACAATTACCCATTGAATAACAAGAAAACAGTTATTTAACAGCAGTGAATGCAACAAAATCTCAAAAATAAAACACTATTGAAATCCTAGACTTAAAATTAGATTCTTTATTGAAATTACCATTAGAATGTCAAAAAGGTAATATGAGTTAATATAATTTTTTAGGCGGAAGTGATCTCACAAAAAGTAATGAAGTGAGCAGTACTGTTTGGAGTTTTGATCCAGTTACAAGAAAATGGATTGAAGAACCTTCAATGCTTGACTTCAGAAAAAATTTTGGACTAGTAGGATGTAATCAAGGACTGTATGCTATTGGAGGACAGGGAAATGATTTTCTGTAAGATATTCTACAGTCATATTGATATGTCACAGTATATTTCGTTAATTTCAAGAATCAGCAAAAAGCATACAGATTAAATTAATTAATATCGATCCCATACGATGCTCAGGTATCATTGAATTGATTTATGATTATTTAGATGATGCTAATGCAAACACCTTTACCTAAAAGTAAAAAAAGTAAAAAAAGCCATGATGAACGGTATGTGGAATGCAATCTTAGATTCCCTTGCCGAGTAATTTATCAAGCTGTTTGCTTTGCAAGTTTTAGAAAGCACAGTGGTAAGAATTTGAATTCGATTTCGCCAGGTAGAAATCGTATGATTTCTTTTTTTGTTATTAGATGTCGTAGCTACGTCCGTATATAGTTATTTTGATAACTATTGTCTAAGACGGGAATATATTTTGTTTCGATCCAGAGAGACGTCTATACCGCTATGAAGAGACCTAAAGAGATCAAAATACGTATAAGTGGCTTGCCGCCGCTCTGTATTGAAACAAAAATCTAGTACCGTCTTTATATTAAAAAAAAAGTACTTTATTTAAGCTGGTTTATCAGACCGATGTAAGCTAGACTAAGACTGTATATCATGTTAAAGGTTTAATAACACTATTAATGATAGGTTGTTACGAACTATACTAAACCTAGTTCGCACTATGCTAGTATTTTAGTCGAGTAGCGAGTTATTTAGTAACTAAAATACATATTACTGCCCAAAAATCGATCGCACTTGTTCTAGTGCAGTTCACAAGTAGATTGGGTTTTGCAAGATGAACAGCCTATAACGCAATAAAGTGCCGAGGTGTGCTTATTAGTTATTTTAGACGAACTACATAGTTCAAGAGAACTATTTCACAAAAATGAACTAGTTCGCAAAAGAACTATTTGTAGGACCGAAATCGAAATCCAACCCTAACATAACTGGTTGCCAGATGTCTCGTCTCAGTTGGTCTCAATCATCACACAAGCTCGGCGCTGGCCGCCCGTTTTCTTCGGTTTTCAGTCAGTCTTTCACTACCGTACGTACGGCGTACAAGTAGTTCGGATTCGGAACCATTTCTTTCGATTCTATGTTTAGGTTTAAACGTTTTAAATTATTATATGATTAGTTAGTTTTTCTTTATAATAATTTATTTTCTTAATCAATCCCAAAAGATGAATAACAGACGAAATAGAAGTTTTTTATGGAATCATTTCGAGAAAAACGATAAAAATCAAAAATCTGCAAAATGTAATTACTATTCATGTGATATTAGTATTGCAATTGGTTCACTGGGCAATTTATCAAGACATTTAAGAATGAAACACCCTGCTATCAATCTCAAATATCTCAATGTTGAAAGATACATAGAAAAAGGACCAGAAAAATGAGAAAATACATTTTAAGAACCTCAACCTTCAACGTTAAAATCAGTTTAGCTAGTGGGACAAACAGGGAAGAAGATGAGAAAGCAGTTATAATTCCTAAAAAAAAGCCTGCTCCTACTCCCCTTGTTTTTATCAGGGTCTATGTAATTGTACTTGACTGTAACTTATTTATGTGTTCTTGCTTCAATGTCCAGCTTTTAAGTCCATATTGCAGTATCGAAAACACGTAGCATCTCAGTGCTCTTACTCTCAGTTCTAATCTTTGTTGCAGAGAATTGTTATCATTTTTACAAACGCATTTCTTTCTATTTCTATCCTGGCTCTTATTTCGGTTGTTTGATCATTATTGTCTGAAATCCAGGTTGTCTTTGTATTTATCAACCCATCCCATTCAAAAAATAATAAATATATGATCTCATTCACATTATTTTCTTCTTTAGAAGTTGAGACACAATTTATAATCCAAATCGTTCGCAGTGAACTAGTTCTATGAAAATTAATGAACGAGTTAAATTAGTTCAGTTGAAAGAATCGTTCATTTGAACTATTTCGATGGTGAACTACACATCCCTACAATAAAGTAAATAAACTAATTAAGCTAATCGTAACGGCTGTTTTAAAAGAGATGGTTAAGGAAATTTGTGTGATTAATAAAAAGAATCTATGGATACGAAATTGGATCGATAGAAGAGATAAAGTAGGAGCTACCAGTGTCTTCTAAAAAGAATAAGCATTGAAAGATCCCAAAGATTACTTTTTTATGTATTGTTTATACGATATTTTTAGAATGTCTAAAAGTTATGTAAATTGTCTGATACTGGAAAAACACTCTCAAATACAGCGGAAAACACCCTTTTAAGAAGTGGGATTCCTGAAATAACAAAATTATAAGCAGTTCTATACCTTTTTAATATTCCACAAGCATTTTTATGTTCTGAATATTTGGAAACGAATTTTAGTTGTTTCTCCGTACCAGCGAAAAGAAATTTTTGCGGTAACTAATGAACTCGACTAATTCAACTGGTTTGTTGACTTAATTTTTGTTGTTCAGACATGTTTAGTTGCTAAATTACTCGCTTCTTCTTCTTATGGTGCCCTATCCAATTAGTGGATGTTGGCGACAATTCTGGCATACTCCTCTCGATCTTGTGTGGCTCTAAAGAGTGCATGGGCATCGAGGTTTGTCCAATCCCTTATGTTTTTAAGCCATGAATATTTCTTTCTTCCGATGTCCCGTTTTCCTTCTATCTTCCCTTCCATAATAATCCTTAAGAACTGGTACTTGGAATTTCGAAATATATGACCCAGATAAGCAGTTTTTTCTAAAGAGTGCATGGTCATCGAGGTTTGTCCAATCCCTTATGTTTTTAAGTCATGAATATTTCTTTCTTCCGATGTCCTGTTTTCCTTCTATCTTCCCTTCCATAATAATCCTTAAGAACTGGTACTTGGAATTTCGAAATATATGACCCAGATAAGCAGTTTTTCTTCTTTTTATTATTGGCAGCAATTCTCGTTCTCTGCCCATTCGATTTAATACTTCGACATTTGTTGTGTGATCGGTCCAGGGAATTTTAAGTAGTCTTCTAAATACCCACATTTCAAAGGCCTCCAATCGGTTCATCACATAGGCCTTTATGGTCTAGGTTTCTACATCATATAATAGTATGGAGTAAATGTAAATGTAACATATTACAAAGCGATATCGAAGCATTAAGTTAAGGCTCCTGTTGCTTAGCAAGGTTCTCATATTAGTAAATGCTATTCTGGCCTGCTTAATCCTGCTACGTATGTCTATGTCTAGATCTAGATCTTCAGTTATCCAACTACCGAAATATCTGAACTTAGGGACCTTTTGGATATTCTTATTGTTTACTCTTATATTGAATTGCATATTTCGTGTTCTACTAACCACCATTACCTTCGTCTTTTCTATATTAATCTTTAAGCTCAGTCCTTTTCCTTCAGTGTTTATTCTATCTATTAGGCGTTGTAGCGCTTCTTGGCTATCAGCTATTATGACTGTATCATCAGCATAGCGAAGATTACTAATAGTCTGTCCGTTGATTTTGATTCCATCTTCATTGTCACTTAAGGCTTTATCAAAAATCGTTTTAGAGTAAAGATTAAAAAGGAAGGGTGACAGAACACAACCCTGTAATACACCTTTTTCGATTGAGAAATATAATGTAGATTTCATTCCTACTCTCACAGATGCCACTTGATTCATATAAAGGTTTTTTATGATTTTAAGGTCACTCTCATTTATCGAACCTTCCTGGAGCAACCTTGCTAATTCTGAATGATTAACACAATCGAACGCTTTCTGGGAGACATCTTTGTGCTGATCCCTGCATTTCTGCAGTAGGACAGTTAAGCTATAAAGTGCTTCTCTTGTGCCAAATCCTTGTCTGAAACCGAACTGTGTGGGGCTAATGTCTCTTTCTAAGGAGTTTTAGGACCTGGCTCAATAAGCTGATCATTCGGAATTGGTCGCAACTATTAGTGTTTGCCTTTTTTGGGAGCCACTGTTCTTTAGCTTTGCGACACTCTTTTCGTATGTGTCGGTTAATCTGCTGATGTTTGGTTTGGTCTTTGTTTTTAAATGATTTGCGGTCGTCCATCATTGATAATATTTCATCAGTCATTCAATTCTTCTTTTTGTATTTTTGGGAAGCGAACAGAGACTTGGTGGTGGTTACGATAACTTTTTTAATACAATTCAATTTGTCTTCTATACTGGCCGGTGGTTTAGATCTTGCCATGATATCCGCTATTACCTCATTTAATTTTTCTGTGATTTTTAGTTTAACGTTAGGTTGTTTTAAGCTGTTTATATCAATTTTCTTTTAATTTTCTTAAGCTTAATTTTCAATTTTCCTACTACGGGATTGTGATCCAATCCGATATCTGTTCCAGGGTACGTTTTTACTCCTTGCAATCCATTGCTGTATCTCTGATTAATCAATAAAAAAATTGATTTTTTACTATGTTGTCATGCGTATGTTGTGGAGGCTGCCAGGTGTAGAGTCTTCGAGGTGGCAGTTTGTACCAGGTATTCGCAATGACTAATTTTTCTTCTTGACAGAACTGGATTAGCATATCACCTCTCTCGTTTCGATCTCCGAAACCAAGTCACCTACGACATCTTCAACACGTCCTCGCCCTACCTTCGCATTGAAATCTTCCATGATTATAAGAGTCTGGTTCTTCTTGATCAGTTTCATTAACTCCTTAACCTCTCTGTACAATTGTTTTACTTCATTTTCAGGCTTGTCCATGGTTGGTGCATAGATTTGTATAATGTTAAGGTCAACAGGATCGGCTTGGACTTGTAGTAGTGCTGCCCTATATGAGTATGCCACGAAGTTCCTTACTGATTTGTTTGAGGCTGTGTTAACTAGAAATCCAACTCCGTTATAATAATGGGGTAGGTTATTTCCTGAGTAATATAGTGTCGATTTTTCTTTAGTACATTTACTACTCTTAGGCCATCTGATTTCGCTAAGTCCTATGATGTCTAGGTCGCATCGTTCCATTTCTTGTATTATGTTGTCTAGTTTACCGGCAGTGTAAAGACTTTTAACGTTCCAAGTACCCAGTTTTAGCTTTGGGGTTTTTTCCACTTTCGGGTGGTTCCTAGCATTGTTTTTCTTCGCGGAGATTCTTAGCACCCCTGACCACTTAAGGCCTGCCACGGACTAGGGACCGTTGCTAGCAATGTCTTTTCCATCATTATCTTTCTTGGGATATCCTTGGGGCCTTTAATACGGTGGTTTCCCATTGCCTTCCGTATTCTTATGCCGTTGACATCCTTTGTTCATCTGCCTTTTAGAGACAGTTTCCCACCCTAAGGACAAAAGAGTGCCCTGTCTCACGTATGCTCATCCGCCTTCTCTCCAGAGACCGTTGGTAAGGTGAGTAGAATCGCTTATACCGGCGATCGTTCAGTCAAAATTGACTTTATACTAGCCCTAAAATCTGGGGTCGCCACTGCCACCATTCTCGTCTTACCGAAGGTATCCTTCTCCGTCGTGATTGCCGTTGTGGTCTTCATTCGTAACCCTGAACAAGGGACCCTAAACAGGTACTGGTTCCCCGGATCAGAGGAACTGATTCATTTTCCCTGATAGGACTGTCCAAGGAAATCCAAGGAGTTTCCTACCCACTACCCACCAAATAACTCGCGACTCGACTAAAATACTAGCATAGTCCGAACTAGGGTTAATATGGCCGTTTAGTAGAAGCAGGTGATCAGATTTTTATGTATTTATTATGTATTTTAGAACCTTAAATTCTGTTGAAATATATGATGTGAAGAAAAAACTATGGAACAGAGTATCTTCCATGCTAAGAGCCAGAGCAGGATTTGGATGTACAAAATATAGACACTGTATTTGGGTTGCAGGTGGACTTGACGAAAAGGACAATCTTATTGAAATATTAGATTCCGTAGAAACTTATGACACTAAAACTGATCAGTAAATCCCTCCACGGCATTTTAATAAAAACCTACATTTCGTATATTTTTAGATGGACCCGAGTTCAATATCCTTTAAGATATCCAAGATGCTTTTTTTCTATGATTGTCTTGTCACAGAAGATCTACATTATTGGCGGAGCAAGAAAATCATCAGAATATGACATTTGTAGTACGGGGGATGTAGATGTATGGAAAGACAATAAGTTGGAATGGGTTATAGTCACTAATATGAATATTCCCAGACATGGACATGCTATTTCGTATCTCGGCACACAAATATTGGTCGTAGGAGGTGTTACCTCCATTTATGGGCGAGCTTTAAATAACATTGAATGTTTTTGTTGCCAAAGAGGTTGGTTTATTAGTTTATAAAAGAAACGAATAATTTAGAGAATATGTAAATTAATTTGACTATAAGAATTACTTATATCTACGGGTCGGTAGTTGTAAAAGTAAATAGGTAGTCACAAAACAGTGTAAATTGCAAAATGTAACTTACTAATGATAGTTTAACGACACACAATCCGAGAAACAATTCCATATAATTCCATACTTCCAAACTTAATAAATATTGAAACATATGTTATTTACTTATGTGGCTCCTTTTAAAAAGTTTTATTTATTCGTTACCAATTCACAACATAAAAAACAAATATTATAAAAATTATTGTTTTGTTTTTTATAGAGAAGGGTTAGTGTGTGTTTGGACTTCAATGGACAAAATTTTTTGAAATTTTGTCGTTAACAGTTATTAGTTGCTTTTCATAGCTAGCGTATTATCTTTGGATATAAAATTTGTAACAAATATACAAAATAATAAGTGAAAGAAAATTTATTATGTATATGTAAAGTGAAAAAGATGTTTTATGAGAAGTACATCCAACGATGTAATATACTCAGAATGGGACCTATGAGTAAATACTTGCGTCCAAAGTAGCTAGTAACAATGGTAGAATATCACCGTTTAACGAAAAAATTTTTTGGCACATACATACATACATATATATATATATATATATATATATATATATATATTCGGAAAGATTTCCGCAGTTATAGTGTATTTTTATGTATGAGAGAGTAATAAAACAATAAATTATGTATGCAAATCCCTAAACTGTTGATACGGGTGACTCAATGAAAAACAGATATTTGTCAACAAGTTTACAGAAGTATATAAAAAAACAATTTTAAATTGAGTATGACCACCAGGTATAAAGGTTGGAGCAGAATAGAATACAATAGTTGTGAGGGTTACTAATCCCTAAATAAGGTTGCCACTGTCGGAGTGATGGAGGTTAACAGGTACTAATGAATTTGCAGAAATGTAAGATGTTTATTTTATTGGTTATATATAACCAATAAAAGTTTAATAAGTACCTACCTATTTACAAATAGAGTTTAATTCTTTAGATAAAATAAAACGTTTTATTTTATCTGAAATGAGTGAATTCCACGAAGTAAGGGTTTCAACAATCAAACATTTAATTCTTTAATTCAGGAATCTACGACAGTAATTGACTAGATAATTACCTTCTAAACTTATTCCACAGAAAATGTGATAGTGGGTTTTTCCATTTTGTAGGAAGGTCCAAGTGGCGTATTCAAAATTCTTAACAGTTCACTAAAAGTAGGTACTTCAGTTGCAAGGTGCAGTTTATTGTGTATACTAGTGTTATGGAAAATTTGGAAGTGCCGTGTAAACGCCGAAAAATTGGTCCTTTAACAGTTAATGAAAAAACATTAATATTTAATTGTTTTAAATCATTTAAAGACAAACGTTTATGTGAAAGTGTTGATGAGACCGTTGAGTTAGTTATCAGTACACTTGGTGTTGGGAAATCTACGATTTACAGAGTTATTAAAGAAGAGAAATGTGGTAGTTTTCAAATTCCACGTAATGCTCCAGGGAAACCAAAATTTCAAATAGAATATCATTTTAAAGAAGGACTTCGACGGAAAGTGCATGAATTCTTCTTTAGACAAGAATTTCCAACATTGGATAAAGTTCTTGTCTCAGTTCGAGATGATAAGGATTACCCAGAAATGAGTCGAAGTATGTTATGGAAACTTTTAAAAGAAATAGGCTTCCGCTGGAAAAAGAATCCCAGAAAGTCTATTTTATTAGAAAGAAGCGATATTGTCATATGGAGAAGACATTTTCTAAGAACCATAAAGGAAATGAGAAACCAAAAAAGAAAAATATTTTATCTTGATGAAACATGGATCAACGAGAGTTATACACCAAATAAATTTTGGCAGGATGAAACTGTTACAAGTCAAAGGCACGCTTTTGTAAATAACTTATCTACTGATTTAAACCCACCATGAGGAAAGGGACGCAGGCTGATAATAGTACACATTGGCAGTTCAGACGGTTTTGTTGAAGGTGGTTTATTAACTTTTAAATCAACTCGTACCGGTGACTACCATGAAGACATGAACGCTGATGTCTTTCAAGAATGGTTCGAACAAATGATAGATCTTGTTCCTAAGAACTGTGTAATAGTAATGGATAATGCAAGTTATCACTCCAGACTTATAGAAGGAGTGCCCACAACCAAGTGGTTAAAAAAAGACTTGCAGAATTGGCTGAGTTCAAAAAATATTACGTACCATCCGGATCTATAAGAAAGGAACTTTATTCGTTGTGTGCCCTTCATAAAGAAAAATTTAAAAAATACGAAATTGATGAAATTGCCAAAAATCGTGGAATGACAGTACTTAGATCCCCACCATATCATTGTGAATTAAACCCGATTGAACTGGTATGGACACAGATAAAGAGTGAAGTTTCAAGAAAAAATACCACTTTTAAAATTCATGATGTTAAACAGTTGTTTTTGGACGCCGTAAATAATGTAAAACCTGAAAACTGGGAAAAGGCAGTAAATCACACTATTAAAGAAGAGGAAAAAATGTGGAAGCTGGACAATATTACTGATAAAATGATCGAGCCAGTTATTATCAATCTTGGTTCTGAAAGTTCATCTTCTGAATCTGATTTGGATTTGTAACAAGTAGCTGTAAGTTTTATATTAATATTTTTATTCATCTATTTAACATACCTTAGACGGTTTTAAAAACTCTTTTTCTCTTTTGTAATTTTTAAAAATTAAAAAAAAATGTGAATTTTTTAAAACCCTTTTTAATGTAGGCCAGTCAGTTCTAATATAGTGTGTGATAAAAGAGGTCACTTTTGTTTACATACACATAACACTTTATAACACTGAAATAATTCATTTATTTTTTACAATTATTCAAAGTAATTTTTCAATTAATCTTGAGCACGCCCATGGAGTGGTCGGAGATACCAGTTAAAATTATGCTAATTACTCTCTGGTTCATAAAAATAAACTATAGTACAATGAAACCAAGAGCTAAGATTAATACTATTACAAAAATTAATATTAAACTCAACAGTCTTAAGGGTTGAACCGCGTCGATATCCATTTTGCCGAGCTTTCGACATCCTCTCTGATGTCTTCCTCAAGGCTTCCGAGGTCTCAGTCTCCCGAACCCCCAGACACTACTACACTGGTCATTGATTACTTCACTGACACTACTCAGTGTACACTAGTACTATAGTACACACTACTCAGTGTACTCAGTGTACACTAGTAGTGTCAGTAAAGGGATCATTGACCAGTGTAGTAGTGTCTGGGGGCTCGGGAGACTGAGACCTCGGAAGCCCCGAGGAAAACACTAGAGAGGATGTCGAAAGCTCGGCAAAATGGATATCGACGCGGTTCAAGCCGGAAGACTGGTGAGTTTAATATTAATTTTTGTAATAGTATCAATCTTATCTCGAATCTTAGATTTACCGTAAATGTCGGACTTTTCAAATTAGGATAGGTATTTAAGATTAGTTTAAGTAAATAAAATGTTATATTAAAAGATCAAATCTGCCTGCATTTTTTCAAGGATTCATTTCGGTTACCACGAGACAACTCATTAAGGGTATAGTAGAAAGTAGAAAGTCTTAGTCTCATATTTTTGTACACAATTATGTTAATTGGAAAGTGTTGGCGTTTGGAGTATTGAGTCGAAGATGTTGATTGGTCAACAAAAAATTATGGAAGCGATTGAGAGACGAGAATGATTTTTGAAGGAGAAAAAGTGATCATCTGCTGTTTAACGGGAAGTGAGGAAAGATCAATTCGACAAGTGTGTGTGTTTTTTTTTAACGTTAAAAGAAAAATACAATAGATTTTGTGAAAATAGTAGTGTCGGTAAGTTTGAAAGCTGATTTGCCGGATGAAAAGTGTGCAGAATTTGTAAGTGCAAACAAATTATTATTCCGGATTGATTCGTAGTTAAGCAGGTAGAGGCAATCCCAAAAGGAGATAGAAACGTGAGTCAGGATGTTCTTTTGATCGACAGGACTGTATTTATAAGCAGAACCAGGGAAGTTTTTCGATAAAGAGTTATTTAAAGTGAATCATTTTCATAAAGTGTATAGAATCATTTATTGAGACGAGACAATAGATTTTATTAGTTGTATAAACAGTTTTAAAAGGTTTATTTTACTATTATATTTTAATTATATTGCACAAATTTTAGTTTTTTTTTATTTATTCCTTTTACTCCTCTTCTTATTGAGCACTATTGAAGATAAAGGTATTTTTTGAACTCCAATAGGAATATTAATATCATAATATCACTTTCGATGGCCTTTCTTACCAAAAAAGCGTAACACATTTCTAACAACAAAGCCCACTCCCAGAAACGCAAACTGGACCAACTTATCTGTCAGCAAAATTCACAGCCATCATAGATTTAGCTACCAAAGCTATGTCAAAAGCTATGTTTACATTTTTCTGTCACTCCTTTTTTCATCCCAACTGAGATAATTATTTGTCAAACTGAAAAAGCTATTTCTCATATCTCTCATCAAGCCGAAGTTTTCAGAATAGATGTCTCCGTACTTCTAAACCCCCACCGTAAAATCCTTTCTTTTAGAAACTGAAAAAAGCGACCAAATATATCATAAATAAGTCTACTCTACCTCCAGACATCAAAAAATCTCTTATATTCTCTCTTATACTAGAGAAAATTCATTTCGCATTCCAAAGAGATACGGCCTTCCAAAAATCCATAAGCCTAATATTCCCCTAAGATCCATCGTCAGTGCATACAACTGCCTCACTTAGAAATTGGCAAAACATTTTGCCAATGATACTAACTCTTTTCATTTCATTGATCTGAAAAACATTTCTATTTTACCCTCAGATATAGGTACTAATTAGTATTAATATTGTCTTTTTATTCACCAACATTCCTATCGATGAAACTAGTTCTATCTTGGACTCTAAACATCAAATCCCCTAAGATACATTATCTCTTATGAAATACTGCATGTCTTCTTCTTATTTGGGTGCCGTGTCCGTATTCAGACGTTGGCCGTCATCATGTTTACAATTTCCTGAAACCTTTCTCTGTCGGCTGCTGCGCGAAATAATTCTTCTACTGTGAAACCACACCATTGTCTAATATTACGCAGCCATGAAAGTTTCTTTCGACCAATCCATCTCTTTCCTTCCACTTTTCCTTGTATTATAAGGCGAAGTAAATGGTATTTGGGTCCTCTAATTATATGGCCGAAGTATTCTGTTTTTCTCCTCTTTATGGTGTTTATGAGCAGACGTTCTGAGTTGATCATTTGAAGAACATCTTCATTGGAAGTGAGCGAAACCCACGATATCTTTAGGATTCGTCTATAGCACCACATTTGGAATGCTTCTAACTTGTTTAGCATTGTGGTTTTTAACGTCCATGTCTCACAACCATACAATAGGATCGACTACACATACATTTCAGGACCTTCTTACGAATGTTCATTGACAGGTTTCTGTTGCATAAAACTGGTTTCCAGGTCATAAAAGCCTTACGTGATATTTCGATCCTGGATATTATCTCTTCATCAGAGTCACAATTTACATTTAACCAGCTGCCAAGGTATTTGAAATGATTTACCCTTTCTATCTCTTCTCCATTAAGAGAAAGCAGACCTTGATCTATATGGATCTTTCCAACTGCCATCCACTTTGTCTTTGAAATGTTGATTTTTAGGCCTCTCCGATAACTTGCTTCACTGACTAGATTTAGTAATGTTTGGAGATCTTGTAAACTTTCTGCAAGAATGGCTGTATCGTCAGCGTATCTAATATTGTTGATTACTTCTCCACCTAGTCTTACTCCCTCTTGTCTGTCATCCAAAGCCTCCCTAAAGATTTCTTCAGAGTACAGATTAAAAAGAGTGGGTGACAAAACACAACCCTGCCGTACTCCACGTTTGATGGGTATTTTTTCAGTGGGACTGTCTCCAATTTGGATAGAGGCTACTTGATTGTAATATAAGTATTTCAGCAGTCTTATATCATAGTGGTCAAGTCCTGCTGCCCGTAGGCAGTCGAAAAGTGCATTGTGTTGGACTCTGTCGAACGCCTTCTCGAAGTCGATGAAACAAACATAAACATTCTTTCGGAATTCACAACTTTTTTGTAATAGAACGCGCATACAGAATAGTGCCTCTCTAGTTCCTAGACCGTTTCTAAATCCAAATTGCTTATCACCCATCTTACTTTCGCATAGAAGGAATACTCGGTTTTCCTTCGTTGTAAATTTTGTTGAAGAAAGTGGTTAAGCAGGCAATGCTTTCCTCATCCAAAAGTTTAAGTAGTTTGGCAGGGATTTGATCTGGTCCAGGTGCTTTATTGTTTTTGGCTTGCTGTATTGCCTTTTCGACTTCCGAATTCAGTATATTGGGACCTCTGTCCAACTGGTTGTCATAGGCAGTATTTGAAGCATCGTCAAAAAGGTCAGTGATGTATCTCTCCCATTCTTTGCACTTTTGTTCGTGATCACAAATTTTTCCGTCCGCGCTTTTAAGTATGTGAGCATTTTTCTGTTTTCTAATTCCGGCAGTATATTTAAGTTTCTTATGCAGGTTGAAGCTGTCATGCTTTTTTTGGAGGTCTTCTATTTCTTTACATAAATTCTCAAGCCAGGATTCTTTGGCTTGCTTAATTTTTCTTTTTATGCGTTTATTAATTTCACGATATTCGATAATATTTATATTTTTGTGTTGCCGTCGAACTTCCATCAGATCTAGAATTTCTTGTGTCATCCACTCATTTTTTGCCAACATGGTAGGTGTTCTCAAAGACTCTTGTACGTTCTCTAAAATCGAGTTTTGAATGCCATACCAGCATTCGTTAATGGTTCTGTTTTCGTTTGGTATATTTGATATTCTGTGTATTTTATTATTTATTTGCTGTGTTATGTGTTCGCGCGTTTGAGGGTTTTTCAGGGGGTCGAGATATATCTTACAAGGCTTAGTTGGCTTTGTTAATTTCTTCAATTTAATTTGTATTTTGGAGCAGAGTAAATTGTGAATTGAGTTTATGTCAGCGCCGGGTTAAGTTTTTACATCTTTAATATTGTTTCGAAATCGGTGGTTTATTAGGATGTAGTCTATTTGATTCCGTACTATTCTGCCTTGATGTCCATCTTGAGGGGATTTCCACGTGTAAAGACGCCTTTCTGGAAGTTGAAACCAGGTATTTGTAATGGCGAAGTCATTTTCTTGGCAGAATTCTATTAGCCGTTCACCTCTTTGATTTCTCTCTCCCAATCCAAACTTTCCGGTGATGCCCTGCGTCATCTTCTGTCCAACTTTAGCGTTAAAGTCACCCATAATTATTATTGATTCGTGTTTCTTTGTTATTTTTAGCACTTCTTCTATTTGATGGTAGAATTCTTCAATATTCTGCTCATCTGCGTCAGCAGTGGGAGCATAAACTTGGATGATATTTATATTTACAGGTTTAGCATTCAGCTGTATTAAAATTACTCTGTCTGATATTGGGATGAAGTTAGTGACATACTTATTAATATGCTGTTTGATAATTATTGCTACTCCATTTCGATGCATATGGTCTTGATTTCCAGAAAAATTAACGGCGTAACCATTTGCACTGAAATTCCCTTTGTTTAACCATCTTGTTTCACTCGCCCCCATGATAGTAATGTTTAATCTGTCCATTTCAGAGAGTAGATTTCTCAACTTACCGGCTTCATATAAGGTTGTTACATTCCATGTAGCCACTTTGTATGGATTCTTCATTATTTTCATCGTATGTCTAGTGATGTTTTCCTCACAGGGATTTCGCTGGCTAGCGACCTGGGAAGCCCTGTGGTTTGATTGTGTATTCCTTCCCCTGCCGGATCTTGAGTTCCGCAGCCCATGATCAGTAGTATTCGTTACACTCATTGATTCCATGATAACTTTACTAGGGATCATAATGGGGTGGTTTCCCGTTGCCTTCCCCATCGCAGTATCACAGCCGATTAACTCATAATGTGAGTGACGCCTATGAGTATCTGGAATAAACCTACAGGATTTTTACTTCCCACAGCCTTAATCCAGTAATGACATTACTGCTGCCTAATGTCATATCCTCAGTTGATCCGCGGGTACTTATTTGGCAATGCCTTATTCGTACCTGTCCTGCATATCTGCAGGAACTTTCCCTATCAGCCATATGGGACGTGCCGTGTCGAGGTTGAGGACATCCCCCGCCCAGTCTGTCTTCCGTGAAGTACAGAAGAGCCCCTACTCAGTTCAGAGCTCCTCCTCCACGAAAGCTAGACCGGCCACGGCATGTCTAATACATACTTTTTATTCCAAAATCATTTCTATGGTCAAATCAAAGGTGCCCCAATGGGATCCCCTCTTTCCCGTAATAGCTGATATCTACATACAATATTTCTAAACAATAGCCCTGTCCTTATCAAACCTCAAACCCACATGCTGGTTACGGTACGGTGATGACACTTTAGTCATTTGGCCGCATAGTAAAGACACATTACATCTCTTCCTCTTCTACCTGAATGAAATACATCCCAGTATTCAATTCACGATGGAAATTGAGCCTGAAGCGTCTTTGCCATTTCTTGATGTTCTTATTCAGAAACACCCACCTCACAGTTTTTTTCTATTTCGTGTACCGGAAATCCACCCACACAAACCATTATCTCAATGCCCCGTCACATCATCACCCGCCCAACTCAATTCAGTTATCAAAACTCTTGTTTCCTGTTCCATAAGACTAAGCAACAACAATCAAAGATCATCCGAAATCAATTCAATAGGAGCATTCAAAACATCTAAACTCCATTCCATCCAAAAAAGAAACTTTGCCGCCTGATCAACCCAAAATCTTTCTACCTTTTATTAAAGGTGTCACTAGATCAGTAGAATTCGTAACCCTCTAAATATCAAAATCATCTTCACTACTCACTCCAAGTTGTCCAATCTCGTCAGATCCGTAAACGACCAAATCGTATTTACGAACATTTTATATTTGTACAACATTCCGATACTACTTCAGCTCTAGCTCAACATCATATCCAGGCAGGCACAAAATAATATTGTTTAGAAATTTCGAAAAAGCAAAAACCATCGCCCCCATTTGCTCTTTAAAATCAAGAATCATTAGTGAAGCCAACGAAATTAAAAAACGGCCTAACAGCTTAAATACGCGCGATAATGCTAAACGACAACATGGCGACCGCTGACCCCCCACCCCCTGTACGGTTACAGCATATTACGACAACAAAAGTATTACAAAAATATAATTCTTTACTTCTTACATATTCGCAATATTTACAAATGAAACGTAGTCGTATCTTTTGTTGCCTGCTGTGTTTTTGCTGTATTACACGCAGTATAACGAACCATTTGAAATATTTTGTGTATTCAAATTCAATACTTCCAACCACAATGGACTGCAAAATATTAAAAACTTAACAAATTATTGACTTAATCACATAATGCTACCTGTTTAACATTAAAATATCAGGGTTAACACGTTAATCACCTGTCAAATTCACGTTGGACATTGTAGCTATAGTAATTTGACGTCAGTTCCGTCATTTACCAGCTACATGTAAGTTTATTAATAAGTTCTATCCTGAGTATATTGCTACGTTGAGTAACTAATCATATTATTATTTTACCTAATATCTACCAAAAGATTAACAAATATTTTCAAAAGTGAAATTAAAAAATATTTTACTACATCAAACGTTACATTTCTATTTTTACCCTGTACAAATTACGATTTGCGTAGCTCTATTTAAGTAACATTCTTTAGATTTGACTAACATGCTTATTATGGTGACAAAATGGACACAATTATAAATTTAATACTTGAACAAAGCAAAAACTTTAAGATACTGAAATAGTAATAAATTTTTTTTGCGAAACTTGTATATTTAGTGTAAAATTTACAACTTATATAACGATAATAGTCAGAGAACTGAATGCAAAAATCAAAAGAGAGAAAATATATCTCTCCCTTATTGATAAGCATAGTTTTCACAATAAATACCACCAATCGAATTAGAACCGAGTAGTCAGTTTTGCATGCACAAAACGTAAGCAGCTCATTCACAGGGCATATTCTCATTTTATCATACAAGAAGCAAATGTTATGCAGTGTCTGTAGCGAGGCGTCGCCACCATTCTTGTAGAGCTTACTAAAATTTGATTAGTTCCTGGTGATTTATTGTTTGTAAGCTTTTTAATGACTTTAGCAACCTCTATAATGATAGGTGGTGTTGCGTTTGGGTCGAATATACTCCAGTAATTTCGATCTGCTAGGTTGTTATCTGCTTCATGGATATGATGGCAATTAAATTTTGCGTCAAAGAATCCAATCCATCTGTTTAAGATTGATGCCGTATCACTTAGGAGATTTCCTTCTCCATCCTTATAGCTCCCTATTCTTGGCTTAAACTCGTTGCTCATTTGATTTAGATTTCTCTAGAACTTTCGAGTTTGATTTTAATTTCTTAGCCATTTTATAGTTAATAATTGCTTTCCCTCAAATTGCCTTTTTTCATCTATATGTAGGAAATATTTCTTATATTAAGTATTTAGCATAGTTTTATTTGCTAGTTACGCCACTGCGAGATACCACTAAAACTATAAACACTATCTTAAAGGTGCCACAGACAGGTCGCCACCGCGGGGAGAGAGGCAGGAAAAATATAGACCAAATCACACATGCCTGCCTAAAAGGGATTCGATTTTTGGGCACTCGAGCTGTGAAGGTTAAATATTGTGCAACGCCCGGCAGAGGAATGACGAACGACGTAAACAATTAACGACGAGGTTGTCCGATATTTTAATTTGCAGACGATTATCCGTAATCTTGTAATTTTGTGTGTACCTGTAAATACCATCCGTACAGTTTATTGTTATGTAATAAAGACGTATCGTTTGGATCGCGGACTTTTATTCTAACGTTAGTTCCCTTTGAAATAATAAAAGAACTTTTAAGTAAAAACCTACATTTTTAATCTTTTTTCTTTTCTTCTTAGAGTCCCGTATTCTTTCTTTGCTTTTCTTGTGCATCCAACTTGTGCGCTTTTGCTTTCCTTGGCACTCCTTGTCAAACCAATTACTTTATTTAACTGGCTTGGTTTTCCCCAATATTTCTATTGCCTTCTCAGATTATGTTTCTTAATTTTGTCCACAATTCCTCCACATTTTCCACCGCCTCCAGGCTCTCCATTTCGTCATCCGTTTGTCTCCTTTTCTCTCTCACAACTGTTTCAATGCGCAGATTATCAACATTAGTTCTGTCTTGTTTCTTATGTTTATCCTTCTTTAGGTTCTTTTAAAGGGATTTTCATTTTTCTTTGTGCATCATTTTAAGGGGAAATCTTGTTCTTCCTTTTATCATGTCTTTGGTACTTGCAAAGTTTATTAGACGGTAATATCCTAATATTATGCCCCATAACAATATCTTTATCATCAGTATCCAGCCTTCTGCGTCTAAAGCTGAACATAGGCCTCCTCTAATTTCTTCTAGTTCTGTCGGTCTCACTTCCTGCAGCCAATTCACAGCGATTCTTTTGACGTTATCTGTCGATCGTGTAGGTGGTCTACCTATGAATCTTCTGTCTGTTCTTGGTCTCCCCAATGTAATTTTTTGGGTCCACTGTCCGTCATTCATTCTGGCCACATGGTCCACCCAGTTCCATTTTAACATACTCTGTAATGAAAAAAATTCATTACACATGCATAACGAATAACTTATATAACAAATATATATAACAAATGAAAATACTAAGAAAAATAACCGGCAAAATTAGCACTTTAGCAATGAATTTTTTTATTCTAAAGTTGTTTTTTACTGCGATATAAAGGTTCCAAACTGACTAGGAAAGATATCCTTAGTACTGTTGGATTCGATCCGGAAAAAAACACACTCTAGGGCAAAGAGTATCGATTATAAATGCCGCATGCTCCACTGGCCAGATACCTGCCCAAACAGCACAAGTACGTCCCATGGACGTGTAAGGATGTACCTCATTAAATGTCCGGACATCCCACGGACATCCGTTTACATAATTTGGACGTCCCCGGGACGTCCAATAGGACCTAAATGTTACCAAAAAGTACGTCCCCTGGACGTCCCAGGGGTGTTCATGGGGACGTACATAGTACATATACAGAACTTAATACGGACTTATATAGGACCTAAGAAGGATGTATTGGGGACATCTATTGTACGTCCACATGGCTAATATAGGACCTAAATGAGGATGTATACAGAACCTAAAGGGAACTTAAAATTAATAAAATGAAAAGCAAAAATAAATGGGATTTTTATTGTGTACTTATATTAACATATGTATTTAAATTTATAGTATTTTTTAAGCACATTACTCCTACTTACTTTAGAAATATAGCAACACACCACAACCACAAAAATTACCTATAAAAGTCCTATATACCTACTTAATGTCTATAATAATAAATTACCAAACTATAAACTAGTATCGAAAGCAATAAACTAATTCTAATTACAACCACAACCACAATGATTATAATTCGAGAAATAAACGAGATAAATAGAAGCGTCGTTAAAACATAACCACATTCTTCTTTTATCTCCTAATTTTTAAATTTCAGTTCCACTACAGAACAAAATTTTAGAGATACAGCTCTGCTATAGGATAAAGATTTTTCTCTAAAAGGAGCCTCTGTCTGTTTTCGTATAAATTAATGGTATTTAAAACTAAATATAACTTTTTAAAATAAAGTTTAGTAGGAAGATTATATTTTGTAAAAAATATGCTTAAGTAAAAAAATGACACAGTTAACACCTAGAAAACGTCCCTAATACATCCCTAATGGGACGTCCCTTGGACGACCTTATGGGACGTCTCTGGTATGTCCGACTAGAAATATCCCTTGGACGTCCCTCGGACGTCAAAAAGAAGTCCCGGGACGTTTGGACATTAAAACGACATAAAATGGACGTCCCTGGGATGTCCTGTGCTGTCTGGGTGCCAACTTCAACCACCGTTTATTCGGACAAGGCACCCCCGGACTAGGTTAATCGGTGAATGAAACATTTTGATGTCTTGCGAAGTCTGGATATCCGATAGAAAAACTGAAAAAAATATTCTTAGATCTTGTTTTTTTTTTGTAAAGATAGACGATGGTACGATCTATTGGACGATGCTTTCGAGGCTTATAAGATGTGTTCTAGAATTGTTTTTTTTTTTTTAAATTTCTACTCACTAATGAACAGATAACTGTTATAACCGTTACCGTAAATCTTTTGATATTATCTGCCTCATGTCTTTTTGAAGTCTATACAAGCTATAAGGATTTCATATAGATTTTATTCAGTTCTGTGTGTATCTAGGGTTGGAAAGAACAGGAATGGCTGGAGTCATCGAATTGCTCCTACATAACGGAAAATGGAACACTAGATCGAGAAATTGTTCACAGGGTACAGGCTGATTGGTTTAATGTTTTAACTGGAAGCGAATGAGCGGGTACTATGTGATCAAAAAATAGGGGAAGGGCTGAAAGGAAAGATATATAAGAGTGGAATGAGGCCTGCGTTGGGGTATTGTGGTCTCGTGTGGTCTATATAGAAGGTTAGGAAAAGGAAAGATGGAGGTAGTTGAAATGAAAATGTTATGGTGGATGTTGAGTAAGAATAGAAATGGCAAAATCAGGGACAACGTGATTAGAGAAAGGGATGAAGTGACAACAGTTTCAAAAGGATCAAAAACAAAGACCGCAATGGTTGAGTCAGGTCGGGCGTGGAAATAAGAACTATGTGGGACGAATAATAGAGCTAATAGAAGTTGAGGTAAAAAGGGGTAGAGGAAAACCGAGTGTTAAAGACGAGGAGTCTAAGTCAGTGGTTACTTGTTTTCTCCTCCATTGTGTTGCTGAAGAGTCCGATAGTTAGTAGTCCCTGATTCACTCTTCTCTTGGTTTCTTTTTTGTTGTTTCTTGTGCATTTAATTCCCACGAGTAGCTAAAGAATGGGTAGTCCGCTCCTGCAGAGTCCCGTATGCAGAAGTAAGTCTATATACACAATGGAGTTTTGCACTGTTCTGCATGGCTACCATTCGTTATACTATTACCCCCAGATCCTACATGCCCTCGACACAGTAACTTATATTGCTTAGCAGTAGGGTCGAGCCGTTTCTTATTCGAGAGTCCCACTACCTAGCCTTTTGGCTGACGGGTGAGAGCTCTCTTAAGCCCCCTAACAAACAAAAAGGTCATACGGCTCCCAGAAGTGGTTCTAGAACTTTACCCAAAACCTTTTGCTGGCCCTATTGCGCCCGACAATTTTTTTATTAGGTTATGTTTTGATGTTTTTTTGTAGTAGGATACGGAGTTTTGAAGAAGCATGTATTCTACAACTTTCCCATTTTTCTGCCTTGCTGCAACCAAGACCCAAATAGCCTTGATCGTCCTCTTCATTTTTTACTTGCACGTGAGTCAGTACCACTTTGTTCTGTGTCAGAACTGCCATCTTTTTCTTCATACTCTTACTTAAGTGCTTTGAAATCTTTGTTTCTTTGGTGATCGTCATTGCATCTATTGTTATCGTCCACCTCATCCCATAACAGTTTAGAAATTCCTCGACATCTTTCTTATTTGTTGGATCATAAAACCGTTTTTCAAAGTAATAATGATATTTTTTAACAGAAGTACTCTGGTTTATCTCACATATATATATATCACATATAATGCTGTGAGGTATTTTTTTTATTATAAAATGAGAAATTAAAACAATAATAACAAATAATTTTAGAACACTCAAAACATTCTGCAATTATTTTTATAAAAGGAAAATTTTATATTTCACCAATTGAATTAAACTTTAACCTTTTTGATCAATATCTATAGTATTTGTGTAGCTAATAGCTAAATTATTATCTGTTTTATCTTTTTTAGAAACCTGGGTTCGAGGTTTGGGCTGCTTACCGGCACCATTATCAGGGCACTCTATGATTACGTTGCCCCCAGCCTCTTTAATATATTATTAATAAAGAAGTGTTAGGAGTTACTAGTTATGCTTATGAGTTTTTTATTTGAACATAGATATGGAATTTTCAATTAAAAATACTTATTGCATTTTTTCCTTTTAACTGGTCTAATCACAGATCACTATAAATTAACTATGTTCAAATACTCTTCGTTCAAGTTAGTGAAATAGATGGCGCTAAGCAGAAAGTTGGATTTACAGCATACAAATATTTATATACATATATATTATATTATTATAATTGTTTGATTCTTACCTTATTTTTGAATAAAATAGATTAATTGTTCTATTATTTATTTTTCTTCATTAACCTAAATATAAACCAATTTTCCACAATAATAAAATATTTTAATTTTGACAATTGATCAAGGATCCTTTATGGTGTAAAACGTACTTTACTTAGTTCTCAGCTCTGTGAATTGGGGTGCGGTGTGTTTATAAATTGTGAGTAAAAGTTAAAGCGAAAAATAGTGTAAACTATTGTGTTTTTGGTGTAAGGTAAATAATATATCAATTATCTTTAATTTTTTTATATTCATATTTTTTATAGTTCATTTAATATTCCATAAAAAGTCGTTGAACTCCAATGAATTTGTATACAACATGGTGGATTCTTATCTCTTTATGTGGTCGTAAGGTGCATTCCTTAGAGACATAATCTCTTGTTTACATAGTTTTATTCTATTTACTAGTATCTATCAACATAGCTTAGCGCTTTTTGTTTTTCTTATTTATTATGTAGTTTAAACAGTAAATAAAAAACAATAAATTTGTTCAATGTATGCTAATTAACAGAATTGTACACAGTGACTAATATTTCTAAGAAGTGGATTTTTGTATTCTATAGGTGTGACAATCTCACCAGATCACCATGAGTTACATGCAGTCTAACCAAAATAGACCAAGTAAGTATTTATTTTTCTATTTAGGTTAAATAACTTGATACAGGAAATGAACTTATATTATTAAATCCTAGGAATTCTTTATCATGTTTTTTACATTTTTGGTTTCTTATTGTAGAAATGTGAAAGCTTTAATGATGAGTTTTAGAAAATTCCTTTTGATCCATAAAAGTTTTGTTTAATAATTTGTCTGAAGTAGTACATGATAAGTACTTTGAATTTTTATTTTATTTGTTTTTTCACTATTGTACCTAAACTAATATTTTTAGTGTTGCCATTGATCATCATAATAAAGCCAATTTTTTGGAATAATCCTTTATTATAACTGTACATCCTAGAAGTACACAATACATAATAAACACAAATAAAGTTTGTTTTATGAAACTTGTTCTTAGCCCCTTTTGTACAATAGTTAATGACTAAATTTTATTGCTTCTCTTCTCTTCTTCAGCCTTCATTTATCCAATGTTGGACATAGGCGTCCTCCAATTGCTTCCACGCTTCCCTATCTTTTGAAATTCTCATCCTCTGCTTTCCAGCTACAGCAGTTATATCGTCTATCCATCTCTTTTTAGGTCTTCCCATGCTTCTTTTTGTTTCTCGAGGTCTCCAGAATGTCACTTTATGAGACCATCTGTTGATGTCTTGTCTTGCTACATGTGCTACCCATTGCCATCTCAATGTGGCTATTTTTCCCATGATGTAGGTTACTTTAGTTCTTCGACATATTTCGGTGTTAGGAATTTTGTCTCTAAGGCTTATATTTAACATGGCCCTCTCCATGGCCTGTTGAGTTACTCTTAATTGTTCTGCCATTTTTCTTGTTATTGCCATAGTTTCCAATCCATAAGTTGCAACTGGTAGTATACAAGTGTTGCAAGTGGTAGTATTTTATTGCTATTCTCCAATATTTCTTATTTTTATTGTCTTTCTTCTCTTCTCTCACTCATTAGTTCAATAGGATAATATAATTAGTTGTTTTAGCTTTCTGTTTCCTGATTTCCTTTCTGAGTATGTTCTAATTTATTTCTGTAAGTCATTCTGCCAGAACTGGTATTTATATGTTGTATAGTTTACTGTATCTACTACGATCATATTTCCTATACACCATTGTGTATAGATTGTATGTAGATTGTATAAAATGAGTGAAATCATACTCTAGGCATATTTAGAGTTACAAATCTGTCAGATATAGGCAAGTTGAAGTTTGAATGTGAATTTATGTTTTTTTTTAATTCAACAATTAATCAACTGCATCTAGTTTCACTGGTAAATAGAGAATTAAAATTAAATTTCATTTAGAAAGTTTATTTCTTTCTGTCAATGGTGGTTTTCAATATCAAATCACACATTTTTTCCAAAGTATCATGTCTGATTTTTCTTACAGATCTGATTGTCAGTATATTACAATTAAATGTTCATTCTGGTAAAATGTTTTCGAGCATATGATCAAAATGGGTGATAATACAAACATAAGTTCTACATCCAATATGATCTTGTGTTCCATCAAGCAAAAAATATCTCATAAAATAAACTCATGTTTATTATGCTAGTAAGGCGCTCATCTTTACTGTATGCCTACAGTTAGTGATTCTTGTTTCACTTGCAATTTTTACTGTTTGTATAGACAGTATACTTGTTGTGTGTGGGCAATAACTGTTTCGTGTCATGCGTTAAACTGTTTTAAAATGAGTGAAACACATAAAACGTAAGTACAAGTCAGTGAAACAAAGACTACAACCTCTGGAAAGACTGGACAAAGGAGAATATGTGCATAGTATTTGCAGAGATTTAAATGTGGGCAAAAGTACAATCAACAACTTAAGGCACAACAGAAAAACTAGCGAAGGCTTTTGAACACAGATTGAAAATGAACAAGTTCTACAAAAGTGGTGCACACTTAAAAAGCAAAACACAAATTGGTGGACGATGCTCTGTGGTTGTGGTTCATTCAAGAATGAAGATGAATCCCATTGAGTGGACCAATTCTAAAAGAGGAGGCTATGATCTTGCACTTAAAGCTTCAGCCAGAAGAGGCGTTCTCTGTTAGTGAGGGATGACTCTCCTAAAGAAAAAAGAGACACAGGGTCCATTTTATTGGAGTTTGTGGGGAGAAGCTGTCAGCAGACCCAACAGTGGCTAAAATATTTTAAAAATCTTTGGTGACCACAATGTGAGTCCAGAGCAAATCTACAACATCGATTAAGCTGGGTTAAATTTTACATTTCTGTCCAGAAAAACCTTTGCCACCGCACAAAAAACATCTGTGGCAGGATTTAAAGTCAACAAAGAGAGGCTAACAGTTGCTTTGTGTTCAAATACCCCGGGGTCCCACAAGATACCCGTATTTGCCATTAGCACAGCAGCAAAACTGAGATTGTTTAAGAACATAAACATAGAAACTACCAGTGTATTACTGGTCACAGAAATCAGCATGGATGGATACATATTTGTTCAGGGAATGGTTTGTATGCAAATTTGTTCTGAAAGTGAAAAGCCATTTGACAAAATTAAATCTGCCCATTACAGCACTTCTGCTTGCCAACGTGCTTACTCACCAGGAAGTGTGACAATGAAAAAGAATTAAAACTGCTGTTCCTGCCACCCAATGTTACCAGTCTTCAACTGTCAATAGACTGAGAGGTCATTGAGTGATTTAAGAGAAAGTATAGCCAAAAACTACTTTCTGATGTTCTTTTCAAACTGGAGGCTAATGACAACTTAGACCTCTTAAAAGTGCTGAAGTCAGGTAATATGAAGGATATTGTGTACATGTTGGCCAAGGCATACGAGAAATACCACTGTTGATGTTTGTTAAGTCTTGGAAAAGACTTTTGGCAAATATAGAAGATAAGATTGACAAGCAGACACATCAGCAGATGAGCCAAACAACATTCTTAACAAATCTGATGACAATGCAGCTCTATTGCATGATCTTCAGCAACTACCAAACTGTGGTCCCATTGTTGAAGAAGATGTTTTAGAGTGGATCAACTGTGAAAAGGAGTTACACAATAAGGTTTTGAAAGACAATGAAATCACTGAGTGTGTCATTCGCCAAGAAAATGAGAAGGATAACGACACAGCTGCTGCTATAGAAGCTACAAAGCAGCTTTGTAACTGACAGCTTCCTATGCAGAACAGCAAAAAAAAACTGCCATTGATGTAATGATTATTAAAAAGTGACGTGACTTTGTACTTAAAAAATCATTAGAAAAGAAAATTCAGAAAATAATTACATATACCATACAAACAATAAATTGGCATTTTTTAGATAAGCATTGGATAGTTCAGCCACTTTTAAGTTCGGCCTATAGTCTGGTCCTGAGTTGGCTGAACTTACGGGTTCTACTATATGACCTACTATATAAGTTTTCCCTGTGCATACACCATGCCAAATTTTACCCAAAAAATATAATTTAGACCAATAGATAGTTACAAGTATATTAAAGTATATTTTAGATGAAGATTTATTGTTTTATTTAGAAATATATTTTGTAACAATTTGCTCAATACATTTAGTGAATTCAATTACTTATTTCATATAAACAAAATGCTATATTCTCTTGTATATTGTGTGATTTTTGTTTTATATACAGTAGAAATTCTAAAAGTTGAACATCAAGGGAGATGCCAAAAATATTTGAGTTATGGAGGATTCTGACTCTGGTGAATTTTGAATTGAAATAAAGAGGTTGAGATTAATTCTTATTACTTTGAGTTACAGAGGCGAAATAAATAAAAATTCAAGTTACAGAAGTCGCAATCATATTTTTATTTATTATAAATCAACATTATTTCAAAACATCATGGCATTGAAAAAATTCAGTAATTTTTTTGCTTTAAATAATTCAGTTCTCTATATATAGCAGTGTCTAAGGCAAGCAGAAAATTCTTGTTATTCCTAGTCGATGGTTTGCTCTATAAAATTCTGTAAAGTATCCAATGGTGTTCTTGCCTCTTTGATGAAAACACATAGAGCATGTATAAATATAAACTAGTGATCAAAATTCTGGAAACTACAAAAAATTGTGTTTCCAGCAACACTCATCTTATGATCATGATTTATATATTTTATCAGTACAATTACATTTGTATTTTATTGTTCTATATTTCTGCTTAATATTTTACGTGTTTCTTACTCTATATACATTTACATAATTATTTAATAAAATATAGAAGTGGATTCAAGTGAAACACTGAAAATTCGAGATTTGTTAAAGGCAACACTTTCAATAATATATCACATTAGAGTTTGGCTAGTCAGTCAATGACAATCATTTAGTCCTCCAAGCCGATGATTTAGTCATCCAATAGGAAGGCAACTTTCAGTGTTTATCAGTAACTTCAACTAGTTGTTACTAGGGGGATAATTTTTAGTTGTCAGAGGGGAACACCTCAGTCGATTCTATGAAAATGGCTCCCAGAAATCCAAAACTTCTTGACTGGTCACCAGAAAAGAGAGCCAAAGCAATTAGCCTTCCTGAAAAAGGTTACAAAAATGGAGAAACGGCAAACAAATTGGGCGGTGGCGCCATAAAATCATGTGTAATGAAAGTTTTTAAACATTGTTAATGGAATACAAAATCAGCAAAAGAACAGGCAGAAAACTTTAATCAATAGCATGAGCACAGAATTTGCTGCTTGTCTTTATAAGATCGTCGCAGATCCGCAAGACATTAATGCTATTGTCAAATTGCTTAGAAATATCAGACCATATTATCTGAACAAAATTGTGTGAAAGATCCCCTAGAAAGAAGCTGTTTCTGAACAAAAACCAGAGGCAAATTGATAGAGCTTTGAGATAGTGAACAGAAGAATAGTGGAGTAAGGTAATTTGGACTGATGAAACCATAATCTCGATCTTTGGGAGTGATAGTGTGAAGACTGCTGACTAGTAAAGACCTTATGCCGCAGTGTACTACAGTCACTATGAAGCACTCTATTAGTGTCATGGTATGTCATAGTCTCACATGGCATTAATTGACGGCAATATTAATGCAAAAAAATATCAGGAAGAAATACTTCAAGCCATATGGCCAAGACTTCCATGGAATGGTTGAGAAATCATAATGTTAGTGTCCTGCAGTGGCCTAGAAGTAATCCCGATCTTAATCAAATAGAAAATGTATGGTCAATGTTGAAAGTATTAGTATCACATGGAAAAATCCAAGTAGAGAACTTATAGACACCATTATACAAAACTGGTTTAGAGTTATTAGACCAGAAGATTTGACTCATCTCGTGAACTCCACATTTCGCAAAATCGAGTTTGTGCTAATAAAAGATTATCCCACCAAAGACTAATTTTCTTCAGAAGCACCTTTGTGCTATTCTGTCTAAATATATCTACTAATAGCTAACGGCTGTTGTTTGATTTATTTTTAAATTTTTGGATGGTTTGCCCCCTTAAAAAACAATAAATATTGCATTGAAGCATAAAATGATCCAATAAAATTATAAATAATATTTTATATAACATATATGTTGTTGACTAAAGAGGAATGCTGATAACAAAACTAAAATTTTGTAAACTTTCCAAAATTTTGGCCACTAGTGTATGATAAATAGTTAATCATTTTTTTTACAATTCACATTGTTAGACTACAATGAGTTTTTCGAAATAATATGGCAAAGCTCTTTATCTTTAACTTAGGTAACTTTAACACAACACCTTTCAGTGATTCCTTGCAATTTTAGAAATTTCTTGTAATTCATAATTCTCCTTTAAGTGTCATCTCTGCTTTAAAGTTTGACTATCAACATATCTTAGATTAACGAAACTGGTTTCGTTAATCTAAGCAACATATCTACTACTTCTATAAATCCACATTTCGAGTCTTTCATATTTTATGAACTTTGATCAAATGAAAAGACAGATACCGTGCACAGTTTACTAATTAAATCTTGCCCAAGTACTTTCGCTTCCTAGAGCATCTTCAGGGGCATTTCGTCAATTTTGGCCTATCCAACAATCTGTTGAGAATGTCATAAACATAAAATTGTACATTACACTACACTACACAAGGACAAAAAGTTTAAAATGAAATAAAAAATAGGCAGAGCTACATTATGGTTGGCATCAGGAGAGTGATTCTCTCTCCTGATGCCAACCATAAGGGTGGCCACACACAGAAAGAGCAAAATTGTTTTAGTCAAAAACGTTTTTGACTAAACGAGTCTAATGCTGATGTTTCCATATAAATGAAATGAGCTGACGCACACTGATTAGTCGTGTGTCTAAATCATGTTTAGGCTCATTTAGTTTTAGTCAGTCTGTTTGATGTTGATTACCGGATCGTCGTTTTGTGTCGAAACATTTCAATGTACGCAGACACATGTTTTTGGAATCCCCTTCTTGAAACCGCTCGCGTAGTCAACAAGAAGCACATGTGGAAACAACGATATTTAGCTTGTTTATATTGTGTGTATCATGGAAGTGGACGCAGAAAAATTAATTGTACTGATTGAGGCCAGACCCCTTATATAACTATCAATTAAAAGACCATCACACTCAAAATTTGAATCACAAAGACTGGAGAGTTTTTTCAGCAGTTCTTTTCTTATTTATAGGTTCACCCAAAATTGTCTTTTATTTTTCGTTTTTTCGTCCTGTAGGAGGAACCACTGCCAGAAAACTAGTGCAATTTCGTCATTATCTGTCGACATCTTTAATAAAACTGATTTCAGTATGGTTTGTGCAAACATTTTGTTTCTCTTGAAAACAAAATGTTTCTTTTGGAAACAAAAACGTTTTCGTTTCAAACAAAAACGTTTTTGACTAAAACAGTTTTGCTTTTTCTGTGTGCGGCCACCCTTATGTAGCTTCGCTCAATACAGCATTTGGAATTTGGTTTCTTAGAAATTGTTATGATTGTGTTATCATCATCCATAAAACAATTATGTATGTATATGTAACCTAGTTCGATTACCATCCTTGTCATATTGATTTTATGTGTGAATTTGTATTTATTATATGTGTTTCAGAACATTTTTGTGTTACTTCAATGCCACTATTATAAACTTTTTTGTCTTTGTTTTTACTTTTCCTTTTTTTTCCTTTGTAATTCATTATTTTGTGAGATCCAAGTTAAATTTCATTAACAATTTCATTTTATGTGCATCTATCTCTATTAATATGTTAAATATTTAATTGTTGGCAAAACAGGTGAAAAATGAAATTATGAGAAAGAAATGGCAAAATGTGTAAATAATTCTATTGTACAGCAAAAAATCTTACAATAAAATGCATTTCTTAATCTTTCAATTATTTTTTATTAATGAAATCATTTATTTATTCAGTGTCTCAAAGCTACCATCAGGGTCCCAATGACCTGCCCATGCAGTCTTCTAAAGAACAGACTTTACTATGGCAGCAAAACTCATACATGGGAGACTCTGGTATACAATCTGGGGCTGCTACACAGGTACCATCACTGACAGGTAAAGAGGAAGAAGAAATGGATCTGTTTGATTTGGATCAACCCTATCAGGGTTTTACTCAAGAGCAGGTTGATGAAATGAACAATCAACTGAATCATACTAGGTCCCAAAGAGTTAGAGCTGCCATGTTTCCTGAAACTTTGGATGAAGGTAAATTAGTAATGATGATGTACAAATATTATTTATTACAATTTACATTTTATGTCATGTAGGTATTGAAATCCCTTCCACACAGTTTGATCCTAACCATCAAACAGCAGTCCAACGTTTGGCAGAACCTAGTCAAATGCTCAAGCATGCTGTAGTTAATCTTATTAACTATCAAGATGATGCTGACCTTGCTACTAGAGCAATACCAGAATTGATCAAGCTTCTTAATGATGAAGACCAAGTAGTAGTATCTCAGGCAGCTATGATGGTCCACCAACTATCCAAGAAGGAAGCATCTAGACATGCTATTATGAACAGTCCTCAAATGGTAGCTGCCTTAGTAAGAGCTATATCAAACTCTAATGACTTGGAGACTACCAAAGGAGCTGTTGGTACCCTACACAAGTTATCACACCACAGACAAGGTTTACTTGCTATTTTTAAAAGTGGAGGTATTCCAGCACTTGTAAAATTGCTCAGTTCTCCTGTAGAAAGTGTTCTTGTCTATGCTATTACCACTCTTCACAACCTTTTATTACATCAAGATGGATCTAAGATGGCTGTTAGACTTGCAGGTGGTTTGCAAAAGATGGTTGCACTACTCCAAAGAAACCATGTAAAATTTTTGTCAATTGTTACTGATTGTTTGCAAATTTTGGCTTATGGTAACCAAGAGAGCAAATTAATCATTTTGGCAAGTCAAGGACCTATTGAATTGGTCAGGATCATGAGATCTTACGATTATGAGAAGTTGTTGTGGACTACTTCTAGAGTTCTGAAAGTAAGTTAAATAATATTATTCATGTTAATGTTAATGTTAATGGAATTATTTTGTAGGTTCTTTCAGTTTGTGCTAGTAACAAACCTGCTATAGTTGAAGCAGGAGGAATGCAAGCTTTGGCAATGCACTTGGGAAATCCAAGTACAAGATTGGTTCAAAATTGTCTCTGGACATTGAGAAATCTATCAGATGCTGCTACGAAAGTTGATGGGCTAGAAAGCTTATTGCAGTCTTTGGTACAAGTAAGTATTCTTCATCTTAAATTATATGTTGCAATAGTTTAGTTGCCTCTACTTTAGCTGCCTTAATATTGGTGTTAGTTATAATGTAGTTACTTTAATATGGAGCCAATACGAAATTTGAAAATGTATAATTGTTAATTTAAAATGTTAATTTTATCTCAATTGTCATGGAGGCTAGAGGAAAAATAAAGTTTAAATTAATTTTAGCTTGTGGTAGGGGATAAAAAATTAAATGCCTAAAGGCATCACTGATAACTGATTACTGTGATAATTCTTATGTGCCACCTGACACCCAAAGGCATCAGAAATCTGTACTTATAAGAGCCTTCGCAAAGGAATGTAAACAAACTTAAAATTAAAAATAAGAACTTTATATCTGAACACAAAACAGATTTCTTACATCAATTTATATTTTTTACTCATGATATATTATGCAACAGTCTAAATATAGACATGAATACAAACTTGGGATAAAAAACCAAAATCAGAAATGTATAAATTGAACCTTTATTCAGGTGTCTGCAAATCAAGAAATAACTATGCAGTAGACTTAGTAAGGCAAAACACCTTATAGAAACAGTAGCACCTGACTCAAGTTAGCAAAACGTCTTTTGGTGACAGGTGGCTTTAAAAATATTAAATAAGATTAGTGTATTTATTAAGTTATTATCGCTTATTTATAAGTTTAATCTTTTTAGGTATTAGCATCTTCTGATGTCAATGTAGTGACATGTGCTGCTGGTATTCTTTCCAATCTGACTTGTAACAATCAACGCAATAAAGTAACTGTTTGTCAAGTGGGAGGGGTTGATGCACTTGTGCGCACTATAGTCAGTGCAGGAGATAGAGAAGAAATCACAGAACCAGCTGTTTGTGCACTGCGTCATTTGACATCCAGACATGTGGAATCAGAAATGGCACAGAATGCTGTCAGGCTCAACTACGGAATGCAGGTTTGTTGTGTTTAAATTAAATAACATATTGTGCCAGATGTAGACAGTAAGGTTCTTTTTTTGTATAGTAGACAAAGTTATTTCCATTAATTGTTTGCCTTAGCTTTATAATTGAAAAACTACTTCCTTACTCTTCAGACAATTTCTAGTTCCATATTTCGATGGCTAAAGTGCAAAACCTCGTAAGTCAAAATTTTCCAGTTTTGGGATTAATTTACCAATAATTTTTATATATTGCTATCTATTAAACTACAAATCCTCATAAGTCTATTTCAACATTAAGACCTCTAGTGACATCTATCAAAAACTAGTAAAAACTCTTTAGCAAAAAGTGTAAAGCAGAAACCTATTAAGTAGGACTTACGAGTTTTTTATATTTACATTTGCTCGGATATTTTATGTAGTAATACAATGTTGTGAGGTTTTACCGGAATGCGGCAAGTGTTTTTTTAGGTTTTGTGTTTCACTCTTGTGAATAAACGCAGTTTTGTTGTTTTGTTTTGAAAAATATGTCTTGTAGTCGTGGAAAAACAATTTTGAATTTAGTGTTGCAAGCTGATACAGATGGGTAAGTGATTTTTTGCCTTTTTCTTATATTTTTATTATTATTTATCGTTTGAGGTTAAGTCTGCTTTCTTTCTCACTGAAAAAGTAGGGCATGGTGTAAATTACAATAAAGCAAATAATGATTGTTTATAAAATACTTTTATGCAAACGTGAATTATAAGAGTTAACGTTATGCCATTGAATTATAAAGTTATGAAAATATTGGTTATGAATTTTATAGTGATTGTTATGACTATTGAAATGTAAAATTCCACTAAATTAGGTATACTTATCTTAAAATCTTGACAAATGTTTCAAGAACTCAGGTTCTTATCAATAGGTAAATTAATTATTAATGAATTCAACTATGTACTATCAATCTTCTGATGATTGAGTTCTTAAAATAATTGTTAAATTTTTAAGATAGGTATTCTTAATTTAGTTTAATTTCATATTTTAATAATTTATTGGTTATGAATTTGATGTTTTTTACAGTACAATACAGAGTAGCAGCTCAGATGAACCTCAAGAAGTTAATAGCGTGGTCGAGGAACCACCATCAGCGGTATCAAATAACGTAAACATAACCACTGATATGCCAAATTTTCAAGATGAAAATTCCGATAGCGAACCTTTCCAAGATAGTGGATCGGAATATATGGCATCAACCGAGTCCAATGAATCAGATGAAGAAACACATAACCAGTCGCTAAATGAATTACTAAATGAGACAGAAACAGTAACATCGCCCATAATGAGAAAAAGATCAAGGAAATCTGACGTCAATTATTTAAACTGGGAACGAAATAAAAATAAACTGAAAAGAATGAAGGGAGAATCATACCAATCCTGTCAACTAGATAAAGATGACAACAAGTATAAAAAAATTGAACGAGACGAGCGAAAGATGGGACCTCCATGTCAATGTAAGAATTCGCAAAGATCTCTAAAATTTTTTTGCAATATTTTTGAAGACGACGACAGAAAAAATATTTTCAATATGTTTTGGAAAAATTTGGACTGGAATCAGAAGAAAATTTATGTTACCAGCCTTGTAGATAAAGAACCGGTGAAGTATCATCGAACAGGTATTTATAAAAATTTGTTTCCGTAAATCACATTTTACAAACCTTCATTGCATTTCAGTTACTCCAGAAAAGCAACGAAGTACTTCGTATATTTTTTTCCTTAAGAAATCCAATTCTCGAAAACGGGTATGCAAGAAAATGTTTCTGCAAACATTAGGTATAGGCGAATGGAGTGTGCAAAATTGGATTAGTCAAG
The DNA here is from genome assembly GCA_918026665.1 of Diabrotica balteata. Lineage (NCBI taxonomy): Eukaryota > Metazoa > Arthropoda > Insecta > Coleoptera > Chrysomelidae > Diabrotica > Diabrotica balteata. Next base: position 95,156,434 of record OU898279.1, on the reverse strand, counting down.
GAGAACAAAACATTGCAGTTCAAACTACAAAGAGTTCAAGAAAAGGCAAGATATCCGAAGATAAAGCCTTCCTAATCCAGTTTTTAGAGAAAATTCCAAAAATGGAGAGCCACTACTGTAGGAAAGACACTAATAAATTGTATTTAGATACACAGTGGACCAGCGTTAATGAACTATACAAATTTTATACCAATGAGTGTGTGGCTGCAAAGATAGCCAAACTGAATAATACAACTTTTCGTCAGGAGCTCGATAAGCAACGTATAGCCTTATTTAAGCCAAAGTAAGTTAAGCATACAGAACAATAGAAAACGTTTTTTTTTTGTTACAAGAATTTTTATTTTTTAGGAAAGATCAGTGCGACACTTGCACTGGGTATTCTGTCGGCAAAATAAATGATGAACAGTTTCAGCAGCATTTGGAGAAAAAAAATTTAGCTCGTGCTGAAAAGGAAAAACTAAAAGAAGAGGCTAGTAAGGACAACAGTAAACTTGTTTTGACTATGGATGCACAGGCAATATTAACAGCACCAAGATTACAAGTATCAGCTGCATATTATAAAATGAAGCTAAATGTTCACAACTATAGCTTCTATAATTTATCCACTGGCAAAGGCCATTGCTATGTATGGCATGAGGGTTCAGGTGGGGTTGAAGCAAACGAGTTCACTTCCATTATCATAGATTATATCAAAAGAAATTTATCTCCTGCTACTAAATCCGTTGTTTGCTTCAGCGACGGATGCTGCTACCAAACTCGAAATGTTACGCTTTCGAATGCTCTTTCTTACTTATCAAGAACATCAGGTGTAGAAATATTTCAATATTATCTAGAAAAGGGTCATACTCAAATGGAGTGTGACTCGATTCACGCGTGTATTGAGCGTAAACTTAGAAATCGTGTCGTGTATGTACCGGGATGCTATGTTGACATTTGTAGGTCTGCTAAGGCAAAAGATTCTTATGAAGTTGACTACTTAAATTATTCCTTTTTTAAAGATTACTCGGTAATCAAAACATTTTCTTCAATTCGTCCTGGCAATACTAAGGGAGATCCTAAAGTAACTGATCTTAGAGCACTGGCATACCGTTGTGATGGTGCGATTGAGTATAAATTATTATACCAGGACCATTGGACACCATTACCAAGGCGTACAAGAGCAATTCAAGATAATTTGGATATACCCCAATTGCATAACGCTCCTCTAAAAATTAAGCCTGATAAATTTAAACATCTTCAAGAATTAAAAAACTATATTCCAGAAGATTTTAGGCTATTCTACGACAACTTATCTCACTAACTCAAACTTTTTTTTATTTTTTTTTGTATTTCTGTCGAATAAAGTTTTTAGTTTTGTTCGTATTGTTTCATTAATATTTTTTAATCATCTAATTAAACAAAATATTGTATTAAAATCCTTAACCAGATAATACTCTTCATGTCAAAACATCGCAAGTTGAAAAATGATTTAAAAAAAATACAACAAAACCTCGTAAGTCGATTTTTTTTTTGAAAAATCAAATCCAATTTAATGTACTTGCATACCATTAAAAAGAGGTGTAATTATAATTTTTTATATCGCTAACACCAAAACGGGAACGCCTTATTAAAAAAAGTAATCAGTTTTTTGTCTCTCCTGTAAAATTTATAAAATTCGACTTAATAGGTTTTACACTTTAGCCATCGATTTGTATTAAGTTTAAGATAGGATTTCCTCTTAACCACTGGATTTAATATCATTTTAACCTACTGCGTTAATTGACAAATTTTCTTCAAAGATACCCATATTTTCGTAGTGATAGTAACAATTTGCACTATGCCTGCAAAAATTTAACATCATCTTTTTGGTGTAATTAAGTTTCAAATTTTATGGAGTCTTGAAAGACTGAAAAATACATTTTGTATTATTTGAACTGGCCAAGAATGTAACAAAATCCATTTGTATAAATAGTTCGAGCATAAATATAACATGTACAATTTTATTTGTAGGTTTTTGCAAACACGGTGAGTAAATCCTATAGTAGAACATAAATTTTATGATTTTATTATACTGATACTGTGATTTTTTTAATAGATTATTGTAAAACTGTTGAACCCACCCTCCCGTTGGCCATTGGTGAAAGCAGTGATTGGTTTGATCAGAAATTTGGCTTTATGTCCTGCCAATCATGCCCCGTTGAGAGAACATGGTGCAATACATCATCTTGTACAGCTGTTAATGAGAGCCTTCCAAGATACACAGAGAGTAAGTGTTATAAAACAGTTTATTTTTTTTTAGCTAAGCAATATCCACGATTATAAAAATGATTTGATATATATATATATAATATATATATATATATATATATATATATATATATATATATATATATATATATAATATATATATATATATATATATATATAATAATTTCAATTTTACTTCTTCAAGCAAAGAGCAAGTGTTGCGAGTGGCGGCAGCCAACCACCTGGTACATATGCAGATGGTGTGAGAATGGAAGAAATTGTGGAGGGTACAGTGGGAGCTCTTCACATTTTATCAAGAGAGTCCCATAATCGTGCCATAATAAGACAGCAGATGGTTGTGCCCATATTTGTGCAGCTACTCTTCAATGATATTGAAAACATCCAACGTGTTGCAGCAGGAGTCCTTTGTGAATTAGCAGCTGACAAAGAAGGAGCTGAGATGATAGAACAAGAAGGAGCCACTGCACCCTTGACTGAGCTTTTACATTCAAGAAATGAAGGTTTGTACATATGCTTATCTTTTAAATGTAACACCAGATGAAAAGATTTCCTTTTTTTGTATGCTTTATTCATTATCAATGATCAATCTTCATGAAGCTTTTACCTTTATCATGATAGATATATCATCAGTTTTAAGTTTGTTTGCTTCGGTATGGCTATACCTTATAATGATTTGTAACATTTTAATTACTCTTTATAAATTGGTTAGTAGTATATTGCAATCATCAATGTCAACTAGAAAATCCAACACTTCATCATTCTCATATTTATGTATATTTATTATACTGTTTATTCCATAAGTTTTACAAATGTTTTTTGATTTTCAATTACTAATTTCATAGTTAACAGATGATCAGTTGCGCCGAATCCTTTATTGAATCCAGCTTGCTGGTTTGCCTGTTAGTTATTCCTTTGAAAGTTATTATGTATGGAATATAACATCGTTTAAACGTGGAGGGCATCCGAAATGTAAAATTTTTCATGATTGGCGCACAGATCGTTAACTTTGAGGACTTCTGTGGTTTTTGGCTTATTCACATAAAAGATCACAAGAAAGAGTCTAAAGGGGTCAATTCCTACGATCTCGGTGGTTTACATCACTCCAAGTGTCCTCTAATGTCAAAATGTGGCAGGAGTTGTGAGACAAGTAGCGCTGTTCTATTGAAACCACATGCCGTTTGTGTCTATATTACCAAATTCAAGTCAAAGGAAGATCCACCATCCCAAAATCCACACTAGACAGTGATTTTTCCACAATGCATTGGACGCTCTTTGTTCTCATCTGGATTGATATCATCCTAAATTCGACAAATCTATTTGTGGGCGTATCCATCCATCCAAAAATCGCCTTCATCGCTGAAGATGAGTTTTTAGTGAAAATTAGGTCAGTTGCTCTGACTACTGTAGCTCCAGAGTCCATTCACCTCCAGTGAACACACGTCGTTGTCTATGGTCGTTTACTTTAAACTTCGAAGTTCGTTGAATTTTATACGGTTGCAGGCCCAAGTCACGACGCAAAATTCGCCCAAGTAGTGGTGTGTGAAAGGCTTTGAGTTCTTGTGAGCCACGTGAAATCAACTTCCTTGGATTCTTCATCATTCATGTTTTCGGCATATATTGAGTTTCGCCGACATACGGGTGATGGTTGATTTTGTCTGACTTAGTGGACTTAATTTATTTCCTTCACTGCTTAGTCCAACTGATAGACGATTGTGACTGTAAAGTGGGCAAAGCGTGCGGAACGTTGCGCGGACAGAACACTTAATTTGATACAACTATTTTATCATTTGCTCATGTTGTTTTATACCCTCTCTAAAACATACTGAATACTCTTTATTTGTTTGTTAACAAGAAGTAATCTATCTTGTTTTTGATGGTACTGTCTGGTCCTTTCACGTCCACTTTCGTTGAAGCTTCTTAAAAAAAAAATGAATTCATCACAAAAAGTTGTTTCTAGTCCAAAAGGTCTCTCTTCACAAAAAGTAGTTCATCGGTATATGATCTCTATCATTTCTTTTATGACATCTACTTTGCCATTTGGCTATCATATGTATTTATTTTGTTTCCTAATTTGGAATTAAATTCTCCTATTATGTATACTATTTTCGTCTAGTGCGAGATTGGCATATTCAAACAATTTTTTAATTTTATCAATATACTTACTTTTTGGATCATATACTTGTATGATTTTAAGCATGTTCTTTTTATTTTAGGTATAACACACGCCACATGATTTGATATACTTTTTGTAACCTGTTCTAGTTAAATGAGCGTTTTATTTATGATGCGTTATCTTGAATTTATAGCAAAACCATATTTCTGCAAAACCAATGATATCTTTGTAAATTGGATAGCTCTTCTAATTTTTGTATCTTCTCTATTCATGAATTTTAAATTGTAGGTTTAAACACTTGAATTTGTGGAATGTTTAGTTTCACCAGAATCCTTGAGGCAGGATCGGATTGCCGGTGTGAGATTGCAAGTGCTTATTTTGTAACTGGTAGATCTGTTAAGACATCAGCTCTGTTAAGGAGCAGGACGGGAAGTAACTAATCAACGCTTAGTTACGGTACGGGTTCGGTCTCAGATCAAAACTCGACTGGGTTCGGGAGCTGCTACTAGATCAACACGCTGGCTAGCCAAAGGCCCGGTGGATTTCCAACCAGATCGGTACTCTGGCGGAACTCTATTCTCTCATGGGGAACACCGGGAATAAAAATGCTTTTATTAAAAAACTCGACATATTCCTTGAAGAGGTTTTTTGACATTATTCGCCACGCTTCTCAGACGGGTAGGCGACTTCTTCTAACCTGAAAGAACAGAATTTTCTATTATTTGGGTTTATTCCAATAACAGACATAATATACTATTGTTCAATTTTGTTTCTTATAACAATGATTATTTAATGAATCATATATTTATATATTTTTTTCAAACTTCCTTTCTTTTGCATTTCTCATTAATGCTTTAATTATAAAGTTATGTAGCAGTAGAATAATTATTTTACCTTTTGTAGGTGTCGCTACATATGCAGCAGCTGTTTTATTCAGAATGAGTGAAGATAAACCACAGGACTATAAGAAACGACTATCTATGGAGTTAACGAACTCTTTGTTTAGAGAAGAGAACCTATGGAATCCAGACCTAGGGATGGGCCCTGATTTACAGGTAGGTTAATTTAAAAATCAGTACCTAATGAAATTTTACCATTATCCCTTATAAAAAGTACAACTTGGATATACCTTTAAGAATTTCAAAATTATTATCTTAAAATAATGATTATATAATGAAAGGTATGTATAGTACTAAAAACCTATTAAGCATGTTTTTATTTTTATCAACGCTAAATATATCGTTTGAACATTATTTAGCATTCTTTTCATTAGAGTGTTTTCAGTAGAGTATTTATTGCATTTATATTTTTATTTTTTATTTTGTTTTTTGCATTTTTTGTTGCTCGTTTTTAGGATATATTGAGTCCAGATCAAGCTTATGACAACATGTACGCACAAGGTCCCCCTAGTGTTCACAGCAGCCACGGCGGTAGGCCTTACCAGCAACAAGGTAGGTGTTGGTTATAGTTGTTTATTTATTTTTTATCAATATTATTTTTATTAATAAATAAATTATTTAATTGGATAACAAAATTAAACCGAACAACATAATCACTTCTCCAGTTATATTTTTTAGTTATTGAAAGTCTCATTATTTAATTATTATGTCTCATTATTATAAGAAAAATTAAAAAGTTCAATGTTCACTTTTTAGACAGTTAATATTAAGATATGCTATTTCCTACACAATTTATATAGTAAACTAGGTGCAGATGTGTATTCTTCAACCAAGATGATCTTTCGACTTGTATAAATTTTTTTATATCAGTCTTAAATGCTCACTCCTATGTTTTACTGTTTTGTACTTCCGTTTACTACAATTTCCTAATGACTGCTTTTAAATTGGGCATGCTGTTGATTTTAAATACAATTTAACAAGAAAATTAGAATATCTCGGACATATTACACGTGGGGAGAAATACACCTTGCTCCAACTTATTATGCAGGGAAAGATCCAAGGAAAGAGAAGCATGGGGAGGCGTAGAATGTCATGGCTGCGCAACCTAAGAGAGTGGTACGGATGTACATCAAATGAACTTTTTAGATCAGCCGTCTCAAAAGTCCGAATAGCTATGATGATTGCCGACCTCTGCCGCGGAGATGGCACTTGAAGAAGAAGATGCTGTTGATTCCTTTAAGTTTTTTTTTTGCTTTAGGATGCATGTCGACACAACCAGAAGTTAATTTTATAAAAATGATTTTACGCGAGGATAAAGGTCAATTTATACATGTCAGTGCCAAGTCCGGGTATTTTTGAGATTGATCAATTCAATATCGAAGAGCTTTGAGCCTTGTGACGGGTATTATTCATACAAAAAAAAATTAACAAACATAATAAGACTAAATGCAGGTTACAAATGTTATAAAAACTAAATTGAAAAAAAAAAGAACCCAAAAAAGAAACAACAAAATTCAAATAAGGAACCCATGTAAAAAAAATTGATAAGAAAAAATTTATGAGAAATAGAAAACTTTTTAGCTGGGTAAAAAACCAATTTATATTTATTTAAACATCGTATGCAATCATAAATTTAAGATTTTTTCACTGTCAAAATCTGAGCTACTCATGTTACCAGTGTCTATTATGGTTGGTTGAATGCTAATGTCAACCATATTTTTGTCACGGATTTACCACTTTTTAATAATTTCATGACTCAATCTCAGCACTTCATGGCCGTTTTCCCTTAGTAGCTCATCAATTATATACAATATTCTGTTTCATGTTCTTTTTTTTTGTAATTTGTATTAATTCAAATTTAGTGTGTTTTGCGTCATACTTGATGTTTTTTGTTGTTAACTGGGTAATACTTTCCATTGATCTATCACAATTAATGATTGCTCTTCTAAATTGGAAGTTGATTGTTCACTTATCCATTTTGTGAAAATTTAATTGTTTATTTTTATATGATAATCACCTCCTTTAGATTTTGAACAAATTAATAAATTTGTTTCAGTAACAAATCCTTTAAAAGAACTAGTGTGAACAATTATAAAACATTTACCATCATACTTTGCTTTATTTCTCATTGAATAAATCACGTGTCGTCCAAAAAGCAAGGTTTCTGGGATGCACAATACTAAGATTTTGCATAGATTTATGAAGGAACTTCTGCTTAAAACATTACTACTGGTACGCTCAATGAATGCTCTTCGATTATTATCCGTTTTGAATTTAAATTCCAATTCTTTTACAAAATGCTAACACATGTTTTAGAAGGAAGTTTGTTATAGTCACTAAGAATCAAAATACTCAGAAAACACTTGATTTTAGATGTTGTGATTTTAGGATCAGGTTGGTTTTTAAATTGTGCATGCTTTTTGGTTTCTTGAATTAAGAATTTTATAACTTTTACTATCAAAAAATTGCTCAAATAGGTCTACACACAACATATTTTCAAATATTTTATAGACTGTATCAGACTGTGCAGGGGAAAAGTATGACATCTATTTTGAAGATCAAACTTAATCCACTTGTGTTCCATTTTGTTTCTGTAGATGCTGATTAATCCACTCGCATTATTTTACAACTGGAAGGAGATGCCTCGTCAATAACCATCGCTAAGCACGTTGAAGTTGATCGGCTAAGTCATCATGATTATTTCCACCTATTCGTTCATTGTTCAACAATTTTATTCCAGCGGGTGCCCGTAACTGACGACCTGTTAGGTTATGAGACGTTACTCCTTCATCCTCGTTTGCTGAATCTTTATCAGCATCGATATTTACCTCAGGATGCTCATTATACATATCATCCATTTGATTTGCCATATAATGAGCATATATTAAATCTAGTGCTTCCGATCACGAAAATCTTTTCTTAAAAACAAAAATAAATAAAACTACCACAAACAGTCAGTGATACCATATTGTATTATTAAGTAATAACCTTATTATTTAATACGACATATTAACATAGGTTAATATGTCCATTATACCGTGATAGACTTTTCTTTCCACATCATTTAGACGAACTCACATCGGCAACAATTACATAACTTGTTAATTTAATATTTTCGAAAACTGTTCTCTTCCCTTCCGTCAAGTCCTAGGAATTTCAGGTACAAATCTTTCACATTCTCTCTCTATCTTAATATTTCCAAGTGTTTCTTGTAGTTCCTTTGTAATTATTTTCATTATATTTATTTCATGTTTTGGAAGATCACGTTTTAATTTATGTTTCTAACACTTTTGATCTTGTGCTGCCATAATCGATACTCTGGGAAAGTTTCTATCATATACGAAGATTTCCAAGAAAAATGCTAAGTAAATAAAATTCTAAATCATATTAAAAAATGTTAAATATTCAATGGTAAGGTGTTCTAAGGAACAATCTTTTTTTTATGTCCCATCTTCCAGGCTGAGGTTGACAACCATCATGGATATTCTGATCTTAGATATATATTTTGTCCTGAGAAGCTGGATAAATATCTATATCATTCCCGTAAGTTACTCAGCCATAAGATTCTTCTTCCCTGGATTTTTCCTTTTGTAACTAATTGAAGCACATAATATCTTTCGCTGTGCATAACATGTCCCAGATACTGCAGTTTTCTGGTTTTGATGATTTCTATTATTTCCATACTCTATTGAATGCTTTCTTCTCGTGACTTCACTATTTGTTACATGATCAATTAATGATATTTTCAGGATTCTCCTGTACACCTACAATTCAAAAGCTTCTAGATTCTTAATTGTTGTCCCATTCAGGGTACGCCTCCATTCCTTATAGTAGTATCGAGAAAATAGAACACTTTGTCAACCTAACTCTTAAATCCAGCATATCATATCCATTGTACAAAATACCTTTCTCCAGTTTGTTAACTCTTATCCTTTTATCATTATTTTGTGACGATTTTTAAATCTTTATACATTTTGTTTCTTGATATTTATTGAAAGACCATTTTTTTGCATGATGAACTATCTTGTTCATCAGTCTCTACAACTCTTGAAGATTTTCTGTCAAAATAGCAGTATAATCCGCGTAACTAATATTGTTATTTGGTGTTCCATTGACCTTTATGTCAGCAGAGTCTTTTTCAAAATTTTTTCATAGTATGCCTTGAAGAGAAATGGTAACAGTACACATCCCTGTCTCATTCCTCTTTTAATTTGGATTTCTTATGATATTTTTCATTATAGCATACTATTGCTCGTTTTTTATAATACAGATTTTTTAAGATCTGAAGTTCTATAATATATCAAATGCCTTATTATAATCTAGGAAACAGACTTACATATCTTGGTTATACTAATGGTACAGTGATCGTTGCATTCTCTAGCGTTTGTCTTCTTAACGGGGCAAATAATGGTCAAAGTCAACCATTGCTTGGGTATATCTCCTGATTGATATATCACATTAAAAAACTTTACAAAAAAAATCCATGTGTTTCGTTTCTATTGTTTTAAGAACATCAATACGTAATTCGCCTGGTCCAGTACTTTTCTCATTTTAAGTGGTCTTTAGCACATGCAATACTTTTTTATTAATTTGAGTACCTTTCTCTCTTTCTTTGAACGATATGTGCTCTATTTTCCTCTTTCGTCTTCAAAGAACAAAATATGGTTTCTTCTTTGTATCATAATTATTCTGAAGTTCCCCTCAAAGTATACTTGTTTCGTTTCTCTGGATATCGAATATTTTAGCTGGTTTAGATAGATTTATACAGAAATATTTAGTTTTGCTAACGTAATTATATACACTAATTTTGTAATTATTAATTATGTTGGTGATTATTAATACGCATTTCAGATCTTTTTAATTCACTATGTATTCTTATTTATATGAATATCTACTTATGTGAGACTTAATGAGACTTTATGATTTGTTTTTTATTGTTAACATTTGCAACAATAAAAAATTTCTAAAAAATATTTATATTTGCATATTAAAACAAATTTATTGACAGAAAAATATTGTGATTAATTGAATTCTTCTACGGCACATAAAAATGTTTATCTATTTTTTAATATTAATTATATTTTTAATTATAATATTAAAAAAATTAATCAGTGATTGGAGAATGTGTTTATATAGGAATAAGTGAAAAACTTATAGTTGGTATATAATTCGTATATTTTTTTTAAATATTTTTTATTTCCACTCCAGACATGGATTTTAAAAGGAGCATTATCTTCTAACATCTAACAATTAAGGTGAATGTATGTAGTAAATGTTTGTTTTGACTTGTTTGCATGTTTTTAAGTAATTTATTAACCATTACTAATCCATTTACACAGTAACAGCTTGTTTATATGGTAAGATTTTTTTCTTTAAAACTGCTGCACAATTTTGTATAGCCATAGGTCATGTAATTCAAACAGAAACAGCACTAAAACACTTTAAATTAGATCAGTTTTATTTAATTTTAAAACATACGAGTATATACAATTCTTTCACCATTATCAAAATGGATGAATATAGAACATGTAACAATATTATTTGAAGATTATACTTCTCAAGCTTGGTCCCTATTTATAACCTTTTTTAATGTCATATGTATTGTATGTAGGTATTACGTTTAAGGAAACAATATTGGTAAAGCAACATTTTCCATCCTGAGTAATCGAGATTGGGCAACGATTCAGAAATCAATTGTATTAGTAAGAACATACATAAAAATTTCGCTAATGATCATGAAAAACGACTATTTTAAATTGTTAATTAATTTTGATTTTAAATAACTTTTATTTGTAGGCCAATTTTGATAAGTTCAAAGTAGAAGGAAAATCATCTTATAATAATTCTCATTGCCTCTAACTTTCACCCTGTGGTGAAATACAGCTTTTGATTGTCACTCAAAACTGTATTTTCTGTAACCTGTACCCAAACTTGGTTCATTATTTACATTACTCTTTCGTTAATTTAGTTCACTTCAAAGTTATGAATGATTGAATACAATATTGCATTTTCTTTAATTTGTTGTATACAATAACCAAGCAGTTTCATGGTCATGGTAGATTGGGGCAAAGCCCATTTGTGAGTCTTTCAGACACTAGGACCTCCTAAGGCACATTGTATCACACCTATTATATGAACTAGGCTCGTAAGGACCTGGTCTTCGCTGTTAAGTAACCTTGTAGCCTCACAAAAGCCACAAGTCACTTTAGGAGTACCTAACTCCTTTATTTGGCTCGGTGGCTTAAGGCCGAACCCAGGATCTGCCTCCTCTGATAGGCCAGTGGCGAGCATTTCCAAAGGACAAGCGAAAAGGTTGTTCCCTTCTTATCAAAGACGGCATCATGGGACATCCGCTCATCCAAGCGGTTCTAGATCTACAGATATAAATCTGCAGTCTACAGCGACCGGTAAGCAAGCCGGTGAATCAATCAGTTAAAGATATATTTTCACAGCCGTCACGTCATTCTCAAGAGGGTTTCAGATACTAAAGTTCTTTTAGAATAGGGACGAAATTACAATATGTCGCAAGAAGATTACATTATATGGAGAATTTAGGAGCGGTTTATGTACCTGCGATGATTTTACTAGGTTTATTGTTTTGACTGTCTTAAGAAATCGACACTAATAAGTGCAGGGTCCAAAAGTTGGCTTGCAGGCCAGCGAGTCTCTCTCTCTCTCTGTCAAATCGTGCCTTGGCCTTCTCCAAACTATGCCTCTAACCTTGCTGGTCCCGCGCCGATCGTCTTCAGGTTCTCACGTCTTGTGCGTCCGCTGCCACTTCATCCTCCTACCTTTTTCGTGGCCTTCCTTATGGTCTTACGCCCTGCATTTTACTATTTAGGGCTCTTTTTGGCAATCTTCCATTTTCACTACATGACCAGTCCATCGAAGTCTCTGAAGTTTAACGAATTCTGAGATCGGTGTCTCTTTGAACAGTTGGTAGAGTACATGGTTGTACCTGGATCTCCAAAATCCGTTTTCATTAATAGTTCCAAATATCTTCCTTAGGACTTTTCGTTCGAAGACTTCCAGCTTTCGCTTTGTGTCTTCTGTCATCACCCATGTCTTGCATCCATAGCATACTATTGGTCTGATAATAGTTTTGTAGACCCTGATTTTCGATCTCCAGTATGTGTTTTTGGAGCGGAACACATGGGCGAGTGAAAAGTAAGCTTTGTTTTCCTTTACTTTTTTTGAATTTCTATTTCTTCTGTTCCATCCATATTTAATGTAACTCCCAAATATGTGAAACTGTTTCTACAGTTTCAATATTGTCCTCTAATTTAACTGTGTGTCTGTTTCGCCTAGCTCTTACCTGTGTTAATTCTTTGTCTTTTGAATATTTATTTCTAGTCCAGTCTCTTCTGCCCCTGTTTTTAATTGTGAATATATTTCTGCCGCGAGTCTCACCAAAATGCTTTTTATTTTTTAATTTATAAATATTCCAATTAAATCTCTACTTTCCTTGGCTATCTTTTTTTAGAATTGCAAAATTTTGAAACCATCTAGTCAAATATTAAACTCAATAAAGATATCTGGCTTATCTATTTTTATTTCTTGAATCTTAAATGAAAAGATATCCGAGTGTCCAAACGATTCAAAGGAAATGTAAACAGTTTAAAAAATTCAATAATTGACATGCATTTTGACACTATTTTTATTTGAAATTAATATATTTGACCGTTTGATTAAAATACCCATCCTATGGCTTTATAACAAAAACACTGATTACTTGAATTTTTGCTAACACTATTTTAACATTTCTGTATTATTGCACGCATGTTGTTGATTTCACAGCTTTCTAACTGCTGTATCAAAATAATGTAATAGAAATAACGAGTTCTTAAATAGCTTTCTTCTATAATATATGGAATTATTAGCTTTATAGCCAATTTTCTGAAGATCATATTGTGAGTTTAGCAGTTATCCATTTATTAGTATCGCAGTTTTCAATTAATTTGATAAAATTGATTAGAAACGATTAAAAAAGTCTCCTCCAATTTTCTACTGAAATTATCTTGTGATTTAGTTTTAGTACATACTTAAGTCAATTGTTTTTTTTTTAAACTTGTCGTGTAGATGTTGGACAATAAGTTTTTAAAAGTATATATGTGTTCTTACGTTAAGTATTGGTTTATATTATTTAATTTGTTTAAGACTATTTTTTTGAAAACGATTGTTCTATCTGAAGGCCGAAATAAAATGCAAGTTATTAAAAGAAAACAGCTTTCGAGCAATATTAACTGTTAAAAACTAAATCAATAATACTATAGGACTAAAAGTTTCTTGAAAAAATAAAGGCATTTTTTTTAACTACATGGAATAGCAAATCATTGCGTCCATAACTCAGCAAAGTTATATTCTGTCTTAACGAACAGTACCCTTGGTGATATTTTTAGTTTTGAAATTACGAAAAAGTTGCAGGGTGATATGACAGAACTATACGGACTCTGACGGAGGAGACCAATCTTATGTTTAGACCAAAAACTGTTGCACAAGGTTCCACGAATGTGCTGTCGCATAGTGAAGAAATTATTTACTGCTTGCAAAAAATTAGGCCTTCTGTTGTATCTGCGTCCGCAATGTTCTTATAACTTAAACGTATTATTACTTGATTGTCTGATCCTTTGTAGCTTATTCTTTATACACAACACCTTTATCATAAAAATACAATCAACGTTTACGCTTCGAGAAAAGCATATATTATGAAGACTTGATTTGTAAAACCACAAAACCCAAATGACCGGTGGCGATGATCTTTTTTAAGATATTTTCATCATTAATGACCAGTTCTAAATTATCCAGATCAACTTGTAAGCATAATATAGTCATAGACAATAACTCCAGTGTGTGCTTAGTTTTACAGAAATTATTGTTTCCTTGAGTCGAATTTATTTTCTCTTGTTAAAAAAGCTTCTCCATAAATTTTCCCAGTGTACCTTTTTGCTTGTAACTTTTATTTATAGTTATTAAACTACCTTCGCATACCTTGGCAATAAGTCATTCATGTATATCCACTCAATATTATAATCTAAGTGCACATTGTAGGAGTAATATCTTCAAACATAAAAAGCAAACAAAACGATAGTTCAGCTTACTCCACCAGAAGCACAATAATGAAAAAAATGCAACTCGTTTATAGCTTGGTATGTGTCATTACCCAGTAGCTGTCAGAACTTGTCACTACTTGGATATAAACGTGTACCAACTGCTAAAGGTGTGTTCACATTACCCACTACACTTCTCAGACTTGAGAATTAAAAAATAAAAACAAAATTTTTGAAAAAAGAACAAAGCACAGAGAACGGAGTTCTTTCGAATAAAAAAAGTATTGTTTGGACGGAATATTAACAATAACCTGAAAATAAGTCTAGTCACTGTTACATCTTCTCAACATTATTGTATGGAATTTAAAACTAGACCTTATATCGCTAATAAATCAACTTCAAGCTTTCAAAATATGAGTGTATCGAAGGCTGCTACGCTTAAGCTGGGCTGAAGCGTAGTGAAAACTGTAAAAATACGAAAATTTGAGTATTTTGTCCGTGTCACGCGGAACCCAGAACGATATGAAGTACTCTATTTTATTATTTAGTGCAAAATATATAGAAAGACGAGTCCCGGTCGAAGAAGAACACCATGGTACTGGAACACCAGAGAGAAGATTGTTCTTGCGCCATCCATTGAACGCTATATTAGTCAAACCACTATTTTTTTGGTGCCCTGCAACAAGAGAATTAGTGCCACTGCGCATATATACAGAAAAATTAATTTTGGATTGAGAATTAAAAGTTTTCTGGGAGAAAATTATTTAACTAGAAGCTTTTGCGTATTATGGCAGATAGATATTAGGTTTTATAAATCGTGTTACGTCAAGACGTAATGTCCGAGTGGTTAAGGCGGGAATTAATACTCATTACCGAAAAGAGAAATCCATTCATAATTTTGAGAGACATTGTTTCACAAAAATCTCTAAGACGCATTCCGTTGTCATTGGTTATTTGTTCCCCATATCTTCCTAACTCTGTTATTTTCTTCTCTCCCTAGTCTGCCTTTTAAATCTCCTAATATACAGATTTCACAGTTTTCTTTAATTACAGAGAGTATTTCATCCGTATTGTTGTAGAAATGATCTTTACTTTCTGGATCTGCATCTTCATTTGGGGCATACACTCCGACAATTACGATGTTGTGCCCATTCTTTTTCATTTCCAGTATCAGCAGTTGTTCATTTACTTTAGTCCATGATTTAATATTGTTTTTAAGATTTTTTCGAATGGCAACAGATACTCCTCTCTTAGCTCTGTTATCTTTACTGACTCCACTGTAGATATGTATATATTCTCCTATCTCTTCATATCCTTTTTCCCTTTTTCTTGGTCTCGGTGAGAATACATATATCTATTATTCTTTCCGCTAATTCTTTAAATACTTCTGCTTGTTTGAATCTAAGTCCTTGTACATTCCATGTAGCCAATATCATTTTCCTTTTCCGTTGCATTAGTCGTCTTTGTTTTGATCCATCCTTTGTATTCCGAGGCTTTTGGTCGAAATTTTTAGCATTTATTTGTTTTGACAAGGGATGAGTTGCTAGCCCATCGCCTCAACCCTCCTCCTTTATCCGGGCTTGGGACCGGCACCGGCATTTACTGAGCTACTCAATCCACCCAGCACTTACCGGAGGCGGAGTTATTTCATATAAATATATACAGTATAGATAATATATATTTCAATATATAAATATATTTCATATAAATAATACATTTAATTATTATATAAACTAAATAATTTTTAAAAAATACTAATTGTATGTATATTTCATATAAATACAATTAGTATTTTTAAACATTATTTAGTTAATATAATAATTAAATTTAGTATCAAATAACATTTATGTATATTTTATTTGGTCTGAATTTGACAGGTTAGTCATAACTACACAACGTATACTTTATGTGGCGTTATCAGCAAACATAACAATTTATTAAATTTGTTTAATATATAAAAAATAAATAAATATTTAATTTTAAGTTATATTAAATTTTAAAAATACAGAAAACATAGTATGAAGACTAGTTTTCTACTACGATAGACTACTACTATTGTGTACTTTTCTACTTTTTTTAAGAAACGAAACTAAGAATTCATCTTAAATATTTGTACAGTTTGTAAATATACACACAAACAGTTTAAAAATGTATAATTAACGAAAAATTGTATTTTTAGGGTATGACCAGATACCCATAGATATGCAAGGTCTAGATATTGGCTCCCATGGAGGCGGAAATGGGTCGACCTATAGCGCAATCGACGCCATGGATGTTACCAGCGGGGATCCGGATCTTAACTTCGATACTATTGATCAACTTCCCACCCCTCCTCAAGATAATAACCACGCCGCAGCTTGGTACGATACAGACCTGTAAATCGTTCATTTCTAACATTCGTTTATATTTTGTTACGAGATAATTCGCTAATATTTTTTCATTTTTAGTAATACATGTAGTACAGTACATGTAATTTTTCGTTGTTTTTTAATTAGTGGTGCTAGATGTTCATTATAAAGAATTGGAACAGTTGAAGATGAGGCTTTTCTGAATGATGAATTATACTCTTATATCAGAAAAATGAAATACGGTCACAATAAATTTGATAGGGAAAGTTGAGAAGTTATATTTCCTATTGTTTTTTTATATTATCAAAGGTAAAATAATAGAGAGGTGTCTTACTCACCGCGCAAGTTACATATCGAACAACGTTTTTATATTCAAATTTAGTTACTTAACTTTGTACTCATTTTATTAGATTTTTCATATACCAATTTTCAAGGGTACAAGAATAAAACTGTTTTCTTAAAATTTTCGGTTCGTTATAGGATACGCTCAATGAATTTTTAATATTCGCAACTAAAACTTCATTTTAAAAACCTTTTGGATGCACAGAAACAGTAATTATTTTATTAGTCAAACGAGTGCGTAATTGGTCTAAAATATGAAATAAAAACTTTATACGCATTGTTTGTCAGCAAATAAATTCTTATTCTTCAACGTATCGTGTGACTCGATAGTGACATTTCTTATATCACATCACATTTGAAAGACCTTATTAAGTTTAAATAATTGTAAGAATATGTTACCAATAATTGTTTTAGATCAAAACCTCAAAATACAATTGGAACAGTTCTTTATGATGACATTAAAAGATGCAGCTATTTACACTGTTCTTAATTGTTTTATGTATTAGTTTTAGGAAGGTATCTACCATTTTATTGTGGCAATCTATAGGATTATATTTATCTATTATATATCTTAATGTTGGATTCTCTTTGACATAACCGATAAAAATATCTGGATCATAGAAATGACACTAAGTATTGACTGAAATTTTCTCCAGATAATTTTTATCTTCATATTTATAATTTCTTCCCTTTAATGACGCGATGCATTTAATTTTACAAACTTGACTTTTTTATCTTATCCAACATATTTCACTAAGTCAGTTGTTGTTGATGAAACAACTTGGATAAAGGTGAAACATTGTTCTAAATTATTTATCATTAATAATTTTGTGTCGTAGAAACTTAATTATTAAGTAAGAAAGACAGTATTTATAGAGTAAAAATATGTATCAATAGGAAATAGCTTTTTTTGATAGTGATAAGTTATCAGTTAACAAATTGTTTTGTTTTGGGAACAAAAATGTCTCCCTACTCTTTCGTCTTTCGCACAATATTAATTTTTCTTTCTGTATGAATTATTCTAAACGTTTTTCCGTATACAGGGTAGAATGTTAATTACATCAAATAAAGGCACTGCCTTCATTTAATACTGCATGTAATTTAATAGATTTAATTAAATTTCTGATTGTATTCATTTGTTTTATTTATCTCTTCCTCACACACCAGTTTGGAATATGGTTGATACTCTATAACAGTAATGAATGTTGCTACTGATCACTAGCTAAAAATATATGGGTTTAATTTAATCATCTTAAAGAAAATTGGTATATTTACGTCAGCTCTACAGTTATGACTATTCCATAAAGAAAAAGTCTCTTGACAAAAAGAAGAAATATATTATAATGTTCGAGATGTCATCGAAAAATTCCGAAATGTCTGGAACGTCAGAAAATGTATGTACAGGAAGCTTACAGTTGAAGTAACAATAGTATATGAGTTTTTTTAAGTTAATAGTTGGATGGGATTCTGCAGAAAGGATCCAACCCACACTGATTTAAATCTTAGGTATTAGCCAAAAACTTTATAAAAAATCCACTTTTGTGGCTTGGTTCCATTCTGCAAAACAACTTGAGTGAGTTCAAAGTTAACGTAACATTTATGTTCCATTATTAAGTTATAAGGCATATTATCAGGCGTATAATCTAAAAAAATGTTAATATGAAGTTACTGGGATTTAATAATTAGTTCGATTTCAAAATCTGGAAGTCCCGTGAATCCATCTAAATCACCTTCCAAGTTTGCATCCCCCATCAAACTTTTATAAAAAGACTGACAATCTTCGGGAATAAGATGTATTATAGACATGATGTCTTGTAGTTTTCGATTGGAGATTTCCTTGCCGTTGGACCACATTAGAGACAGATCGTCTTTATTTACAAAATTTTTTGTTGGCCTACCAATCTGCTTCTTACGGATATCCACTTCTGTGTAAGCTGTGGAAAAGCGTGTTTTCCATAAATATTGAAAATGGCTTGCCTTTGTCCAACTAAATTTCCCTAGTTTGCAGGCACCTGATTTTTTCTTTGTTGACATGTGTTTTTCTATTTGTTATATTTCCTTCTAGTTTTTCCGAGCTGCGAAAATCTGTAGAGTTTATACATGTAACGACGATCTTTTCTCTTATGTAGTCGTTAGGAGTGTATAATCTTTGTTGGTGCTTTAATACACACTCGATATCAGGAAAAATCATTTGGTAGAAAGCCAGGACCACAGACTAGAAAGCGTTTATAAATCTCTTCAAGAGATACATGTAATTGAAGAGCACTCTGCATTAAAAGAGTTGACTTTATATTGCGGTTTTGTCCGCCACATGAATCGGATCACATCACAAGCTCTATAATATCCGATGAGACATTCTCGTCAATAAATTTCATTAAGCAAGAACCAATCTCTTGAGCGTCCCAAATATTGAAGTGTCCCTTATTAATTTTTTGCGAATGTATTCTTAGATTGTAAAGCCAAATTGGCGTTTTGTAGAATTGAATGTGAGAAGTCTCAGTAAAGGCAATGTTTATTTAGATCAAAATTTAGACATTAAAGCCAACTGCATTCTGCTGATTTACTCTGTCATCTTTCATTTTTTGTCTATCCTGATTTAAATTTTAGATTAAATTCTGAATAAAATATTCGCTTGTATGAAACAAAACTAACAGGATCACTTCTTCCGGAGGTAGAAATTAAGTTTCAAAACATTGTTCTCTTTCTCTTCGGTAGTGACTCTTATACTTCGGAATTTTGTTTATTTGTGTTATCCTGTCTTTGTCAATTTTATTTCTACCACCATGTAGTATTCCTCGTTTGTTATGGTTGAGTATCTCAGTTTTTGAGCGCTGTATCAACTCTTTTTGTAGAAATTTTAAAATCTCTTCCGATTCCCTACGCTGTAAATTCTTTTTTTCTTTTCTTCACGCACAAATATACCAAGACAAGCTCTTTGAGCATCATAGCTATTTCCCAATATTTGAGAAACTGTTGTCTGTTAGCCTCCTCACCTTCGAAAAACACTTGTTTTTACACAAACATTTAAAATTTTTGAATTGCTTCTTTCTGATTGCTTTACCTTTATAATCATGATGATCTCGATTACTATTTGTGTTTTTGTTATTTTCTTGTCTTAGGTCTAAGGTTAAAGTTAACGTAACGAAAGTTTCTGAGTCATATCAGGGAATAGGGTCTGGTAGACAACGTAAGTACTCAAAGATTTAAAATAACTTTACTTAAAAACTTAACATTTCATCGATCGGACGAATTCAAACATCATCGTCCTAGCCGTTCTTATCGTTACAACTAATAAGGTCAAAACAGATTCCGAAATATGTAAGAAAAAGGATAAAGGTTCTCGTTGAGAATTACATTCTTATGATTCACATATGATAGATTTATCACTGGTTGTAATTCAGATCAAAAATAATTGATTGCCATTTGGGGTTGGTAAATCCATAATGGACTGGGTATTCTTCTTCTTCATGTGCCTTGTCCGTTCCGAACGTTGGCAATCAACATGGCTATTCTGACTTTGTTTACGGCAGATCTGAATAGTTCAGCAGATGACAATCCGAACCATTGCCGCAAGTTTTGGAGCCACGAGTGTCTTCTCCTCCCTGGACCCCTTCTGCTGTCTATTTTCCCTTGAACGATCAGCTGTAGTACTCTATATTTATTATGTCTCATAACGTGACCCAAGTATTCCAACTTTCTTTTCTTTATACTTATTCATACCTCTCTCTCTTTACCTATCCGGCGTAGTACCTCTTCGTTGGTCACGTGCTCAGTCCAGGATATACGTAATATACGTCGGTAAGCCCACATTTCGAAGGCCTCTACTTTTTTCATAAATGTTGCGGTCATTGTCCACGCCTCCATTCCATATAACAAAACCGAGAATACATAACATTTCAGAAGTCGAATTATGAGAGGTACGGTGAGGTTTTTACAGGTGAAAATTTGCTTCATGCTAGTGAACGATGCTCTTGCCTTTTCTACTCTTATACGTATTTCCTTCGCTTGATCCCAATTTGTGTTAACTGTTGTTCCCAAGTAGATGTACGAATCCACGTGTTCAATTCTTTCATTGTCTAATATCAGTTGCTGTGGTGGTTGTTGGGTTTTGCTTACTAACATCCATTTGGTTTTTGTGATATTTAGTCTGAGTCCGTATTGTGCACTTGTTTTTTGTATCTTACTCATTAAGCAACTCAGTTCCTCAATGCTACTTGCTAGAATCACAGTGTCATCAGCATACCTTATGTTATTAATTATTTCTCCATTTATCTTTATGCCTTCTGTGCTTTCCTCCAGCGCTGTCTTAAATACTTCTGAGTATATACTAAAGAGACTTGGAGACAAGATACAGCCCTGTCGTACCCCTTTCTTGATCTCAATTTTATTGGCCAATGTAGATCCTACTTTCACTTTAGTTGTTTGACCCCAATAGAGACTCGCTATTCTTCGAATGTCTCTGTAGTCGACTCCGATCTTATGGAGAACTTCAATTACCTTCTCGTGCTTTACGTTATCGAATGCTTTTGCGTAGTCTATAAAGCATATGTACACGTCTTTATTCATATCTCTGCAGCGCTGGATGAGTACCTGTAGACTAAAAAGTGCTTCTCTTGTCCCAAACTGGGTATAACTTACCCATAAGATAGGAGTCACTATTAATACTATACATATAGACACTAAAGTGTAATGACGTGATAAGGTTAATATAATTTTAATGCTACAGTAAGCGAATAAGTTTTTACTTATCGGTCAGATAGTGAGCTTTACGTTAAGATAGTTTAAGTGACTTTTCACTTAACGATAAGATAGTGAGCTTTACTCAACGATAAATAAAATTGAGTGAATTTCACTCAACGGTAACATAATAAAGATAAGCAAGTGAGTAGCTCACGAGCAGATCTAATAGATAACGGTACTGTGGTATTTTTTACTACAATGTAATCAAAGATATGTGACTTTTGGTGCGTTATCAAAAAGTTGGACGAGAAAAAATGAAAATAAAGAATATTTATTTACAAATATACACGATACACAATTTATTCATGATCGGATTGATCATCACTCGAAGAATTATCTGATTCCTGGAGATATGGTTTTAAATCCTTAATATGCCAGTTTCCAGCATTTGAATCATCTGGATTTCTCAAGGTATATACAAGGGGAGATAGCTTTTTAACTATGGTACATAAGATATATTTGGGTGCTCATTTCGACATAAACTTATCAGCGGTTTTTGGTAGCACTTTATTTCGTCTCCAAACTGTATCACCCACGTGAACTTGCACATCACGTCACCGTAAGTTATACGTCTTAACATGGCTTTGATACGCATTATTAAGATTGAGTAGAATTTCATCAAATTCTGCACTTATTATAAAAACTTCACTATATTAAAAAGGGACCATTTTACACCATGGTTAGGGTAAAATGACCCCTATAGTTCTTTTATAAAGAAAAAGTATATTTTATATTTTTATTTACAAAAATTGCAAATATACAATTGCACTTAATTAAAACCTCCTTCGTCTGTGATTTACTGAATAATCCCAGCAAAATATACAGGCGGCGTCTTCATCTTCAAATCTCTTATTTACTTTGTTTTTTTTTTACATTTCTGCATACAGCTTTTCTATCTTAGAGTAGACTCCGACAAAGTTTAGTTTGGGAATATGACTCATAACTCTACGGTGCGCAGCGGTTCTTGTTTACTAGCGTTACCATAGAAACGGCCAGTTTGCACTTTGCCAGTGTCGTAGTTGCGTATCGCAGATAGTGTTTGACTTGTTGATTTGATCGTGTTATATTTCGAGAATATCGAGGATATTTTATTATTTTATTTTATATTAGTGCTCAGTACAATATAGGTAGTAGTAATTAGTGAATTATTAAGTCATTTAGTGTTTAGTTTTGTTTATTTATAGTGTGTTAAGTTTAGTTATTAATAATAGTTATAAAATGGCTTCTAAAAAGATAGGAACGAAAGGGCTGGGATTAAATAGCCAAACAAAGGCAATAATTTATAATGTTACTACATTTATGGAACAAGAGGCAGCACATTTCGAAGCAACCGAAAACTTGTTAATACCTTTAAGGAAATTGACGTAAGTATTGTCAATGATATTTTATTTTCTTATGTGTGTGTGTGAAAAATATGACACGGAAACAAGTTCATTAGCCACATAATTTTTTATTTATGTTTAAAAATATTTGTGTTTGTTACTTTTTTTTAGATATTTTTAGATATAGAATAGAATATTTAAAGAAGTTAATTCAATTTCGATCTGAGGGTAGAACCATAGTTTATACCGACGAAACATATATACACAGCAGCCATACTCCACCATACCGCTGGGCAGATCAAAGTGGAAAAACTTTAAAGAAACCAATTTCTAAGGGTAAAAGGCTAATTGTTGTTCATGCTGGAGGAGAGACTGGATTTGTACCTAACGCTCTGTTAATTTTTAAATTAAATACATGTTTATAATTAAAAAGTCAATTTTAATAACAATTACAATAATGTGAGCCATAATTACTTTCATAATAAATCACATTCTATTAGGGCCTCTATGAAACTAATATCGAGGAAAAGGTTTCGGCACTAAGCTTTTGATAACGCACCATTTAGTAAAAATAAAAATATACAATGAATATTTTAATCGCCGAACATTCCTCTAAAATAATTTCTACAATAATTTCATTATATTTATGCTTTTAGGATCCAAGAGTGGCAACTATCATGACGGTATGAACCATCTTAATTTATGAAGTGGGTCAGAAGTCAGCTTATACCTAACTTACCTAAAAATTCGGTCTTGGTGGTGGATAACGCATCCTACCATAATGTACTAATCGAAAAAAATGTGACTTCTGCTAGCCGTAGGGATATTATGGTAAAATGGTTACAAGAAAAAAGTATTCCCTTTCAAGAAAATCTGACCAAACCGGAATATATAAAATTATTCAAGCCAATAAACCACGTTTTCCACCAGATTATGTGTTAGACTATGAGCTTGAACAACATGGCCATCAAGTACTTCGCTTGCCTCCTTATCATCCAGAGTTAAACCCTATTGAAAAAATATGGGCTTTGGTAAAAGTAGAGTGACCACTCATAATACAACATTTAATATAAATAATGTTGAAAATATAACAAGAGCAAAATTTTCAGAAGTGTTGATAGAAAAGTGGGCTAACATATGTAAACACGTAAAAAAATATGAAAACACTCAAATCGCAAGAGAACATTTATTAGACTCTACGCTGGAGCACTTAAATTTTTTTATTAATACTGGTTCATCCGAAGAAAGCTTTTCTGATGATGAAGATAGTAATTAAAATTTCGGAATAGACGTGTTTTTGTGTGATATTCCTTTGTCATATAACAAAATATAGAAGTCTTTAAAATCCATATTTTTTTATAAAATAAATACATTATTTAATGTGTTAAAATAAATTACTTATTTTTTTTGAGTTGTTGAAACCCTTCCTTCCTTCCTGGCAATGTTAATAAATTGTAAGTATTGAGGAATTTGTTATTTATTAAAGTACTCCTAATAGTTTACTTATTATTTTATCGAATGTCTGTCTATAAACTTCATAAATATTAAAAAACTATAAAAATGAAAATTGACAAATTCATTCTCACTTTAATTAAATATACTTATAAAAATTTATTTTAAAGCTACCGGTTTCCGTCCGCCACTGGTAGAAACGGTCCGCCTTTCTGCGCGAAACACGACGTCACATTCCCAAACTTAAGTTTGTCGGAGTCTAATAAAGATAGCAAGAGATGGTTGCCCAATAGGAAGACAATCAGTAGGAGGACCACGAAAAAGATTGAACGACAACTTGCTGGAGGCACAAAAGACAACTTTCATCAAAACATAATTTGATGTGAGGGTGAAAACAATGTCACTCCATATTTTTTTGCTGTGTTCCGATACTTCTGCCGATTGGTGACTTATCTCTTACTATTTTGACGACACGGGTTTCCTCCATTTTGCTTGTGAGGCAATTCCATTCTTTTTTTTCTATTTTGTGTCTATTCATTTATACAGTGTACGTTACATTTTCTTCTAATGTCTTCACTTCTCTTTCGATCTCTCAGCGTATTTCCTGTAATTCTTCTCAGTACTCTCATCTCTGCCTTTCCAATAGCTTTTGCGTTGTGATTGTGTCTTTATCTCAGTGCTAATGTGTCTGTTTCGCTGTAAACTGTTATTAAGGCTTTCCGCCAGTCTATTTTCTTTTTGTACTTGATCTCTCACTTCTTTGTCCAGGTTTCAATGCCATCAATTTCTATTTTACATCTGATTTGTTCTTTGCTGACTAGTGTTAGTTTCCTGAGATGAAATTGTCTTGTTAAATTCTTTTGCTCTTATGTTAAATCTGTGGACCAGTCGTTGCAGACTATCTTCTTCTTGGGCTATTAATATTCCGTCGTCCGCGTAAGAGTATTTTGATTTCTTTGTTTTCCATTCTGTATTCTCGTCCTTTGTTGCTAAAAACAAAAACAGGTAAAGTACTTGAAAGCTAAAAATATCTCTTCGTGGCGTATGAGTTCTTTATTCATGGATGGGGTCAACGCTTATATTTTCCATCATATTTCGATCACGATGGTTTAAATCTCCAATCTTGAAATATGTTGGGATTAAAAGAACATATGCTAGTTTTCTCGAATCCACTAAGTCCTTTGTCAAGTACTCTTCGATATGATTTTTGAACAGAATAAAGGTGTTAGATTTCATGTATCTAGATAACAATGGTGGCATTTTGTCCCATTTCAGCGCTTGTCATAAAACCCAACCTGTTTTCACCCTTTATGTGTTTTGGACAACTTGTTAGGGACCGTCTGGATATCAGACGCAATAACAATACTATATTATTATTCTCATAGGATTGATGTTATCTAAATTTTGTATTTCATTTAAAAGAAAAAAACTTAGTGACTGCCTTTTTAATAAAGCATCTCGCTCTGACAGCTAAAGTAGCCTCAGCAGTTCTAAAAGAAATCTCTTGATATCTCTTTAAAAATCTCTAAACCAAGCTGTTTTAGCTGACTTTTTGTTTTAAAAAAACCTGTGTTTAATAACAGTAGGCTTTTCGAATAACCTGTTACCTAAAAAAAGTACCGATAATTTTCTGACATCTCCCTTATGAATAAATAGTCTTATTTTAGTTCACTCACTAACACATTTTTATTTTTGGCCTTTTTTTTAAGTACTCAAGGGCAGATTATAAAGCCTAGCTGCTCTTTTAAAAAGCGTGCCATTAGAAATATTTTCAAAGCAAGTATTATTGAATTTGAATCCCATTCCTGTCTTGTCGTCTTCCGAATATAAGTTCTAACCATTATTTCTGTAAAGATGATATACCTACATTTGATTGTTATAATCTGATCAAATATAAAAAGTAATTTACATGCGTGATATGAAATAAACAGAAAAATTGCCTTTTTAAACCCCATTAAAAAAAATCTACTTCCTTTAATTAAAATGCCTAAAATCATAACTTTTGCGAACACGAAATTAGCAATATTACATGTGTTTTTATAGGTCATTTTAAAACAAAAGACCTCTGAGAAGGTGTCCCAGGTGTGTTGGATTCGGACGACTTTGACTTACGAGACGATTCTTGAAACGAGAAAGATCAGAGAACAGGTACAATCAACTCCAGACATTCATATTCCACCCCTGAGGGGTGGTACCTTCATTTCTTCATCGACACCAGCCCATTACGTAGTAATAGGCTGCTCCAAAAGGAGACACACACCGTACACTAGAGACAAAACAAAGCAACACGTACATATGTACATTGATTTCTGTAATATAGTCTTTGAGAATTCATTTAAGATTTCGGCGTCAGTAGTGGAAGCTGAATAGTTTACCCCACTGACGCCGACAGTTCAGTTAAAATAAACAGTTCACCTTTGTTGCCGTTTCCTATCTTTTTCTTCCTTGTGTTTTATGGTTTCTGTCACAAAACCAATGATCAAGTCAAAGATTCGTTTGTTTTCAATTGCTTTATTCATTAGTTCTTGTGGCTCGCCTAAAGGTGACCCCAGGTCCAACTGCAGTAAGGTTCGCCCCACATTGTATACAGGGCATACGAATACCACATGATGCGCGTCATCCACCACTCCGCACTCGGGACACAGATCGTCCTCGGTCTTCTTTATTCAATATGTATAAGACCGGAAAGATCCATATCCCGTCATAAATTGGGTGAAGTAGTAGTTGGCACGTCTGTGTTTACACTCATACCACCTTACTACATCTGGGATAAGAGCCCTCGTCCAGGTAGCCTTGTCTGTTTCCCTTGACCATTGGTCCTGCCAGATCTCCAAACGCCTTTTTCTTTCTGATCAATAGTTTCCTCTGCATCCTAAGAAGCATGTCTTTATATTTTGCTTTGTTGAGGATCTCGTGCCACACTGGGGCCCCATATAGTAAGATGGACATGATTTACTGTATAACTGATCTTTTGCGTGACCCGGGGCCTCCTATATTCGGCATTATCTTATTAAGGGTCGAGGTCCTCTCTTCCGCCTTCCGACATGCTTCTTGTATGTGGTATCTGAATGCCATTTTGTCGTCTAGTATGATTCCCAAGTATTTTACGGTCTTCTGGGGTCTTAGGTCGGAGCCTCTAAACAGAAAATTTACGTTTTTTCTAACTCGTGGTCCCCTCAAGATGATTACTTTTGTCTTTTCTACTGCAATTTTTAGGTCATTTCTCTCCATCCATCTCGCAGTTATTTCTATTGCTTCATTTACTTTATTTATAATATCCCAATTCATATCTTCTATAAGTAGGGCTAGGTCGTCTGCGTATGCAATAGCCCTTACTTTTTGTGTTTTGTTTACTTCTAGTACCCCGTTGTATAAAATATTCCATAGTGTGTGTCTTCCTGACAAGATTCTCATAGGACTTGCCAAGGCAGTCCAGAAGGCATATTGGCCTATAAGAGGATGCTGAATCGGGGGGTTTCCAGGCTTTAGGAGTAAAATTAGATTTGCTTCCTTTAGTTCCCTGGGAAACTCTTGCTTCTGCAGTAGACCATTATATATTTTTCTGATCAAACCTGGTTTCTCTGTTGTTGCTATCTTCAGTGCTTCCGGTGGCAGTCCATCGGGGCCGGAAGCTTTCCCCGTCTTGATTTCTTGGCCAGCGGTCTTTATTTCTTTTTATGTGAATTCCTCCGCGACCGCAGGGGAGACCTTCAAGAAGGTTTGTTCCTCCTTGGTGGAAAAGAGGAGCTCTCGCCGCGCCTCGCTAAATTGTATGGAGCAATCATCTTTAGTGACTTCTTTTAATCTGCTACCTTTCTTTTTTTTTTCTTTTTTTATTGTTTTATTGAGTTTCTTTTTTTACTGTTTTGTATACTTCTTTGAGTTCGTAGGAGCCCTGGTTTCTCGTAAAATTCCTGCAAGCTCTGAGACACTCCTCGCGTAGGCCTTCAATCTCATCCGTTTACCAGTAGGGGGTTCTTTCTTTGTTCTTTTTCTTTACGGTGGCCAACTCAACAGCGTTCTCTAGTGCCTTTCTGAGTTGGTCAAGGTCAGATATTTCCTCTTCGTTTATTTTTCTGACCTCCGATAGGTACTCGTGCTTATTAAATGTTTTCCCAGTATATCCTATCGGCCGTCTTATGTTCCGCCCTTTTACCTTAATTTCATATGTAATGTATCGGCGGTAGGTGAATAATTGATCGTCGAGGACGTCCCAGTTTTGTATTTGTCTGGATAGCCCTTCACTTGCAAAAGTTACATCAATGTGTGTTTGGCTGGCCCCTCTTGTTGGTTTATTCTTATTAAGTACTGGAGGCTAGCCTGGGCTATCCATTCGATTTAGCATTTATGTCCCCGGCGATCATAATTTGTTTTTGCCTAATGTCGGTGTTCATTATTTCGTTAACTATATTCTTATATTCTCTAATTCTACTATACACACCATACAGTATGCTTGGTTGGGACAACTTTCCACTCTATGCCCATCTTTTAAACAATTATAGCATAATGTTTCCCCATCTATACCCTTACATTCGAACGTATCGTGTCCGAATTTTGGATGGCTCTCTTTAGGATATTTTCATTTACTGATGGTAAATTTTGGTGACCGTGAAGAGGTTTTCTTTTTTTCTCACGGTCATGCTTATGCATCCAAGTTTGTCATTTAGTTCCGCTTGAGTTTCTCAGCCGCCCCTTTCTTTGTTAATTTTACCAGTATATCTCCCCCGTTGTTTTTTTTAAACTGATCTACTTTCAGTCCAATTTTTGTCACATCCACCTTGTCATTCATTTTCTTAATGACGTCTGTGTATGACATACCACCAGTACGTATTAAGAGGGGTTCTTTCGCTTCCTTTATTTTGCACGCCTTCATCCCCCTAACCAGAATCCTCCACGTAATCTCTTTTCTTCTCCCTACAACATTCTAGAGCCTTTCTCATTCTATCCTTTTCTACATTGTTGCTCAAGACCACTTGCACTTGTTTAATTTTTTTTTCCCTTGTCTGACAATTTTTATAATCTTTTCTGACAGATTATATTCTTCCACGCCATCCCCTCCGTTATATTTTAGTACTACTCCGCCGCTAGTAGTAATAAATATAATAAATAACGTTGAACGGCGGTTTTATGAATCTTATAAGAAATAGGTTGGAGGACCATTTTACCCTGGCTGGGAGACATTTTACACGACTTTCCTCTACTATAAACTGTCAGCGATATAATCGGAAACAATATTAGACACGTTTAAATAATAGAAAATCATATTTTTAATTCGGATAATCTAAGAACAATTTCAAAATCAAAACAATAGATAAATATTCTAATATTGAGATAAACTTCTTAATCATAACCTAATATTTTTTGTTACTTATATCTTATCTCATTATTGTGAAGATCTCCGTTTATAATAATGCGAAACGTTTGAGTTACATTAACGCAGGGCGTTTTTAAATGATTATTCGTATTAGTGAATAAATAACAAAAATGGGCAACAATTGTTGCTCAAAAGAAACTGGTCCGGATTTTCCCAGACCGTCGGAAGTGGAAATCAGAAATAACGGCGGGGGTTCGGATAGGGTTGATTCGGTGATACGGTACGATGAACAAATTATCGATTCAATGAAAAAGGAGTATAGGGATATACCAGATGTTTTTCTATTAAATAATTTACTCATGACAGTGCAATTTTTTGAAAATTACCGAAGGTAATGTATATATAGATTAACATACATATTTTTAAAAAGTAGTTATTAAACATATTTTAGAGATATGT
The DNA here is from genome assembly GCA_918026665.1 of Diabrotica balteata. Taxonomy (NCBI): domain Eukaryota; kingdom Metazoa; phylum Arthropoda; class Insecta; order Coleoptera; family Chrysomelidae; genus Diabrotica; species Diabrotica balteata. The sequence continues at coordinate 95,126,151 of OU898279.1, read as the reverse complement.
GTCTAATGGTAATAAGTTTTTCTCCCTATCTTAGATATTACTAGTTCAGTACCTCTGCCGTTACAGCTAACAATTTGATTTTTTCTTAATTAAATTTATTAAAGGTACAATTTATTAAATGATTGATTCGTCATTTATAATCTTTTTACCTTTATTGACACCATTATTTATTCAAATGTCGAAATAACGGAAGTTTCAGATCAATTTTAATCGAAGTAGTACCTTTTAATTATGATCGTAATATCTTTTGTAATCTGGTCATAAAAAGCATTAAGAAATTTTATTTAACTACCTATTCTCTGTTCACAAATTGTTGATATCACGAAATATGCCTCAAAATCATCAAACGGTCGTAAAATTTGTATCATCATAGGCGTTCCTAAGGTGTTTATTCATTAAAATTAATATTAATATTAATAATGTTTTAATACTGATATATTTAGATAAAAAACAATTAAAACTTTCACGGCTAATGTTGGTTATTATATTATATTAATAAAAATAATAATTTAACCATTAACAATTTTGTAAATAAGAATACCTTATCTCTTTGGATATTTCAATACTAATCTTCGCGTTTAATCACTTTACTAGAAAACCTGGTATTTATATCCGAAGGTACTATCGGTTGTAAGATAATTAGGATGGAATTCCCCAGATTTTTAATAATATAATGGGTATAGATGCCGGATTTGGCCACGTACCTCGTCTGTTTAGTTTATATTCGAAACTTAACTTAAAAGGGTGAAGTTATTACGAACGAAAACAATTTGTTTGTTTAGTACATTTTTGATCGCATGTAATTTACGGCTCGTCGATGTTTCCGCTTCTACGGCAGTAATTAGCGTCTCGAATATTTCATTTGCGAATTATATGCAGTGCGTGAGTGATTTTTTATTCCATATACCTACGAACATATACGTACCTTTCGCTCGTGCTTGTTTTGTTAGATTGTTTGTGATGGCTTCATCATCAACATCATCAAGTTTTACACCGGTACTGTTGCGTACAGTAAGTAAGTCTGTCTATTCACCAAGAGAGAAGACTATTGTCCTGAATGTTCACGATGCTCCGGTTTCTCAGAATCCCACAAACACTGTTCGCAATATAGTCGAAAGTTGTGCCAACATGACTGGCGTAGGGGAGTCAACTATATATAGGTTCCTATCAGAAAGAAAAAAACACGGTATAGCTAACCCAAACACAAACGAACACTTAAAGAGAGGGAAAAAGCCTATTGAACTTGATGAATTTGCCAAAAATGGTATTCGAAGGAAAATTCATGGATTTTTTTTTTAAAAGAAATACCAAACCTAAATAAAATTTTACAAGAAGTTAGAGATGATTCGGATTTGGCTCATATCGGACGAACTAAATTGTGGCAAGTTTTAAAAGAATTAAATTTCCGGTGGGAGAAATCAGACCGAATTGATTGACCGGGAGGAGATAATATGTTGGAGAAGAAATTATCTAAGATCCATACGAAAATTTCGGGCTGAAGGAAGGCCAATCTTCTACCAGGATGAATCGTGGTAAACTCAGGTCATACTCTAAAAAAAGTTTGGTCAGATAAAAATATATTAAGCTCCAGGCAAGCCTTTATGGAAGGTTGGTCTACTAGTATCTCCCCACCTTCTGGTAAAGGCAGTAGATTAATAATTTCTCACATTGGCAGTGAACAAGGATTTGTTAAGCATGGTTTGTTGGAATTTCAGTCCAAAAGCACAAAAGACTATCACGAGGAGATGACAGCTGATGTTTTCGAAGAGTATTTTGTGCAGATGATTGAACACATACCACCAAATTCAATTATAGTATTAGATAATGCACCTTATCATTCACGACTAGTAGAAAGACTTCCAACGACTGCGTGGAAAAAACAGGATATTCTTGACTGGCTGCGGAATAAGTACCTGCCTGACGAAGATGGAATGGTAAAAGCAGAACTTTTAAAAATTGCCCGGTAACACAAATCTAAGTTCAAGAAATACGTAGTTGACAAAATGGCGGAAAGGAGAAACATCACAGTCCTTAGACTTCCACCCTACCACTGCGAAATAAATCCAATTGAAGACTCATTGTGCAAAAATGAGTGTGGGATCTTGATAACATAATTGATGCGACCGTAGAGACACAACCGCTAATTATTAACCCTCAAGACGACTCGGATCCCGAAGTTGATCCTATTTATTTTGAATTTGAATAGTTTTCTAATCGTAATTATATAAGGTAAGTGATAGTAGTTGTAATCGTAAGGTATTAAAGGGGAAAGGCGCAAAACGTCGCCTGTCAAAATGTTCAATGTGTTTTAAATGTATCGATTTTTTTTCAAATCCTGAGAAAACTAAAAAGCCTTTTTGGAAAAATTTAAAGGCAGAATAAAATATTTATTAGAATAAATAAAAAGTTTCTTGTGCATGCAATATTTTCAATTAAAAATTATACTATATTCTCTCTTTTATTTTCATCTCCTGTTGCATAACATAATAAAATAAACATTGTAGAAGTTTTCAGGAACTTTCTGTAATATACATCAGTATACACATATATAATACCCTCAGTAATAATGTAATCTTTCATTCTGCTTTTAAATTTTTCAAAAATATTTATTAGTTTTCTCCGAATTCGAAAATAATGGATACATTTAAAACACATTTGGTGCCTTTTCCCTATCCTCTCTGTATTTCAGTTCTCTAATTAGGATTCAACTTGTAGTGAGCTATCAACAAAAATTGTGAACCGAGTTATAATTAAGTCTAAGGACTTAAGCTTAAGTTTTACTCATTGATATTATTTAATTTCTGTCCACTTATTTCAACATTCTTCTATCCATGCCTGTCTCTTTTCGAAGACTGGCAATTTTAGTTTTTGAAAAGGCAGTATTTGCATATTGGCGGTCAAATCACCTCCTTAAGTCCTTTAAGCTTAAATTCTGCCGTCTTCCTACTGACCTACCATGTATTTTACCCTCCAATATGAATCGAACTAGCTCATATCTTTCACCTCGTATTACGTGATCCAAGTACCGCATTTGCTTTCTATGGTGATGTTTAATATTTCTTTTTGTAGTTCAAGATCTTTTATATCCATAAAATACGCAGTATTATACTGTATACATACATCTTAAAGGCCTATATTCTTTTTCTGTTTGAAAGTACATTGTCCAAGTTTTGCATCCGTAGGTAAGATCTATAAGAAAAACAGAGGTCTGAGCATCTGATCAGCCCAGTTGATAGCTATAGACTGATGATGTTAAAATGTTTTCATGGTCATGAATGCATTCACTGCTTGTTCAATTCTTGATATTTGTTTTTATTGGGTTGTACTCACTGTTGATGTTAACTACCAGCTATTTTAAAGAAGATATTTGTTCTATTTTTTGTCTCTTGACATGTAGGTAATGTACTTTTGTGTTGATGTTTCTCCTCCTCCTCCTAAGTGCCTTCTCTATTGAGGTTGGCGATCAATATGGCAAATTTCTCTCTGTTCTGGGCTTGATGTATTAAGTCATTTCCTGTTGTGTGAGTCCAATCTCTGATGTTTCGGAACCAGGATTTCTTCTTTCTTCCTATACCCCTTTTACCCTCGATTTTGCCTTCTAATATTACCTGGAGCTGCTCAAATTCCTTATGGCGCATTATGTGTCCTAGATATGACGTCTTTCTAATTTTGATTGTATTAACCAGATGAGGTCGTGTGTTCATTATTTCCAGTACCTCTTCATTTGTAGTTTTGCTGGTCCAGCTTATTCTTAGCATTCGGCGGTACATCCACATTTCGAATGAATTCAGTTTTTTGACGTCATACTGTTTTTAATGTCCAGTTCTCACAGCCATATAGTAGTAGAGACCACACATAACACTTTAGTGTTCTTAACCTTATTGTGATTGATAGCTTGGGGTTACAGAGCATTTTACGCATGTTCATGAAGCCAGATCTTGCTATTTCAATACGTCTTCTAATTTCTTTTGAGTGGGCTAGCTGACTGTTTAGCTCTCTGCCCAGGTATATAAAGCTTTGGGAGCTCTGAAGGGTGATACCATTGATTTGTATGTTGGGTGTAATTTGTTCATGGGGGTTCTTGTGGAATACCATGATTTTGGTTTTGGAAAGATTAATATCCAAACCTAGTATGTGACTTTCTTCTGATAGTATGTTCATCAATATTTTTAGTTGGTCTATCGTTTCTGCTAATACTACGGTGTCATCGGCATATCTTACATTGTTAATGATGATTCCATTGACTCTGGCACCTTCAGGGCGATCTTCAAGAGAAGCTCTGATGATATTTTCGGCATAAACATTAAATAGAAGAGGGGACACAATGCACCCTTGACGCACTCCTCGTTCTAAGTTTCCATTGGTAGTCCATTGGTATTTCCGTTGTCTGTTCGGACACATCCTGTGTGGTTCCAGTATGTATTGCTTATTATAGCTATGTCGTGTCCGTCCAGCCCTACTTCTTTTAGCACCTCAATCAATTTTTCGTGATATGTTTCTAAGAAAATCTTTAACAATATGTTTGAAAGCCAATCAAGCTCTCTTTTGAATTTCTGGCATTGTTCCGGTGGAATATGCATTTTTAAGAAGCTGCCAAATCCATTGACCATCAAAATCATCGGTCTTTATTTTTTTAAATGACAGACTTTATTTTTGATTGAGGTGGAAAGGTTCTAAACCGTCTAGGGACTGTTGAATTCAATTCTGAGAGGAACGCATACAAGGATATCATCTACCAACTAAAACCCACCCCCTTCTTCGGACAAGGCACCCCCGGAGGAAGTTCAATCGGTGAACGAAACATTGGGATGCCTTGCGCAGTCTGGGACTTCGAGTGAAAAACTGGAAGAAGAGTCTTACCTAAAAACGATAAGAACCACTTAGAATAACATATAACCACAATATTGTAAAGAGATAATATATGGGATGATTAAAAAAATGCGAATGTATGTGGCCTGACAAGGGGGAATGTAAAAATAAAAAAGGGGGTACAAGAGGTCGTAAGAACATCATAAGTAATATAATAATAATTATAGATCTGGCTGTAGAGGTGCCTCTAGTCTGTACGACGGCCGGGCTTTAAGGGACCATGACCACACTATATGTAATTTGTTACCTCATCTACCCTGTTCCTGTCTTGCTCTTTCTAGCGTCTCCTGTTTTTTTATTATTTGCGTAATTCGGTCGACAGTAACCTCGTAGGATACTTTGTTCTGCATGGCTTTTTGTATCAAATTGTTGTGTGTTATCGCTTCTAGCTTTGATATTAGGTTGTTTCGTTCTCTTTGGAAATAGTTTACAACAGTTTACAAATAGTCAACAAAAATGTAGTGCTTTGCGTCGTCTATGATGCTACAATCAATCAACAAATCATTTGTGGTATTCTTTATTCTATACGTGTACGGCCTGAAGGAGCCGTGGCCGGTAACATAATAATTTAACCTTCTAAACCAACAATTGGACAATGTGACCACATCAGCAATTAACATTTTGCTCTCATATTTGGAGCATATGTGGCCTTATTTCGAATTTTATTTAGGATACATGAATGTTTTCTCTGTTATATAGAGTTTTGCTTTCTTTAGCTTCTAAGTGAATGTGAAGCGTATCCGTTATGACCTACAGGGCAGTCGTAAAAGTAGTACGATACGCACTTGCTACCTTTAGTAGGGGCTTTCTTTGTGCCTTTGTCAGCAGTTCTTTATATTTAACCATTCTTCAGGCTTTGTACCATAATGGGGACGCCATATAAGAGGGTACAATGTATAACCTGAAGGTACATTCTTCTTCTGAGGGTACTTGGAACGCCGATCTTAGGCATAATTTTTATTAGTCCGCGGTTCTCTCTTCTGCTCTATGCAGAGGAGAGAACTACTTTCGTTAGGTGCTTTGTAAATCAAATAACCGGCTAGGAAATGTCGAAATAAAATACCTAAAACAGTCTCCTTTAATTGACAATGTTTAAAAAAATTGTTTCATTAAACCAAATTCATATGTAGAAATATATTGTTATTTTTGTCAACAAGTTGTGGATGTACAATATTTGCATCATCATATTTCAGGTCAGATCTTGGCAGACAATTCGACTGTACCCAATATTTCTCATTAGCTCTGCTGTCCCACATACACAACAAGCAGGGATACTTTTGTATATCCACATTGCTGTTTAAGGATGACGAAGATCCTTAAGATTTTAAGGTTGACACAAATGATCCATTAAACTGACCAGTGCATCGAGACTGAACCAAATAAATTTCCACTGTGGAGCGGAACACACTTCTTCTTCATCTTTTTCTTTTTATATAGACATGACTCTCTGTTTTTCAATGTGCCTCCAGTAAGTTGTCGTTCCATCATTTTCGTGGTCTTCCTACTGATCGTCTTCGTTTTGGGGAACCGTCTCTTGCCGTCTTTACTACTCTATTTGTTGTCATTCGGCTTATATAATCGTTTCATTCTACTCTTCTATTTCTTACCCAGTTCTTGATGTTCTCCACCTTGCATCTACGTCGTATATCTGTACTTCTAAACTTGGATTCACCAGTAGATTTCAGCGTTGGCTCTTACGGACAATGTTAATCAAATGGAAGAAAACGCTGCAGCGTTGCTAGTTCATCGTCGGCCTCAACGTGGCATAGCCGTGTTCGAACTTAACACTCCCTTACACACGGAGCACTTGCAACTTTGCACTAACATTCACTGATTTGCCCTAATGACTGTTCCAGAAAATATTCGGACGTCGTCGTAATATAGTGCTCAACAATTGATAAGGATCATAATAATGATTTCAAATATTTTAAAAGTTTGTTGAGAGCCTAGTATGATGACTTAACTGAATGAAAACAGACGACTTTAATATTCAACTTTTTGCTGAACCTAGTAAAAAATGGCCAATAAAATTTATTTTATTTCGTTTAAAATTGATAATAACGGTGGGGTATTAATATTACTTTAATTATATTAAATTTTTACAAACTTCGGCTATTTCTGGAGTAAAATATTACTTCGATCCTTATCAATTGTTGAGTACTGTTGTATTTGACGAATAGAAAATTTCTTACATCTCTTGTTGTCATATTTACGGAAATGGATGTTTGGAGACCTTTTGAATAGAATTGAAATGAATAGAAAGAAAATGCCACGATTAGTAGATAAGTCCAAATATATCGAGGATACGTCATTTATATTTTAGTATTATTTATACAGGGTGTTTCAATAACACTTATCCATATAGTAACTGGAGATAACTTAGCACAAAATACGAAGATTTAACCTAAAACACTAATCACATGCTATGATTTTTGTGACTGATATTTTTAAGTTAAAGTTGATTTCATATAATTGAATGAACTTTCTATCAATAAAATCCTTGCAACTCGTAAATATTAGCAATATCATTTTGATGTCTATAACTTTAAAATGTTTAATATGTCTGATTTGCCGATATGAATGAGTCAGATTAAATTTAATTATTAGAAGAATTTTTTTACTAACAACAAAATTTTTGTAATTGATTAATATTTTGGTCGGTCAGATAGCTCAGCGGGCTGTGCGGCTGCCTCTCATTCGCTTCACTGTCAAATGGTTCAGTAGATGTGGGATCGAGCCCCAGCTAGGTGTACAGAAAAACAAAAAGTCTAACGCAGCAGTTTAAAATTCTAAATGAATCTGCGGCTTAGACTAGACTATGCTGGGATCTGATCGGCCTATGGTGGAGCAGTACGGCAAGAGATAAGGGCTTGCGGCTCGGTGATACTCCTCCATAGATCCCTACCGGACGGGCGTAACGCCCCTAAAAAACCGGATATATATATATATATATATATATATATATATATATATATATTATATATATATATATTAATATTTTGTATTTCGATAATGACCTCTGAAGTGAAAGTCGTAGAATTCGTAGAATGGCTTACTAACTAATGGGCGTTTGAAGAAATGGTTTAACCATGTAGAAATTGTTGTAATTAAATACCCATTTAGAATTTTCCTGATAATAGTATCTACTAATTGTTATACGACTGCGTATATCTATAGCAGTTTTGCAGTTTGTAGAAACGGTTTAACTATTTTGTGTGTGCATTCGAGAAGGTACGTTAACTTGTCAAAAAATAAGTGCAATTTACTTTTAAACTTTTTTTATGTTCTGTGTCAAAAACATGGAGCATTTAGAGGTGAAAAGTTTCAAACAAGGACAAATCTTAGATTTATATGCGCGACAAATTATTTTGAATATGTTGATATATACAACAAAAACAAATTCCGATCTGACTCCAACACAAATTGTTTCTACAATAAGTACAGCACTGGGTGTTAGCGATAGGACAGTCTGGAAAATTCGTCAGGAAGGATTGGATCATAATGGAGACTTACCCAAAATTCTGAAAAACCCACGTAAACAGACCAAGAAGGAAACCAATCGGGAGTTTACCTACGATGAGAAATATCAGGAGCCAATTGAGAAGACTTGTTCACATGGAATTTTTCTTGAAGAATATACCTCCCACAATCAAAGCTATCCTGGATGCCGTTAATTTACACGAACATTTTCCTAAATTTTCCAAAAGTACTCTATATCGACTATTGCGAGAGATGGGGTTTGTTTATGAAAATAGAGGAAAGAAAGCAGTAATGATGGAACGCCCTGACATAATAAATTGGAGGCATAAATTATTTAGAAAAATACAGAATTGAATTATCGAAATCAAGGATTCAATATTTTTCTATTTGGATGAAAGTTGGATCAATATCGGACATACAGTAAATAAGATATGGATGGATTCAACCATAACCAGTTATAAGGATGTATTTTTAAAAGGCTTGACTACTGGTCTAAATGATCCACAACAAAGAGGTCCCAGATTTGTCTTGTTACATGTTGGATCTGATAGAAGTTTTCAGACGGTTTCGGTTTCGGTTACCACGACGAAATGAACGGCGAGTCTTTCGAAAATTGGTTTGAAAATAAACTAATCGCAAACCTCCCAAAAGGAGAAAAAAATGTGGTAGTAATGGATAATGCTCCATATTATTCATGCAAACAAACTTTCCCAAGAAGCTCCTGGAACAAACAACAAATTCAAGAATGGTTACGAGAAAAGGATATATTTTATGAAGAAGATTACTTAAAGTCAGAATTATTGAATGTAGCAAACAGTTATGCAGATATATACAAGTATAACATCGAAACTTTGGTCGAGAAATACGGCGTAGAAGTATTACGATTGCCTCCATATCACTGTAAGCTTAATCCAATAGAGATGGTTTCCGAAATGGAGTAGAGACCAGACACTGTTATTGTAAGTCTTATCTTTATTCATTAGGTAGCGTTTAGGCTACATAAATTTTTATTCTTTTAGTAGCGTAATTTTATTCTTTGGTGTATACACACTTTTCTTTGTAATAATTGTTGAGACTGTTAATAGTAATAATTGATCCAAGTTGGTATATATCCTGTCGGTATATAAATTAACAATTTAAATTTGTAGCCACGACGGAACTACGAATTTTTTTGTAGCAGTTTCCCTAGTAGACTCCGTTCTGTTGTTACGCCCTGTATAATTTAATAAAACAGATTTCAAAGAAAATAGTTTTATTAAATTTTGTGTAATCTGCAAAATCTTGAAGTTGTAAATAATGTTACATTTACTTCTACTAGGATTGCATGATTTAATGTTATCGTACAGGAGGGCCAACGCGGTCCTGTATCACACCTGCAGACTATGAACGTGCCTAGCGGCCTAAGTGGCAACGTCGCTTCTTATAAGCGCTGTACTGAAATTCCTCTCGTGAATTTGTTTATAGCTCTGGTCCATAGTTTCTTACCATCAATTTTTCTAAGTATTTTTTTTCATCTCTGCTATTTCTAACATCCTTTCCTCTGTGTCCTCTCTGTGTCAGGTCTTATTTCTGCCGCGTATGTCATTATTGGGGTCTGATGACTGTTTTGTAAATTCTGCGTTTCGTTTCCTTCCCGATATTTTTATTTCTGCATATTGTTTCATTTAGGAAGCCTGCTGCTCTGTTTGCTCTATTCACTTGATCTTCCACTTTAGTTTCGAGCTTTCTGTAGCTAGATAATGTGATGCCTAAATATTTAAACTTCATCACTCACACAAATTTACATCTTAGTAAATGTGATGTTTTAACCATCCATTTTGGGGACGTTATGGTTGTCTTTTTTGAGGCCATTAACATGTTAAATTTTCTGGCGGTTATATTAAATTGGTGTAGCATACGTTTTGGCAATAATCTTCATTTTGAGAGAGTAGTATTGCGTCGTCTGCATAGCAGATTATTTTAAGTTGTTTCGGAACACACTTCAAGTGCCATAAACGCTAATACTATCGATAAACGTACATTATAATTCTACTGTTACTTCGATAGTATTGTAGAAACGCTTTTTCTCTTGATCGAAAATAGGATAACTTAGTTCCTTTTCAAGCTTTAAGTTTTTCTCACGCAGTCTTAGTCCTAGCTTAGACCTATGAAGCTTTTTTGGATAGCCCTAAGTCTTCTACTGTCATTTAACTCCTGCTGATTAAACCTCATCTGTCGGATAAGGTTAATGTCAGCCAATAGAAGAGCAATAGCGCTTCCTATGATTCTTGCTAGATTGTGGGGTAAAGAAAAACTTAAACGTGACAGTTTTAAAACCAGCATGCTTGAATACCTATAAAACAGTTCAAAAATCAAACTGGGAATCAAATCAAATCCGGGGAATAATTTTCAAATGTTTAATTTTCAAATTGTTCTTCAGAGAATCAATGAAGCAGCTAACGAAGCACTCGGCGTGAACCAAAGAAATAAAACGCATATCCTAGTTTGATGGACAAATGAAATCGAAAGTGTAGTGCACAACAAGAAAGAAATATGCCAATTAAATGTATAGAGTGAAGAAGAACAAGAGAAGCCTGGAAAACGATTAAAAACCTCAAAACAAAGAAAAAAATTGAGTAGAATAGATTTATTCACTTTAAAGAATGAAAAATCAATATAAAAAGTATTATTGAAAAGAAAATCACAGATGTAAAAGAACAAAACGGCTTTCGTACATTTCAGCACATTTTTTTAATGCAGGTTATTGAGTAGAATTATAGTGCTCTACACAGCAATCGAAGAACAAGGAATAAACAAAAAAATATATAGTATCAGTAAAACAGCTTTATGATGACAATGATTAATACTGGTAATAGATTAACAAGGAAAATTTGTATTAGCAAGGGTCTAAAGCAAGACTAATACATAGCGTGTACACTCTGTAAAATATATCTGAGTGAAACGTTCTTCGTATGAAGAAAAATGAGCTGTAATTTAGGCATCCCAATCAAAGACGAGAGATGAACAGCAAACCACTCTAGCGGAAGATGAGAGTGATATAGATAATATGCTTAGAAACTGGAAAGAAAGTATAGTTATACACCAAGTGGTACCTTATAATTAATATACAAAAAGCCGAGTACTTAGTTATAAGAGAACAACCAGAAGAGACTACACATTAAAATTAAAGCTATAAAATCAAAGGAAACCTTCAAATACTTGGTAGTACAAATAACATCAAAAGCAGTAACAAAGAAATACGTTCTAGAATTGGCCAAGTAAGATAGACAATCACTAGACAGTTACACGGACTATTGTGAAGTAATGAAATAACAAAAGAAAATAAAAGAAGAATTGAAACAACAATAAAAGAAAGTATTGGGATGTAGGGCGCCGAACTGTCATAAATAAATCAAAGAAACAAACAAAAAATTAATGCCATGGAAATGAACTATTGGAAACGATGTTGCCGGACCACTAGATTTGAGGGACGAAGTTGGGGAACGAAGATATTCGGAGAGAAAGAGAAATTGAAAATGCAGAGAATGAATAAAGATAGATAGCCAAAAAATATAGAAAAATGGACCCCGCCCACTAGCAGAAAACGAAGTAGACCAAGATGGTCCTGGAGGGAAGATGTCTAAGATGCAGTGATAGCCAAAGCTTTTAAAACTGAAGATTTTTCTACAGAAATGCTGGAAATTAACATGCAAGGAACGACACCAGTTGTAGAAAACTCACATATTATTATTAGTTATTTATAATAAAAAAGTATAATTCTTCGCCATAATGTAAAACTTGTCATCTTTATAGTCTATTGAAAAGTTACATTGGAATTACAATATTTGAAAGGACGCAATTTAATTTTTTTAATGTGTGGAGGTGGTAAGTATAAGTAAGCTTAAGTTCAAGTTTGTGGGGTCACCACCATTGTCCCTCGACCGAAATCTTGGAAAAACAAGTGTAAAGGATTTTTGCGCTCAATGTCGCAAATTAGTAATCCTACAGAAAATTGTATGCAAACATTATTTTTAGCAAATTAAAGTTTCTACAACTTTATCTTTATTACTTTTTATCGTCAAATTGGAAATAAAAAAAATCCCCTAAGTACGGAGTAATTCTGTGCAGAATTAAATAAATCTTTATTCGAAAAAAAGTTTATTGTAATAAAGCAAATATTGTAAACAAAACAGATTTCCTAAAGACAAAATTAAAAAAAAAAAAACATTAAAGAGATAATTTTACTTTCTGACTGTCTTTCGTTCGACCTGGGCACACATATCGCATGTATAATTAACTGCTGAGTCCCATCCACTACATTCTGACTGAGCCCAATTCGAACACATTACACTACGGTACCAAATTTCTTTGTCTCGTCCGAATTCACCGCACAACAAACACTCATTTTCTAATGTCAGATCTACATCATCTAATTCAACATCATCACTAAGCTTACTCTCATTACAACTTTAAGACTCAGAATCATCAAAATGTGAGTTTCTAACTCCAGTTTTCTTGCGTACAGGTCATTTCTTTGCTTTAGTAACTAGTTTTCTTACGCTTCCTATCGTTTTTTCTTGGTTTCATTTTTTTTTGGCTTCTTTCAGCTTTTTTCTTAATATTTCTCTTTTCTTGTTTTATTTCTTAATGCGTTTTTAGTGGCGTGGAAGTGAAAATTTCTGAGTGTTGTTTTACACGTGTTGTTTCTTTATAAATTTGGAAGGAAGAGGAGCTAGCTTTTCAATGGGTATACTAGACTGAGTTTTAATGTTTCCTGACGTTCCAGGCTGGGGTGCAGCTTGCTGGTTTGATTTCAATTTGGCATTATAAGATTGAGTCTTGTGCATAGTTTCATCACATCTCGATGGTCCCGGTTGAGGTTCGGTATTTCTCGGTGGAGTTCTCTGCAGAGTTTCGTTACATCTCGACTGATCAAAGGCCCTGTTATCATTGGTAACGTCGGTTTCTAAGTCCATTACAACGTGCATATCTGAAACTTCAGTGTGATCTACTAAGCTGAAATTATCTTCAGAGAATTTATTAGGATCTATGGGCCATATTCTAGCAGCATGGAACCCGTATATTCCTTTGTCCATCATGGCAACTCTCAGGTATGCTTTGTTAAAAATGAAAGCAAGTTCAAAATGTGTGATCTTTTCATGAGTATGAGTTCTCAGATACAAGTCGTACTCACGATTGAAAGCATTCTTTAGGGACCCAAAAAAAGTTAGATCAAGAGGTTGAAGCCTGTGTGAGGTATGAGGGGTAGGTGAAACCATAACAATTCCGTGTGATCTGCAGTAAGTATAAATTTCCAAAGAAATGTGATTCCCATGGTTATCCAATATGAGAAGCACTGGATTTTTCGGCTTAATGCTGAAAAAATGTTTATCAGTCGAAAATAACTCTTCATTTATCCAACCGTTTTTTGAACATCTGTAGATTCCTCCAATTGGCCTCCTCTCATTAATTGTGGATTCCTACGTATTTGAGGGAATATGAATATAGGAGGGACAAACTGTCCTGAAACATTTACAGCGCATACTATGGTAACGTTTTTCCTCTTTTCCAAGATATTACGGATCCTACTTGCTTTTGACCTTTTGGTGCCAAAATTTTTGATGGTTTCTGGACCGTAGAAATGCCCGTTTCATCTACATTAAAAATTCAACTCTCAGGAAATTTGACCTTTTCCATAACTGTGAGCAGATTGTTAAAAAATCGTTCAACCTCATCTTTATTGAATGCAGAAATGCGGTTTTGACTGGTACCTTCGGGTTTTCCAACACTAATGTCTGGATGACGCTTTAAAAACATTTCTAACCAATCTTCACCAGCGATCGTCTGTATCGAGTCGAAACGGTGTTTTATTTTATTCTCTTCAGCAAACTGGCACGCTAAACGCCTTAGTTCTGATGGTGTGACTCCAAAAAACATATTCGCCAACTGTTTAACATGGTTGGCTATGGTGGATTCCTGTTCATCATTAAAAATTGGTTTCCTGCCAAGTTTTATTTTTTAATGGCTATTGGACTTTAGTTTGTCACGTAGAGTAGATTCTGGAATATTGAATGATCGACCCGACGAGACTTAGTTAGTTTCATCTTCTGTCCATTTTAATCTTTTAGTTTTCCGAACGTAAGCACGGGACATTTTGGAATCTAAAATGCAATAAAACACTATATCAGCAAAAATTTTTACACGGGGTAATACCGAGCAGCACAAAATTACCCCGACACAGCTGCACGGTGTTCCCCCTAAGTGAGTAACTTAACTTATCACTGTCCGTTAATGACTAAATAAAATGCATTATTTTTGTACGTGAAATTATTTATACATATAAAGCAAAATAATCACTGAATAGTTTTAATGAAAATTAATAACAAAAGCCTCTTGTTAAAGCTTATAGTCGGGACAATTAAAGGTGACTAATCTACAAATTGACCTAAACGGTAGCGGCAACCGTGTAAAATGTCAGTAGTAAATTCTTACAGGTTTATTTTGTATACTTCGCCCATGTAAATAAGCGAAAAAGTAATATAGTCTTCATAACATTTTCCCCGTAACAATATAAATTGGTGCGATTCACGATGTGTGTGAGACAAGTTTATTGAATAGTTTAAAACATCCGCAAACTTATCAATATTTTGCTGGTCATATATATATAGTATATATATATATATATATATAATATATATATGATATATATATATAATATATTACGTTCTTAGAAAGAATGGTAATGAGTGAAATATGATAGTTTAGTTTATGTTTATTTGTTCCAAATTTTATGTGCATAGGCGTAGTGTGTTCTATTTCTTGGAAATATATTTATTAAATAGACTTTATTCTTAACTAAAAAATAGTTTTGAGGTAAGTTAAGTAAATTTGCGGCAAGTTTATTCTTTATATAGTATTAACCCGTTAACGTCCGGTCAGTATCGGATTAAAAAACACATAAATTAAGACTATATAATTTAAAAAAAGAGGTTAGTCTTTGTAAGTGGGTATATTTATTTAAAAACCCTTAAAAGGGCTACATAAAAAAAACAAACGTTTTCGGACTAAACAGTCCATCATCAGGTTTAAAATCTGCCTAAAATAAGTACAAACCATTTAGTTAAAACAAACGTGATTATGAAATTTTGAACTATGGTTAAAAAAGCAAAATGGCTATACTTACTAGGTTAAAATGCCTGAGCAACCAAAAATACATGGGTAAAAACCCTTTAAATTACTTATTGTTATCAAAGATTATACATCTTGTTGTTAAAAAACTGTGATGTTTATTATTAAATTAAATATGACTTCAGGTAACATACATTGCAAAAAGTGTTGAGTTCCAGAGCCGGGGAGAAAACCTCTACGCCCGGAGAACAGCTGGAAACTGATTTACAATATACCTATGAAGGGTGTCAAAAACAAAAATGTCAATGTAACATAGAACTATATTAGTTATACCTAGTATTACTACAGCCAAAAGATTCAAGAATTATTTTTGATGATTAAAAAAAAAAATAATAACAGCAATATAGGTGTTGGGATTTAAAATTTGGGTTATAATCGATGTGAAATTATCAATGGTGTTAAAGTCATGTTTAAGAGGATGACCTGTGTATTAGGCAACCTATGTTACTTTTTGTCGTATGGAATATGGTCTAAAAGTGTATTTTATGTTAGATTTTTTTTTAATAGTAAATATTTGAAGCCTAGATGCGATAAACATAAAAAGGATAATTTTCATATAATATATAAGCTAATCTAACATACAATACACTTTTAGACCATATTCCATACGACAAAAAGCAACATAGGTTGCCTAATACACAGGTCATCCTCTTAAACATGACTTTAACACCATTGGTGATTTCACATCGATTATAACCCAAATTTTAAATCCCAACACCTATATTGCTGTTATTATTTTTTTAAAATCATCAAAAATAATTTTTGAATCTTTTGGCTGTAGTAATACTAGGTATAACTAATATAGTTCTATGTTACATTGACATTTTTGTTTTTGACACCTTTCATAGGTATATTGTAAATCAGTTTCCAGCTGTTCTCCGTGCGTAGAGGTTTTCTCCCCGGCTCTGGAACTCAAAACTTTTTGCAATGTATGTTACCTGAAGTCATATTTAATTTAATAATGAACATCACAGTTTTTTAACAACAAGATGTATAATCTTTGATAACTATAAGTAATTTAAAGGGTTTTTACCCATGTATTTTTGGTGGCTCAGGCATTTTAACCTAGTAAGTATAGCCATTTTGCTTTTTTAACCATAGTCAAAATTTCATAATCACGTTTGTTTTAACTAAATGGTTTGTACTTATTTTAGGCAGATTTTAAACCTGATGATGGACTGTTTAGTCCGAAAACGTTTGTTTTTTTGATGTAGCCCTTTTAAGGGTTTTTAAATAAATATACCCACTTACAAAGACTAACCTCTTTTTTTCTGATACTTGGTATACAGCCAGCTACAGAATTGTTTTCCTTGTGGATTTTATATAATTTACAACCAAAAACATTTTTTTTTTTCATTTTCAAGAAAAACAGTACAATTTTTAATAAAGGAACATATTGCATCTTAAATGTAAATTAAATTGTAAGGTGAAAATTTTCGAAACATTCGGGGTGTAATGCATTCTACACCTTTTACATAAATAAATAGTAGTACTTTAGTACATCCTACATTCTTGCACTATCGTCTCTTTTTGTAATGTGGCCAATATTGTCGAATGTGGTCTCATCTGGTAAAGCAAATTTAGATTGACGTACATGTACTAAGCTTGACACTGATGTAGCGATTCTTCATTATTATAAATTATAAATATAAATCTATGTCGGCTCATGCTTTTTCTTATAATGTGCACTTCTTTATCCTCATCCTTTGACCAATGTATATCAACTTGAAGCAGAGTGTGAACCAGATAATATACAAATATATGTTATTCATTTCGCAATCGTGACGGTTATTCTGCGATGCATAAATATTTGTAAAATATAGAATGCTCTTAATTACGTTTTTATCAAAAAAGAGTGAAAAAACTTCAATATATGACTTGCCTCCATGGTTGGCTTTTATATTGTCTAATATAATCAGACTGATGTTGAATTAGTATTGAGCACAAAGTAGCACGAAGAAGTATCTGTTGTTACAACTTAAGACAAATTTGGATTTACTATTTTTGACTGGTTTTTTCTTTGGACGTATTATCTGTGGTTCAGGGAATATCATAATCAGAATCGTCAGAATTTCCAATCACTTGTATTTCATATGTACCTGCAATATGATTTTATTGATTCTTCACAAATAATATTATCATCAATGTCTTTTACATAAGAAACTTTCTAATCTAATCTCGGCGGCAAATAAAACACTTTAAGTGAGTCAGCATTTTCACATTCTGAGTTTTCTTCTAACAAAGCTATTAACTCTTTAGTAGTTAGTGCCATCTTTATTTCATATTTCGAGAATTTACTGAAATAAACAAATGCACTACTATATACACGCATTCACATGATAATAGTTTAGCTTAATTCATTTTAATTTATATGAACAATGTATTTTCATATTTATATAAACAAATAAACACAAGGAAACTTCCAAATTAAGTTAAAAACAAATATAAAGTTTACAGCACACAGCAATTCTATAAATAGAGAATGATGTGTAATGACGAGATCGTATGTTAAAATTTCAGATTGTTTAGTCTAATAAAAAAATAAGTATTTTCCAAAGTTTTCTGTTTTTTTGAAGTTCTGTATTAGGTACTCTCTAATAAGAATGAAATTTTACTTTAATTTGTTAGACAACTATAAGATACCTGTCAAAAGACACATGATAATTTAATAATTATATCGGTCTTAAATTTAATTTTTATGTAATTACTTATGTATTTAAATAAATAGTTTATTCAATTCAAGTTAAACAAAACAAATATAACGTTCATAGCAGACAGCAATTCTATAAATAGAGAATGAAGTGCAACGACGAGATCGTATGTTAAAATTTCAGATTGTTTAGTCTAATGAAACAAATAAGTATTTTGCAAAGATTTCTGTTTTTTGAAGTACTGCATTAGTTACTCTATTACAACAATAAAATTTTACTTTATTTTGTTAAACAACTATTCGCTCCGTGCGTGACTGACCTATTGCCTTCTTCTGAGAGTTTTGGACCTCCCAATTTGAGATTAAACCTATGTTAAATATATACGAAATTGACAATTATTAATAATTAGTTTTTTAATTATATTTTTCAGTTTATGTACAAAATAAATGTAGTATTTAAAACTGGGTTTCTAAAAATTCATCATAATTTATCTTTGCAACCCCAAACGGAAAAGAAAGGGAAAAATCTAGTACTGGCAAATCAAGATTTTCATGTGGAAGAGCATGTAGTTAAAAACAATAGTAGTAAAAGTTATAATATAAAAGCTTAAGTCATCAGGCAGGCTGCAGTTAGCTTGAAACCTTATGAAATATCAATCACTATTTTTGCTATTTGCACAATTAAATATGCAACATGTATTTGCACCCATTTTTGATAAAATTTATGAGTAAAAGATAGGTCCAATTTTGTCATATTTCGTCGCTACGCACGCTGGAATTGTTTCAAGGTACCCTACCATAGTTACGCACGGAGCGAATAAAACACCTGTTAAAAGACACATGATAATTTAATAACTATATCGGTCTTAGATTTAATTAATTACTTATGTGTTTAAATAAATAATTTAATTTTTTCTTTTGTTCCGCCTCTGAAAAATTGTTAAGTGGAATATAATTTCGTTGAAAAGTTATTGTTAGGGCTTCGTTAAGTGCGATGTTGCCAAGTAATTACCTTCAATTCAACATTGTTTTAGTATAGTCAAAATTACATCAAAGTCTTGAAAAAACAAACAATCTGTGACCTTGTCTAAACCAATACCACGAAGGCAGTCATATTACAAACATGTGGTCGGCTAGCAAATACGAGACGGCGCACTGTGTTGAATGATGCAATACTTACGCCGTGTTGCCAAGATACTGATGCGTGATATTCCCGTGCGAGGTATTCCCCCAGCTTTCCCTAACGTCATATTTTATTGTCGATGCAGCAAGTGTTACTGGAGCGGTTCTTAATTTTTTAAAATTATCATTCAGCGTTTTTTTGAAAATCAAATGGTGCTGTGAACCTTGCTGAGGTTAGATATGTATTCTGCATGCCTGAAAGCGTGAGATGTCTTGTGTCGTTCTAGCAACACTTGTCGGTATGGTTATTCCTCAGTTATCTGAAGATAAGGCGGAACTGTAGCTATGTTGGTATTGGATAAGTGGGCACAATTAGTGAAAAGACAATTTTTATGTCGCTCTAGCAGGACAGTTTCTATCACTGTTATTCAGTAAAATACGATGAATCTATTTTTATTTACGGATTCATATTCAGCGTACAAATATGCATTAAGAAAAGTGTCACCGTTTTTTCAGAAATAAACATTGAACACCTGAATCTAATAACTTCAGAAGGCTGTAGCTTCAGAATAATAATGTTTCCATGAGACACTAAACTTCCGTTTAATTTGACCGGGGCCGGTTTTCCATAAGGACAGTTACGGGGTCCTTTGAACTTAAGCTTATACTTACACTCCCAACATATAAAAAAAAATTGGGTCCTCTAAGAAATGCACGCTAAGGCATAAAAAATGTAATATTCCAATAGACGATTAATAAAATAATATTATTATAATACTTACCTAATATCCTTTAAAAAAACACATAAACTCACACAGCATATGACTTAACAAAAAAAACCTTTGGTTTACAACATTTTGGCAATAAAACAATTAACTCTGCTGATATGAATTATTATTTTAGCGCATTTGATTGAAGGGGCCTGTGGCTTACGATATTTTGTTAAAATGTATGGGTCATACGGATGATTCTATGAATGCAAAATAAAATGCAGTTAAGTCATCGATATGCTAATGACACTTCAAAGTACATTTTCGAATATTCATAAATAAGAAAGAATTTTTATGTTGAAACAAAAGATAAAAATAATTTTTTACACAAAATAAACAAGCCACAAAGTGAGAATTTCCTTGGTAGATAGTAGTCGTAGAAGTATTTATTTACATTAGTGGAACAGAACCATCATTTTAATCTCCTTTTAAATTTTAGAGATGTTCAAAGATCTACTGGTACAAATAACAAACTGGAGAAAGACCTAAACAAAAACCTACTTCAAAACGAGTCCATGGAGTGTATTTGCCCCGATTCATTGTTTGAAACCGTAAACAACAACATGAAATACAGACCTTTACATGGTATTGAGAAACATTCCGCCAAGAATCTTTTACCAAGACGGTTGTTCATTGTTAGTGACGCGGTGGAAGTTATCAGCAGCATGGATGTTCCTCAATACACGTCTATTGATAAACCAGCTTATCAAGTAAGAATAGAAGAGTCTAGCCGGAAAGGTAATATTTATGAGATTGTTTTCAGTAATTTTAATAAAAATAATATTTTTGCATATTATCTTCTAAATATTTTTGACCAATATGTCTACTAATAAAACTTTTGACATGTCTATATTGTATCTGCTCAATTAATGAATATTTTCATACAGTATGATGCAAAAGTATGGAATAAATTCATTATTTCAGAAGCAGACGACTTTAAAACAAATCTTAAAATACGCAAATTTTAATTGTTGAATATTAATCAATTATATATGTTGGAAATTACGTCATCAGTATTGAAGTAATGACGTAATGGACGAATTTTTTAAGTAAAAACCCAGCTCACGGCACAACTTATTTGAAAGTTCTCCTAATCATAGGCGCAACGAGACGTTAAAAGTTCTCGTTGCGCCTTTGGCACGATATACTATTCGAATATTTATTTGTACAGGGTTAACCAAAATTATATAGTACTAGTTAAGTAAAAACACATTCGCTGCCACCCGTCACCAAAAGGTGTTTTGTCTTACTTCAGGTTCCACTGTCGCCTTCTCTGGCGTTCACAAGTTGTAGAAATAATAGGTTCTCTTGCCAGTCAGCCCTACGTATAATTACTTCATATTTTGCAGGCACCTGGGTAAACGTTCAATTCATACATTTTTGACTCTGGTTGTTATCTGAAGTTCTTTAAGTCCCTCATTTCCTGTTCCAATATTTTTCCTCGTCCTCGAAGGCAATACGCCGCGTAACCACTGGGTGCATGGCACACAATGGGTGTGCGTTATGCAGCTGACGAGAGAGGGTGAAAGGCGAGTTTCTGGCGCCTTAAAACTGGAACATATCGGCTATGGGAATAAACCCTGACAGAAAATTGGTCTTCAACCAGGATAGCACCCTACTGTAGGACTATAAACCAGCCAGCTCAAAGAAACAGGTTAATGCCTCGGAACAGGACTGAATCTACGACGATGACCAATGCGAGAAAAAGGACAACGAATTCATGGAAAACGAAAAACATACTCCGAATCGGTACTTGGAACGTAAAATCCTTGAACAGCAGAGAACAAGAAATTACCAAAGAACTAACGGAGAAAAATATAGATATATGCGCACTCCAGGAGACCAAGAAAAAAGGAAAGGGTCAAATTATGCTAGATAATTACTTGTTGATTTACAGCGGCGTGGCAAAAGAAACCAGAGCTAAAGAAGGAGTAGCCCTACTTTTACACAAGAAATTCATTGACCAAATAGAGGATTGTAAATATATTTCACAAAGAACAGTTTACGTAAAACTCAAACTAAATGATAAGTCTCTACACATAATAGCCATTTATGCTCCAGAGAACAACAGAGACGCAGACACAAGAGAAAGCTTCTTCGAACACCTCCAAAACACGATAAATGAGGTCCCTAAAAATGAATTTATGATCGTTACGGGCGACTTTAATGCCCGTGTTGGCAACGACATCGTACCAGGGATAAAACAGCGTCATAACGAAGACATCAGAAATGAAAATGGAGATCTCCTCACGGACCTATGTAGCACGAATGAACTACGCATCAACAACACTTTTTTCCCTCATAAGGAACAATACAAATACACATTCGAAAATACAAGAGGTCAAAGGTCAATGATAGACTACATCCTGACGAACAGGTAATACATCCCTCTCAAGTATTGGACATAAGAGCACTAACATCTGCAGAAATAGGAAGCGACCATAAGCTTATACTTGGAAAAATCAGAATGACGACACGCATATGTAACAATAAAACAATAAAATAAAAAGAAGAATACACCACAAAGGTAAAAGTCGAGAGTCTGCAGAACGAATCAACAAAACTTCTATACCAAAAGAGAGTCAAAGATAAACTCGACAACGTGCACATCGTAGAAAGTGATGGAATCGAAAAAAGCTGGGTGAAAATTAAAGCAACATCCTAGATTCAGCAAAAGAAGCTGTAGGAGAAAGGAAAATTCTTAAAATAAATATTTCAAAAGCGGAAAACTCCGAGGTTCTGCGCAGAAGTAAAGAAAAATGCAAAGAAAAAAGAAAGCTTACTTAAGATACATGTCTAACAAAACACCACAAGAATACAACAATTACAAAAAGATAAGAAACGAAACAATAGCACTAGTAAGAAAAATTAAAAACGAACACTGGAACGCTTCTCAAAAGAAATGGAACACGACTTTTACGGTCTACAAAAGGAAATATGGCGTTTCATAAGAGGCCAAAGATCAGAGATGAAAGACTTAATCGAACCGAAACACATAGATAACGACACATGGATTGAATACCTAAAGAAGCTTTATAATGATGAACAGCAAATGATGTTAGAACCAGAAACACCAGAAATCATTACAAACGAGGAAGTCGAGATAACCGTACAAGAAGTAAAACAAACTTTAGAAAAACTGAAGAACAGAAAAGCTGCAGGTAAAGATGGAATTCCAAATGAATTATTGAAATATGGTGGAGAAGCATTAACAGAACAGCTAACAGCACTAATTAACAAAATCATCAAACATAATAAAATACCTGAAGAGTGGAAGAAAAGCGAGCTTATCCTACTATACAAAAAAGGAGATAAAAAACAACCTGAAAACTACAGAGGTATCAACTTATTAAACACCACTTTGAAGCTTACAACCAAAATATTGCAAGGCCAAATAAATCAGAGAATTACCTTAGCGGATGAACAGCAGGGTTTTCGCACAGGAAGATCGTGCACAGATGCAGTATTCATCATAAAACAGATTACCGAGAAAGCACTAGAGTATAACAGACCAGCATTCATATGTCTAATAGACCTGAAGAAAGCGTTCGATAAAGTAAAGCTTAAAGATGTAAGTCACCTTCTTTACGATAGATAAATTCCACTAAATGTTATAAAAACAATAGAGAACATTTACCAGAACAACAATATGGAAGTCAGAATAGATGACCAGCTTACAGATCCAATAGATATGGGCAATGGAATAAGACAAGGAGACTCGCTTAGTCCAACGCTATTCAATCTAATCATGGATGAAATCATCAATACTATTAATAAAGGAAGAGGATACAAAATGGGGAACAAAGAAATCAGAATACTCTGCTATGCAGATGATGCGGCCCTAATTGCATCCAATGAAGACGATCTACAAAGACTAACCCATAGATTCAACACAAGGGCAAAGGACTTTAATATGGTGATCTCTACACAGAAAACTAAAACAATTGTAATCAGTAAAGAACCAATTAGATGTAAACTGGAAATCGACGGTATCAGCATTGAGCAAGTAATGGAGACAAATTACCTAGGAATTACACTGTCTAGCTACGGAGATGTGGAGAAGGAATGAAAAATCAAGTACAAAAGGCTAATAAAATAGCAGGTTGTCTTAATAACACGATATGGCGCAATCCCCACATTAATACCGACGTGAAATCAAGAATCTACAAAGCAACAATAAAACCAATAATGACATACACTTCAGAGACAAGACCGGATACCTCCAAAACTCAGCAACTACTAGAAACAGCGGAGATGCGTTTACTGAGGAGAATTACAGGAAACACACTGAGGGATCGAATGAGGAGTGAAGAGATCAGAAGAAAATGCAATATACCAGAAATAAATGAGTGGACACTGAACAGAAAAAAGGAATGGAACGAACACATAAACAGAATGGAAGAGACCCGATTAGTCAGAATAGCGAGGGACAAATCACCAAAAGGTAGAAGAAGTATCGGGCGACCACGCAAAAGATGGAGTGATAACCTCCAATAGAGGCATTAATCGACATTGAACAAGCATTTGCTTATAAAAAAGAAGAAGAAGAAGAAGATGATTTTTCCTGTAAGGAAATCAAAAATAAAAAATCACAAGGAGAGGACAGAATACTGAACAAACTCCTAAAGTACGAAGGACCAAACAACTATTAAAACTAATCCAAAAAATAATAGAACAAAACAGAATTCCTCAAGATTGGAGATCAAGCATCCTAATACATCTCTTCAAAAAGGGAGACAAATCGGACCCTGAAAATTACAGAGGAATTTATTTATTAAACACAACACTAAAATTGACAACCAAAGTGATAACAAATAAACTGAGTGAAATTATAACACTAGCAGAATAACAACAAGGTTTTAGTTCAGTTTTAGTACCGACGCTATATTTATAATGAGGAAAAGTGCAAGAGAATTTCGTTGGTATATGTTTCGTGGACCTTAAGAAGTCATTTGACCAGGTCAATTTAAAAGACGTTATCCACATATTGTGCGTAAGAGAGATGAATAAGGAGTATAACACAATGAGAGGAATAATTGAAACGATCAACGTTTTAAAAGTAAATATAAATAAAAGTAAAAGTAGAAGAACCAACTGACATTATTGACACTGGAAATGAGATAAGACAGAGAGATTCCCTGAGTCCTCTCTTGTTCAACCTTATTATAGATGAAATAATAAAAAAACTCAGAACTAAAAAAAGGGTACCAAATGGGAGAAAACCAATATAAAATAATCTGCTATGCAGACGATGCAATACTACTCTCTCAAAGTGAAGATAATTTACAACGTATGCCACCATTTTAATATAACCACTAGAAAATTTGTTATAAATGTTAATTTCCTCGAAAAAGACAAAATGCATGGTTACAACAGAAAATTTATTAAAATGCAAATTAAGAGATTTCATGTGAATAGAGTAAATAAACCTGCAGGTTGCCTGAATGAAACAATATGGAGAATTTACAAAACAGTTATCAGACCAATAATGACATACGCGGCAGACACACGACATGACACAGAGAAGACAAAAATGGTGTTAGAAACAACAGAGATAAAAACACAAAAAAAATTAATGGTAAAACACTATGGGACAGAGCTAGCAGTACAGATATACGACGTAGATGCAAAATGGAGAACATCAAGCGCTGGGTAAGACATAAAAAAAGTAGAATGAAACGATCATTTCATATAAGCCGAATATCAACAAATAGGTTAGTACAGACGGCTCCCCAAGAGGAAGACACGAAAACGATGAAACGACAGCTTACTTAAGGCACATTGAAAAACAGGCAGAACGTAACAGCGTTTTATTATGTCAAATCGTTTAAATTCATAGTTTTAGAAGTAATGGATTTTGACAAGAGCTATGACCTTGAAGATAACAGGTAAACTTGTGTACTGAATCGGCATGACTCATGGCTCTTGTTAAAATCCATTACTTCTATAACACTATTGACTTGTACAGTGTCCCTCACTAAGTAGACTGCATAGCTAACATGTTTGATTTATTGCCATAAAATATTTGATCAGTTACAATATATACATACACTATAAGCTAATAGGTTTGTAGCCTAATTTTAGTGAAACCTAGTAATTAACTGTATAGTTTTAAATTGTGTGACTCTTCTTGTTTAGTTGAAGAGCTGATATTGTGGTTCATTTGAATTTTTAAATTATTAACATGGATTTTCAATTAAGATTAGAAGTCTTGTTTGGAGAAACAAGGGAGGTTATAGCATAGCAAATGTAATTGTATTATTATTTCTTCAAAAATAAGCAATTTGAATCGGTCAATTTTACAGATCATGTAACCAGTACATAAGTACAGCGATAATAATTAATGTCATTTGGGGTGCTAATTAGGCTGTCATTTTTACGATATTTTTACCAAAAAAGCAGAAACCAACTCTATTTTGAGCTTAACTCGCTTAGTTTTGATGCTAGAAACTAAAAAAAAAAAAATACAGCTTTTTAAACAATTTCAAAAATTTTGATCAGTTTTTCCCGAAAAGTGCTTCATTTTTTGGTTATTTTACGTTGAACTATTCGATTTGGAATGTGACAAATAAAAACCTACTTTTCATGTACTACAACTGTACTTCTACTAGTTCTACAGACTTGTTAAGTACACAATTTTTATTTATTTTTTCATAAGCTACATTTTTTGTAAGAATATTTTTTTGATAAAATACTTATTCTTGGGTTTTTTTTTTGTGAAAAAATCGTCTGAAAGCGTGCTTTTATTTTGAAAACTGAATATTTTCACTAGCAAATAACTCAAAAAGTATTGTTTTAATTACAAAAATCTATGGAACAAAAGTTGCTTAGAATTAGTCAATGTATCTATTTACTTATTTTGAACATATGTTTTTCCACCCCTGAAAAGGGATACATTTTGTACCCAAAGTAAAAGCAACCCTCGGCTCAAGTCTAAAAGTAAAGTAGATGGTAAGAGGAACCTAAATCCAAATTTTCAAGCAAATACGTCGTGACGAGAAAATCTACACTCCAAAACGATCATTTAGTGGCATATTCACTTTGCTTCTATTTCCTGTCCTTTTTTGTTGGGCACATGTGACACCACCTGAAAAAATGTGGAAGTTTTTTTGGTTTTTCCTTTTTTTATGTAAATCAACTTCCTGTAAGCATTTTTTAATACACTGTTTTGTTTCCCGATAGAGCCCCTTGCTTTTCTTTTCACACTTTGAGCAACACTAGTTGTTCTGCTGTCGTTACAAGAATTAATCTTCGCTTTTCATCTTTGTTTTCGTTCCATTTTGTATGTAAATTTGTCGAAGTAATAAATAAGGCTACCCCAGTTATATCTAAAATATTCATAAAAAATGCAAAAGGACAGCGGTTAGTCTGCCTTTCGCACATATACATATGAACCATTTGGTATAGCTTATCGACACCACATTTTGTACTATTATAATAAAGTATTCGATCTTGTTTTTTGTTAACATCATCTTCACAGTCAGCGTTGCAATGTATGGTAGACAGGACTAGGACACTTCTTTGTTTTTTCGGCACGTGGGAAACAAGAGATGCTTTTGTATGAATCCGAGAATTGAAGATTTCTCTAAACGGTTCTTGTTTGGTAGAAATTTCTCAGGAACAAACTTCTAATTTTTTTCACTGTGACCACCAGAGTTAGTGAGTTTGTCAGTAATTCATGTGAAAGATCAGGATCAGTAAAATAGTTATCGCAAGGTCTTAGATGCAAGGCCATTTCTTATTGTATTTTCGTTTTTTCCTGTATATGGTATTCCCCCTAAAGTGTAATATGTTTCCTAGTGGCAGGCCACCTTACTCAATAGGACTAATCAAACAAATCTTAGCAAATTTCTGAATCGTTTTTCCTCATAGTAGCTTTAAATATGCTAGACATGGAAGTAATGCGCTGGATGTGAGAAGAAGCCTCAGGGGAGTAGATGGAGATTCAGACCATCACCTAGTAAGAGCAAAAATCAGATTGAGAATATCTTTACATCTAACAAGCAATTAAACAGCATTTAAATACAGTAGACCAGAGCAATGATGTCGAAAGGCTGTGGCAACAAATGAAAAAATCAATTACCGAGTCAGCTGACCTAATAATAGGAAAAAGCAGGAAGAGAACAAGAAAATTGTTTGATAGAAAATATCAAGAAAAACTACACGACAGACAGATAAAGCGAAACATTATGCTTCAACAAGAACAGTAGAAAGTAAAAAAAAACTATGCAACTTTACGCCGAGAAACAAGAAAACAGAAATATGAAGAAATGGAAAGGTATAGGCAACAGTCATATAGCCGAGAATTTTACAAATCAGTGTCAAACGAAAAGAAAGGCTTCAGACCTAGATACGTGTCTGTAGTCAGAAAAAAATGATGAATTAATAATAAATGAAAAAGAACTGCTCCAAACATGGCAAGAATATTTCAAGGCTTTCCTAAACATGTATCAAGAGGAATAGGAAAATATATTTTGGGGTGGCCTACCGGTGGAGGACCCCAAAATAGATTAAACATTGCAAGCAATTAACAAATTCAAGAACGGAAAAGCTCCAGGCTCTGACAATATACTGGCTGAATTTCTTAAGTACGGAGGAGAAATTCTACATAGACAAATACACAAACTAAAAACACTTATATGGAACGAAGAGAAAATACCAACAAAATGGCACGAAAGTGTAATAATCCCCATCCATAAAATGGGAGACAAAACTAAGTGGTCTAATTATAGAGGCATCTCCCTACTTAATACGGCATATAAAACATTATCTAACATCCTATTAAGTAGATTGACACCGTTTGTAGAAAATTTCATGGGGGAATACCAAGCCGGTTCAGAAAACATAGATCGACCATAGATCAGATCATTACTCTAAGGCAGCTGCTTGAAAAAGGATGGGAATTCAATTGAACTATCCATGATCTCTTCATAGATTTCCGGCAAGCGTACGACAGCATTAAAAGGGATCAGATGTGGAATGCAATGTCAGAACTTTTAGTTCCAAAAAAACTTATCCAGCTTGTTAAGTTATGTGTGAATAGCTGTAGATCCAGAGTACGGATAGGTAACAAACCTATAAATAAATAAATGCGCTGTCATGCTCTGTCTTCTTTTTAATATTATCCTGGAGAAAGTAGTAAGAGCAGCACAACTTAAAACAGAATTACTGACAGTAAATAGACCAAAATTACTACTAGCATACGCAGATGAGATTGATATTGTGGGAAACACAGTCACCAATATGAAGGAGACTTTTAATAAATTGCAGGTAGAGGCAAAGAAAACTGGTTTAAGGGCAAAGGAAGAGAAAACCAAATACATGTGCATCAATAGAAATAATGGACGAGATATAATAGGGCAAAATGTTACAATAGACCCATATAACTTTAAAAGAGTGGAGAGCTTTAAATATCTCGGAGCAACAATCACTGCAGATAACGATATCGCGGAAGAGAATAAAGAAGAATTCAGGCAGCAAATAGATGTATGTACAGCCTCCACAATAATATGAAATCTAAAAGCCTAACACAACATCAAAGATTAGAATATATAAAACGGTGATTAAACCGGTGCTCATGTATGGGTGTGAGACATGGACGCTGACCAAAGAAACTGAAAGAAATCTTCAGGATGTTTTGAGAGGAAAATCTTCAGAAGAATCTTCGGGCCTTATCACGACATTAATAGCAACCAATTCCGAATAAGAACAAATGCTGAGGTCAAGCAGATGTATAGAGCGAGCGACATAGTCAAGAGATTAAATTTCAACGTCTAACATGGGCTGGCCATGCCCATAGACTCCCTAATAATCGCCTAATATTACCAAGTTAATGTAGGAGGAAGGCCCCACAGGAATAAGGCCCTTAGGACGTCCACAAAAGCGAGGGAGGGACAATATATGGTCAGATCTAAGAACAATGGGGTTACCCACTGACTCAACTATTATGGACGACCGTTCAACATGGAAGCAAGTTGTGCAGTCAACCAAGATCCACCCCGGGTTGTAGTGTTTCGAGAGGAGGAGGAATAAGCTTTAAATATAGGAGGTCCATAGCAGGGCACCTAGGTACCTTGCAGCTAGTAGTTGTGCAATAAAGATATATAGCTCTAGCGAATCGCAATATTGCCAGTTCTCTATCCCCAGGACTTTTTCATATTCTTTATTTTCGCACTTTTTCGTTCACAATTTTTTCGTCCACATACAAACAAAAGAAATCAATAGGTACATCTACACTTTGATCAGGGGCTAACATTACTTTGTGGATTTTGCTTTTTTTTGTGTTCAAGATTCACATACGCCCTGTCGGTTGTGGTTTACTCTTTCAGTTAATTCCGTCCTTATCCTAATACCCAATTCGAAATCTGGGAAACTGTAGCTACATATTCTTCTTCAAGATCATTCAATACTACTTGCTATTCATCCTCTTCACTTGCTTCCGAAAGATGATCTTCAATATCACTGAAATTTAATATAAGCTTAGGTTGTCGACACTAAAATCAATATCAAACAACTGATAGTATTATTGCATTCCAAGAATCATTATCAGTTTTTAAAATTCATTTAGAATAGATTATAATACCTATGGTAAAAATCTCTTTCCCAGATTATATTATTGGATTCCCGGAATCATAAAATCGTTTAGATAAATCACAAAAAGATTATCTAAAGTCATTACCTGCCAGATTAAATTTTGTAACAAAGAGATATAAACACACCATATTTTTTTTTCTACCTTAGGAATAAACACAAATGGAGTCCAACGGACCGTGCACCTTAAATAATAAAATTCTTTCGACGCATTAATTTCAAAAACGATAATGAATGTTTTGAATAGCTCATAATTATGTTAACGGAAACATACTTGTTAACAAATTCATTAATGCATAAAATTCAATAAATATTTTTTATCAATTTATAATAAAAGAAGTGGCGTCTCTGGACTTTGTCAGGATAAAGGTTAATACTTTATTCTAAAAACTCTGGATTATCTGGATCTTACTTAACTTGGCACAGCCCCAGAGTTGGCAACCGTAAGTCTGTACTGGTCTTAGTATTTCTTTGTATAGCAGTTTTTGTTATATATGGACAATGCTGAATTTCTTACCATCAGCCAATACATTTTCTTGTAACGGATACCTAGTTCTTCCCTTTTCTTTTTAATATAGACTTTTCAGCGAAGTATTACATTAAGTGTGAGACCTATGTATTTTGCGGACAATGTATATGATATTTGGGCACCATTTTTCTAATTGGAATGTTTTGAATTTTCTTATTTGTAAAATTAACGTGAACTGATTTAGATTCATTTAGTTTTATTTATTTAGATATTAAGATTCATTTTTTGTGCAATTATGGATTTTATTTAATGACAATTGTATTTTTCTGCAGTTTCTTTTCACCTACTGCTAGAATAGCAGTATCATCTGCAAAGGTATCCGTAGTATAATTTTCTAGGTCATTATGTGTATAAGAGTTAGAGGACCGGACCTAATACGATTCTTTGATGGACTCCTGCTTTAATTTCTTTTAAATATGTTTACACATTTTCTTGCTGAATTATAAAATATCTGTCAGATATGTTTGCAAAATTTTTGAGTATGGTTAGCATAATAGTTTTGAGTTTGTAGATTAAACCCTGCATACTTTTAATAATTTAGACTAACCGTAAAATATTTATTTCTGAAGCTAAATTGGTGGTTTGGAACTATTTTTTTCTTTTTTACCATTGGTTTCATTATTTTTCGCAGAACTTTCTAAAACAGCTTCTACATCACTGTTAAATCATCTATGAGGCCATCATTATAACCTTAGCTATTCATAAATATGGGACATATCTCTCTAGAGATTTTTTAGTGAAATATGTTTCAGACTCATGACACAAATCAACCTCTCTAAATCTGGTGTTGCTTGCAACTCATTTTGATATAATAGCAGTCCATTGACATTCCATTCCATTCTATGATTTATAGTTACTTAGCCATTTCTAATTTTCGGTATATATAAGCTCCTTTAGCGCTATATTCCAATTTTGTACCTTTTACATATATTTGAGTTATTTTATCATCTATCTTGATGAGTTTTTTTAATATCATTTTCAATGTATTTTCGTTTTCCAATTCTATTTTATTTATATTTTTAATTTTCCGCAACATTTTGCGCCTTTGATTTTTCCTTCTCGTTAACCCTTTGTGGGAGTTTTGGAACACGGATTTTATTTGTCCTCTGATTTCTCAACTTTTGTATTTTTTTAGTTACATAACTTCCGCGATAGTTTGCAAGACGATTTTTACCATAATGAATGCATTTTGGTTTTCTTTTGATGGTTTCTCATAATCTTTGGTAAGGTGCTCACCTACGCATTTAATACATCTTGGTTAATTATTACAATATTTCCAGGTATGACCATAGGCTTGGCATCTTTTGCACTGTAATACCAGCCTTAAACTCCTTAGTGGTTGGATTTTAACTCTCGTGCTTAATATGTCAGTTATTCCAAACATTTTGTTAATATCTTCATCTTGTTTGATGTTGGGATAAACATATGGAAAGGTTTTTAGTTCTCCAACTACTTCATTTTTTAATCAGCATGAATAACTTTATATCCTCCTCTTTATAACTCTTTTACTATATCTGTGGTTGACAGATACGATATAGATTTTTAATACTCTGATCGGTCGTTTTTGTTTACTTTTTGTTTTGTATATATGATATAGAGTGATATGAAAGCTTACTCTTTAATAGTTTTCTGTATTGATCAGTGTCGGGTGTATTAACTTGTATCACTTCAATATTTCTTACTTCCGTGGTGAATCTAATACCAGCATCGACTAGAGTCTTACGTAAGTTGACAGAATTTTTGAAACCTTCTACTACAATTGTTTTGAATTTGTTTTTCTGCCATTTATTTCTCTGGGGGGTGGGGGGAGGAGATAATAAAGTATCCATTTTATATTTTTTGGTATTACTTTCCTCTTTTGTTATCCTTCTTCTTCTTAACGCGCCTTATCAAGTCCCCTTGACGTTGGCGATTAACATGGCGAAACTGTCTGTCTCGAGCTATTCTAAATAGTTGCTCAGCTTTCTTTATTCCTGTCCACTTCCTGATATTCTTCAACCAAGAGGCCTGCTTTCTACCAATTACTCTGCGTCCTTCGATTTTACCCATCATAATAAGTTGAAGAATATTATATCGGTCTCCCCTTACTACGTGTCCAAAATAGGCCATATTTCTACATTGGATGTTATCAAGCAGCTCGCGAGCAGCATTTGCTCTCTCAAGGACTGCCAGATTTGTCAGCATAGCCGTCCCCGGAATTTTTAGTATACGCCTGTGCAGCCACATTTCAAAGGCCTCCAGACGATTAATGGTGGATATTTTTAATGTCCATGTTTCGACACCGTATAAGAGGACTGACCAAATGTAGCATTTAACCATGCGCTTTCGAAGTTGAAGTTGCAAGTTATCATTACAGAAGAATGACCTCATTTTTAAAAATGTCGTGCGGGCTATCTCGATTCTACATTTTATCTCTTGATCTGGATCTAGTTGTTCAGTAATATGGCAACTAAGATATTTAAAACTGGACACTCTTTGAATTACATAACCATCAACATATAATCGTCCATCTTGATGTGCTAAACGGCTAAATACCATGTGTTTTGTTTTAGAACAGTTTATGTTTTTAGGCCAAACTCTCTTCCCACCGTATAAATGGCATTTAAAAGGCATTGTAATCCATTCATGTCATCACTTAAAATAACTGTATCGCCTGCATATCTGATTGTATTTATCAGAATTCCATTAACTTTCACGCCTCATTCCAAATTATGCAGCGCTTCTTTAAATATTCTATCTGAATATAAATTAAATGACATTGGGGATAGTATACAACCCTGTCTGACACCACTTGTATTTTACATATTTGACTCCAGTATAACTTTTCTATGAATCGTATGTCTTGACTATCAACTCCTTATATTTTAATATTGTAATTAATTTGTGATGCTGTACTCGATCAAAGGCCTTTTCATAGTCAATAAATACAGCAAAGATGTCTTTCCTTTGATCTCGACATTTCTGCAGTAATACATTTAGTGCAAAGAGGGCGTCCCGAGTTCCCAGTCCATTTCTGAAGTCAAATTGTGTTTCATCCTGATCTTCTCACATTTATCTCTGATTCTACTGTGGATGATGCGTAGAAATATTTTCAAAGTATGGCTTATATGGCTTAACATTCTATAATCGGTACAGTTTTTCGGACGTTGATTTTTTTGGTAGTGTTATGAATTCGGACTTTAACCAATCTTCAGGGATATCACCAGTCGAATAAACGTCATTGAAAAGTTTGACCAGTATTCCAATGTTCTCCTCATTTATAAGTTTTAACATCTCTGTCGGTATGTTATCAGGGCCAACGGCTTTCTTGTTCTTTGCTAACTTTATAGCATGCAGTATTTCTGGATTCTTTACCTTCAACTAAAGTCTCCGGTTCTTCGGGTCTATCATCATTATACAGTTCACTTATATAATTACACCAGGTTGTTCGAATTTCATGTTCGTCTATTATCATTTTTCCCGACGAATCGGTTATAGTATGTGGAGTTTTTTTATGATAAAGACCAGCTACTTCTCTAACTTTTTTAAACATATTAAAATTTTGTTATCCACTGCGTTTTATTTGCTAAATCCTCTTCATCGGTTCAGTATTCAGGTTTGTTTGATTTTCCTTCGTTTTTGTTTTATCGGCACTAGGTGTTGACCTTGTACCTTGTTAGATATTCTCAAGATGTGCTAATCATGGTTCCATTACGATAATTATTTGACTTGGCCACTGAATATAACGCGTTAGTATCCTGGATGTATGTTGTCCATTCTGATTTATGAAAGCTTTGCACAGAAACTGAAAAAAGCATTATTCAAACGGTTACCGGCTAAACAACATTAGATATACAAATGTCACCATAGTATTTGCGGATAACCTGGAAGACCTTTAAGTCCTTATGAACAAAATCACATATTACAATCAAAAATATGGACTCAATTAAACGTAAAAAAGACCAAGCTTATGATAATTAGCAAGAAAAATATAACAGAAGGTCAACTCTACGTCAACCAAAGCCTATTTAAAAAATTAACGCACTTCAACCACATAATAAATGAAGAATGGGAAAACAATTAGGAGATAAGACCATGCATAGGGAAAGCTAGATCCACCTTTAACCGGATTTAGGCCTTCTTCAAGAACCACAATCTTTCTCTTGGTATAAAAGTAAGAATAATGCGATACTATGTCTTCTCCGTCCTTTTTTGTGGTCTTGAATCTTGAATCTTGAACAAAGCTATAAATTCTTAAGAACCAAGTCACAAATGAAGTATTAGAAATACTAACCACCATCAAATCTTCGAAAGTTACAACTTTACTTCGGAGACATTATGCAAAATGAATCCAGATATGTCCTCCTACAAGCCATTATGCAAGGCAAAATATTTGGAAAGCGAGGTCCAGGAAGAAGAATAACATCTTGGTTAAAAAACCTCAGAACCTGGTTCAACACAACATCTATACAGCTTTTATTATATATATTTAGTAATTTCTGGAACATTTTCATTTCTGATGGATTTTAATGCCAATTGATTAACTTCCTCGTTGCATTTAATGCCAATGTGTGAAGGTATCCAGATAAATGTAACCTTTTTATTCATATGGTGTAGTGCATTAAGTTCATTTTTTATATTTTGTGCAATAGGATGGCTAGGGAAACGTTGATTAGTTCTATGAATAGCGCTGAGTGAATCTGTGATGATTAAAATATTATTTTTAGTCGTTGAAGAGGAGTTTTTGATAGCTTCTAATATCGCTGTGGTTTCCCCGGCGTAAATGCTGCAGTGCTGTGGAATTCTAATGACACATTTGTAATTTTTATTTGTGAAGGCTGTGGCATGGCATTTTCAGTTTTTGATGCATCTGTGTATATAATGTGGTGATTTGAATACTTCTACATAATTTCTTTGAATGCATTAGTGATATGGTTATCATTTGCGGTATTTTTTGGGTACTGTGTTTAAGTTAAATCGGTGATAGGTAAGGGGGTAAGCCATGGAAGGAAGTCTAATTTTGTGGTTATGGATAATTTGAATTCATTGCAATTGAATAATTTTTGACTGATTCTTTCCCTAAAGGGTTTGTCTTTATATTGTTTGTTTCTATACACATTGGATGTAGGTGCGTTGATAATTTCAGAATTTAATGGGTGCTTTTTATTGGAAGATATTATTGCTGCATAATTTAAACTTAATAATTTAAAGTAGATGTCGTCTTAGATGTAGAGGGATTCTCTTGATATTATTTGTAAGCTGCTTACAGGACTGATTCTGAAGGCACCGACGGGTAATCTTAGAGCTATTGTTTAAATTGTGTTAAGTTTTTTTAGGAACTTTTTATTTGCTGTATCGTAGCATATTACACCATAGTCCAGTTTACTGCGAATAATTGATTTGTAGAGGTTAAGTAGAATACTAGAATCAGCTCCCCATATATTACTGGATAGAATTTTCATCAAGTTTATTCTATTTTGACAAGTTAGTTGTAAATTCGTAATGTGGGTTTTCCAGTTTAATTTGTAATCAAACGTTAGGCCCAAAAATTCGATTCCTCTGAATGAGATATATTTTGACCGTTAGATATTAACGAAACAGGAATGGTATTCTTGCGTTTGCTGAATACTGTGTAATGTATCTTATTAGTTGAAAAGAGAAAGCCTGTTTTGGAAGATCATTCTTCGATTTTGTATAGAAGGTTCTGTAGTATTTTAACTCCAGATGTAATATTTTTGCATTTAATATAGACAACTAAATCATCAGCGTACAAGTTTGCTTGCTTTATAGGAGGCTTAATTGTATTTATTACATCGTTAAATGCAATTAAAAATAAAGTTGGGCATAAAATAGAACCTTGTGGAACACCGTTGTCGAGTTTCTTATAAACGAAAGCATATGTCCTTGAACTCCCCATTTATCAAGTTTATTTAATATGAGGTATCTCCATGTTGTGTGGACAGATTTATTCATCAAAAAAGACTACTATAACTTTCTAATCTAATAAGAATGCATCATGAATGCAGATCTTCCTCGTCGAAAACCACTTTAGACTGTGCTCAGGAGCTTTTCATTTTCTGGATACCATGTAAGCTTGTAACTTTAAAATCTTCTCGAGAAGATTACATGTGCTACAGGTGAGGGAAATAGGACGGTAAGATGTGGAACAATCTTTTTGATTGTGTTGTTTATAAATTGGGATTATAATAGCTTTGGTCCAAGTATCAGGAAAGTAATGATTTAAAAAGATGTGATTAAAGATGTCTAAAAGTATCTTTTTGCCTTTTTGGGGTAGAACTTTTAAAAATATTGATGGAATATCATCAGGACCTGGAGATGTGGTTTTTAAGTTTAAAAGAGAAAAATCTAATTCTTGCAAAGTTATGGGTGCATTTATGGGAGAGATCTGGTTGTGAATTTTGATGTCTACAGATTCTGTGGTAATCTTGTGTGTAGAAAAGATCGGATCTAGTACAAAATCGCTAGAGTTTTTTTGAAATACGTCTACTAGAACTTCAGGAATTGCGTTTCTACAAGAGATAATTTGGTTGTTATATGAAAGTGCATTTATTGAGTAAGGTAAACTTGATCCTTTTATCATCTTTATTTTGTTTCAGATTATATTTGCTGAGGTAGATGTGTTAATGCTTCTAACATATTCAATCCAGGTCTCCTTCTTACTTCTTTTTTATTAAGAATCGTGTACTAGCTCTTAATCTTTTAAATTTTATTAGGTTTTCCTCTGTTTTGTGTTTCTTAAGAAACATTAAAGGCGTGCTTGCTAGCAGCCAAGGCCCGAGAGATTTCTTGATTCCACCAAGGTACCGGTTGCCTTTTACACAGTTTAGTTTTTCCTGCAGATGTAAATGCACAATTTAAGATAATGTTGTTAAAGTCCGTGACGGTTTTGTGAATGTCATTTGTTATCTCATAATTTTCCATCTCGTCTTCCAAGTCTTTTTGAAAAAGTTTCCAGTTTGCTGATTTTATTTTCCAACTTTGATATGCATTCGGATTAAGAGGTTGGTTTGTCTCAATTGAGATAAATAAGGGGAAGTGGTCACTGCCATGCAGAGATTTGTTGTGTTCCATTGAAACATGTGTGCTAGTGATGGGCTACACAGGGTCAGGTCAATTGCAGAGAATGATCTGATATATGAATTGAATACTTGTTGACTTTCCAGTGTTTAATAAGATTAAATTTGATTTATTTATCAAACTGTGTAGAAGGTTGCCACATTTATCGATTTTTTGGCTACCCCACGCTGGGTGATGGCAGTTAAAATCGCCTAGAATTACTTTGGGATGGGGTAATTTTTTTTTGGGGAGTGCTGTTAGTTCATTTATGTCGTCTCAGTTAGGATGCGGTAAGTATATGTTGCAAACATTGATGTTTTTACTGTAGGTAATTGAAACAGCCACAGCTTCCAGGTTTGTAGTAAGTGGAATGATTTTTGCTTCAGTGTCATTTCGAATGAAAGTAGCTACTCCACCACTAGCATGCATTCCATTTCTGTTTTTCAGAAATGGCACATAATTTCTAAGTGTTACAGAATTGTTTTTAAAGTGAGATTCTTGCAGACAAATTACAATGGCATTATTTATCCTGACTAATTGTGTCGTTGTCAGATTCTTCTGTAGATGAATAATAATTTGAGGATATTTTTTTCTTAATAGTTGTAATTGTTCTTTTTAAAGAGGGATTTTGAATATTTTAGTAAATAAAAGTGAGGATGTCAATAATTTCAAATATTTCATTGGTGTAATCTTTTGCTATAAGTTCAGGGTTTTTAGAGTTAGTGGCATTTTCTAAAAATAGGCATATTTCTGAATAACCTATAGGAAAGGGCGGATTTTTTTGTTCTATTAAGTTTTAAATAGAGTCGAGGACAGCAAATGTGTTTTCAGTCGACTTGGCTCTTTTTTTTGGTTTAGATGTTTTGAGAACAGAGAAGACGTCTTGTGATGTGGGAATATCAGAAACATCTGGAGAATTTGATAGTTGTCTTTTGGCCTTATCTTTATTTAAAGGTGGGTTATCGTTACTATTTTAGTTATAGATAGGGTAGGAGCTGGAGGGTTATAGGGAATGTTTACTTCAGAAAGAGTTTTATTGGTGGTTTCAGTTAGTTGTATATTGGTTTGATTATTTGAATTAGGAGTTTCAGGTACTTCTGTTTCCATTTCTTCACTGGGCGAATCCGTTTTATGAATGCAGTCAACTTCTCGGTGTCCTACTGTTCGACATTTAGAACAATTAAATTCGTCTATAGAAAGGTATATTCGATATGTTGTGGAATCAAAAGAAATGTTGAAAGAGTCTGTTATGGGTAAGTTTTCTAATGGATTGATGTAGATTTGCCGCCGAAAACTCAGAACATGGTTATATTCTATGTCAGACATACCCACTCGAAGAAATGTCATTGTTGATATGACTATAATTCCCATTTTCTTGAGTTCTCTTCTATAACTTCGTTTGGATGGTTGACAACATTCAGATGACTAATCTTAAAACTGGAGTTTTTAATCTGCGGATTTCTACTTGCACTTTGCTAATTTTAACGTGTTTATGTAAATTAATGAGTTGGTCTACTATTCTTTTAGAAGATAAATAAATGCAAATGCGGTTGTTTGCAATTTTCGAGGCAAAAACTATGTTCTTTGAAAGGACAAGTGACCCAATGGCAACTATATAATCATGAATTTTAATTCCTTCTATGGCAGATAGTACAATAGCTTGGTCTTTTGCCGAATATTTGAATGTAGTTAGTATGTTTGAGTATGTAGACGGTGTGGTGTTTTGTGAAGGATTATTTTCCTTTGGATTAATTTTTGGTTAATAATTTTTGTCTTTAAATTTATTTATCATAGTCAATTTTTTACCGTGCCAATCCGGCTCTGTATTATCAGCAGACTTTTAAATAAAAGTCGCTCTGGGAACCGGTCGGAGCGGCCTTTGTAATGATTTTGTTGACTTTCAGAATATGTTGTATTATGTATTATTGAGAATATTAATTGTACTCACTGCAATTTTAGACCAATCGATGAAAAGCACTGTAGATTTTGTAGTAAACACTATTAACTATTTTTATTCACTTTAATCTATTAAATTTAAACGATATTATCGAAGCTAACCTTAACGTGGTTTGTTAAACCAAGGTCAGAGCCGTCTCCCGGAAAATAAGTTGTTTAAACAAATTAGATGGTTTATCTAAATTATATACAATTTAAAAGCCCAGCAGTTTTAAAGAAGCTTTGTGGACAATTCCGTTAAAAGGCAATCCTTTTAGAATTTTGTACAATAAAACTTTAAAGTATGTTCTATCTAATGACGTTAATTGGATCTCTTGATTGCTATAAACAAAGCTGCTGTGAATTACTAAAAAAACTAACTTCCCCAAACTAACTAACTAACCCAAATTGCCCTAGGACAACCTAGTCTTTTTTAAATTTGTGAACAACTTTAATCTTTCCAAACATTAACAAATAGTTATCCTACAGGAAATGAGTAAAAAGTTATTCTAATTGTTTATAAGCAAACGATAGACATGCTTGTGCAGGATTTTTGCAAGGTAGACTGGAGAATATTTTCTTTATAAGAGGTCTCTATGTCGAAGATAACGGATGTCGTCATCTCTTTTATTGAGACAATTTGGCCTTTTTTAAATCTTTATGATTCTCGTATAATTCTTGGTATACAGAAGCAGATGAGGGATTGGTTCTAGAGTTTTTAAAATAAATTTTGTGACTTGTATGATGTACAGTATACAATACAGATAGTACTGACCTAGATCTAAAATTGAATCGGAATTGCGAACAGAAATGGAATGTTCATAAATCCTATTTTGGATTCTATGGTTTGTTTGGCTTACGTAAGATCGGAGGCAATCTCAAAAGAAATTTCATAAACTTCGTGTTATTCATTTGTATATATATATATATATATATATATATTATATATATATATTATATATATATATATGTATATAATAATTATGTTTATTTATAAAAATTTCTTTTAGGTTTTATTAGATTAAAACAGATCGATAACAGCAAAATTCTCAATCTATATTCTTCAGTACCCGAATTGGTGACAGCTAATACTTCGACTAATATTGATTCAATTGAGTATGCATATAATACGATAACTGATCTGAATACACCAAAACCTTTAGAGAAAGTAGTTTCGTCAGAAAGAAGAGACACCTTACCAAGCAGTTGCTTTAGATCAAAGCGAGTTAGAAAGCCCGATCATGAATTACAGGTATACTTATTTATTATTTTCTACAATCTATTCGTATTATTAATACCTACTGATTATTAGATATATTATAAATATCTGAGTTGTTTCTCAGAAATTATAAACATTTCTTCTATAAGTGCGTCGCAGAATCTTTCACTTTTAACTATTTATGACTTTTTCGATAGCTTTTAATCAGAGGATCATATCGACAAAAATTAAAATGGATTATCAATATAAAGAGTACAGCTTTCGTGCGCAATTTTTGCTTTTTATCGCAAATAGCAAAAATCGTTTTTTTTCAAAAATAAAATAATAATAATAATAATTTTTGACCTTAAAAAGTGACATTTTGATTGGAAATTTAATTTTAAACAACTTTTTAGTAGATGTATGTGTACCAAAACCCGCGTAGAATTCACCCAAATGCACCCTAGAGAATAGGGACTACTTCACCCCTTTCTTAAAAACGCACCCCTTTAAATGGTAGCACTCCGCGGTTTTTTCATATTTGGGAGTCCAAAGTCCTATAAAACAATAAAACCCCTTTATCGTTGTAGTTCCTTTCTAAAGTACATCATACCCTATAGAGGCATATCCATGAAGAGATTGATAAATACGTGTATAAATAACATATCATATTAGATAGCAATCCTACTTAGAGACTTGATTTAAATCTAAGATAAAGATAGAGATTTTAAAAACCTATAAAAATATTACTATTTAAATGGGAATAAGCCACCACTGAAGGTTTTGTTTACTTACATTGAAAGTTCTCTAATCGTTCTCAAAATGCAAACATTATTAAATTAAACAAATTTTGCTTTTTGATACTCGATGAAAAATTCTTCTAATAATTTAATTTTATCTGACTTATTTATATTAACAGTTCAGACAATTATTATATATTTTAAAGTAGACGACTTTAAAATAATATTGTCAATATTGCAGAGTTGCGTTTCTGGGACGACTTTATTTTAAGATAGTTAACTAGATCTATAGTTTATTCTATTACATGAAATCAACTTTAACTTTAGAATATTCATCAGAAAAAATCATATCATGTGATTCTTGATGTGATACATTTTATTGATCTCTGAGAATCGTAAAAGATGGCAAAAATTGCGCAACCTTTATGTGTTGAATAGATTTATAGAAACTGAAATTCAAAATCGCCTGTCGCTTCAAACGTTGTTTCTGAGGAAACAGTTCATTCTACATAAAAAGTGCTAATAAGTATTTTTCTTCAAAATTATCTCAGCTATATTTCTTTAAAATAGTTTTTATACAACGTACAAATTCTAAATAAAATCGATTTTTTCCCGTTTTCTTCCACTACAGGGTGCGTTTTAAGGAGAAGCCGGGGGGTAGGAGTGCTACACTTTTGTTGCCGAGAGGGGCATTTGGTCCTGTCGAACCCATCGCCGGCTCTTCGGACTTCTTCCTGTACCCAGAATTTGATCGGGTGTTGACCATCTTTGTTTGTCGCTATTAAAAGGGTTAATAATCGCTACTGGTATAAAGTAACAGTTACCGTGAGAAGTATCGGTTATAGGTAACAGTTACAAGGAACGGTTACGAAATAACAGATCAAAGATAGAAAACAGAACAGGTAAAGTAATCTTAGTATTCCTTGACTTACGGAAGGAACAGCTTAGTAAATCAAATAAATCAAATTGTATAAAAAAAAAATATAATGCAAGAGAAATGTTCCTAAGTGTTTCTTGGCTTACGGAAGAAACGACTTGGGACAGAAATATAAAGAAAATGAAATATGCAAATGTGAGAATAAAATATGGAAATATTTCTAAGTGTTTCTTGACTTACCG
This sequence comes from Diabrotica balteata, assembly GCA_918026665.1. Lineage (NCBI taxonomy): Eukaryota > Metazoa > Arthropoda > Insecta > Coleoptera > Chrysomelidae > Diabrotica > Diabrotica balteata. The sequence goes on along the minus strand of OU898279.1, from coordinate 95,082,926 downwards.
AAGAAACAACTTAGAGCAGAGAATAGACAAGAGAATAAAATATGATAAAATAAATGCACAAATATTTATAAGTGTTTCTTGGCTTACGGAAGAAACGGCTTATAATAGAAACAAGGAAGTCAAGTACAGAAAAGATGTGAAAATATTGCTAAGTGTTTCTTGACTTACGGAAGAAACAACTTAGCATAAAATGGAAATAAAAAAATAGTCAATTATATGAAGTAATATCTTAGATAAAATATCAGAAATAATAATGCAAATATGAAAAATATTTCTAAGTGTTCTTTTGAATCACCGGAAAAGAACGACTTAGACACACACAAATTAACAAGTCAAATAAAATATCAAAGCAATATTTCTAAGAGTTCTTTGACTTACCGGAAAGAACTACTTAGATATCAAGTAAAATCAAATATATAAAACAAGACAAATATTTCTAAGTGTTCTTAACTTACGGAAGAACAACTTAGATACAAAACACAAGAAAATAATCAATCAAAATAATCAAATAAAATATCAAACAATAAGTACATGAACAAATATGTAATATTCTAACCTGAAAAGGTATGAATATACAATAATGCTAAAATAAAAATGGTATATAGGATATCAGAAATAAAACAATAACTTAGTTGGAACAATAATAGCACCGACTAGGTCTACAGTAGAAGAGGCAAGCTCGACTGACCGATGAGAGAAAATCCACCTGCTTTTATGTAAAACAAATCCTTTGTTTTACACAGCAAAAGTGAAATTTCCTCCGCATCGAGCCAATCAGAAATTCGGATTTGGCCACACTTGGAATTCCCAAGTATTTGTACCAATCTCCGAATTTCTGATGCGTCCGACACGGCTGTCAGCTCCTGACTGACACGCCTCCGGAGACACTTTGTTTCATTTTTTCTGGAGCCCAAAATTGACATCCTAGTAAAATTTAACTTGTTTGTATGATAATATAAGAGGTTAAATCTCTGGACTATTATATTAATCTTTCGTTTAATATAGTTAGATAATTTTTAGAATATTTCGTTAATTTAGTTTTTCAAACCTATTTATTTAAGGATCTCCAAGACCAGCAAGATGAAGGACTTGAAATAACAGAAGATGATTTATTCGATACTGTTATCTATGTGGATGCCAAAGGCTTTATGAACTATTTCAAGGATGCACTATTTCCAAATTCGCTTGGGCGATCTCTTGGATTCGATCAACACGAAATAGATTTAGCTAGATCTATACCAGGAACAATATTTTGTAATTTTACGGATGAGGAAGATAATCCCATTTCCTGTGAGGTAATATTAATTAGTACTATTTTATACACAATTGCGCAAATAATAGAAAAAATTTATTTATATTGCAACTTAATGATGAACTTGATGAGTTTCAGAAAAGGTTCTGAAACATAAATTTTTTATTATTAAACGCATTTCTAATGCTGTAATTATATTTAATTAAAGTTTGTAATATTGGGTGTTGAATTTGGATGTATTTATCAACGAAGGATACTTTGATGTGACTATTTTTATTATTTTCTTTCTCAATATAATTCTTCCCTTCCATTTATCCTTCAGTTGTCAGATCTGGATTACTTATATTACCTTGTATTCACCCATGGTTTCATTTTTTGTTATTTTCTGCCATGAGTTTTATTTCTTTGATTGTTTTCTGCTTCATTTTCCCCTCCCCTACAATTCGCTGTATCCTTTTTTCTGGTTCTAAAATTTCTATTCATTTCTGGCAGTTTACGTAACCGTTGAGCTTAAAAGCCGCTTCATTTAAAAAAATACCTTTTCCATGAAATTCTCATTTCTGTTAAATCGTTCAATAATGGTTTCGCAGAGTTGGATTCTTTTATCAGAGTTATTTTCTAACAGCTCCTGGACCAGATATACAAATGTCACTTCTCCTTTTTAAGGACTCTAACCACAGTTGATTGATAGACATTATTATCTAGTGAGACCTGCCTCGAACTATTATGGAGATGTTATTGAACGCTAGTACAACGTCCAGTTTCTTGGCTTCTGTTATTGAAATCCACTTCTAGGGAGATAATATATAATATGTACATATAGTTCCCCAATTACCTAATCTCAACGAATTATACTCCATTCTCTAATAGAATAATGACACTATAACTTCAGTCAAATAAACAAATTATAAATATTATACAAGTATATGCTCCTACGGCTGATAAAGATGATGATGAAATTGAAAGTTTCTATTACGATCTGGAACAAATTCTAAAATCAATGAAGAAACATCATACTACAGTAGTAATGGGCGATTTTAATGCCAAAATTGGACGTGGATGTGTGGACGGTTATGTGGGTGACTATGGATTAGGAGAACGAAACGAACGAGGAGACCGTATGGTACAATTTTGTCAAGCGGAGGAGTTAGTAGTTGCTAACACTCTTTTCAAGTTACCTAACAGACGACTGTACACATGGAAATCTCCGAGTGACACCAAAGGTAGAGTAGTCAGAAACCAAATTGACTTTGTCCTTGTTAGCCAAAGATTCCGCAACTCTATACTCTCAGCTAAAACCTACCCAGGAGCAGATATATGCTGGGATCACAATCCTGTAGTAGTCACGTTAAGAATAAAACTAAAGATCATTAAAAAACACATACAGAAACAAATTGACGTGAGAAGACTGAATGAACAACATATAAAAGAGACAACAATAGTGAACATTAAAGAAAATTTACAAAATATAGAGAAACTGAATAGAAACACTGATAACATAGACCAAAAATGGGAGAATATTAAACATGCCGTAATGTTGGCAGGGAGAGAAAATTTAACACCGAAAGAAAGGAAACATAAAGAATGGATGAATGAGGAAATACTACAGTTGATGCGTGAAAGAAGGGTACACAAAACAACTAATCCGATAAGATACAAAGAAACAGATAAACTGATAAAAAAGAAAATAAGAGAATCTAGAGAAAGATGGCTAAGTGAGCAATGCCAGGAGTTGGAACAATTGGAGCGAAACTATGACTTTTTTAATGTACACAAAAAGATTAAAGAAATGACAGGAAGAAGAAGAACAACACAGACAGGACAGATCAAAGATACAGATGGTATAATTATAACAGATTTACAACAAAAAATGAACCGATGGACAGAATACATATCACAACTGTTTGATGACAAAGATAGACAAGAAATCTCACACGAATATACAGATGATACAGGGCCTGATATAATCAGAGAAGAAATAGAATATGCAATCAAACAAGCAAAAAGTGGTAAGGCCCCCGGTCCTGATGAAATTCCGTAGAACTGCTCAAACTTATGGACGATGAATCTATTAAAATACTCCTAGATCTATTTAACACAATATATAGAACTGGAATAATACCTAGGGAATGGCTCCGTTCGACCTTTATACTACTGCCAAAAAAGGCAAATACAAAGGAATGCAACGAATATCGTACGATAGCTTTGATGAGTCATGCTCTAAAACTGTTCTTAAAAATAATCCATAATAGGATCTATAGGAAATTAGACGTAGACATCAGTAACACTCAGATGGGATTCAGAAAAGGGCTGGGTACAAGGGAGGCTCTGTTTGCAATGAACGTTCTCTCACAGAGATGCTTAGACTTGAACCAAGAAATTTACGCCTGCTTTATTGATTTCGAAAAGGCCTTTGACAAAGTACAACATGAACCACTAAGACAAGTTCTAATAAAGAAAAATATAGACAGCCGAGATATTCGAATTATATGCAATCTATATTGGAATCAAACAGCAAATGTCAAGGTTGAGGGCAGACTAACAGAAGAAATTCAAATCCGTCGAGGAGTCCGGCAGGGATGTATCTTATCGCCACTTTTATTTAATCTGTACAGTGAAGCTATCTGTGAACAAGCACTTGAGGAAGAAGATCTTGGTCTGATAATAAATGGTGAGACGATCAACAATATAAGGTATGCTGACGATACAGTTCTCCTAACGGGAACGCTAGTAGAACTACAATATCTCGTTCAAAGTCTCAATATATACTGTAACAGTTACGGCTTGAAAATTAATTTGAAAAAAACTAAATTTATGGTAATCACGAAATCAAAGAACATCAGAGCTAATCTTGTAATAGACAATACAACGATTGAGCGTGTGCCCTGTTATAAATATCTAGGTGCTTGGATCACAGACGATACTGATCAAACAAAAGAGATTAGATGTAGAATAGAAATCGCTAGATCAGTCTTTAATAGAATGCGCAAACTCTTTCGCAATCGTGATATCAATATAAAGTTACGAATACGAATGCTGCGGTGTTATGTTTTTTCTACCCTGTTATATGGAGTTGAGGCTTGGACACTAAAACAGTTGACCATAAAAAACATTGAAGCTTTCGAGATGTAGTGCTATAGGCGCATTCTCAGAATATCATGGATGGACCGCGTCACTAACACGCAAGTACTCCAAACTTTAGACAAAAGATGCGAAATTCTAAATGAGATAAAAACTAGAAAGATGGAATACTTGGGGCACATTGTGAGAGGTGAAAAGTACGAACTTTTAAGAAACATCATGCATGGCAAAATTAAGGGCAAAAGAAGTGTGTGAAGAAGAAAAATATCGTGGCTTCGTAATCTACGTGAATGGTTCGGGTGTAGTTCGATTGAACTTTTTATGCGCGCTGCTAACAAAGTGGCAGTGGCCATGATGATTTCCAATCTCCGCTAGGAGTGGCACGAGAAGAAGAAGAACGAATTATATCATGTAGGCTCTATTATGAAAATTACAGGGTGGAATTTTGAAATTATACAGTGTACAAACCATTTAAGGACGGTGTCCTTATTTTAGAAAATTATAAAATTTTTTTGGACACGTCAACTTTTACATTCAAATGCGCGCTTTTTAAATGTAAATTTAACTGTACAGGGTGATTCGCGCAAATTTAGTATAGCCGTCATCTTTAGTTTTATTAGAATACCCTGTCTCTTTTTTAATTTTTTAAAAGCTCCCTAACAACCTGATCTTAACAAACTTTATATATAGAGACTATTATAAATAATACGAAGTGACATTTTGAAATAATGTATATTTTCTTAGTTAATTTATATTGATTTATACTAATTTATATATAAATATATTGATACTCAAATTAAAAAAGTCAGTTTTTGGCTAGTTTAAAAAAATACCATTATTTAAAGCATAATTCAAAAATTCACCTTGTATTATTCACACCGTACATAGTATACTTTTTTGAGGCGAAACTGTTAAATAGGTTCTAGAATCATATACAGGTTGTTTAATTAAAAATAAAGCTGATGAACTATACTACTAAACATGCGTAAATCATTATGTATTTAAATTTATTTAATTGAAATGAGGTTGAATGCTCGAATAAATGAAATTTGAAAATAAGGCTATTATCGAGCACAAGTTAATTAAATCTAGCCCAAGTACTTTCGCTTAAAATAGCATCTTCAGGGGCATTTCGTCAAAATATAAACTATCCGGCAAGCGTAGAATGTGGAAACATTAATAATAACATAAAATTGTACAAAACACTACACTAAAACGAGGACAAACAGTTTAAAATTACTTTAAAGATTCTACACTACATTCTTTGTCAGTACCTGGAGGGATAATGTATTTATCCTCCATTATCCCTCCAGATACTGACAAAGAATGTAGCGTAGAATCTTTAAAGTAATTTTAAACTGTTTGTCCTCGTTTTAGTGTAGTGTTTTGTACAATTTTATGTTATTATTAATGTTTCCACATTCTACGCTTGCCGGATAGTTTATATTTTGACGAAATGCCCCTGAAGATTCTATTTTAAGCGAAAGTACTTGGGCTAGATTTAATTAACTTGTGCTCGATAATAGCCTTATTTTTCAAATTTCACTTAAATTTATGTTTAAAAAGCCCATATTATGTGAATTTAAAAGTTGACGTGTTCAAAAGTTTATTATAATTGTTCAAACTAAGGATACAAAACATTTTATTCCACACTTTATCATTTTACCCTGTATTATTCATCATAGACCCTACATGATAAAGTTCGTTAAAATCAGGTTGCTAAGCAACTTTTAAAAATATAAAAGTAAACAGGTTATTTCATTAAAAGTAAATCATATTATGGACTATGCCTTTTTTATGAGAAGGTGGTGGTAAATCTTCTGAAGACCGTACCAGGCCGTACATAGCTCCCTACCTATCAACTAAATTCCACCCCCTCAATCGGGACTATTCATGCGATAGGTCCTCTTCAGATCGGGACATCACATGAATAGTCTTTCTTCTCTTTCTCTCTCTCCTCTCTATCTCTCTCTCTACCTCTCACTCTCTCTCTCTCTCTTGCTCACATCTCTCTTACCTTTTCTGATTATTTGAGTTACAGTTTCCAGTATTATTTTCTATTCAGTCTTTACGTCATTGCTACCTGCATGACATTTTTGCGCCTACCCTACTACCTATAAAATAATAGGCTACAGCTGGTGCCGTTTCTCGTATCCTAATTTCCAGCGTTATCTATCGAAGCAATCTTCAGTTTTTAAATCGCTGGCGATCATTGCATCTTCGACATCTTCTCCATGACCGTCTTGGTCTACCATGTTCTCTTTTAGTGGGCGGAGTTCATTTTTCTATCTTTTTTGGCCATCTATTTTCAGGCATTCTCTGCAGTTGTCCATACAAGTTTACTCTTTTGGCTTCGATAGTATCTATTATGTCTAGGTCAATTTCCATTTCTCTCCTAATGTCTACGTTCCTCGCCCTATTAAGTCTACTGTGCTAGCAACATCGTCTCCAATAGTCAATTTCATTTGATTTGTTTTTTGATTGATTTTCTAAAGTTCGCGCCATATAACCCAATACATTCTTTTATTGTTTTATAAATTCTTCTTTTATTTTCTTTTGTTATTTTAATATTCCATAATAGTCCGTGTAGCTGTCTAATGGTTGATCTTGCTTGGCCAATCCAAGAATGTATTTCTTCGGTACTTCCTGCTTTTGATGTTATTTGGACTCCCAAGTACTTAAGGTTTCAGTTTATCCGATCTACCTTCCTGTGTAATTTAATTCTGTCTATTGAAAATTTTACACTCGAGTAGACAGTGCTCGGCCATACCAGACACTCCACATTCTGCGAAGTTTGCATTCGCTACTTTATCTATTCTTTCTAGGTAGGCCCTGATAGAGCCGTGCCTGTTAAAAACTCGGTAAAAAACCATACTGTAAAAAAGTAGTTAGTGTCCTATCGCCGCATTTCATCCAGTCTGCAATATTTGGAATTAATATCCTTGCCCAGTACAATCCGTAGGTTTCCGCCGTTTCCTTCACTATCACGCAGATGGGTCATAACACCTCCGCAATCACTTGTATGACCACCGTTGATGTTGTTCTGTATGCACCTGCTAACCTTAGCAGTGCTTTTATAAGCTTTTTCTAGCATTCTCCTATATTTCTCTATTTTAAGCACTTGTTGCCATACCGGTGGAGCATAGAGTATAGTAGAGTAGATCATTTCCATTAAAATTCTCCTTTTGGAAGAACCTTGCCCTCCCACATTGGGCATAATCCGTGTCAGCACCGAAGTTCTCTCCTCTGCCTTGCGAATGATGTACTTCACGTGCTTACCAAAGGTTCGTCTCGTATCCAGGAGTACACCCAAGTACTTCACTTTTTTGGCAGGTAAGCTTTAGTGCAAAGCTATATGGTCTCTGTTCAGTACCACCAGGTTGTCCGCATACGCAATTGCCTGTACACCAATGCCCAGGACAGCTTCCAAAATCTCGCTGTAAATAACATTTCAAAGCAATGGCCCCAGGATGGAGCCTTGTGGCACTCCCACTGTGGTCCTCATAGAGTAACCTCTCGCAATATTGATGTACCTATCCGTAAAGTAATTACTGACCAAGTTCTGTAAATAGGGAGATATCTTCAAGTCACCCAGAAGCCTGACGATAATTTTCCAGCTAGCGCTATTAAAAGCATTTCTTATATCGAGAAATGATCCATTTGTTCCTACATATGGATATCTCTCTCTTGATTCTGCTTATGGCGTCTACCGCACATTTTTCTTTCCTGAACCCATACTGGCGGTCGGATATTCCACCTTTCTTCGTTATCTCCCTCTTTAGCCTTGTCTTCCGAAGAAACTCAAATACCTTGCCTATGGAATTTTAACAGGCATATAGGTTTATACGTCGCAGGCTCCTCTAATTCCTTTCGCGGTTTCGGGATAAATATGAGATTTGCCATTTTCAGGTCTCGTAACTTCTCTCGTAAATTCAGCCACGGGTGTCTCTACTTGGAGTGGCGTAAAGCTTACGTCCTCCCTCTGTGGAAAAAGGGTCTTAGCGAGTTATTCCTTCGGCTCTTCTCGTTCTTAAAGAAACCTCCTGTCCTTTAAAATTTGTGACAAATATTAGGTAGGCGTCTCCCCGAATATCTCTTTTAAGATTTTCGCAAAGTTCTTTCCATCTTCTCTTTTCGCCATTTATTTCTCGTAGTAGCTCTTTATTCATGGCTTTTAGTTTTTCTACCCACTCTTCTATCGCGCGGTGTCTCTCGTAACTTTTCTTCTTAGCCGTAGTAGCCTTTTCTTATTTCTCAATCGTCTCCGTCCACCATTAGGGACGACTGCATCTTTCTGCCATATCTTTTATTTTCTCGTATCCATTTTTGAAGTTTGAGGCGTGAATCTCCATCTCTGGATTTCTTGAGTCTTATCTTGTCAAGATATTTGACCTGCCTCCCTCCCTTGATTTTGTAAAGTTTTCTCTAATTTTAAACAAAATGTACTTATGATGAGTAAATATTTCTTCATCCAGGACGTGCCACTCTGCCACCTTTATACTTATCGATATCGTTGCATTGTGACGTCGATATGTGTCTAACTTTCTCCCCTGACGAATGTCGCCTTACCGTTGTTGAGTACTACCATATTTGATAACAAATTAATAGAACCATATATTTTACCTTTCACTCTAACCGGTAAAGTTTATTTAGTTTTTTTAGAAAATATTTTACCAATACTGCTAGATGATGGTGCTTTACCACATTACAGGCGCATAGATTTTTTATCCGACAATTTTTCCAATAGAGGAATTGGCAGAAGCGGTCCTCATGTTTGGCTTTCACGATTATGCATGTGATTTTAGCTACCGATTATTATGTTTGGTTACATTTCAAATCCAACTAAGAACTTCTTGAAGACGCCTTTCAAGAAATGAAAGACGTGAAATGAAATATCGAGTTTGACGAGATAATAGAATCGTTTTATTTTTGATCAAAAAACCTGATATCCCTCTCACTAGTATAAATATACATATAACTTTTTTAGGTTATTCCATCAGTATCTATACCCTGGCCCGCAGAACAGACAATTGAATTCATAATGCGAGAAGATCGCCCGACAATAACAGATACATCAACAGGATATCGCTACAAGTGGCCTACAGATGACATGATCAAAGAAATCTGTACGTTTAATTGTGTTGCTGTTCCAAAAGGTTACTGGAAGAAGAGGGGACAGTATTCTGAAGCTACTCTGGAATGGGAAATTGCATTTCCTAAAGCTGAAAGGTACATAGAAGCTCGAATGTCTAATGCTCAAATGAGGTAAGCAAATAAAAGCATATTTTAAGCTAGGCAAGCTTAAACTTTCAATGGCAAATGCGATTTACTACGATTTATTTTTACCAAATTTTTTTGTGTGGTCGATATTTTTCGAGTTAAGATGGAAAATATACAATTTTTATTTCTTCATTTTTTGCTAAAAAAATCAATATTTAAGGTCTGGTATCCAAGGTTCTCTGCTGTTTATGGTCTGCTGCTGGTGACATCAGCGTCTAGGGGCCGTTAATCGTTTGTGCCTCGTTAGGCTTGTAATAGGCCTAGGACCTTAAATATTGATTGTAGCACAAAAATCAAAGAAATCAAAATTGTATAAAATAATAAGATAATTCTATCCATTTTTTATGTACCTACAATGATTTCGTGAAGTTAATAATAAACGAGATTATTTAATAATTATACTTACCTAATCACTATTTCCACCCTTAACATATTCACTGCCAAACTCCATTTTTTAAATTTTATAACGCCTACAGGTCAATTTTATGTTCTGAACTTAAAGAAAAATATTCAAGAAATTCTAAAGCTTTTCACAATAGCCCTGTGTCTAAAATTTTTTTTGTTCCAATTTTGGGGCATGGCCATAAGTATGAAATAAAAAATCAACAACGTCAATTTAAACTTTTATTGACATTTGACATTTATTGATAAAAATATGTTTACATTTTGAGAGGATCTATGTTTGTTTTACAAATTTTGCATCTGTTTTGTTTTAAGGCAATTGGATAATGCAGAACCAACATGTGTTGTGTAAGGGATTTGGAATTTTTCGAAATAATGTTCGTAACTTTACCTTATCGCGCTTTGGTTGTGGATGGCTGAGTAGTAGATATGTTGTCACAATGTTTCTTGTAAACTAAGATTTCTAATAAATCCAATGGACGCATACTTTCAACAAATTCATCAGCATTAGAGTGAATTTTATTGCGGTGTTGAATTATATATACAATCCATGCGTTAGAGCTTGAAGCAGATAAAGGTGAACACAAATTTGCCACCACCGTTTATTGTTATGCAGTTTTGGTCTATAGTTAGCAATATTTCTATCCATTAAATCAATACCTCCCTTATGAGCATTATACTGCTGAATTGCATAGGGAACGTCCACCATTATATATTTTTTTCTATTGCAGAATAACGACGTACCGATTTTGTAGGTTGAACGCCTTAACAATTTGAAGCCACGTGAACGAAGGCATTATTCTTCCACAGGATAATTATTATATCTTCATCAGAACTTGTATATGAATCAACGGATCCTCTAACTGAGGATTTCATTGCGTTTTTATTCAACGCGCATTTCCCAATTCTATTATGTCTAATAGTGCCCGTGCAACCATATCTCAATTCATTCATGTCCCTTATCAGTAGAAGTCCAGTAAAGAGGTTTCAATGAAAAAGTAAAATTTTTGATCTGCAAAATTATGCTTAATCGTCTCGGTAAAAGTTATAACTATAGATTATCTTATCCCTAAATTACTCTCTCCTATTAAGGTTCCTTTCCTTTTGTAAGGTTCGGGGTACCCACAAGATAACCATTTGATACATTCTAAGACCAAAATTTAAACCCATATCTAATAGGTTTTCCTTGAATGTGCTGTTTACAGCTATGGCAGGGTGTAGTACGATACCATGGATTCATCAACAAATACTGATATGGTTTCACTAACCGGCATATATTTTATAAATGAATTGTTTAAATGTTCTATGAGTGGTCTTACTTTAGCAAACTTATCATTTTTTGTAGCTGAGTGTTATCTAAAAAATGTAATTTTTGCAAAATTTCTCTAAACCTATTTCTCGACATTGCGTTAAGGATTGCGTCATTTCTGTAATCCAAATTTAAACTCAAGTTCATATTTTTTCTGGACTTTGAGAATAACCAGATATCAGTAGGATTGCAAAGAATATTTTGAGTTCTTCAATTGTAACCTAAAATGATGTGTTTGAATTTTTGTGTCGGGCATACTTTATGGTCTCGTCTTCTATGTATTCAAAGAAATTCTCACACCAAAAAAGTGTAAAGAAATCGATTGTACTTTCACAGTGAACACTATTTCAATTTGAAAGTGAGATATTTTCTTGATGTGTATCTTGGGACAAGTCACCTCTTTTCCAGTCGTTTTGTCTATTTGATTTATTTGTTGTTTTATTATATTGAGCCACATTTATTATGTTCATCATCGCTCGTCGAGAACATATCTTCAGTCTCTGGTGTCTCACATTGTGAAATAAGAGTAACCTCAGCTAGGGCGTTCAGTATCTATGTTGAAAACCTAAGAAAAATCATTGAAATTCACATCATCCTCTCTCCGAATCTCCATCAGAATCTTCCACTCGAGGATAAATGTATATGTTTGCAGAATCAAACTGCTTCTCATTTAGGTCTTCGATTCGATAGTCCAGAGTATCAGCTGAACAACTCAATTTCTTTCCACAAAATGTTTTTACATCCATAATTCCAAACTAAAAACAAAACCTTACTTAGCCACATATACAGCCAAGTTTCATTTTTGGAACATACAACAACTAGAGGTACTCGGTATATTCAATTTGAGGTTAGGCATTTAAACGATACAGATATATTGTATAGTCTCTTGTCGTCTTTACTACACTATTTATTGTCTTTCGGCTTATATGATCGTTCCATTCTACTTTTCTATTTCTTACCCAGTTCTTGATGTTCTCCGCCTTGCATCTATGTCATATATATGTACGTCTAGCTCTGTCCCATAGTGTCTTTCTATCATTTTTTCCAGTGTTTTTATCTCTGCTGTTTCTAACATCCTTTTTGTCCTCTTTGTGTGAGGTCGTGTTTCTGCCACGTATGTCATTATTTCTCTGATGACTGTTTTGTAAATTCTGCCCTTAATTTTTTTTCGATATTTTTATTTCTGCAGATTGTTTCATTTAGGCAACCTGTGGCTCTGTTTACTCTATTCACTTAATCTTCCACTTCAGTTTTAAGCTTTCAGTAGCTAGATAATGTGATATCCGATATTGAAACTCCATCACTTGTTTTATTATCAGACCTTCCAGTTCCAATTGACATCTTAGTAAATTTGGTATTATAAACATGCATTTTGTCTTTTTCGGGGAAATTTAACATGTTAAATTTTTATATAAATGCGGTTATATTAAATTGGTGTAGCATACGTTGTAAATCATCTTCATTTGAGAGAGTTGTATTGCGTCTATTTTAAGTTGCTTTTCTCTCATTTGGTATTCTTTTTAGTTCTTACTTTTTTATTATTTTATCCACAATCAGGTTGAATAATAGAGGACTCAGGGAACTTCCCTGTCTTATCACATTGCCAGCTTCAATAGGGTCGGTTAGTTTTTCTTCTACTTTTACTTTTATTATGTTGTGTTGGTAGATATTTTCGATTGTTTTGATTATTCCTAGAGGTATCTCTCGTGCGTAACATAAGTGGATAACGTCTTTTAATTTAACCCGATCAAATGCCTTCTTAAGGTCCACGAATTGTAGATATTCCGATTGGTTGTATTATAATGATTTCTCTTGCACTTGCTTCATTATAAATATAGCGTCGGTGCATGATCTTCCTCTCCTGAAACCTTGTTGTTCTTCTGCTAGTACTATAATTTCATTCAGTTTATTTGTTATCCATTCCTCCTATGAATTCCTCCATTCTTGAGGAATTCTGTTTTGTTCTATTGTTCTTTGGATTAGTTTAAATAGTTAATTGGTCAGATCTGGTCCTCCGTACTTTACGAGTTCGTTCGGTATTCTGTCCTCTCCTGGTAATTTTCTATTTCTTAATTTCCTTTATGCTTTCTTTACCCCTTTCTTATCAATATTTCTTTCATTGTTTATCGTCATCGTTATCGTGTTGGTGGTTCATTATCGTCACCTTTAGTAAATAGAGATCGAAAGTAGTCTACCCATGTTTTATTTTGAATGTGTTTTGTTTTTATTAGTTTGTTCATCTCTTTGTCCTCTGATTATTCTCCATATTTCTTTTTGTGTTCCGTAGAAGTCGTGTTCCATCTGCTTCCATCTGAAGCTCTGCTAGTGTTCCTTTTTTATTTATCTAGCTAAAGTATTTGTTTCATTTATGATTCGTTTATAGTGGTTATCTAGCTGTTATTTTGATGACGTCTGGCTGTGTTGTTGGCATCCATCTTTTCGTCCACTGCTCTTGCTTATTGTAGCTATCACCCATTCCCTGAACGGATTGGACAGGGGGTCGTCTGGACTTCAGTCTTTGTTGGTCTCGTGCGGCGTGCGGAATATACTGGTGAATTGGCAGACGATTATTTGCCATGATTTTCTGATATTCTCTGACAAGTGCTGCCGTTCGTCGAATATCTGGAGGTGCTATATTGCTCAGAATTGGAAGCCATCTTAGTGGAGTTGATTTAATACTACCAGATATTACTCTCATAGTGTAATTTAGTTGAACATAAATCTTGTTGACATGAGCGCTATTTAGCCATACCGTGTGCGCAGTATTCAGCGACAGAATACACCAGGGCAGTGAGGAGGTTCGAAGTGTATCCGCAGTGGCACCCCATGTCGTTCCAGCAAGCTTTGTTATTATGTTGTTACGGGTTCTCACTTTGGCAGCTACATTCGTAAGATGGGTTTTGAACGTCAGTGATCTGTCGAGCGTTACACCAGGTATTTAGGGTTGTTATTATGTTTCAAAGTCTCGCCATGAAGGTGATGCTAAGAGACCTTCAAGATTTTGCAGAGTGTTCTCCTGGTGCAATTGAATGGCTGTGCAACTTGGACATTAATATTTAATATTTAACTTAGGTTACAATTCCAATTTGAACATAATTATTATCTAAATACTACTTTTATCGTATTGTAATTATCCATACGCTAAATAATAAATAAATCTAGCTGTTGTGTTTGTTGTGTTGTGTATTGTAAAAAGGCTTTCTTCTTTTCTTTACGTGTTGTCTTCACTTCATCTCTAAACCATGGTGTTTTCTTTTTTGATATGATGGTGTTCGTTACTTTCCTCTCTTTTGGGTGGGAAGTATTCAGGATGATTCTTATTTTACATAATACTAGGCTATGGTCACTACCTACATCTGCTGAGTTGAGGCATCTTACGTCTATTATTTTTGATAGATATATATCTCTGTTGGTTATAACATAATCTGGCATAGATCTTTGTCCACGGGTGTTCGAATAAGTTCGTTATTCGTGCAAAATTTTATTATTAGTTCTCTATTTTCGTTTTTAACACTCTCGTTATGTTTTTGCTTAATTCCGGGTATTACTTGATTACCTATTCGAGCGTTAAAATCCCCCATTATTTTTATCTTCCCTTTGACTTGATCTACCATTTGTTGTAATTGGTCATAAAACGTTTCCCTTGTTGTTTGATGGTTGTTATTTTCTTCGCCGTATACTCCGATGATGTTCAGGTCTTCCTTCTCCATTCTTATCTTTGCTGTTATAATCCTTTCAGATATGTATTGACACTCTTTGATGTGATTTTGGTAC
Source organism: Diabrotica balteata (assembly GCA_918026665.1). Taxonomy (NCBI): domain Eukaryota; kingdom Metazoa; phylum Arthropoda; class Insecta; order Coleoptera; family Chrysomelidae; genus Diabrotica; species Diabrotica balteata. The sequence continues at coordinate 95,067,828 of OU898279.1, read as the reverse complement.
CTTGATGTATTTGTAAGGCTACACCTTCTTTGGCCCTGTATTTTTTGTTACTTAATTGTAGATTAGTCTTATTCACCTAATTTTGATTGTCCTCTTATTTTGTTTTTTATTTCCAGGAGAGTACGAATGTCTATTTCTTTCTTTTTCATTACTTGGGTTATTTCTTGGTCCCTTGAGTTGAGAGATCTGATATTCCAAATAATAATTATTATCTGGGTTTTGGATATTTTCATAGTATCAATCCGGTTCCGAGGCTGTACATTGTTTCTTTGAGCAGTATTCGTTTTTACAATTGGTAGGTTGCTAACCTTGCCAATCACTATCCAAAATTTTATATCGGGCTTGGAACCGGCTGTGATATCCTCAGAGCTACTCAATCCACCCCGCAATCACACCAGGCAGTGTTAGATAATGTATATGGGTGAAATAAATAAAGGCTTTATGCCAATTGGTACGCTGAATAAAAATAAATATTTTTTACATTATTTGAATATCTTTTATTTTCACGTTTATGAGTAACATTATAAGGTACCTGAATACAATATGCCCATGTTGGTAATATGCCCATTTCCATGTTTTGCTTTAATATTTGATATTCGGGGAAGGAGGCGCTGGACACACTGAACGCCTAATATAACTAAGCCCGTAACCGACCTCAAGCAAGGTAGTTGTGAGCTTGCCGTGGTGCAGTCAAGTTGTACGTGGTTTTAAGAGCGTGTTTATAAAAATTGATCGTCATGTTTATACATCCTCTGTTTTGCACTTAAACGTTTTAATTTGTCTACGACATTAAGTGATTTTAGTCTGCCATAGAGTACTTAAAATGTAAGTAAAAATAAAATATATTATTATTCAAAATGTTTTTATAATTTAAGAAAATGTATTAATCATCATGTGTCAACAATATGCCCATAGTGTATGCTGACAATTTGCTCAATTGGGTATATTGCCAGCTAATTATAACAGATAATTTATTGATTTTTTTTGTTTTAGATAACATGCCTCGTGTCAGAAATAAGGAAATACGGTCGCAATGGAGCAATCAACAGCTAGAATCCGCAATTGCAGCAGTAATGAATGGAATGTCATACAATGCGGCAAGTAAAGGGTATAATATTTCTAGACGCACTTTGAAACGCTATGTAGAAAAAAATAGTACCAAAAAGGCAAAAATGGGGAGAAAGACTATTTTGAATATAGATCAAGAAAACGAATTGTCTCGACGAATTGTTAGATTGGCAGAAGTTGGGTATCCCTCAGCAATAAAACTTTAAAAAAATGTGTGTTTACTTATTGTGAACAAAAAATTTGCACACTTTTTTACAAGGAACGAAAATGGCTGGACGTTATTGGTTAAAAGGATTTTTGCAAAGACACCCTGAAATATCGATAAGGAAAGCACAAAACATGAATCCTGCTCGGGCTCAAAAATTGAACAAGTTCATAGTAAAGACCTAAAGGCAGTATGATGTGGAAACTTCATTATTGGTTGGAGCAGTTAGCAAAATATAATTGGAGGGAAGTGTCTTTTAATATTGATGAGCCTCATGTCACTTAGACATTTCAATTGTCGAAGCTGTCGAGAAATATCAATAACCCTCTGTGTTTGCCTAGCAACACAACTCATGAACTCCAGCGATGAACAAAGCTGTGTTTCGTTCCTTTGAACACCACTGGGACGAACAAGTGTTGGTGTATTGGACCAAATACAAAGAACGTGCTTTAACAAAGCAGCGATTTGAGGAAATATTTTCGATAGTGTGGGACAAGGCATTGACACCTTCTAACATTAAATCAGGCTTTGCTGCAACAGGAATATTTCCTTATAACCCGATGCTATACCTGAAGTTGCTTTTGCCCAAGTATTTTATCAGAAAATGAGAACATGATCCCACTCCATTAATGTACGCCAGAAAACACCATCTCTACTCCAGGCTGTTCATATAAATCCTCTCAACAAAAAAGGGTACCAAACTATCAAAAGACCAAGATTACAAAAAAAAAGAAATCTAGAACTGAAACATCATCAAGTGATAGTGATAGCGGACCCATTATGTACGCCAGAAAACACCATCTCCTACTCCAGGCTGTTCATATAATTCCTCTCAACAAAAAAGTGTACCAAAATATCAAAAGACCCAAGATTACAAAAAAAAAGAAACCTAGAACTGAATCATCATCAAGTGATAGTGATAGCGGACCCATTAATCTGCGCCAGAAAACTCCACCACCAACTGCAGGCTATTCAAAAAGCTCTTCCCAACAAAACTGTTTGCCACAATACCAAAAGACGCCAATTCACATGAAAAAGAAGTCTAAAACACAAACTTCATCAAGTGAGAGTTCTGGCAGTTATACTTCGGAATCAGAAGACAGCGGCGAAGAAGTTGAATTGGCAATAAATCAGTTTCATAAAAAAAGGAAACTTTCCTTATGAATTCTGAAAAAAATGATTTGGAGGTTTATAACAAAGAGAATAACAATCTTCGAGAAGAAAAAAGTAATACTGAAGAAATAAAAACTTGCCAGGGCAAAACTTTGGACACATCGTTTACGGAAATGCTTGAGACTCCGGCAAAAATTGAGAAAAAAAATACACAAAATAGAAAGAAGGCAATAAATAGCAGAGCTATAGTGGTAAAAAAAATGTATTTTCTACCACTAGCACAGGTCCACGAACAGATATAAATAAAGGCACGAAACAAACTCTACCAGGTTGTTTGGTAAAGAAAAACAAAAAATCAGAAGACGTAGCAAAATGGTTTTGCAAAATTTGCGACAAAGCTGAAATAAAAGACATGCGACTATGCTTTATATGTGTACAGTACGTTCATGAAGAATGTGTAGGGCTGACAAAATTCGATAAGGAATCCTTTACCTGTCCTGATTGTACCCCACAATAATGTTCCTTAATTTTAAGTTATTTCAGTTAAAAATTCTTTATTTTGACATTTTAGTTTTTACAAAAAGGATTGTTTAATATCTTTGTTTGGTTAAATGTTTTTTATAGTGTCAATAAATATAAGATTTTGTAAGTATATGATGTTTTTTAATATTTATTTCCACATCATTTAGTGTTTTAGGTAAGCGCATTTACTTCACTCGACGGGCATATTACCTTCAGGGGTTGGCAATATGCCCAGATTGAGGAGTTTTAAAAAAAAATTCGATATGAAAAAAAAAATAATTGCCAACAATAAAAAAACTAGCGATGTTTAAACACCTAAACATTGGTATAGTGTTAAAAAATATATGAAAAATATATTTTTGTAGCAATAAATTCAAAATTCCCTTAACATGGGCATATTGTATTCAGTTACCTTATAACTTTATTATAATTATCATTATCAATGAGTTTCTTAAAGTCTGTGAATTAAACCACTACTCAGTTAAAAACTTAACGATATAGTTTTGTATTTTTTTATTACAGGTGTTTCTTATTTTTGCTTGTCATCCACAAACACTACATAGAGCCAGTGACACAACGGAATGGGCTACTAGTCGAACACATACGATGCCACATGTATTGGGAATGTGAAGCTAATTCCAAAGACTGGCCTGAACATAAATTGGGTACCAAAATATTAAAAGTTATATCAAATTTTTATAAGCGACTATCTACTAGCGAATTACCAGACTTTTTCATTAAACAGAGAAACCATTTTAGAAATGTACCAAGAAAGTATTTATTATTTGCTCAGAAGATCTTCAATGAACTTATGCAGTCACCCATTGTATATTTTCTTAGAGCTTTAAGGTAAGTTAACAGTTTTCATACATTATTCATACTTTCCTTTCATAATGAGTTTTTTGTTGATATTTTTAATTTTTCACAAGAAAGCAAAAATTTCTGAAGTTGCTTTTTTTAGCCTTTCTTTTATGCGTTTTGCCGAATATAGACCTCTTTCTCTAATCAGTTATCTCCATTCATCCATATTGCATATGAGCCGTTTTCACATTGATTCTATAAATTTGTTAATGTCGTCACCTGAATACATTTGAGGTCTCCTCATGGTCTTTCATCTATTATTTCTGAGACATTTGTTGTTTCCAGCCTATTTAAACTTTTATTTTATTAGTAAAGTATGAACGAATAAAAGATTTGCCTGTCTAGCAGCTCTTTTATGTTTATTGTATTCCGTATTGCTTCATAAAATTAGTAATTCTGTAGTGAGATACCAAGTATCTTTCTTTTCAAGGCTTTCTTAATTATTCTTATCTTGTCAAGTTAGCTTTAGCAAATGTTCAGGTTTGAGCTCGATATATGTGCACAGGCAAGTTGTTTCTCAGCTTTTAAATTAGCGTGCTCCTGAAGGAGATTGACGAGACACAGATAGGTGACGATGGGAGTATAAACAGACCCATACACAATCTTTTCATGAACTTTCTACAGGCATATGATAGCGTAGAAAGAAGCCAAGTATGGAATGCCATGGCGGAGTTCTCAATACCAAAGAAACTCATTCAGATGACCAAAGTCTGTATGGAGGGTGGAATATCTAAAGTACTGTAAATAATAAACTGTCTGGCAGCTTTGAAATCAACAGTGGACTCAAACAGGGTGATGTGTTATCTCCACTACTTTTTAACCTTGTATTAAAGAAAGCCATGAGGTCGGCCGAAATAAAAACAGAATTGCTATCGGTTCAAGGTCCCAAGCTGTTACTCGCATATGCAGATGACATAGATCTCGTTGAACACTGCATCCTATCCAGGAAAGACATTTTCAACAAGGTGGAAGGAGCTACAAGTCAAGTAGGGCTGAAGATTAATGAAGAGAAGACGAAATATATGTGTATGAATAGAAAGACACGAAGAGACGGAATAGGACAAAATGTGACGGTCAACACCTTCAATTTCAAAAGAGTATAACGTTTTAAGTATCTGGGGGCCGTAATCACAGCTGACAACGATGTTACTGAAGAAATAAAAGACAGAATCCAATCTGCAAACCGCTGCCTATTCGCACTGGGTAAGCTCATAAAATCCAAAAATCTCACAAGGAGTTCAAAGATCAAAATCTATAAATCCATCCTCAGACCTGTAATAACATACGGATGCGAAACGTGGACCATGACCAAAGCAAACGAAGAAAAGCTCAGTCGCTTTGAACGAAAAATACTTAGAAAAATTTTCGGACCTCACCATGTCATCACCACAAACCAGTATAAGATCGGAACCAATATCGAATTAAAAGCACTCTATAATGGCGCCGATATTGTCCAAGAAATTAAATCACAGCGACTAAGATGGGCAGGCCACGTGCACAGACTGCATAACAAGAGACTTGTAAAACTGGTATGGGAGGAGATTCTCATAGGCAAAAGACCACTCGGACGTCCCAGAATGCGATGGAGAGATATCATTTAAGATATCATCCGGAAAATGAACATTCCATTTGACTCTAGGTTGATGGAAGACCGAACAAAGTGGAAAAAAGTACTAGCGCTACGTGATGATGATGAAATAGGTGACGCTCGTTTGTGCTTGTCTCTGCCTCGGTTACAGATCGACCTTAATATATTAGCATTGAAAGCAGTCATGAAAATACCACAATCGGTCTTGCCTTAAGAGTCCCAATGATCACTTGACGGTCTATGCCTATATTAATTTGCTTAAATCAAAGACTGATATGTTTTGTACAACTATGACAAGTCAAAAGAAAAGGCAAAAAAGTATTTTTGAAGTGTGTATATTTTTTAATAATTCCTAGCTGAGCGCTTTCGGCTTTACAAAGCCATCATCGGAGCTATGCTACAATAAAATGTTTTTATAAGTAACTAATTGGTGAAGATTTTAATTTTATACTTACGTCAATTTATAAATACCACTACAATGGAGAGATCTCATTTCCTTATTTGTTGAAATTTTGATTTTTTTAATTACTTAGTTGTTAAAAATTCTTAAAAAACATACAAAAAACCGACACGACTTCACAGACACATTAAAAAATTTTTGTCATGGTACGGGTGTAAGAACCTCATTAGTTTCCGTTCATTAGTTCTATTCTGTCTACCAACGCAATATTGTATAAATCTCTTCCTGGAATAGAGGTACATTTTCCTACTTTTTTTAAACATCCGATGTTTATTGCAATCTGTATCATTACAAACAATAAGCAATAGATATCATTTATGTACAATATCATAGTGGAAAGCCAGTGGCGAGAACACAGGTAAGACATATAAAATTATAAATTTAATCTACGACATAACAGTTAATTTAAACTTAAACAGTTGATCCACCGCATCCGAAAAGGGAACTACCACAATGTCAAAAATGTCAACATTTTGGCCACATACACAATTATTGCCACAGGGGTTCGCGCTGTGTAAAATGCGTGGCCGATAACCTATCGGTTCATTGTCCAAAACAAAAGAATATAAAAGACATTTAATGTGTAAATTGTCTAGAAAATCATCTTATCAGATAGAAGGGATATTCAGTATACACAGAGCTGCAGAAAAAAATTTTAACATTTCGACAAAAAAAAACGCAGGTCAACAAATTCGCGCTGTACTTGTCAATTACTCAACCAATTATCAGCCATGAGAAAATTGTTGCAGGAAGAGATAATAGAAATACATCTACCACAGATGAGACTTCTCATGTAATAGAAACAACCACTCATACGAAACAATGGAGAACTAGTAGTACATAAGTTAATGGAAAGAATGGATAAGATGTTTGATCTCATAATGTCTCTGATATCTAAGCTTAACCTTCAACACTAAATTAAAGATGTGCTATTAGAATGCCAATGGCTTATCCACTAATTTCCATGAAGTTAAAGCCTTCATTTACTCTCATAATCTAGATGTTATGTTTATTTCCGAAACACACATGACTAATAAGAGTCATTTCTATATTCTCAAATATTCAACATATGTAACTCAACGTCCATTAGGTAAAGCTCACAGAGCTACGGCAATTATTATAAGAAATAACATTAAGCATCATCAAATAAATAAAATTAGTAGCGTTCACATCCAAGCCACATCAGTGTCGGTCAAAGATTCACAAGGCCCGATTATTTTATCTGCTGACCCAAATTATGACAGACAATTCCTAAAGATAGGGTAACTGTCTCTAAACCTTTTTAAAAGGTAAGCATTGACTATGGTGGATATTTTTTAATAAAAAGCTCTAATAATTGGTTTTAAGTCTGACTACTCAGGATTTTCTATTAAAAGTCCTATTTCTATTTTAGCCCTGAAACGTCATTGCCCATAGGGGAAACCCTACCATTATTTATAGTGATAATGCAACTAACTTCTGTGGAGCACCTAATCAGCATGAATTTTTAATAACTAATGAAGAAAACATTAGTATAAAAAAATTTTGTCTAGGGAATTTCAGAAAAGTGCAAAGTTTCACATTTATCGATTACTTGGTAAAAATGTTGATACAGTGGTGTAGTGCAAATTGAAGCCATTCTAAACTCACGACTCCTTACTCAGTTATCTAATGACTCAAACGACATGGCATGCCTCACTCCGGGACAGTTTTTGATTGGCACAAGTTCAACTGTATACCCGGAGTTAGATGTTACTTAGGTTAATGAAAACATATTAAATGTGTACAAGAAGATTTCACAAATACAGCAATTATTCTGGCAAAGATGGGTAACAGATTATTTAAATCAGCTACAGCATAGACCGAAGTGGAGAACATGTACTAAAAATCTTGAGGTCAATGAGTTAGTACTGGTTAAAAATGAGGAAAATCCTCCATTACTTTGGCCTCTGGGTCGTATTGTAGAAACTTTACATGAGACGAGACAAAAAGGTTGGTCCGTCAAAGTAAAAACTTGGACAGGAGAATATGTGACACCAATCACCAAGATTTGTCGATTACCATCTTCGAATTTGTAGTTCTCCAGAATTTTGTACAAACATGTATTTATATATTCCTTTTATCGCTTTAGTATAGTTTAGTTTTGTAAGTTTAAGGTAATGCAATATTTCGTTAGTGAGGTGAATTGTTAAAACTCTTGATATGAGAATTAGTGACACACAATTTGGCTTTAGAAATGGTATGAGTACAAGAGATGCTTTGTTCGGCTTGAATGTGCTGGCTCAGAGATGCATGGATATGTACTTATGTTTTGTAGACTTTGAAAAGGCATTTGATAAAGTTCAACATAAAAAGCTTGTAGATATATTAAAAGCAAAAATATTGACAGTCGTGATCTGAAAATTATATCTAATTTATATTGGAATCAAACTGCCAAGGTAAGAGTTGACAGCCAGTACACCGAAAAATATCAAAATACAGAGAGGAGTCCGCCAGGGTTGCGTGCTATCCCCACTACTTTTCAATGTCTACAGTGAAGCGGTATTTCAAGAAGCGCTCTCAGACTCAATAGAAGGTATATCTATCAATGGAGAAGTTTTGAATAACTTACGTTTTGCAGACGATACAGTAATAATTACGGATAACAACAATGATTTACAGAACCTAATGCAACGCCTTAATGAACGCTGTCATGAGTACGGACTAAAGATAAATTTAAAGAAAACTAAATGCAAGATCATGACTAAATCTGCACATGCAAATATCCAATTGACTATTGAAGATACTGCAATTGAGAATGTTAATAACTATAAATATTTAGGAACTGGATAACATCAGATGTAGACCAAACCAAAGAAATTAAAACACGTATTGAAATAGCACGTACATCATTTATTAAACTTAAAAAGTTTCTTTGTTGTCGGGATATAAGGTTAGAACTACGCCTGAGAATGCTTCGATGTTACGTGTTCTCTACTCTTCTTTATGGTCTGGAAGCTTGGACACTCAAACAAGTTCATCTGAATAAGCTGGCCGCCTTTGAATTTTGGTGTTACAGAAGAATCCTAACGAAAATCATGGATTCAAAGAATGTCAAACATGGAAGTAACTAGAAGGATAGGAAATGAGCGGAAATAATATTAACTATTAAAAGACGAAAACTTGAGTACTTGGGACATGTGATGAAGGGCAAAAATACGCATTATTACAACTTATTATGCAGGACAAAATCCTAGGAAAGCGAAATGTGGGAAGACGAAGAATATCCTGGCTTAAGAACTTAAGGGAATGGTTTGAATGCAGTAGTGCAGAACTTTTTAGAGCGGCAGTCAACAGAGTCCGCATAGCCATGATGATTTCCAACCTTCGATAGAAGATGGAACTTAAAGAAGAAGAAGCCTTGAATCAAGTCCACATTTAACTTTAACTTAAACCAATTTAACCTCTGCTGGGGCATATGTGTTGAGTCGACTATTGTTTTCTCTGGCCAAGCCAACATGGGGAGAATGTTCCGAAAGTGCGTGATTTTAAAGTCGAAATTAAATATTAGCGCGCAAAGTAATAAATAAGCCGGTATATTATGTCCACGTTTATCAGTAGGGCGGGGAGAATTGGTTTTCGTCCGTCCTTAAAGTTAAAATATTTAGTACCTTGGCTCAGTTTGCGTTATACACACTTTTGTTGCAAAATTTGTCAACCACATGTAAAGCGTTTGTAATTTAAGTGTTGGTTAAAATAATTGTACCTTAACTTCATTTAATTTATTCAAGAGTGAGTTGGGAAAATTGTCACCTACTTAAGTGTATAATTTAGCATAGATCATTGGGGTCTATTGGTTTAGTGATTACACCGCTAAATTGTAAAAGTGCTAAGAAGATTGCCGATTTGTGTAGGAGATTGCTGATTTGTACAGTAGTCTATTGAGCCGTAGCCTAATGTTTCAAGACCACAGCAGATTTGCTTCGAGTTCGAGGAATAGCCAGTGCTCACCAGCCATCATGGTGTACAATATAACCTTTTAATAAACATTTTAAAAGAGTTTTAAATCTATTGACTCTCAATTTATCTCTTTTTTAGTGTAATATTTTTAATTTTGTATGTTTGTTATTTTGGGATAATTTAACCTGTATTTAATCAATTCATCTGTGTTTTAAAAGGGATAGATTAACTTTTTACCACCTCTTTACGTGATGTAATATTGAACAAAAGTGTCGGTGGAAAATTACAGTCCACAAAGGTCATTGGGACCAATCTATTTATTAACAAATTGGGCATTTAACCTTAATTTGTGCAAATGTAATGCGCCATCAGTTTCTATAAGCAACACTCCACTACCTGTTAATACCATCGTTAAATATCTGGGAATTAATTTGGATAGCAAACTTGATTGGGGCAGTCACACTTGGAAGAAACACCTTCAACTCAGCCTAATCTACAGAAAATGTGTTGTTAGATGAGTCGAAAATCTAGTCTTAACCTGGAGAACAAACTTCTTATTTATAAATGTATTTTAAACCGATATGGCTATATGCAGCTGAAACCTGGGGTACAGTAAGTAATACCAACATACAAAAACTTTCACGATTCCATTTCAAAGTACTGTGCCAGATCTGCAATACCTTTTGGTATACTACGAACTACAGATTACAACACCATTCACAGTTACCAACAGTAAGCGAAGCATATACGTAAACCAAGTTCAAGACTACTATCTTGTCATCTAGATCCACTGATCACGGATTTGCTTAACATCTCACATGAAAGAAGATTAAAAAGACTAAACCCATTGGCCCTCTAGTAAATAAACAACTAAATAACAAGTTTTTATTCTGGTGTTTTCTAAAACTTTTCTCGATTTTGATTAGACTTGTAATATTCATATTTGTTGTCAGTGTTGCTAATCTGTGTGTTAAGTTTAAAATTTTTCTTCTAGAATAGAAATATTTACATTTCCATCACTACTGAATATTCTTATAGCCGACTCTTCTATAGTTATGGACCCAACAGTGTACTAGGTACAACTCTGCGGCATAGGTTGTGTATTTCATCTGCCCCATCTCTCTCTCGTGTGCGTAGGTCGACTAGGAAAGGTCATATCGTTACTCGCTCGACAACCCTTTTTGGGTCTTAACTTGTTCTAGGATTTTTCTTCATTTAGATCTGTTTCGTGCTTTTTTTTCTCCAATTTTTTATATTTAAGGTTGTTTTAATGTCTATTTGTTCATCTCAGTTTTGGTTTCTTCTTATTTTTTTACTTTCACTTGTTTGCTTTTTTTGCTTGGTATTTCGACCTTCTTCTATTTTTTCTATATGTCGCAGTCAATGTAGCCGTCCTATTTTAATAAATGTTACGATATCCGGATATTGGTATGCTTTGTCTAGTTCAAAGTTGTATCTTCTTCGCCAAATTTTATTTCCTTTTGTGCCTTTGTATATATGTCAAGAGTTTTCTTATGAAGATGGCCAATAATCTTTTTTCACTTTTAGAGAGTGTCCAGGTTTCTGAATTATATGTGAGTACCGATCTTATTAAGGTTTTGTATATTGGGCATTTTGTTTTTCTTGTGACGTTATCTGATCTTAGTTATACCTAATTAAGATATGGTAACATTTATTAAGCGGGTAGCGGGTAGCACTCCTCTACGATCCCGGTAGAGGACAGGCTGCTACAGGGAGTGGCGTCCTGCCGTACACTAGCTACTGACTTTCTCTTATGTCCAAGCCTTTAGGAGAGGCCAGGTCCCCAACCTATCTTCCTACCATTTTCCAATCTTATCACATCCCGATATATCCTGCTACCAACCCGCAGTGGCCAGCGTGGTAGTGAAGTGGCTAATTTTCACCGTAAATGACATGACACAAAGTAGAAAAAGCCCTTAGTCCCCGGCGGCCCAACAGTCCAAGGTGACGGTAGCCACCAGATTGGACCAAGGGCAGAGGGTGCAAAGAATCACCGGAATGGACACGGCTACCATGGACAACGAACATTGCATATTGCCACTTATAACGTAAGAACGCTTGCAACTGAAGATAAGCTCATTGAATTACAGGAAGAACTTAACTGTATAAAATGGGGATGACGAAGAAAAGAAGAAAACTAATTAGTTTTAAAATCAGAGCATCTGCTACATTCTATTGGAGCAAAGAAGTATATGCACCCACGACGAGCCCATAGCGATAAAGAAATCAAAAGCTTTTATGAAGATATAAATAGAGCTATAGAAAAAGATAAAACCCATCACCTAATCTTAATGGGCGATTTTAACGCTAAACTTAGATTTAAAGAAGATAGCGCAGAAGTGGCTATGGGGTCATTTGGATACGGTGAGCGAAATGATAGAGGAGGTGTGCTACTACATTTTTTGTTGCATCATCGGCTATATGTGATGAACACATTCTTCAAAAAGAACCAACAACGTAAGTGGACGTGGGCTAGTCCAGATGGCATAACAAAAAACGAAATTGATTTCATCATCACAAACAGAAAAAATATTGTCCAAGATGTTAAAGTAATTAATAAAATCACTGGTGGGAGTTACCATCGGTTGGTTAGAGCAAAAATAAAGATCAACATTAGACGAAAGAGGACAGCAATGATAACAAAGAGGCATTCTAATAAATGGAAATCGATAGAAGATAGAGTAGCTTATCAGAATCTCATAACTTCAGAATTGAAAGAAGTAGAACATCTAAATGAAAATGTATTAGATATAGAGATAACAAACATGCGAATAATAGTGTGATTCGAAACGCTCATAGAAAAGATAAGGAAAAAGGAAAAAACAAGATGGATAAACTCACTCAAACTACTAAAGATCTTATAAACAAAAGAAGAGAATTGGAAGATAAATACACAGATAACTTTATAACACTAAGACAGTTAAATGAAGATATCACAAAATCCATTCGAAATGATGTCAGAAATTACAACACTGAGTACATAACTCAAGCCATTGATAAAAATAAAAGTTTAAAGGTTCTGCGCCGACAAATGATTGAAGGATAAAAAAATATTTGTAAACTTGTAAATAAAAAAGGAGAAACTACAACAAATAAGAAGATATTTTAAAAATTGCTCAAGATTTTTACTCATAATTGTATAAGCGAGAAGAATTTCCAGATCCTGATCAAAATCAAATACCAAAAGTTCAAAATGTAGGCTCAGAAGACATCCCAGATATCACAACAGAGGAAATAAAATCGGCTCTCTCGGAGATGAAAAACAATAAATTACCTGGAGAAGATGGGATAGTCATTGAACAAATTAAAGAAGGAGGAGGAGCGTTACTATAATGTGTATAAATGTTATAAATGTGTTGAAAAAAATGTTCAATGCTTGTTTGACAAGAGGCGCGAGACCCCCTTCCAGTAGCATAATGCAATAATAACCATAATGCACAAAAAAGGTGACCTTTCAGACCTAAAGAACTACAGACCTATTAGTTTGCTCTCCCATACATACAAACTATTCATGAAGATAATAACAAAACGGCTTGTGAACAAACTGTATAGTTACCAACCTTGTGAACAGGCTGGGTTCCGCTCCAAATACGGAACAAATGATCATCTACAAGTTATAAAAACGCTAAAAGAAAAGTGTACAGAGTATAAATCTATCTTTCTTATATTCGTAGATTATGAAAAGGTGTTCGATATTATATATCATCATAAAATGCTTTCGAGCATTGGACTGACTGCCACATTGACTACCGATATATCGCCTTGATTAAAAGTATTACGAAACTGGTACAGCTTGTGTTCGCCTCCATGAATATACTGTAGCGTTTTTAAATAAAACGAGCGGTTCGAATTTATAATAAATATATTTATTATAACTTTACAGTTCGGTATTCTCTTAGCAACTAACTTATTCCTAAGATCGTTACATATATATACCAAAGTTACTATTTTCTAGAAAGTTTCCCACCTCTAGGCGATACGCGACTGATCTTTCTCGAAATATCGAGTCGCTTTCGAGATGCCGCCGCATGGAAGCATGAGGTGCTGTTTCGAGATGCAACCGTTATACGTGCCTCGTTAAATGCACGTTCGTAACACTGCTCCCCTCTTAGATCTGAGCGTCCCGATCAGCAACTCTATATGTAGGCCCAGGATGGCGGAATCTACAGGACTCACAGGATCTACAGTTGCCCTGTCTGTATACGACTTCCTGGTCACCATATACAGCAAAGATCGAGAACCATCTTCTAATCTCAGCACTCTTCCAACTTTAGGCTGCTGGTTTTTTAACTCGTCCAAGCGACCAAATTTCTTATAAAATGCGGATGAGATTCCTTTAGTCATCTCAAGATCTTGGGCAAACACAGTGGGCTAGAGAGACGTTATGCGGAACACTAAAAAGATCCTGCTGAACTTCTGTCGTCACGCCGAATCTAGCATCTTTTTCTCTGCGTAATTTGACATAAACTCATTAAAGCTTGGTCGCGATCATCTTTGACCTCATGTTGAAGGGTTCGGACTTCTTCGGTTTCATTTGAGCCAGCATAAGGTGCAAGACGATTTATGTGAAATACTTTTGGTTTACCTTTCGGCAACTTCTTAATTCGGTATATTACGTCATTTATTCTCTTTTTAATTTCATATGGACCCTCCCATTGTCTTTGCAGTTTAGGAGACAAGCCACGACGACGTTGAGGATTATAAAGCCAAACAAGATCACCTACTTCATAGCTTTCATTCTTGCATCGAGAATCGTATTGATCTTTCATTCTGTCACTGGCTAACTGGATGTGTTGTCGGGCAAGTTCATGAATGTTGTTCATTCTTAACTTTAGGCGGTCGACATAATCTTCGCTTGCAACATGTTCTTCGGAAGGTCTGCAGCCAAACTCTAGGGCGCAGGGCAAACGAACTTCACGACCTAATATCAGGCAGGTTGGAGTCTGGCCGGTAGTTTCATTCACAGCCGAGCGGTAGGCCATTAGGAATAAATGAATGTGCTGGTCCAATCTTTTGATGTTCTGATACAACTTTGGGACAGGTGTTTACCCATCGTTCGGTTCATACTCTCGACCATTCCATCTGATTGAGGATGCAGTGGTGTCGTTCTGGTCTTATTGACACCAATCAATTTACAAACGTTTTGGAAAAGGTTTGACTCGAAGTTTTCGCCCTTGGTCGGAGTGGATCTCCAAGGGAACACCAAATCGGCTAAAGAATTCTTTAACCAATACCTCTGCAACGGTAGCAGCTTCTTGATTTGGTAGCGCATAGGCCTCAGTCATTTCGTAAAATAATCCATGGCTACCAGGATATATTTATTTCCATCATTTGTCTCTGGAAGTGGACCTGCAATGTCGATTGCTACTCTTTCCATAGGACTACCAACATTGTACTATTTCATGGGTGCCCTCTTTTTACCAACTGGACCATTACTGGTTGCACACAGTTCACATTTTCGGCACCATCATCGTACATCATCTTTACAGTTTCACAAAATAGAACCGTTCTCGAACCTTTTGGCAGAGTTTTCGTAATACCAAAGTGTCACCTGATGCACCGTCATGTAACTGACGCAAAACTTCTGACACTTTACTTTTAGGTACAATCAAACTGATCTTAGATTCTGTACCATCATCGTTCTCAAAGGTTCTATAAAGAAGATCATCTTTTTAGCACTAGGCAATTCCATTGGCTCCAGTAACACTTGACTTCAGGACTACATGCACTAATGTCTTGCCAAGAGAAGGCCTTTCATTCGACGCATCCCAATCCAATACTCTTTTTATTACATGGATCATCTGCTTGAGCGTCTTGTAGCTGTTGTGGCTGCCCATTGGTCATTAATGACGGTGGTTCGTCTCACGGGCAAAGTCTTTCTTCTAATTTAAGACAGTGATTACAATGTTAACTGCACGGCCTTCTCGAAAGCGCATCAGCATTTAAATGAACTCTTCCAGCCCTGTGTTCGATCTCGTAATCATATTCTTGTAATCGTTCTAAACCATCTTGCCATCTGGCCCTCTGGATACGGAATTGTAGGAGCCATTTTAGAGCAGCGTGTGATCCGTGGCGAAGAAGAAACTTCTGCCATACAGTATTTATGGAAATGCTCGCAAGCCTTTACTACACCTAGCAATTTCTCTCACTGGTAACGCAATAGTCTCTTTCTGGTTTCGACAAGACTTAGCTAAAGTATGCGATGACTTTTCTCCTGTCCATCTTGGATTTGGGAGAGAACAGCTCCTATTGCACTGTTGTGCTGGCATCGGTGTCCAACAACAAAATTTCCTGCGCTGTCTAGGGTAGCTTAAAATCGGTGCGCTGGACCAGAGCCATTAGTAAGTGTTCGAAAGCTCTCTGGCACTTTCGCTTCCATGTATATCTTTTGCCTCTTCTGTCAACTCTGTAATGGCTTGGAGATGTTGGCAAATCCTTTGACAAAACGTCGGTAATATGTACAAAGGCCAAGAAAACTTCTAATTTCGTGTTTATCTCTTGGTACTGGCCAATCCTTAATTGCTGCAAGTTTTTTTCAGGATCACTGTTACACCATTACTTGCTACAATATGTCCCAAGTACATCACTTCTCGTCGAACAAGTGACATTTCTTCGACTCAACTTCAAATTTCGCTGCCCGCAATCGTTGAAAGACTTCGGTCAGATTATTGGCATGTTCCATCGAAGGATTCTCCAACTACACAATTACATCATCCAAATAAACAGGCATGATTTCCATGTTAGACCTCTTTAAAACTAGCTCCATTAATTCTTTCAATGATGGGTGGGCCCGGAAACATTACATAAACCACAGGGCATAACTGAGAACTGCCAAAGCCCTGATCCTATCAAAATGCGGTTTTACTCACGATCAGCTGGCTCCATGTCTACTTACCAATATCCACTTTTTCAGATCGATGTGGAAAACCAACGAGAACCAGAAAGTGTATCCAAAGTATCGTTACCCTTTCCGGCAAAGGATAACTATCTTTTTTAGTTACGCATTGAGCTACATCGGTAGTACAAATACAAAAACGTGTTGAACCATCTTTCTCTTTACTATGCACTACTGGTGATGTCCATGGACTGTTCGATTGGTTCAATTACCCTTGTTTGCTATATCTTTGATGATGTCTTCGGCTTCATCTCTTTTCGCAAATGGAAGTCGTCTAGGTTGTTGTTGATTGGCTGATGCGTCTCCGGTTATAATTTTATGCTTTACTATGCTTGTTTTGCCATTATCCTTCTATATCACATGGCGAAATACATCTTGAATTCTACGAGACACTCGATCACTTTTTAGTTCGTTCATCATCAAGATCTTGGCAACGTTTTAATCATCGATCTCAACATCTCTTTGGATACTTAGATTCGACAGTTTCTCATTAGTATTCATGAAACAAATCGAAGCACGGAACACATTGTCCGATCAAAGTTCTTTACTAGTACTTATCAGTTCCACTTTAAATTCATAACTCTTACAGGAACGACGTCTCGAATTCATCACCAAAGCTTTTGCCGTTAGGAACATCGGCATTGTTCACATCTTCCGACCATCACTTAAACTTCAAACTTGCCTCAGGCAGTAAACCATCAGGTTCTGGTCATCAAAATTTCTCACTATTACGGGTATTGTTACGTCGCAAGTAGTTATTAAGCTGATAACAATCTTCTTTCTCTTCATGAACGCAGGCAACTCTTCACCACTGATCTCCGAGAACTCCATCTTTGACATTCATACAAGCCCAACTTTCTTAGTTAATCCATCCCAATATGAACTCATCGGAGATCTCTGCAATTACATACTCTATGTTTCACTGTGGTCTGGCAATGGATACTGACATATTAGCCTCGCCATATGTATTAATTATCTCACCAGTTGCTGTTCTAGCTTTACTGTTGCAGGCGATAATTTAAGATGGTCTCGTACTACTTCTGGCGTGCAATAGTTCTTGTTGCACCTGTATCTACCAAAAACGATCTACATTTAGTGCTTAATACGACCCTCGATGTACAAGCTATGAATTCCACGGAGGACGTTAATGTTCACAGTTACTATGGGGGCTGTGTTTCTCGAGGTCGGCAGTTGCCCCTTGGTGTCGACCCGTTCTAAGTTTTCCGACTGTTGTAAATTTTCTTGCAATTACGACGAATGTGAACCTACGTCACCACAATTTCCAACATCTGGGCTCGCGTCTTTTCAGACATCCGTGTTACGAACTACTTTTCGTACCATCTCTTCCAGACGTTCATCGTTTGGTTCGTCGCCTTCTTTCAATGGTTTCTTACTCGATGGCTCCGTGAAGTTTGACTAGCTGTTTTCATGTTCTAAAGCAAGAGCGAGCGCTTCATCTAGAACTTTCGGTCTTGCTAGACGTAAAGCTTTCTGCAATTCACTTTCTTTTAAACTCATTGGACGAAGGTTATCTACAGCAATTTCTTCCAAAATCTTGTCTGGTACCTCAGGATAAGCCAACCGTACTATACGAGCAACATCTGCTTCAAACTCTTGCAAATTTTCACTTGCTCGTTGAACTCTACTTCTTAGTTGCGCATTGTAGACTGTTGTAGCTGGGCATCTCCGTAACCGTTTGTACTAGTCGAAGTAAAACAAGGTCTGGTAACATTTTTCTTGACCCTTAGGAATCGATCTTAGGATTATCTGACAGCATACCTCGTAAAGCAGCAGTCAAGGAGACAGCCTTTTCTTGTTCTGTCCAATGATTGGCTGTCGCAAAAGCTTCAAATTGTCTAAGGTATATGGACTTTAAGAAAGAGGACTTTCCATCAAAATGGTGGCAATTTGAATCTCATATGATGTGGTCATTTCCGTCTCTCGGTGATTCTTCTTTTACTACCGGATCTAGAAGCTAACATGCATTAATTTGGTGGTAGCACTTGCGTGTTAGTTATCATGCTCTCTAACTGTTTGGATTTTTCTATCTACGTTGTTTACATTTTTCTGTATCTGATCGCATGTTCTTGAGACTTCTTCAAATTTCTCATTGTTTTGAATTACATACTTCTTTAATTATTTGAGAAGTCTCGTCGAATCTTCTAGACACATTTTCAAATTTCTCGTCATTTTGTCTAGCTACTTCTTTAATAATTTGTGAAGTATCGTCGAATCTTCTAGATACATTTTAGAATGTTTCGATCAAATCTTTTGGAAACGTTCTCGAATTTATCATCAATTTTTCTAGAAGATTCTTCAATCATATGCGACACATTTTCAAATTTACTATCATTTTGTTTAGAACTCTCTTCGATCATTTGTGAGACATTTTCAAATTTTCCATCAATTATTTTTGTTAAAACTGCTTCTTCTGCTGATTGAAACTGGAATGTATCTGGGTCATCTCCATTATTGTTAAGAACATTCTTCAGTCGTTCTTGGAGGATCTTCTTGGACCGCTGGAGTCTTCATTGACGTTCTTCTAGTTGCTCACGCAACTGTTTCACTGAAAGTTCTAATAGCAGCATCTTTGATCAGGCACACACGTACTTTTAAAATGTTCTTTCGTACAACGATCACTACCGAACTACGCGGATGTTCCGACGAACACTACTTTTCAAAAGTTCAAAAGTCTCTTTTTTTTTTCACTGTTAAAATTTATTTTTTAAATAAATCAATTGTCCTCACACGTGACACCACAACTGTAGCGTATTTTTAAATAAAACGAGCGGTTCGAATTTATATAAATATATATTATCTTATAACTTTACAGTTCGGTATTCTCTTATCAACTAACTTATTCCATAAGATCGTTACATATATATATACCAAAGTTACTATTTTCTAGAAAGTTCCCACCTCTAGGCGTACGCGACTGATCTTTCTCGAAATATCGATCGCTTTCGAGATGCCGCCGCATGGAAGCATGAGTGCTGTTTCGAGATGCAACCGTTATACGTGCCTCGTTAAATGCACGTTCGTAACAATACTAAGAAGTTTCGAATAGAACGTGGAATTAGACAGATATAAACAATAGATAAAATAAGAGTTACACAACGCGCTATGGAAAGTTCAATATTAGGTATTACCATTAGAGATAAAGTACCAAACCTAGAAATAATAAGAAGAACAGGAGTGACAGATGCAGTTGAAAGGCTAATAAAATAGGCTAATTGATGAACATTTATTAGCAATTAATATTCGCCTCTTCAGTTTCTCTACAACGTTTTTATCACATGTAACTAGGGATCCTAAGTATAAAAAGTTTTTTACCCGTTGATGTTGTATTCTCCTATCGTTAGATTTTGTAGCTGCCTTATTTCTGCGTTTTTACTTACATGTATATATTTTGTTTTGGCATGATTGATTTCACGGATACTATTTTATGCATCTCGTTCTATTTAATTGAATGTCTCTATCATTTCTCGTTTTAATTTTGCGATTATGTCAACATCATCTGCAAACGCTAGTATTTGCACACTTTTTTCAATTATTGTTTTTGTATTAGCCAACTATTTGTTCAGCGTGTGGTTCAAGTCTGTTATAAATTGGACATTATTTTGTATGTTGCGTTCATCAGCGTGATTCTACGGTAGTTTCTACATTGTAGATGTTGCCATTTTTTTGCAATGTTGCATAAATACTGCTTTTCCACTACAATGATAAGTGGGTGTGTTAAGGTTTTCATTAAAATGTTCTGTCTATTTTCTTAGTATTTCTTGTTGTTCTGTCAAAATATTATCCTCCTTATCTCTAGATAATGTTATTCTTGGTTTGAATTTTTTCAGTTCTTTTCTATTTCTGGTAAAACTTTGTTTTGATATTCTCTTTTCTTTCTTCGGTGGGTTAACTTTTCTTCTTTACGTATTTGTTATATTCATCCTCTGCTTGTCGTGTTCTATGCCTCTGTTGCATCAGTAAATATCTTCTGTTTTTTTTTCTTTCTGTTATAATTTAACATTCTTTTTAAACCAGTCATTTGTTCTTGTTCTTCTTTGTTTATTTTCCATGCCTTCTTCTTCTTTAACAGCTTTTTTATGATGATTTTGCACTTTTCCCACTCATCATTTATGTTTTTATGTTTACGATTTATATTTTTATAATATGTTTATATTCGACTATAGTTTATTTTTATGAACGAGAGAGTAATTAGCATAATTTTAACTGGTACCTCCGACCACTCCATGGGCGTGCTCAAGATTAATTGAAAAATTACTTTGAATAATTGTAAAAAATAAATTAATTATTTCAGTGTTATAAAGTGTTATGTGTATGTAAACAAAAGTGACCTCTTTTATCACACACTATATTAGAACTGACTGGCCTACATTAAAAAGGGTTTTAAAAAATTCACATTTTTTTTAATTTTTAAAAATTACAAAAGAGAAAAAGAGTTTTTAAAACCGTCTAAGGTATGTTAAATAGATGAATAAACATATTAATATAAAACTTACAGCTACTTGTTACAAATCCAAATCAGATTCAGAAGATGAACTTTCTCAGAACCAAGATTTATAATAACTGGCTCGATCATTTTATCAGTAATATTGTCCAGCTTCCACATTTTTTCCTCTTTTTTAATAATGTGATTTACTGCCTTTTCCCAGTTTTCAGGTTTTACAGTATTTACGGCCTCCAAAAACAACTGTTTAACATCATGAATTTTAAAAGTGGTATTTTTTCTTTAAACTTCACTCTTTATCTGTGCCCATACCAGTTCAATCGGGTTTAATTCACAATGATATGGTGGGGATCTAAGTACTGTCATTCCACGATTTTTGGCAATTTCATCAATTTCGTATTTTTTAAATTTTTCTTTATGAAGGGCACACAACGAATAAAGTTCCTTTCTTATAGATCCGGGATGGTACGTAATATTTTTTGAACTCAGCCAATTCTGCAAGTCTTTTTTTAACCACTTGGTTGTGGGTAGTCCTTCTATAAGTCTGGAGTGATAACTTGCATTATCCATTACTATTACACAGTTCTTAGGAAGAAGATCTATCATTTGTTCGAACCATTCTTGAAAGACATCAGCGTTCATGTCTTCATGGTAGTCACCGGTACGAGTTGATTCAAAAGTTAATAAACCACCTTCAACAAAACCGTCTGAACTGCCAATGTGTACTTTTATCAGCCTGCGTCCCTTTCCTGTGGTGGGTTTAAACCAGTAGATAAGTTATTTACAAAAGCGTGCCTTTGACTTGTAACAGTTTCATCCTGCCAAAATTTATTTGGTGTATGACCCTCGTTGATCCATGTTTCATCAAGATAAAATATTTTTCTTTTTTGGTTTCTCATTTCCTTTATGGTTCTTAGAAAATGTCTTCTCCATATGACAATATCGCCTATTTCTAATAAAATAGACTTTCTGGGATTCTTTTTCCAGCGGAAGCCTATTTCTTTTAAAAGTTTCCATAACGTACTTCGACTCATTTCTGGGTAATCCTTATCATCTCGAACTGAGACAAGAACTTTATCCAATGTTGGAAATTCTTGTCTAAAGAAGAATTCATGCACTTTCCGTCGAAGTCCTTCTTTAAAATGATATTCTATTTGAAATTTTGGTTTCCCTGGAGCATTACGTGGCATTTGAAAACTACCACATTTCTCTTCTTTAATAACTCTGTAAATCGTAGATTTCCCAACACCAAGTGTACTGCTAACTAACTCAACGGTCTCATCAACACTTCACATAAACGTTTGTCTGTAAATGATTTAAAACAATTAAATATTACTGTTTTTTCATTAACTGTTAAAGGACCAATTTTTCGGCGTTTACACGGCACTTCCAAATTTTCCATAACACTAGTATACACAATAAACTGCACCTTGCAACTGAAGTACCTACTTTTAGTGAACTGTTAAGAATTTTGAATACGCCACTTGGACCTTCCTACAAAATGGAAAAACCCACTATCACATTTTCTGTGGAATAAGTTTAGAAGGTAATTATCTAGTCAATTACTGTCGTAGATTCCTGGAATTAAAGAATTAAATGTTTGATTGTTGAAACCCTTACTTCGTGGAATGCACTCATTTCAGATAAAATAAAACGTTTTATTTTATCTAAAGAATTAAACTTTATTTTGCAAATAGGTAGGTACTTATTAAACTTTTATTGGATATATAACCAATAAAATAAACATCTTACATTTCTTGCAAATTCATAAGTACCTGTTAACCTCCATCACTCCGACACTGGCAACCTTATTTAGGGATTAGTAACCCTCACAACTATTGTATTCTATTCTGCTCCAACCTTTATACCTGGTGGTCATACTCAATTTAAAATTGTTTTCCTATATACTTCTGTAAACTTGTTGACAAATATTTGTTTTTCATTGAGTCACTCGTATCAACAGTTTAGGGATTTGCATACATAATTTATTGTTTTATTACTCTCTCATACATAAAAATACACTATAGTGTCTTCAGTTTACAATAATATGATCTATCATATTTACTATAGGTACGCTAGTGATTTCTGGTAATAGTAACAACAAAATAAAATTTTTAACATATTCGTTTAACACATTGTTGGCTAGTGTCACATTAAGACACCAACTACAAGTAACATTGACTGCTTGGTTCATACATCTGTCCTAAAAATGTCATTTAAATTTAGACCCCATACAGAGACATTGACTCAGGGACAGCAAACTCAAATTGGGAGTCTAACGTTGCCGTGCAAAGTTTCTGTTAAAAACTTTAACCTCACACTTAATTTTAACATATAACAAATTTTGTACCATTTTAAGGATTTTTACCCAAATATTTAGTGGCTAGAAATATGTACACTTGGTAAACCACATTGTTTTTTTTAAATCTTAGTCAAAAGGTTATTTCTTACGCTTGTATTCAGTAAAGTGGTAATACTTGTCCAGGTAAATCTTCAGTCTCCAGGTAAATGCACTCCAGACTCGGACTTGTTAGCCGGAAAACGTTCTCTGATGTAGCCCGAAAGGGTCTTTTAATTATATACCTTTTATACACGTGTTTTAAATAAAACTTTTGAATTCTTTTTATTTCTTATGACAGTTAGATTCGCGAATTGGAGAGTGGCGAAGATAGAGTGTCTTTATTCCACATATTTGTTTATTTTAATTATATTATACCAATTACTGTTATATTCGCGATGCTGTTCTTTAGTCTTACAGTGGGCATTTGTTGAAATCCTGAGTTATTAAAGCAATTATATTATTTTATTCAGTATAACTTTGTGTAGGTTAGCAATTTTATTTAATTATTTATTTTTTACAATGAAGATTCAAAAAGTCTTCGGCCAATTAACAAAATGATCCCTAAAACACAAGTTTAGTACAAATGGCATATATAAATACCAATTCCTGTTCCTATTTTAGCTAAAAGTATGTATAGCTAATGGATTTTGAAAAGAGCTATGACCTTGTAAATAACAGGTAAACTTGTGTACTAAATAGGCATGACTCATAGCTCTTGTCAAAATTCATTGCCTTAGAACGTTTTTCTCTGTTACAGATGTTTAAGATATTCCACTGGGAAATTCTATCCTCCATTCGAATACAAAAAATTCTACAATATGTTAACGCAACAGCAAGGATACAAACTTGTTAACCCAAATATCATAGAGAGACCACCCAACGCAAGAAGAAAGGTCTATGAAGATGCTGATGTACAATGGAGGCATTTAGTTGAAATGAGAAGAAGAAACCAAATTTTAGAAAAGAGGGAAAAAGAGAAAGCAAAACAAGAGGAAGATACAAAGTCAGTAGACTCTATTGATTTGGAAGTAAGTATTTTTAACGAAACCAATTTGCATTTAATTTTTTTTATTCTTATTAAATCGACAGTAAAGTTCATTATTACTCTATATGTGAATTCACTTTACTGTAGTTTAAATTTCTAATTGTATTATCATTTATGTTGAAAATTCTTCTTTTTGTCCATTTTTTTGAATATCCTGATTTTTTTAATCTTATTTCTAATATTATTTTTCCGAGATTTATGATTTCAATTGTTGTTTTAGTGTTGTCGTATGAACTTTTTGTCGTTTGTACCTACTAATTGTTATTCTTCTTTTTCTTGGCCCTTTAGTCTCCTAACTTTTCTGGTGTCATTAAACTATTTTATCAGTACGCCAATATTGAGAGTGAAAGCTTAAATCGCTAGCTTCAAGTTAAGAAAACTTATCACCAACGGACTGTACGGAGAGAAATGAAAAAGCGTTAAAATCTCCCATCATTCGTGTAACTATTTCTTCTCTTGATTTGGTTAATGATAAGATTATATTTATATTTTCGTAATATAACTTTACACATTGATCATATTTATACCTGCTAGTTGGTTGACGACACACGTCAAATTTACTCTCTCTTTAGCATCTTCACAGGTTTTTACTAAAGAATCGCATCTACCTGCTATTAACTGTAATCGTGTCGGCGCATCCTTACAGCAAGTTGAATTCACAGCGGATCATGTCAAACAACACTTAATTAAACTCGCACAGCCGCTTCACCTGGTTTAGATGGTTTAACAACCAAAACTGTTATAAAAGGTGCGCAGACACACCTGCAATACTTTTAACGTTAATTATTCAAACTTCTTTCATGCATAATTCCTTACCACCTAGTTAGAAAATAGCTTCCGTTTTTTCGACCTAGGTCGAAAAGGCAAAGAACTCGACCCCAACAATTATCGTTCGATTAGCTGGCTGCCAGTAGTTGCCAAAGTTATGTAAGCCATTATTTCCGAGATGATGACCAAATTCCTTCTCCAGGAACATGTTATTCTAACACAACAACTCTAAAGCCTTTGACCGTGTACCTAAGCGCAGACTTCTACATAAGCTAGAACATTTCGGAGTTCGCGGTACTTTACTTCGTTGGATAAAATGATTTCTGACAGATCGATATTACAAAGTTAGAGTTGACGAATCTTTCTCACAGGAAAGGTTAGTGGAAGGTGGAGTGCCTCAGGGTTCTGTCCTTGGTCAGCTTTTTACGGTTTACACCAGCTATGTTCCTTATTACGTCTCAAATAAAATATCATTCTACGCTGATGACACAAAATATATCCAATCCAATCACAAACCAGCTAATCCTCCAAATGGACTTGGACTCTATTTTAACTTGGACTTCAAAGCTTTTATTGCAGTTTGACTATCTGGCAATAAATATTTGTGCTAAATTGAGATGTTTTTTCTAGGCATTTTGAAGCACAATCATCAACTGCTAAGAGTCATCCTTGTAATATTGTATGTCTTTTCGAAGAAAGTCTGGTGTTCAGTTCTGGATCAGTAACCCTTTGTCCAGCATTTTCTTGAAGACTGTAGTAGGGCACAATCGCATTGCACCAGGAATTTCTATACAAACTGAGTTCTGTCATTTTTTGCAACTCTACTATAATCCAGAAAAACGGTATTAGATTTAATTTAGATGCAGGGTATCCGCCAACCCTTATATGTATTTCAACCTCATTAGGTATCATCAGAGTGACATATGCAGTTGCTCTGAATTGAAACTAAATCTGTCTCTTCATAATACAATAATATAAAAATAATCTATTATAATCTTTTGTTGAATTGTTTTGTTCCACTAAATCAGCACAACATAAGTATCTATAGGTCTGACAATCGTAGTAGATGGCCAATAGATCATTTTAGGTTTCAGACCCCATATTTTTTTACAAACCTTTTTTTCTACCACCGGAAGGGCGTGACATTTATTGTACATAAAGAAGTCTCTAGTTGTATTAATAAATCTGTAAGTTACATTAATTTCGGCAAAGAGTCATCATGATGCAATAAAACTCAAAGCCAGTGTATATTAAAATCTGGGGTAAGTTTATGTGCCCACATTGAGCAATAATGATAGTAATAAGTCATCTGCAACATAAGACATTATTAGATTAATGGAAAACTTTAATGCCCAAAATAAGGAAACATGCCAAGACAAGAAAACATTGTAACCAATTTCGAACTTTGACAACGTAATGACAGAGGAGATCGTTTTGTAGAATTCTGTCTAGAGAACAATTTCTGTGTGACAAATACATTCTTCAAACTACCCAAGCGTCGTTTATATACTATATACTTGGAAATCTACATCTACATTTCTTATGATCCCTTTAGCATCTACATAGTAGATGCATCTACATAGCATCTACATAGTAGATGCTAAAGGCATCATAAGAAATTAAATAGATTATATAACAATTTTAAAAGCTTTAAAGGAAATGAAGAACCATCGATCGCCTGGTGATGATGGACTCGTTATCGAGGCAATAAAAGCAGGAGGAGAAATTTTATTAAAATCAGTAAGCTAACTGTTTGATAAATGCTTACATGCGCGTACGATTCCAAAAGACTGGAACAATGCAGTAATAGTCTTGTTACACAAAAAAGGTGATAGTACTAAATTAGAAAATTATAGACCCATCAGCCTCTTGACACATATGTACAAACTCTTTATGAAAATCTTAACAAAGAGGCTAACACCTAAACTTGATTTCTATCAGCCCAAAGAAGAGGCAGGCTTCAGGGCAGGATATGGAACAAATGACAAATGAGTGCATCGAGTACAACATACCACTGGTTCTTGCATTTGTCGATTACGAGAAGGCTTTTGATTCTGTAGAGTTTGAAACAATACTGGAAGCCTAAATCAAAGCCGAATAGATTACAGGTACACGACGCTAATCAAAAACATCTACGAGAACGCTACATCAAGTATACGACTACACGAAGACACAGAAAAATTCAGCTTAGGTCGAGGAGTTAGACAAGCAGACAATATTTTACCAAAATTGTTCACGGCTGCTCTAGAGTCAAAATTTAAGAGCACTCAATGGCAAGATATGGGCATCAATATAGATGGAAAAAGATTAAACCACCTAAGATTTGCAGATGATGTTATATTAATCCAGATAATTTACAAGATACAGTTTCTATGATGCATTCGCTTAAAAGTCTGTCTGAAGAGCAGGATTAAAGATAAACTTTGAGAAAACTAAAACTTATAACAAATCTCGTAATGAGTGGAAAATATAACTATAGACAATAATAACATACAACAAACAGACACAAATATCTGGGACACACGAAATCAAAATAAGCAGAGACATTCAAACACATTGAAATACAGAGGCGAATAGGCCTAACTTGCGCAGCATTTGGCAAATTAAGCCATATTACTTACGAATATTGCGCTTAAGTTTCGTTGATTGAATAGCAAATGAAATAGTTTAATACCGAATGAACAAAAGCACAGAAGTAATACAAACAATAAAAATTCAAAAGTTATAATATTTAGGCCATGTCATGAGACAATCAGAGATTATATCAGCTTATAATACAGGGCAAGATCGCCGGAATAAGAGGCCCATTCGAAGAAGAACATCCCTGCTCCAAAATCTTCAAGAATGCTATCGAGAGACATCCGCTAATCTGTTTCGAATGATCGTAAACAAAGTTATTATTGCCAATATAATCGCCAACGTTCGATAATCGGACAGAGTACTAAAAGAAGATTGTGCATTTGCCTGATTGATAGGCAAATAAGCTCTTCGTAAAGAGGTAATCTTGAATAGTAATTGGTTTTTTTGTAAGTGTTTAGTATTTTCCATACTTTTTAAGATAAAATTGGTTAGTCTAATGGACCTATATAAATTTGGTTCCTATGAAGGGTGTTTTCCACACTTAGGAATAAACCAGACCATAACTTGTTTCCATTCTTTTGGAATATTTTGGCTTTTTAAGTAGTCCAATGCCGTTGGAGTGGCCTTCTGAAATGACTTTTTCAAGCCGCACTGCTAAGACTGAATTGTTGACTGAATTCTTACTGTAGTGTTATAATTTGTCAGAGCCTTTTGTAGTCCTTCCAATTAGCTGAACTTTTGGCTCTGTTCAAGGTTCTACGTGCACTAGTCTTTAGTTTTATTAATTCCTTCTTCCAACAAAGCACATCTCTATTGACGAATTTCTTTTTGATTGTGAATTTTCCTCTTAATAATTTATTACCGTAGTATGCAACCAATGTGCGGATGTTTCGAGTTGCTCTGCAGTATCAGTCGTATAATTAGTGCCATCAAATACCTTAATGTGTTCTTGTATTAACAGAGAGTTATGTCTGTTTCGGTATATGATACGACTGATTTGCTCAAGCTCTGCGTCTCAATCTCGAAACGCGGGATTCTGTGATTTAACATTGAGGCCTCATCAGAGAAGTGCCAGAAATCTAATATATTTTTAGTAAAGTAACTAGTTAGGGTAATATCCAATACATTTTTTTGTTGTTTTTTACATTGTTTCATTAGCTGAGATGTTAGTCAGGATTAAATTAGTATATTTTTAGCAGCATGGTGAAGAATTTCATAACTGTGGAGTTATATCCATTGGCGAATATTATGTCTGATACCATTTATCTTTCGTTATAGAACTATTTGCTGAAAAGTGTATATTTCCCCTCGTAATATGTGTCCTAAATATGCACATATGTACAAACGGTACACTTTCGAATTCTTCTAAGAGATAATTATGAATGTAATTAGTAATTGTGATTAAGTTGGGTTTTGAGTTAAATAGATTTGAAGTTAATTAAATCATGTCGTGCTTCACTTAACCTCTAAACTTTCCATTAAATTCACTAATAAGCCGCTTGTTCTTTTTGTTGCACAACCTGGTGAGGTTGTTATTTGTCTCTGGCGGACGGTTATCTTTTAAAAGTAAGTAAAGGCTTACATATTATGCCTTTCATATCGTTCGGTAGGAATTTCTACTTTCGCTGATGCAAGATTCTTAATATTGAAATGAGTAAATATGATATGTCATGCATTTGAGGATATACCAACTTACATAAGTCCTGTGACTTCTGTATAGGCTTTAGGACCTGATGTTGAGCATTATTTCGGTCAAGGCTTGTTTTATTAAATGCTTGAGCCTTTTCCTCGCTGTACCGCACAAGACCGCTAGCTGGAGCTCCTTTTGTCCTCGCTGAGCCTCGCTAAATATTTGTGAGTGGATCAACTACTTTATAGTCCTCTTTATCTCCAGTATTATAAGCCTGGGACAGAATTTAGTTACATAGTTTACCGATGTCCTATTGTATACCACGAAGCCATGATGGCCGCCTATTGGTACAACTGTTCTACGAAGTAGTTAGGAACGAGAAGTCTAACTGATTACTGTGATAGTCATTGACCATTTTTACCATGCTGTCATATACTTTTAGCTGTAGAACCTATGTACAGGACAACATATCCCATCACTTTTAAGTTCAAACCGTCCATATCGGTTTACTTTTCTAATCTTGATAAGTGATTAAAGCAAAAACCAGACGGCTTCGTCGAGTGGGCTCGTTTCGTTTATAGATGAGTCCAGAATAAACAACCGATGAGGCGGTTGTGGGACTTGGCTTTAGGACGTGGGATATTCGCGATCTTAGCCTGTGTTCAAAAGATAGTTGATAGGACTTGTCTTGCTAGAAGAGAGCCGTTCTATTTGATCTGACCGTCAGATAGTTCTAAACATTCTGAAAATATCCAGAACTAGCTGCCCCTTTCTTGATCAACAAAGTCAACTTAATATGGACTTCGAGAAAATTCGATATAAAGAGAATGAGCAGACTGATCTTACAAGACCTACTATAACTCATCCACGATAACTAAGCAGTCACCATTCACAGGAGAACCTATTATTGGAGTACCCTTTAGCACTATCTAGCGTTGTATCAAGGAGCTTCTCTTGCAAAGGTTCCAAAAGGCTTAAGCTAGCTGGTGGAGTTATGACAGGCTAGACTCCATATAGCGGACCTTCTTAGTCTTACAACTTAACTCTTCCTTCTTAACCGTAGAAGATTTGGTGGTCCGTATGCTCAATGGTAACGGAACGGATCATCCGTTCTCTACATCTACTTGAACGTAACATAATCCAAGATGCCGTCCTATCTGACAACGAAAAGCAAACCTCTTCTATAATTTTTTGTAAATACCCGACATTGGCCTATCAAGGTCGTTCGATTCGGCTTTTATTCACCCATGCCAAGCGAAGTAAATACTGTTAAGGTGCTATCGTGGCTTTCTTTGAAGCTATAAGTTTATTTTATGGGATAAAACGCCTCGGACGGGCTCACAATCTGAGCTACTGCTATTCCTAGTGGATATGCGATGCTCGGAATAGCTAGGTCTCCAAATGATCTGAAGATCAGGACATCGCAGATCCAATCCGAATGATACTGGATAATACAATGGACCCGCTAAGAGGGTTTAAGTATCTGCCATGAGATCTTTAACATTCTTCAGAATACTCGCATATCCACTGCTTCCAGAAATCTCATACTTTACTACTAAACTACTTTACAGTAATCCAGTTTGTGATAAGTTTTTAATTCATTGAAAGGCTGATCTAGTATTTTCTTATAATTCAATCTTATGATAAAATCCGTTTGATACGCAGCCAAAGATATAAAAAGATAAATTATATGGGGCTTAAAGGATATAAAAAAAATTAATTTCTATTAAATTATTAAAAATACAT
Source organism: Diabrotica balteata (assembly GCA_918026665.1). Taxonomy (NCBI): domain Eukaryota; kingdom Metazoa; phylum Arthropoda; class Insecta; order Coleoptera; family Chrysomelidae; genus Diabrotica; species Diabrotica balteata. The sequence continues at coordinate 95,036,605 of OU898279.1, read as the reverse complement.
TATAAACAAAAATATTTTTGTATAATGGATTTAAGTATTTTATTTAATGTTTTCTGTTTTAGTGGACATGTGAAAAACAATTCGATATATTTAAAACCAAGGCAATATTAACCCAATTTATAACGATATATATCGACATAGCCGAAGATAGTTATAAATTTGGACTCCCATTGCAGCCTTTATTTTATCTAAAACAAGCTTTCTACTTGACGCGAATGCTAGAAAGCACGTCATCTGCTTTTATTGAAGAAGCTCGAGAATTTAAATTCCAAATTGAGACAGCAGAAAATATATACAAGCGGTCACTGGTGAAGTCCATGAATGATGTGCCTCCTGCCACTCCAGTCAGAAACTCCATACAGTTCGACTACCAGTTATCGCAACAACTTAAAAGTAATGTGAACTTAAATCTGAACAATCTTTTTAATTCCTATAACTCTGCAGCTGCTCAAGTTGGAACTAGCTCTTCTTTCAACAAGCGATCTCCCGTTGTAAAAATAAAAAGAAAGCCTAGTGATACACTCGCCATGGCACAAAGAAAGAGTGTACCAAGTGGTGTACCAAGAAAAAGTGTTATGTTCGTCGAACCTGAATGACCTGAAATTGGTACTTAAATAGTGATAATAATGATAATGTATTTATTTATAGTTTATTAAAAATGTATACTACTAATTATCTTTTTTACTATTTTCTATAGCTTTTTTGTCACATTCTTTGGAAATGAATGCGTTTGCAAAGTTATGGTTACGTTTACGTTAAAATAATTAAACCTAGAACTAAGAATAATACTATTACAAGAATTAGTATTAAACTCAACAATCTTCGAATTGAACCGCGTCGATTATCATTGCGCCGAGCTTTCGACATCTCCTTTAATGTCTTCTTCAGGGCTTCCGAGGTCTCAGTACCCCGAGCCAACAGACACCACTACACTGATCACTAACCAATGTATCGGTGCTACTGTGAACAAGAGGACGGTTCATTTATACCGTCGATGGTGACGTTGTTTGAGTGGAGGTTGCCGTGGGGGTTAGCATGGGAATGGGCTCGAGGATTGGCGCGAACATTTCTGACATTAAGATTTTGACTGGCGGGTGAAGCGGACGATATTTTCTTTATGAGAGGTCTCCATAGATTCGAAGGTTGAAGGTTACCGTATGCCGTGATCTCTTTTATTGCTCAGCGGGCCTACTGGCATCATCGCAAAGGCGTATTGATCTGGAGACAAGTGTATTAATGACTTAATTAAATTTGTGAAATTGGTCGATGAGAGGGCATGCAAGTATCGATTGGCATGGGTGGGTTTTTGATTAACAGAGTAAAGAAAATACTGTGATTGATTTTTCTTTACGATAATGTCGAGAAACGGTAGGGATGACTTAGTTTCCATCTTCATCGTCAACTGGATACTAGAATGTATACCATTCAGATGGGTTTGAAATGTGGGTTTGAGCATTGATGTGGATAGTGCTCGGGTCTCGAAGTCTTTCATAAAGATATTGATTAATTTTGGAAAATTAGTTTAGATCACTAAATATTGTATCAAACGCGCTAGTCACGGTCAATGTAATAGTAAGGGATGTCTTAGTCGTAATATTCACGTCCCCTAACATATTTCTCATTATTTTTGCCGTAACCTTTTCCAAAAATAATATTTCCTTATGTTTTTGTACATTTTATTTATTCCTGGATGTCCTTCTGTCGGTAACAGGTGGAATTCGTTGATTATAATTTTATTAACTTCCAATTTGTTTTGAACTATACATACTCTTACGTCTTTGTCCTTAAACATTTTACGATATTACAGAATTATCCGACGTTGGCCATCACCATTGCGAAGGCTTCTCGATCTTCTGCAATATGAAATAATTGTCCCACATTTGATATCCGAATCCATTCACCAGAATGTTCCTCAACCAAGAAACCTGTTTCCTTCCTATACCTCTACGGTCTCTATTTTGCCTTTAAGGATCAGTTGTAATATTTTATATCGACTTCCCCTTACTATATGTCCCAGATAAGACATTTTTCGATGTTTAACAGTCTTTAGCAGTTTTCTATCTTTGTTGACGCTCCTTAGTACTTATTTATTAGTCAAAAGAAAAGGTAAAAAAAGTATTTTTTGAAGTGTGTATATTTTAAATAATTCCTAGCTGAGCGCTTTCGGCTTTACAAAGCCATCTTCGGAGCTATGGTCAATTTATAAATACCACTACAAATGGAGAGATCTCATTTCCTTGTATGTCGAAATATTGATTTTTTAGTTGTTAAAATTCTTAAAAAACATATAAAAAAACCGACACTAAACTTCACAGACACATTAAAAAATTAGAGAGTAAAAAAAGAGTTATATTCTGTCTACCTCCTCACAACAATCAATGGTCGGGTTCTTACACCCGTACCATGACAAAAAAATTTTTCAATTTTTAATGTGTCTGTGAAGTCCAGTGTCGGTTTTTTTTTATGTTTTTTATATGTTTTTTAAGAAATTTTAACAACTAAAAAATCAATATTTCGACATACAAGGAAATGAGATCTCTCCATTGTAGTGGTATTTATAAATTGACCGTAGCTCCGAAGATGGCTTTGTAAAGCCGAAAGCGCTCATTTAGGAATTATTTAAAATTATACACACTTCAAAAAATACTTTTTTACCTTTTCTTTTGACTTGTCATAAGTGTGTACAAAAAACATATCAGTCTTTTGATTGATTACTTATTTATTAGTTTTCCTTGCTGTCCAAGGTATCTTCAGCATTCGTCTATGAACTCACATTTCCAATGCTTCAATTTTGTTCATGATCGATACTTTTAGCGTCCACACTTCTACACTAAACAAAAGTACGGATCAGACATAACGCTTAACCAATCTTTGTCTTAGATCTAAACTGAGATGATTATTGCAAAGAAATGACTTCATTTTCATAAAAGTAGTTTTAGTCATTGCTATTTTACGTTTTATTTCTATGTCTGGGTCTAGTTGGTCCATTATCACAGTTCTCAAATATGTCATTTTGTGAACTTTCTCAACTTGGACTCCGTTTAATTGGAGCTTTGCATCGGGGTGTGGGTCACGACTAAACACTAAAAATTTGGTTTTGTTTGAGTTTATTTTTATGCCCATTTCCACCAACACCAACTCAGCTGGTTTATCATCTGGACCACGAGCTTTTCTAATTTTAGCATTATTTAAAGCGTGTTCTACCTCGCATTTCATAATTTCTGGGCCGTTAATAGAGTTTTGGTAGAATTCGGCAATATTATTCCTTTCAGTTTCAATTATTGGCAATAATATTCCTTTCAATTATATTCTTTACTGTTACTAATTTTTTTATATCCTTGTGTGCGAACACTTGTATCAGGTCTCCAGCGACGCTCGCAGTGCAGACATTGATCGAGGTTTTTGATAAGCCGAATCTCTTAACGACGATCGTAACGCAGAGGTTGATCAAGAATCTCGAATCAAATAAATAATGTCTTCCACTTCGTTGAACGATAGGGTAAGTGCACCAGTAATGGACATACCGCTAGTAATGGTCACCTTAAGCCAATTAACGTCATTATATTCATTTCTTATTACATTTTACCGCACATTTTTACATTACCCTGTTGATTATACTATCCATAATACAAGGACGAACTCTGCGCCATCTGACAATGGTTTTTGACTAACTGTCATGCGTAAAACTTTGGCGCGCCAAAAATCAGTTTGTTTTGATCTATCAGACAAGTTGTGTAGTCGTTGGGTTGAAATTAGTGCCGTGAACGTATTATTAAATTTATATATTTATTTTGTGTTGTTACACATTTAAAGGGTAAGTACTTTGTATTTTTTATTCATATTTACTAAAAACATTATTATGAAAGTTTTTGATCATGGGTGACCATTACTGAATGAAAATTCTGTTAGAAATTTAGAAATAGTCACCACGGGTGTCCATTTCTAAAATACAATGATCTATTAATGGTCACCAATATATTCGATCCATTTAGCGCTTTAAAAATTATGTGTTATTTTTTATTTATGTTTGTTTGCTTAATACATCATTGTGGAGGTTTTTGATTATGGGTGGCTATCGTTAAAATACAATCATTTATTAATGGTCTCTTTATCCATTTCGAATTTAGAGCTTTAAAGAATTTAAAGTAACCTGTAATTTCTTATTATTATAGACATGGATACCCAGAGAGGAAAGAAAAGGTCTTTTTTTTTAAATGAACGGAAGATAAAATGAGCCTTGCTATAGACGCAGTAAAAAATGAAGGCATGTCCAAAAAATGTGCAGCTAAAGAATTTTGTGTTCCTAGAACAACCTTAAAGAGTAGACTTAAAAACAATTGTCTTAAAGGAAAAACGGGCCTAAAACTATTCTTTCAGAAGGCGAAGAGAAATTATTAGCTAATTGGATCTTGTCTATGGGCAGAAAGGGCTTTCCTGTTAATGCAACAAATCTACTCTCCACGGTGCATAAAATTATGAAAGAAACTGGGAGGTCGACTGTTTTTAAGATGGGATGCCCGGGAAAACTTGGTTCGCTGTTTTTCTTCGAAGACATCCTGAGATAAAAAAACGAAGAGCAGAGTCTATTGCAAAATCAAGAGCTGCCGTCTCTAAAGCTGATATAGAAAAATGGTTTAATGAAATTGAAAACTATTTAAAAGAAGAAGGTATGATTGGCATACTAAAATACCCAAATAGGATATACAATGCAGACGAAACCGGATTTAGCCTTGATCCTAAATCTGGTATTGTCCTTGGGCCGGCGAAATTGGAAGAAGACTTTTATGAGAGAAAATCTAATGCAGAAAAAGAGCAAATAACTGTTATGGCCTGTTTTTCAGCCGATGGTATCATAGTTCCACCAATGGTCATATATCCGTACAAAAAAATACCAAAGGATATAGTTTAATTCTGCACCACCAGAATGGGCAGTGGGACGATCAGACTCCGGATGGATGAACTCGGAAGTATTTTATGAGTATATCGGCAACCATTTTTTGCCCTATCTCAAAGAAAAAAATATACCACAACCTGTTTTGTTTTTCGTGGATGGACATAGGTCCCATCTAACTAAACAAATCAGCGAATTATGTGAAGCAAGTGGTATCATCCTGGTTGCTCTTTTCCCCAACGCCACTCATATTCTCCAACCAGCCGATGTTTCAATTTTTAAACCTTTAAAAACTGGTTGGCAGACAATAGTAAGAACATGGAAATTTGAAAACTTTCCGAAGGATGTAACAAAGTATACATTTGCAACCATTCTAAGTACGGTTTTTAAAAAATATGCAACGGAAAGTACAATACGCAACGGTTTTAGAAAATGTGGACTGTTTCCTTTTGAAAAAAGCAATGTTGATTACACCAAATGTATTTCCACTCGGCAAGTTGTAGATCCTACAAATCTATCAGATATTAAAAACACAATTATTACAAAAGGGAATATATTATCCGAACTTGAGAAAAAAATACCACCACTTGAATTGAATCATTTCAGAACAAATTTCGACAATAAAGATGACTGGAAGGGAGACTTACAATTTAAGAAACTTTATGAGGTTTGGGCAGAATTTAAAAATGAAGCTTTATTAGTAACAAATAAACATAAACATGTCACTGGGGAGGATGACTCTAACTTAATGGAAGGAAATGAAGAAATGTCAATATCGTTTTCAGTTCCAACAGCGTCAACTTCAACTCCAAACGGTAAGCAGAGAGAAGAGAGTGTAATTCTTCCAAATGAAGAACAGTCACAGAACGGGAACAGCACTATTTTACAAGATAAAAGTACTACTTCACTAAATGTTTCGAGTCATTTCTTTCACCGGATAAATTAGAAAACGTTGCGCTGTATAAGGACAAAGAAGACCAAGGATATGTGGTTAGCACTCCTTTCAAAAATTGTCTCATTTTTCCTAAGACTCCTGAAAAAGAACCACCCAAAAGAAAACGAAAAATATTTCCAGCAGTTGTATCCACTACACTTTACAGGGCCCATTATGATAATATAACGTCTAAAAGTGGCCCTTCAAAACAATCACAAATTAAAATAAAAAAGCCTGCAGTAAAGAGAAAAGTAATAAACGAATCTGAATCTTCTGCCGATGATGTTCCTTACTGTGATGAAGATCTAGATGCGAGTGATGTTGAAAATTATACGAAGAATATTCATGATGGAGATTTTGTTATTATCAAATACAATGGAAATCTTTATCCAGGTAACATTCTATAACTATAATATATTTGTTGTTTCCGTCTCCTAACAGAATTATGTTTTAATGATCAAAATTTTTCTTTGTTCTAGGAAAAGTGATAAAAGCTAACCAGGAAGGAGCAGAAGTTTCGTCAATGGAAAAAGCAGGCTATGACTGGAAAATGGCCAGAAAAAGAAGATGTATTATTTTATTTTTATGAGGACATTAAAAAGATTATAAGGGAACCATTAGTTAAAGGCAAACGGGGTTATTACTCAGTACCAGAACTATCTAGTTTTCTTTAAAGTGCGTTATACAATTTTTAAGTGAAACATTTTTTTTGTAGGACATCACGGGCGTAGCCAGGTTTTAGTTTGAGGGTTAAGAAAATAAAACGACAAAAAATACATAAAATAACCCTTATATTCATAAGAAAAATTTTATAAATCTTAATATTTAACTTTTAGGGGGGGAGGGGTTGAAACCCGAAACCACCCCCGGCTACGCCCATGGGACATAAGTTTACATTTTGCTATGTTTTTTTTGAATGGTTGTTAAAAATTTCAGCAATGTAACGCAGTGAAAAGCTTATATAAAATATATTTGATAAAGTGTCCATTACTAAATTATCGAGAGTCCATCACTAGAGTTTTTGTGACCATTACTGGCGATTTTGGCATTTGTGTAGCAAAAAATATTTTTTTGGAAAAACAATTTTTTTAGTTATTTACTTGGATGTATATGAAAGTATATACCTTTTAGTATCCTAGCACAGTAAAAAAAATTGTAAGTCAAATACTTCATTAGAACGAATAAAAATAGTACAAAATTTTCTCTTGGGTGTCCATTACTAGTGCACTTATCCTATATTATTTTCTGTATGTACTTAAGCAGCTCCATTTCTTCCTATTTATCCTTATCTAATAGTTTCACTTTTACCGTGTTTTAAGGGAATTTCAACAGATTTCATCACAATTCTAATAAGACGATAGTCATCGCTTAAAAACAAGAACAGTGTATAAAGAAGAAGACGCAATGTAAGAATGTCATTTGTATTTCTTCTTTATTTCATAAGTGTTAAGGTACTGTGTTACATTTTTAGACACAAAAAAAAAACAAAAAATCCTTTATTTTAAATAATTAACAAGATAAAATATACAGTTTGTTAAATTCGTATGAAATATATTTCCCTCTTGGTAACAATATAAATTTGGTTTTTCTCAAATTTCTCTGTAGGTTTATATTACATTTCAATTTAAGTTCCTATTCTTGCCTTAAAAGGCTGTAAAGCTGTAATAGATGAGGTTTCCTGGGTGGCAATCCTAACATAGTTTGAATTAGATGTTAACACAACAGTGGTACTACTACTGTGTGATCAACCGATTTAAACTATCCCGATGATTTTGTAACCCGACCCAGGTAAACAACTTAGGCCTCTACTGTCATAGTCTAAGATGTCAAAACTTGTTATGAACATGTATGAAAACTTTTGTCATTATTGAGAAATATTGTGTTGGATATACTTCTTATAAATTAACTCGGATTTCAAGTGAACTTTATTGCTACATCCAAAACGATAAAAACCATATAATTTGTTCTAAGCAGCTTTGGAATTCCGACAACTCTAAATAATAAAATACTTTAGTCAATTTCCTGGAATTTAAAAATGTGCTAAAATATTTTCAATAGAATGTAGATTATCAGTCACAATTTGTTTTAAAAATATATACAATTAAAATTATCTTTAAAAGATACAAATCTATGAATTTTATTTACAATACAGTTGTATATTTATTTTCGAATATCATTGCAGCAGCTAAAATAAGCGTCATCAATAATTTTGTTTATACGAACAAGATTGTTCTGAAAATTTTAGAAAATGTGATGTATTGCAATGTGGAAAAAAAATCACCGTACTAATTTTCAATCTTATAAAAGTACCCAATAAAAGCTTTCATGGACAGTGTTTAAAATATTACAATGAACAGTTTGACAAAAATCATTTTCAGAAGTTAGTGTTTGATCCAAAGTTATATTTTTGCTACTCTCGAATATTAGAATATTACTGAATATTAGAAAGAGCCCAACCACCTAAAAGTAATCTCACGCTTTGGCAATGGCCTGGCAATGGTTTACTATGTGAGACATTAGTCAGCAATTCCTTGAAAAAATTCAACAAACCTTATTATCAGATAAAAAAGTGTTGGTTCGGTTACGTGAGTGGCACTTTTGATCTGGAGCCAAAAAAGTGAACTTACACATGAATTATTTTTAAATCAAAATATCTACACACAAAAAAGCGAGAAGTAAGAAAACAGGCGGATAAGTCGAACAGAGCAATGGGATGTCAAAATATTATGGGAAGTCTAGCACATGGACTGCTATTTCTATAACTCCAATCATCACTTGAGCGCCCAATTGACAGATCTCAAGGCACACTTCGCTTATAAATGACATCGATACTCGAGTAAGATGATGCCAATAAGCCAATGGCAGAAATGATATGAACATGCTAGTATATGGTTGCAAACAAGGCGTAACTTAAAACCAGTGTTATATAAACTTAAAGAGTCTCTGTTGGTAATAATTATTTATTAACTTTATAGTGTTACCCACATATTTGTTATACCTGCTTCAAAATACTTATACTGGATTACCTGTTCAAACTCGCATTGTTTTTTGTGGTGAAACTTTTGTGAGTTTGTTTTCTAAAGTCACTTAGAGAAGAAATTTTGGAATCTGAAAGAAGATTAGCAATCAAGTATGATAAATAATTTGTAACTAATATATAACATATCAGTTGTTCTCCTCATTTGTTAACTCATAAGTAGAGTAATCATAGGAGGGTATAATGCGGTGCAGCTATAATATGCTAATATAAATAGTTCAATACAATACAACCATAACAGATGTTGTTAGCATTATCAAAGAGTATTGTTTTATTGTACAGATTTATATATATATATATATATATATAATATATATATATATATATATATATATATATATATATATAGACCCTTCCCGATCATAATATTATCTGTTATATCTAGCGTACCTGGTAAACTCTCGTTACAGGTATAGACTGGCAAGTAAAACTATGTTTTTCCCACATTAAAACATTTTTGGATAAGATATTTTCATACTCAAATCTCGAGAAAATGAGCGATAGCAAGAGAGAGCTCTTTCAGAAGCAAAGTATTAGATTATCTAAGAATTTACAAAACAACCTTCGTAATTACTTAGCTTAAAATTATTGATGATTTTTATTTAACTTGACTAATATCCTTTTTAAAATCAGTTCCCTTATTGGCACAACTCAAACTTCAAATCACAAAACTGGTTTTCCGAAGCAAACCTTCAGAAGTAAAACAATGTTTATTTGCTCGAAAATTTGTCCGTTTATATCATTATTTTACTGTTATGCTTCATCTTTCGTCATTGCTGATAGTGTCTTTAATCCATTTAACGTTTGACGATATTTTGTCGTATAATCTAGGGCGTTCTGAACCATTTTTTGCACAAGCTATTCTCCAGTTAGTGATTCCTGTTAAAAACCATCTCTCATCTTTTTTGTACTGACATATCATGGGGCTACCTGCAAATTCTTCCTCCTGAAAATTAAATTATTCAATATATGTTTATCTATTTACAGCACGTGTACCTATTACTACTAAAGTATCTACTATAACTACTATAGATACGTAAACAGGTCATAGATGTACATTAAGAAATTACATTCTCTAATACACTACACAACAAGAAACAAGCATATCAAAAGTGGCTGCAAACAAATGACCCAGATGATAGACGGACCTACGCAAGATCAAACATAAGAGTATAAAATCTAGTAACTAAAACAAAAAATGTTTCCTGGGAAAGTAAATGCGAAGAGCTCAAAACACATATAGGGTCAACAAGATCAAGAGAAGCATAGAAAACGGAAAAAACCTGAGAACAAACAGAAAAGAAGTGAATAGAATAGATTTAATACAAAGAAGCAAGATCTTGAAACGAACATTACTCACAACTTCTGACTGAAACAAGACCGCAATTCACGAACACCATTACAACAATATATAAAGTGAAATATGATGAAGACAATGAAATAACAGTAAAGGAAGTCGAAGATTCAATACGAATCTGATTTCTGTATTCTGTATTCTATAATGTCATGACTTACCTCTGGAATGGACAAAAGCACATATTAACATCTACAAAAAGGAGATCGAATTTAAAAGACTAAACTGGTATGGACACATTCAGAAAATGCCTAAAAATAGATGGTCAAAAAAGATAGAAAAATGGACTTCGCCTACAAGAAGAAAACGAGGTAGACCAAGACGGCCACGAAGAGAAAATGGAGAAGATGCAATGACAGCCAGAGATTTAAAAACTGAAGATTGCAACAGAAAACGCTTTAAATTAGGATGACCACAAAAGAGAACTCAAGCATCCTCTTTTTATGTTTCAAAAAAACCTTTTGCTGCATCGAGAGCAAATAAATTTTCAGATGAATTGAAAAACAAAGGCATTCCAGCAAATGCAATCAGAATAACCTAAATGACAATGGAAAGTACCCTAAGCAAAAATCATTGTAGAAGGTATCAAAATACAATCAAAGTGATAACGGGGATTAGAAAAAATACTAATCAGAAGTTAATCAATCTCATCAACACAGCGTTAGAAGGAGCATTCAAGACAAGTGGTATTAAATATGAACTATAGCCTAGACTTAAACATAAGTAGGTACTAGCATACACGATCGATATGGTACTCATGGGAAGAGTTAGATAAAGTCTGAAAAAAGCATTAATAGAACTTGGATCTGAAAAGATAAGAAAAGCAAAAATTAATATAAAAAAAACATTTTCAGAACATATAAATCTTTAACAAATACTTACATTACAATCATTTTCTCCATAAAACGCTTCAGTACAGATACTGTTGACACTGGATATACTGATATTCTCGCATTTTTCTTTATCTACTAGTTTGACCTGGACTCTCTGAAGCTGTTCTCTGTTTCTGGTCCATCCTAAAGTATTGCACTGCAATTGTTCGGATGGTAAACCCATGTTCTCCTTAGGAAGACATACGGGCCTTACAAAGTCGTTCAAGGTTACAGGCTTGTCTAGTTTAATAAGCGCTATGGTACTACCTTCTACAGGGGATTTTATCATGCCGATAATTCTTCTCTCTTGTTCCCAAGGGGTTGAACTAAAAAATATACAAAACTATCGCAAAAAAGTATTTGTACGTGATTTAAAAGTAAGTAGCCTTACACAAGTCAAATTAGTAAAAAAAAATCATGTTTGAGAATTTAAATATTCAGTTTCATAATATTGGTGTTAAAGATATTTTATTGTGACATTTTAATTTTCTTTACTATCTTTAAATTAAATAATCCATGTATCTGACAAGTTTGATAGATAATAGTGATCTACGAAAAGAAAATCTTTACATTTTCTGCAAATAACTTGGTGTTGTTTTTAATTATTAACAATTGTAGCGATTCAAATAACCTATATATTTGTTTAAATTCTATTTAATTTAAAACGCAATAATTTTTATTCGTCCTGTACAACTGAATTGGGTTTTAAATAATGTAAACATTAATTTTAGTTTATGGTAAATCATAGATTCTTGACAGATAATGCGTTCAAAGTTCCCACCTCTAATTCGCGCACGTTCTTTTGCCTTCGAGAGATCTGGTGATGATTCTCGAAGCCGTTTCAAGATGCAACCGTTATATGAGTCATGCCGAAAGCATGTTCGTAACACTGCTCCCCTCTTAGATCTGAGCGTCCCGATCAGCGACTCTATATGTAGGCCCAGGATGGCGGAATCGACAGGACTCTCCAGCTCTGCATGAACCCCTCAGAAAGAAATAACAGTCTACTGTCTTTGAAGGACACGTTCTCTTCGGATTAGTGCAACACACAGTAATTCTTACGCCGGTTTCTCGGAAGATCACTTCAATCATGCTTCTGACAATCTTCCAATCCAGATTATCTAGTGCATGGCCTATCTTGGGTAAGGCCAAATTCTTAATGTCGTAATTGCAGACAATTTTCTTCAAATTAGTTAGAGCACACCATATATCCTCGTAGGTTGCCCTGTCTGTATCGCCTGGTCACCATATACAGCAAAGATCGAGAACCATCTTCTAATCTCAGTACTCTTCCAACTTTAGGCTGCTGGTTTTTTAACTCGTCCAAGCGACCGAATTTCTTATAAAATACAGATGAGATTCCTTTAGTCATCTCAAGATCTTGGGCAACACAGTGGGCTAGAGAGACGTTATGCGGAAACAGATCCTGCTGAACTTCTGTCGTCACGCCGAATCTAGCACTCTTTCTCTCTGCGTAATTTGACATAAACTCGTTAAAGCTTGGTCGCCGGTTATCTTTGATCTCATGTTGAAGGATTCGGACTTCTTCGTTTCATTTGAGCCAGCATAAGGTGCAAGACGATTTATGTGAACTACTTTTGGTTTACCTTTCGGCAACTTCTTAATTCGGTATATTACGTCATTTATTCTCTTTTTAATTTCATACGGACCCTCCATTGTCTTTGCAGTTTAGGAGACAAGCCACGACGACGTTGTGGATTATAAAGCCAAACAAGATCACCTACTTCATGCTTCATTTTGATCGAGATCGTATGTTTCATTCTGTCACTGGCTAACTGGATGTGTTGTCGGGCAAGTTCATGAATGCTGTTCATTCTTAACTTCAGACGGTCGACATAATCTTCGCTTGCAACATGTTCTTCGGAAGGTCTGCAGCCAAACTCTAGGTCGCAGGGCAAACGAACTTCACGACCTAACATCAGGCAGGTTGGAGTCTGGCCTGTAGTTTCATTCACGGCCGAGCGGTATGCCATTAAGAATAAATGAATGTGCTGATCCCAATCTCTTTGATGTTTTGATACAACTTTGGACAGGTGTTTACCCATCGTTCGGTTCATCCTCTCGACCATTCCATCTGATTGAGGATGCAGGGGTGTCGTTCTGGTCTTATTGACACCAATCAATTTACAAACGTTTTGGAAAAGGTTTGACTCGAAGTTTCGCCCTTGGTCGGAGTGGATCTCCAAGGGAACACCAAATCGGCTAAAGAATTCTTTAACAAGTACCTCTGCTACGGTAGCAGCTTCTTGATTTGGTATCGCATAGGCCTCAGTCCATTTCGTAAAATAATCCATGGCTACCAGGATATATTTATTTCCATCATTCGTCTCTGGAAGTGGACCTGCAATGTCGATTGCTACTCTCTCCATAGGACTACCAACATTGTACTGTTTCATGGGTGCCCTCTTTTTACCAACTGGACCATTACTAGTTGCACACAGTTCACATTTCCGGCACCATCTTCTTACATCATCTTTACAGTTCACCCAATAGAACCGTTCTCGAACCTTTTGCAGAGTCTTCGTAATACCAAAGTGTCCACCTGATGCACCGTCATGCAACTGACGCAATACTTCTGACACTTTACTTTTAGGTACAATCAACTGAAGCTTAGTTTCTGTACCATCATCGTTCTCAAAGGTTCTATACAGAAGATCATCTTTCAGCACTAGGCAATTCCATTGGCTCCAGTAACACTTGACTTCGGGACTACATGCACTAATGTCTTGCCAAGAAGGTCTTTCACTTCGACGCACCCAATCCAATACTCTTTTTATACATGGATCATCTGCTTGAGCGTCTTGTAGCTGTTGAGGCTGCCATTGATCATTAATAACGGTGGTTCGCCTCACGGGGCAAAGTCGTTCTTCTAATTTAAGACAATGATTACGATTTTCACTGTATGGCCGTCTTGATTGAACATCAGCATTTGAATGACTTTTTCTAGCGTGCTCGATCTGTTCTAGCTTTCTGACTGTTGTATTATTTTCTTGCACTTTGTGGCGAATGTGACCTTCGTTGTTACCATTCCAACATCTGGGTTCACGTCTCTTCGGCATCATGTTACGAACTACTTTCCGTACGATTTCCTCCAGACGTTTATCGTTTCGTTCGTCACTCTCTTCAGAGGTTCGTACTTGATAGCTCCGTGAAACTCGACTAGCTATCTCATGTTCCAAGCAATGGCGAGCGCTTCATCTAAAACTTTCGGTCTTGCTAGTCGTAAAGCTTTCTGTAGTTCACTGTCTCTCAACCCATTGACGAAGGCATCTACAGCAATTTCTTCCAAAATGTTGTCTGGTACCTCTGGATAGGCCAACAGCGCTATACGAGCAATATCTGCTTCAAATTCTTGCAAACTCTCACTTGCTCGTTGAATTCTACTTCTTATTTGTAGCCTTGTAGACTTGTTGTAGATGGGCATCTCCGTAACGTTTGTCTAGTCGAGTAAACAAGGTCTGGTAACATTTTTCTTGACCCTTAGGAATCGATCTTAGGATATCTGCAGCATCACCTCGTAAAGCAGCAGTCAAGGAAACAGCCTTTTCTTGTTCTGTCCAATGATTGGCTGTCGCAATAGCTTCAAATTGTCTAAGGTATATGGACCAAGAGGACTTTCCATCAAATGGTGGCAATTTGAATCTCATATGATGTGTCATTTCGTCTCTAGGTGATTCTTCTTTCACTACCGGATCTAAAGCTACTGTGTTAACTGGTGGTAGCATTTTTGTGTTAGTTATCATGCTCTCTAACTGTTTGATCTTCTCTTCTACGTCTTCTATCTTGTCGTTTACATTTTTCTGTATCTTATCAAATGTTTTAGAAACTTCTTCAAATTTTTCATTGTTCTTTTTAGAAGTTTCTTCCATCATTTGAGAAACATTTTCAAATTTCTCGTCGAATCTTCGAGATACATTTTCGAATTTCTCATCGAATCTTTTGGAAACGTTCTCTAATTTATCATCATTTTTTTTAGAAGTTTCTTCAATCATTTGCGAGACATTTTCAAATTTCTCGTCGAATCTTCTAGACACATTTTCGAATTTATTATCATTTTTTTTTGAAGATTCGTCAATCATTTGAGAGACGTTTTCAAATTTCTCATTCATTTTTGTTAAAACTGTTTCTTCTGCTGATTAAAACTGGAATGTCTCTGGGTCATCTCCATTCTTATTAAATACATTCTTTAGTCGTTCTTGGAGGATCTTCTTGGACCCGCTGCAATCTTCATCGCGTTCTTCTAGTTGCTCACGCAACTGTTTTACTGAAAGTTGTACTAGCAGCATCTTTGGTCGGGCACACACGTACTTTTTAAATGTTCTTTCGTACAACGATCACTACCGAACTACGCGGATGTTCCCGACGAACAATACTTTTCAAAAGTTCAAAAGTCTCTTTTTTCACTGTTGAATTTATTTTTAAATAAATCAATTGTCCTCACACCGGTGACACCAACTGTAGCGTGATTAAATAAAAACGAGCGGTTCGAATTTATATAAATATATTTATTTATAACTTTACAGTTTCGGTATTCTCTTATCAACTAAACTTACTTCTAAGGTCCGTTTACATATATATACCTAAGTTACTATGTTCTAGAAAGTTCCCACCTCTAATTCGCGCACGTTCCTTTTGCCTTAGAGTAGATCTGGTGATGAATTCTCGAAGCCGTTTCAAGATGCAACCGTTATATGAGTCATGCCGAAAGCATGTTCGTAACAGTAGTAAGACTGTCGTAAGGACAACTCCCACATCTCTTCCGACTCTGAGAAACGTAGCCTCGTTAATTTTATGTACATCAAACACTGTCCATAGTTTGTTATGTTACACAATTAATGACGAATAATGGAATTTTAGCTTACCGTAGGTAAATATTTCAAATAAAATTTGAAAAAATTAATCTTTTAACCTGTATTGTTTACCTGAACAGTCGGGTTATCCCAAACCTGGCAGTCCACTCTGCCTTAGGCTGACCTTGAAAACAGGATGTTGTTGTGGCCACCCAATCTGGAGAGACCAGAGTACCATCACATATATGGACGTCTTCTTTAAAAAGAGTCGTATGCCAAGGCCAATCGCCGTGCTGGGCCATCTTTGATAAAGTCTTTAGACCATTCTGCCTATGAGTTGCGGATATTCCACATTCTGAAAACATAAAATTTATATCACCTTACAAAATTAATAGTAGTTAATAAAACTTATGTACTGTAGTAGAACAGCACAAAACAAGAACATAATCTTCCGCAAACAATTAAAATATTTAAAAACAATAAGAATTATAACAACATACAACAACAATAACATAAAATGCCATTCTGTGGTTCTATTATGTGGATGACAATTTTGTGATTTGTAACTATGGGGAGCGTAAATTTAAAATTTCTTACATTTTATAATTTCCAAAATTCTAAGATTAAATTTACCATGGAAACAGAAAAAAATCATAATGTATTTTTAGATATTTTAGTCGAACAAAATCTCAACAGCAAACTTGGTCACGAAGTATACCAAAAATCAACACATGCGAGAAGTTGTAGATTTCAAGGAAGTCATTCGGCCGCGTAGATCTTTCCAGGCATCTACTCAAAAGATCTTCGTTTTGAAGTTAAGTTTGTTACCTGATTAGGTTCTAAAAAGATTTGTTCGAGATATTTATGTCGTTGGCGAATAGTTAACTTCCCGTTGCAGACAATATGTAAAGGACCCTAAATCCCTTCCCTAATAAGGAAGCTCGTAATTAACAAGAGTGTTGATTGACCAAAACTCGTAGTTATCATTATATATAACGTAGTAGGCCGCTACAAGTCTCGGAATAAAAAAAAGTTCTGTCTACTCCCAAATATCTATAATTGGCAATGAGGACCAAACGGTCTCAAAAGGAGCGTGGACGCATTAAACATAGAAGCACATTTTAAAAATTAATTTAAAATGCAGACCGAAGCAATCGTACTACGAAAAATACCAGAGAAGGAGATATAAATAAAATAAAGTAATCATAGAATAATTGATGGATTCGACCATTACTTGATGGAAATTCATTTTATGTAACAATAAAACACTGAAAACTTTGTTTTGAAACTTTTAATAAAATTTATTTCTTATAACTACACTTCTTATCTACTGTTTCGGCTGATTGCCTTTCTCAAGTGATCTATTTTTGGCATGCATTTACACTTATAGTCTCTAATGAAATAGGTTGGGGAGGGGAGAACTGTTTGTCTCAAGTTGGCCATTCAGAATTATATCTGTGTTTTTTATTTGTTGATTTCCCTAGATTCGAACAAGGATAGCTTAAGGCCTTTATTTTGAATGTGAAGAATTTTAAATTCGTCATTAAAAGAATGATTGTGATCTAGAAGGTGAAGTGCGTATGTAGAATCTATTTTTCTATTATTGAAAGTCCTTATGTTCTGCTATTCATTTATTAAAGTTTCTACCAGTTTGACCCATGTAAGTTTTTGAACAATCGCCACTGTGTAAGTGTTTTTTATTTTGGCTCTTGTTGTTTTTAAAATATTTGCCTAGGATTCAAGCAGAAGGTACTGGGTTTTTTCTCTGGTGGTGGAAATACTAATTGCTGGGATTTCTTGTGTAGTTTTTGATTTAACATTTTATTAATTGTTTGTTCGTTGTATCCGTTGTTTACTGCTATTTGCTTAATGATATTTAATTCTGTCTCAAAGTTGTATTTTGATATCGGAATTTCTGTTAATCTATGTAACATACTGTACAAGTACTGGGGCGCTCCGCTGTCACCACTGTACAAGTCGGGGGTGTATACCCTATTGTAAAATCTGGAACTAGAGGGTGAGAAAATCTTCACCACTATGCCACCGCTGTCACCACTATACAAGTCGGGGTTGTGTATACCCTATTATAATATCTGGAACTAAAGGGTGAGAAAATCTTCACCACTGTACAACGCTGTCACCACTGGAACATCCTCGATATGAACCTTAAGGATGCTTATCCCTGCGAGCGGCTGCAAGGCTTACTAGTCTGAATATCGTTCGCCTTCGTGGCTTTACAAGAAGGTAAGGACTTTCCGGGATAGGGGTTAAGGACTTCTAGGTCTCAGGTCCTGTAAAGAGTTGAGTGTATGGGCTTACTTTAGAAGCCGGAGATATGCATAAGCAGAAATTTGGTACTCTTCTGGTCTCTGTCTGAATCGGCCGGAAGGAACATAAAAACCAAATTTAGAGTCTACAAATGTATTGAATATACTATGTGGTTTACAATTAAGTTAACAAGCTGTCAGCTATAATAAATAATAACTCGTTCGGGCGCGAAGGGAGACGAGAAGAGATCTTAGCTCCCATGGTTGATTGAGGTATTATTTTTACAATAGTACTTCAATTCTCTTTGGTAGTCTTATCGTTACAACATACTTTCTTGCTTGTCCCATATATTTCAAATAATATTATTTCACTTTTTATTATTTTTTTTCAGTTTTGTCAAGATATTGCCTAAAGCTATGAAAAATAAAAGACTTACGTAGATCCGAACATGTAACTTTAAGAACTTGCTTTGAAGGACATTTTGTTCTTACGAAACTAATCTCAGAGGCTGTAGGATTTCTCATTCTAACATAGGGTACGTTTTCTTCAAAATCATATTCGATCTTCATTGAAACCATGTTTCTAAAATAAAAAAATAATCGAAATTAGCTATAAAAGGTAAATCTTATTTTTGTTTTATTTTTTATACGTATTTTGACTAATAAAGTTACTTACTCGTACGTTAATGTTTTACAAAGAGACGTCGCGGCAGCTGCTAAAACAGAAATGGACTGATTGAGTGGTAGACTTTTATTAATACTTTCAGTGCATAATTTTCCAGCTTCGCCCTTTTCGTTAAATGTTAAAAATCCTTCTGAGTAGTATCGTAACGGATGCGGGGTTGCCATATCAGCTTTTTTCAACGACTCAAGTGTAGGCGCCAAACTCACTAAAAAATATTAAAAATAATTTATATTAGCAATATTTATATTAATAATAATATTAATTTTAATTTTTAACTATAAAATATAAGAATTGTGTTAATAATTGATTTTTTATGATTTTCAAATTTTGATTATATTCGGTTTTCTAATTATACATACAGTATCAAAAATTTCTAATTATAGGTAGTAAAGTGCAGTACAGTAAAACTAATTATACAGTGCCAATAATTGTTTATATCAGTAAAAACAGAGTGTTAAAGAAGAAACGCATACCTACTAAATTTAAACATATAAGTAAGATATAAAATTTCAAGAAACGATAAAAAAATAAAATATGACAGATTCAGAAATTGTACTACTAAGGAAAAATGAAACTACGAGTGAAATATTCCAAAGAATGGATAGACAAAGTATCCTTACGCATAATACAACCATGAACGCCTCCACGCTGCACAGCGTACAGAAGAAGGATATACAAAACCAATTGAAAATTTGTAGAAAATTTTGTTTATGAAAAAAAAATTGCTGCAGCACTGGCAAGGTATATACGTGTTGTAGCTTACAAAATTACTAAAAGTAAGAAAGCATTATCGGATGGTGAATTCGTTAAAGAATGTATGGTAGCTTTAAGCAACATAATTTTTCAAAAAAAAAGTAACAAGTTAGCTTAAGCTTTATTAGGAAGGACGATAACTGATCGAATTGACGGTATCGCTGTACAATAACGCTCCTTTCATATTACCACGATTTCGCTCGTGCGGGAAAAATACAGAAAAAATCGCCCGATTTTTAATCGTGAATTTGCTACTTCACATTGAACGATAAAAATCGTACATTTTTATCACTTCATCGGAACATTTGGTCTGGTCTGGATGAAAATTATGGATCGCGAACAAGTTGCAATAAGCAATATTACAGTATTAAGTAAGCATAATATTACAGTAGTAGGTAATATAATAAAACCTTTTGAATAAGCAAATATACTTTATTTAATTTTAATCACTCAAAATAGATCAGACATCGAGGAATCTCGTGAAGCCGAAATAGACGGACTATGCTCAGTTTCAGTTGCTAAAGAGTTGCTGTAACTAAATCCTGTAGGTACTGAGATGCGGATGCTTTATCCAGTTCGGATTGTGAATCTGATTGTTTAGGCGTTGATTGCTGCGTTGGCCTTGATTGATTTTGCTGTTCACGTACATATTGAGAAAAGTGAAATTGTTGTGCGCTATTTTTAACGTAGCCCAAAAAACTAGGATTTGCATGTTGTTGAGGTTTAAATGGAGGTTGTTGAACATGGACAAATGCTTGCGGTTGGTTAACGGGAGATGGCTGAAGCATGTACTGAGGTTGTGGTTGATAAGAGGGCACAGAAGAGGGGTTGTTTGATTGAAGATGAGGAGTTTCCTTTAGTTTGTTTATGTTTTCTATTACGTTTAACACTCCCACTTGAAATTGAAGGAATTCACTGTTGGAATAGTTTGTCAAATGAGGCATTAAACTCTGAAGGAAGGACATTTTACTGCAGGGCGTTTTATGTTCCAGAGCTTTGAACATTTTCACCTCAACCTCATATAGTTTCTTTCGTTTCCTTGTTCCTACGGGCTTGGATGGTAGGTTTACGTTGGTAGAAATTTCAGGTTCACCAGTGGTGCCTTCAGGCTCTTCATCTTCTTCGAGTGTTCCTGGTACAATTTCTGGGTTGAAGCTGTCTACCGTTTCTTTTTCGGTGTAAATCTTATTCAAAAATTGAAGTTGGTCTGAAAACACATATTTCTTACGTTTTTTAGCCGCAGATCCACTTTTTTTAGCAGATTTGTCATCTTTTTTCGATTTTGCGAAACAATCTCGGAGATTAGTCCACCTTTTCACCCACTTCTTTGCCTGTAAAAAACAAAAATAAAATAAATAAATACAATCAATTCAGTATGATAATTATTAACGACAATGTTCACTTTATTTCAGATATTTGGCGAGTGGCTGTACGTTTACGGATTTGCACTACAGCTACAGAGTTGGAATTTCAACAGCAAAAAAACATAATTGAAGAAGTATGTGCTGAGATTTGGTCAGAAATGCGAGAAGAGTGTATACCGACACCAACTTGTGATATGTGGCAGTCAATTGCTTTCAACTTTGAAAGTATCGCAAACTTCCCTCACTGCCTTGGAGCTGTGGACGGCAAGCATATAAGACTGACTTGTCCGTTTGACTCAGGATCAATGTATTTTAATTACAAAGATTACTTCTCTATTGTCCTTATGGTTGTAGCAGACACAAAGTACAGATTTGTTTACGTTGATGTAGGGAGCTATAGTAAAGAGTGTGACTCGTCAATATTTAAGAGGTCCAAATTGTGGAAATCAATAGACAGTGGTTCTCCACCATTACCTGAGGAAAAACTTCTTCCAGGAACAGAGAGTCCTAAAATACCATATTTCTTTGTTGGAGACGAAGCATTTGGCTTACACAGACATCTACTGAGACCCTTTGGAGGGAAACGCTTAACAGTTGAAAAAAGGGTCTTTAATTATAGATTGTGCAGAGCATGAAGATATGTGGAATGTGCGTTTGGCATCCTGAGCAATAAATGGCGTATATTCCATCGCCCTATCAACGTTCAGCCACATTTCGCAGTGCTCATCGTCAATGCGTGCATCGTATTGCACAATTATGTACGTGACAGAGACGGATATCTTGTTGAGGACACAATGACGATCATAGGCCTGGAAGATGTATCAGGAGAAAGCACTACACGAGGAGGCTTGGAAGCAAACAATATCAGAAGTGTGCTTACCTCATATTTTTTGACAGAAGTCGAAAGTGTATCCTGGCAAATGTCTAAAGTATAATTTGTCATATATGTGAAAATAAATAAATAAATGAAATAAAAATAAAAAGTGTCTCTGTTGTAGATAGTAATCAAGTGAGTGTACAATACATACAACACCAATATACATTAAAAAATACAATATACATACGTTCAAAAAGTAAGTTTACTTTGCTTAATAGAAAGTTAATAGGTATAGTACTTACCAAATGCATTTTTTCTCCATCGCGATTGTTCTCTAAATCCGGATTGAGTGCTAAACATACTTCTTCCCAAGCTTTCCTTGTTGCATTTCTATCCTTATAAAATTTCTAAGGTTTTGTCCCATATCACAGGTTTTGCTTCAACTAGGGATATTAACACTTCAGCGTCAATACCTTTCATAATTTGCAAACAAACCACCAAAACTGAACGCGGGTAGAAACAATACTGGGGACAGTCCCCGTACGACTAAAGACCGTCTAGTGTGGAAGCGTACGTTTGGTCACGTAGGCCACTGAGCTAGAGGGCGATACGGTAGCCGTGCGGTTCTAGTAGCACTGGACGGCCTGCAACACGATTACAAACGTGCCCGTGTTCTAATCGTGCAATGTGAAAGGTCTCGTACTCTTTAACAGTCGATCAAGAAAAATTGCCCGGGCGATTTTTTCCCGCACGAGCGAAATCGTGTAATATGAAAGGAGCATAACTGTAACGATAACTGTTATCGTCACAGTTGGAAAAATCTGCAAAAGCTTAAAATACTTTTCAATAACCATGGACGAGAGCCCAGACGAGTACGATACTACTATAGTTGCTAATATTTATTAGAAAAATTATTCAAAAGTTCAGTATTACCGAAGAATTAGCAAGCTTGCAATCACTGAAAGGAATATACTACAGGAAAAAATATTTATGATTTTGGTTTTGAGTGTTTTTCAAAGTTAAACTTGCCTAAAGCAAAAATTATGTTATACAACCACGGATGGAGCACCCAATATGATGAGCAGGAAAGGGTTTATGGGAATATTTTGTAAAGAAAATTCTAATAATAATGTATTATTTCTGCACTGGATGTTGTGTAAAGCAGCTCTTAACATACAACCCGTATTGAGGGTGGTTGTTAAACTTATAAACACAATGTTTATTGTGTTCACGTGAACTTGCATGTTCATGAGTTTAATGCATAGACAATTCAAAGAGATTTTATATTCCACCGAAAGTGAATTTTCCAATCTTCTCTACATACTAAAGTGAGATAGTTAAGCTGCGGTTACACATTATTTGAGAGGTATGGAATTTCAGAAAGCAGATTCAGGACTTTTTATCGGAGCAAGGCAAATGGAACGGCTTTAAAATAATGTCTGAGATGAAGATTGGCTTCCTGATTTTGCATTTTTTACAGATTTGCTGTCATACTTAAATAAATTAAATACGAAGCTTCGAGGCACGAATTAGTTCTTAGATGGGCTTTGGGGACATTTAAATGCCTCCATACTGCAGCTTAAATTATTTTCCAGATATATAGAGAAAATGACCTCACACATTTTTCCAAAATGAGCAGTATGATGCTTGTCTCAGAAGAAATCCTACTAAGCTTCTCCCAACAACTAAAGAAACTGCATGAAGAATTTCAGAAGAGACTTTTAAATTTTAAGAAATTTGACCGCCGCTAACATTTTTTCCATGCCTTTTATTGTCAGCGTCGATAAAACGCCCTGCCAACCTTTAAGTTGATCTAACAGAAATGCAATGCAAAAAATAATGGCTATGTTCGGTATAACTTATTTGTACGAACAAACATTTTCAATATTGAAATTAAGAAATAAATTGTATTCGTAATAGGCTGTAGAATGACTATCTTTCTTCATTACTAAAAATTTCAGCCTTATAAATGCAGCCGAATTATGACAAAATCATGCAAAAAGAAAAACACTTTCACTTCTCACTTATCCCCATAAAGTCTAGTTCTGCTTTAACTTCTACTTCACAGCTAACGTAACATCTTTATTTAGTTACCTACAATTGTATGTGTAATAAATCAAAAAAATCCGTCAACCTGTCAATAGGGACATGCAATACTAGATCAATGTCCACAGATGAAAAAGTACATGAACTGGAAGAAGAATCAACAAACATAAAATGGGATATCATAGGCCTATCAGAAATTCGACGAAAAGAAGAAAACCGAATACAGCTAAAATCCGGTAATCTACTATAATATAAAGGAAATAAAAAGAATAGTAAATCAGATCGTGTCGCCTATGTCATACTTAAAATAAGAAAAACATCAATTAAAATTATCCAGGTATATGCACCCACGACAGCTCATGATGACGAAGACATCGAACTATTTTTTGAAGATATATGAAAGGCTATGGAAGAACATAAAAATCGTCTTACACTAGTAATTGGAGATTTCAATGCCAAACTGGGTAGAAAACTAAACAAAGAAGAAACTAAAATAGGAGATTTCAGGTATGGTCAGAGAAATGATAGAGGTGCTACTATGATCAACTACTTAGAAGAAAAGCATCTATACGCAATGAACTTCTTTTACAAAAAGAAGCCCCAACAAAAATGGACATGGATCAGCCCTAATGGATCCACAAAAAATGAGATCGCCTACATACTGTCTACGGAACGATATATCATTAAAGATGTAACAGTTCTTAACAGATTCACAACAGGTAGCGATCACAGGATGGTCAGAGCAAAAATTAGTATTGACGGTACCTATGAAATGCAAAGAAAAATAATTAGAAACTGGGATCTAGTAGACAGAAACAAACTGGGGCAATATAAAGAGATATACAAAGACCTATTCAAAAGAACAACTTACCCAAAAATTAGACAGTGATGATAAAGATATAGACGAAATAGACAACACACTTACAACAACGATGATTACATTAGGAAAAGAAATAGCAAAAAAGGATTTAAAAAAAGAACAACTATATATCAACAGAAACAAAGAAGCCTATGGATAAAAGAATGAAGCTGAACAAAGAAGGCAAAAGAAAATCTATAGAATATGTAGAAATCAATTAAAACAATAAGCAGAATGATAAAAGAAAATAAAAGAAAAGAACAAGAAATAAAAATAGAAGAAGTAATACAGAACAACAATAATATGAAATTCTTAAGGCCGAAATTAGGTAAGTTTAAAATAAACAAAATAAAAGATGTAAATGGAGTGAAACAAACATTAAAGATGACATCATAAATATAATCCACCATTTCTACTCCGAATTATATAAAACAAAAAAGGAACCACCAGAAGAAATTAAAAACCGACTTAAGGCTAAAATAAAAAATGTCAACTCAGAGCTACAGCCAGAAATAAGCAAATCAGAAATAAAGAAGGCATTGAAAGAAATGAAAAGCAACAAATCGCCTGGAAAAGATGGAATAACTGCAGAGATAATGAAAATATAGTGGAAAAGTGGTAATTAATACTCTACTTTTCCTTTTTAACAAGATATTAAAAGAAAAAAGAATCCCAAAAAACTGGAAGGAATCCGTAGCCATTATCCTACACAAGAAAGTGGATAAAGCAGATATAAAAAACCACCGTCCTATAACACTCCTCAATGTAATGTTATAAACTCTTACCAAAAATTTTAACCAATAGATTGACGACAAAATTCGACGGATACCAGTCGAAAGAACAAGATGGTTTTAGAAATGGATTCAGCACAAGTGACCATTTACTAAGTGTGAAAATACTTATAGAACGAGCAAATGAATACCACATTCCTTTATATATGGCGTTCATAGATTTCGAAAAGGATTTCGACAGTATCGAACATTGGGCAGTGAAAATCTGTTTGATTAACAGCAGAATTGACCACAACTAATAGACAATATATATATATATATATATATATAATATATATATTATATATATATATATCCCGTTTATAGCGTAATCCGCCTTTGGGTTCCCGTTCGCCAAGCCTGTCTATTCTGCCAGTCTTCTTCAAATAGATTTCTTGCTGACATGGCTTTTGAAATTCCTTGCATCCATGTTGTTGGTGGTCGTCCTCGTTTTCTTTTCTCTGGTGGTACCCATTCTAATATTTTTTTTGGTAGTCTTTCTTCCCCCATACGTCTAACATGTCCGTACCATGTCAGTTGTTGTTTTTCGATGTCTTCTATAATTGATCTTTGTACATTCATTTGATTTCTTATGTCCTCATTTCTCACATGTTCTAATCGAGACTTTCCCGCTGCTCTCCTCCAAAAATCCATTTCAACTGCCAAGAGGTTACCTTTAAGTTTTTGTGATAACTGCCATACTTCTGAGCCATACACGATTACTGGTTTCAATATTGTGTTATTATATTCTTTTTTTCGTTTCCGGTCTTATATTTTTCTGCCATAGTACTGAATTCAATGCACCTATAACTCGTTTCCCTTTGGTTATTCTGTCTTTTATGGCTTCATCAGTTCTTCCTGTCTTTGTTAGTTTTACCCCCAAATATATACATTGATCGCATTTCTTAATTTTTCCCGTCTTCTAAGTCGAGGTAGTATTCATCTGCAGTATTTTCTCCTCCTATGCAAAGATATTGCGTTTTTTGTAAATTTACTTCGAGGCCCCATTTTTTGTACTCTTCCATTAGTTTTCTAGCCATATACTCTAGGTCTTCCTTGTCTTGGGCAATAACTACCTGGTCATCTGCATAATGCAGCGTGTATAACGTTTCATCCCCAATAGACAGCCCCATCCCTTTACACTTCTTTTTCCATTGCCTGAGTGCTTCGTCGATATATATATATATATTAAATAGTATGGGAGATAAACAATAACCTTGCTTCAGTCCTTTTGTTACCTGAAAACCATTAGTAACCTTATTTCCTATTTTAACTAATTTTTAGCCAATATATATAAGGAAGCCAAAACAACAATTACAGTATATGAAGGAACAAAATCAATACAAATAAATAGAGGCGTGAGACTCGGCGTGACACATTATCACCGAAACTTTTCAATCAGGCTCTGGAAGATATTTTTAAAAGATTAGAATGGGAAGAAAAAGGTATAAAAATTTGTGGACAACGCTTGGATCATCTAAGGTACGCTGATAACATAGTATTGATAATGGATAAAAAAGAAGAATTATTTGAAATGATGAAAGAACTGGACGTAGAAGCTGGAAAGATAGGCCTTAATATGAATTACAGCAAGACCAAAACCATAACAAATACAGATGAAGACATCACAATGAGAATCGGACAAGATAAAATAGAACAAGTTCAGGATTATACCTATTTGGGTCAAACTATAAAACTTAACAAAGAAAACCAAACAGCAGAGACAAAAAGACGAGTTAGACTGGCATGGGTGGCATTTAGCAAACTAAGCTACATTCTTAAAAACAAAAGATATCCACAGCATCTTAAGACCAAAGTAACAATCAATGCGTACTCCCTGTTCTTACTTATGGTTCCCAAACGTGGACGTTTACAAAAGCAAACATGGACAAAATCATAAAAACCCAAAGAGCAATGGAAAGACAAATGTTGCACCTAAGACTAATGGATAAAAAGAGAAATGAGTGGATAAGAGAGAAAACAAAAGTGAGGGATGTTAGACAAGAAGTAGCGAAATTGAAATGGAGATTTGTCGGACTCAATATAAGACAAAAAGAAGACCGATGGATGCAAAATTCTGTTGTTGGAGACCGTGGGAATATAAACGAAGCAGAGGAAGGCTCTAAATGAGATCGGCAGATGATATCAAGAAGCACGTGGGCTCTAGGTGGATGACTGTAGCGACAGACAGAGAAGAATGGAAAAAGATTGGGGATGCCGATGTCCAAAGATGGACCGAAGAAGGCTAATTAGATAGACCTACAATTGCTTTTGTATTTTAATCGTTTATTTTCTGATATTGCACAACAAAAGTGTTTCCTAAAAATCAATATTTTTATTTCAGTGCAAGCTACTCGTTAAGCAATGCACGCCAAAAATGTTACCATATTTTACGGTCTAGACTGTAAAATCATTTGGAAAACCCCTTTGGTGGTTTATATTAAAAGATAGTATATTTTGTTAATAATGCTTTAACTTTTCTGCTACTGCTAATTAAATTGTAATTGCATTTAATACTTGAAGAGCTGAATAATAACAATACAATAATTGTAGTTAGGCATGTGAAACACAGTAACGTCTTTATAGTTGACGTAACAACCATTTAGATCGTTTCGTGAACCCAGCTTCCGGCAAAAGATACAATCGGTCTTAACAAGCACCATTTCACTCTTCTTTTCAAATACAAGGAACGGAATAATCAAAGTCCATTGTTTTTCGTGAGTATTGTTGTTGGTGTCAGATTAAAATTTGAAATGTGTCGGATTTAAGGCGAGCCCGATCTGACATCAAACAGAATATTACTTAATTAATGTAAACTGTTCACGAACAGTTTAAACAGAATTGTTAGAAGCGTGAAAAAAATATCATTCAATAATGACTTGAATACTTTCTTATTTCATTAGTAGGTTTGTTAAAGAAATATTTATTTTTTCTTATGCAATACCCTCGAAATTATTGTATTGCATTTTTATTTTATAATAACTATTATTAGTGTTAACTGTCACGTTATGAAATTAAATCCAATATTAAAAAACACAAAAAAAATAAGCGTTCGAAGCAATTTTCGGGGGAGGTATTGAAGAACGATTTTTATTAGATAGAAAAAAATAAAACTAAAGAAAATTAATAGCACAACCCCCAAAAAAGCAGTTGATATCAACAAATTACGAAAACCAGAAGTAAGAGAACAGATGATACAAAAAATTGATGAAGCAGTAACAAAGATACAACCCATAAAAGACAACACAAAAGTTAACATCAATGAGAATTGGACAGACATTAAAACAGCGTTAATGAAACCAAGCATAAGTCACCTCCATAAAAGTAAAGAATATAAAAAATAATGGATGACAGATGAAATACTGAACTTAATGGATGAAAGAAGAAAACAGAAAAACAAAAAAAACCAGAAGTATAAAGAGATACAAAAAGAAATTCGTCTAAAAATACGCACAGCTAAAGAAAACTGGTACGGGGAAAAATGCGAAGAAATCGAACAACTACAAAATAAACACTACAGCTTTAATGCACATCGGAAGATCAAAGAGTTGACGAGGAGACAAAGTAACAGACACAACATATTAGTACACGAGAGTGGAAACATTATTATGGACATAGAAGAAAAATTAAGAGTCTGGAAACAGTACATAGAACAACTGTTTAAAGATCAAAGAGACAATGTAGATAACGAATACATAAATAGTGACACAGGACCAGAAATAACAAGAGATGAAGTGGAATACACAATTAAAGAAATGAGGTCGGGGAAGGCTACAGGCCCAGATGAACTACCAATAGACATAATTTAACTCATCAAAGGCAACAACCTAATAAATATCGTGGAACTATTTAACAGCATTTACAAATCTGGTATCGTACCTAATGAATGGCTAGTAACAACAATAATAGCCATACCCAAAAAGTCTAATGCGAGACAATGCTCGGAACATCGCACCATCAGTCTCATGTGTCATATATTAAAGGTCTTCTTAAAAATCATTCATCAGCGAATATATAAAAAATTGGAAGTTGACATCGGACCCTCTCAATTTGGCTTTAGAGACGGACTAGGAACTAGAGAGGCACTGTTTGCTTTTAATGTTCTAACACAACGATGCTTAGACGTAAATCAGGACATATTCAACCTTGTTCAATGTCTACGCGGAAGAAGTTATTAAAAAAGCTCTTATGAACGAAAAAGCCGGAGTAAAGATCAACGTCACCCCATTTGCAATATCCGATATGCTGATGATACGGCGCTCATAGCAGAAAATATTGATGACCTACAGAGATTACTAAACAAAGTGGTAGAAGCAAGTGAAGAACTTGGTCTGTCACTGAATACAAAGAAGACCAAATTCATGATAATTACAAAGAAACGTATCAATAATATCAACTTACATGTAGGACAGAATCTCATTGAACAAGTACAAAATTACAATTACCTCGGAACAAATATTAACGAGTCAAACGAATACACCAGAGAAATAAGAATAAGAATAGAGAAATCCCGCAGTGCCTTTAACAATATGATACAAATGTTGTGTAGCCGAAACCTAAGCCTAAAGCTGAAAATATGAATGCTTAAATGTTATGTTTTCTCGGTCCTGTTATATGGGGTGGAGGCGTGGACACTAAATAAGCAATGTATGGGTAAGCTGGAGGCATTTGAGATGTGGGCGTACCGAAGAATGTTTAAAAATCTCCTGGAAGGATAAGATAACTAACCAAGTTGTATTAGACAGGATGAACAAACAAAAGGAGGTCGTATTGAGTGTTAAAATGAGGAAACTACAATACCTGGGACATATTACACGTGGGAATAAATATCAACTGTTACAACTAATTATGCAAGGAATGATTGAAGGTAGGCGCAGCATAGGTAGGAGAAGAATGTCATGGTTGAGAAACCTCAGGGAGTGGTTTGCTTGCACTTCCATACAATTGTTCCGAGCGGCACCCTCCAGGGTCAAAATTGCCATGATGATAGCCAACCTTCGTAGCGGAGATGGCACGTGAAGAAGAAGAAGAAGAAAAAAAATATAACAAATAATCAAGTTAAAAGTAGAGCAAAAATAAAGATATAGTAAATGTTTTTATTAATGTTAGAAAAAAATAAGATATTAATTTTATATACAAAAAAGATATCTCTACAAAAAATTTTTGGCCATTGGTCATCTTATTCATTATTTAGGTTCGAAGGTTACCACGATACTGCCCTCCTCAGGAAAACCACAGCATCTGCAGTACTTATAATAATGAGTAAATGGACTTTAAAGAATCTGCAACTTTTAAAAAGGGCAAAAATTGTTACAACAATGCGGTTAGAAACGATTTTACTTTACATCAATAAATCTGTAAATAAACTATGTTTAAAATATTTTATGGTTACTATGGCAGATACTGGGAAGAAAACCTAAGTAATATTAGGAATTGCTAAGTAAAACTACAGCATCTACGGATGTTATGATTATGCGGTGTTTTTTCTTAGTATAATGTTAAAGAAAATATAATTAAACAACAAAATAAGTTTTTGAATAATATTTAAAAAAGCACAGCCACAAGCAAAGTCACAACTATATAAAACCTTCACAAGAATAATAAACAACCGACTAACCTATAAACTTAATACGGGCTTTACACCAACAATAAATTCACGAAGAAATTCATGAATTTATTCATCAATTTCTGTGTCAATAAATTCGTGAATTTCTTGGACGTAAAAGTTTCTTTGACTTCAAATAAATTTTTACATCAAGTGTCATTATTTCAGTAGTACCAATGGTTTTATTATTGGATGTTATTTATTGTTGTGTATTTGAATAAATATATATTTGGATTTGGAAATATAATCAGAATCAGAAAACAATATCGTTTTAAAAAGAAAATAGTGATTAACATTGTACAAAAAATTATGCTGAATTTGGTAAAGAGTAAGAGCTCGAACAAGAGGTAAAAATAAGTGGAAATTACATTATAATTAGTGAAAACTTTTTATTTTAGACATAGTAGATAATTTCAAATAACTTTAATAAGGACAACATAGCTAAAGAAACAGAAAAAGTGGTAATTTGATTTTTTTATATGATAGAACAAGAAAATCTAGCATTTATTACATACTAAAAATTAACTGTAGTTAGTATAAATGTTTATCAATTCATTGTGACTTTTAGAATGATGAAAGCCTTTATTTAAATACAATACCTGCCCCAACCAAGTAGAAGTAAAGAAGAGAGAAAGCTACAATACTTTTTATAATCTTTTAACCACTATTCATAATATATTCTCAAGAGATATTTACCTAATATAAATAAATAGCTATGTTTATTGTTAGAATATTGAGATGTGTACAATTCTAATCACAAAGATATATTGTAAAGAAATGAATACTTAAAATAAATAAAACATGGAAATAACCAGTAATACTTTATCACTAGTTTGTGAGCTGATTTGTAATAAGGAAGTTCAATAACGTCTTTATTTAGCAATTCATCTTCAAAAGTGTCTCCACTTTGATTTTTTAATTGAATCATTTCAACTATACAGCCACTTTCATTGGCTTAAAATTGGAAACTTTCTTCTTCCATACACATTCTGTTAAATATCTGGAATTCATTGCACAAAATTTCAGGATATCTTAGTGAATTGTTTTAGTGGACAGTCTGAATGTGAATTTAAAATCTAATCAATAATATAGAATTATTCATACCTCGTTCAAAAAAATAGATGAGTGGACTCAACGCAAAGTTAATTTAAAAATCCTATTAAT
Source organism: Diabrotica balteata (assembly GCA_918026665.1). Taxonomy (NCBI): domain Eukaryota; kingdom Metazoa; phylum Arthropoda; class Insecta; order Coleoptera; family Chrysomelidae; genus Diabrotica; species Diabrotica balteata. The sequence continues at coordinate 95,004,376 of OU898279.1, read as the reverse complement.
AATACAATATTATTCATACCTGGTTCAACAGGAAAATATATCCAGTATCACCAAATTATCAGAATTTAAAATGTCTAAATTCTTTTTTTTTTGAAAGTTGCTGTTTTTGAGAATCATGAGCGGAATGTGACAGCCTAGGTATTATATCACTCCATACTTTTCATTTTGCAATCTTATAATACTTGGCATTTCAAAGAAAACCATCCTTTTCTGTTTCAAAAATAAATAGCATCCATATCTCTTAAAAAAACGTTGATTAATCCATTTTTAAACTTTCGACTAGACCAAGTAAAAGATAGGAGTGAAGAAAAAGGTAGAATTATATAATCTTTTATTAACAAATATTTACTACATATCCTCAAAGCGTTAAATAAATAATATTTGAAAAAAACATGTAAGAAAGGGAAAAGTAAACAATATTTTAATATAAACTAGAGTTTTCTGCCTCGAAATTTTATGTTTTTCCTAAAAAAAAATACATAATATTATTTTCTGTCTTTTCCTTTTTACCTCTTTTCCGTAACTATTACTTGACACACGACTTAAAAATGCAAAGTTCAATTTGGTTCAATAATCAAAAACAAAATAATTATTATCCCTATTTTGGCGCCAAATCTACACAGGTTGGTGATACTGAATTCACGTCCAATAAATGAGAAAAATAGAACATGTTCTATTTCGTCAATTTCTTCACGAAGTTATTCATGAATTTATTCACGGCAAAATTGGATGTCAAATTATGCTTTACATCGGTCAAATTTGACCTTGAAGCGACTTTACGAATTTCTTTATGAATTTATTGTTGGTGTAAAGCCCGTATAATAACTACCAACCAGTGGAACAGGCCGGATTCAGGAAAGGATATAGCACAATCGACCATCTACATGGGCTTAAAATCTTAATTGAGAAAACCAATGAATACAACCTTCCGCTGTACTTAGCATTCGTAGATTATGAAAAGGCTTTCGACAGCATTGAACACTGGGCGGTTGAAGAAGCTCTGGTCAATAGTAGAATAGATTCAAGATACCGACAATTGATACATGATATTTACCAAAACGCAACCATGTCCGTAATTCTGGACGACAAATTAATAACGGATAATATAAAAGTTAAACGAGGAGTCCGACAAGGCGATATAATTTCACCTAAACTGTTTACCTTGACCCTCGAAGACATAATAAAATCAACAGATTGGGAAAACAGAGGAATATGTATTAACGGAAAATACCTAAATCACCTTAGATATGCGGATGATATACTCCTGATCTCGGAACGACAAGAACTGGAATTAATGCTAAATGAACTTCATGAAAAATCACTGAAAAAGGCCTAAAAATTAACTTCAACAAAACAAAAGTAATGACAAACACGGAAGACCAAGAGGCAATAAAAATAAAAACAGAAAAAATAGAACAGGTAAATGAGTATATCTATCTAGGACAAGCAATCAGAGCTAACAGAGAAAATCAAACAGCCGAAATATCGAGACGAGTAAGAATAGGATGGGCAGCGTTCGGCAAACTTTCTTACGTTTTAAAAAATCAAACAATCCCTCTATACTTACGAAGCAAGGTATATAACTCCTGCATAATACCGGTGCTCACCTACGGATCACAGACATGGACATTTACGCAGGCCAATTTGGATAGGATAAGGAAGGCACAAAAAGCGATGGAGAGACAAATGTTGGGTGTATTACTTAGAGATAGAAAACGTAACCAGTGGATCAGAACCAGAACAAAGACAGTAGACGCGATAGAACAAGTAGCAAAACTGAAATGGAAATGGGCTGGACACAATGAACGTCTCCAAGACGGACGATGGAACAATGCCATCGGAAAGTGGCGTCCATACAATGCAAAGAGATTAAGAGGCAGACCACAGATGAGGTGGAAAGATGACATCAGGAAACAAGCAGGTTCCACATGGCAGAGAACAGCTCAAGATAGGGAAAGATGGAGAGAACTGGGGAGACCTATATCCAACAATGGAAGGATAGAGAATAGGTTCAAAAAAAAATTAAAAAAAGCACATTTATTAGACCGGATAAACTCTAAAGCTCGATTCAGACACATCAGTCACGTCACAGTCACGGTACCGAACCGGTCCTATTTGGTCACAGAACTATCAACTATCTGACAGCTGGGAAACTGTTTGTCAACTGATGAGTGTGAATGCCGGCAACATATTTGTATTAAAGAATATTTTGTATGACGGATTGTCCGATTCGGCGCAATCACTGTGACGAGACGTGACTGATGTGTCTGAATTGACCTTAACAAACAAAATTTAATACAAAAGAGAAAAAATTGTATTAGTTCTTATTAATCTTATCAATTCTTATTAATTCTTATCTTCTTTAAGGTTTTGCCAAAATTGTAATCTATTTGAAGGCATTATGGTTTTCAGATTCTTAATAAGGGCACAGTATATTGCTTATTTTAAGCAATATCCTGTGATAAGCGTTTCATTTTTATTTCTTGATACTCCACATGGATATGTAAATGCCTGAGTACTGAAAAGTTTTTTATTTAAAACTTTATTTGGAGAAAATTCATTCCAAACATACTATCGGAGTTATTTGTTAACTTGTACTTTAGAGAAAATGATCCTCCGTTGAAAACGATTTCTTCTTTTTTCGCCAAGTAAGGACGAGGCTCTATTTTTTAAATTTCTGCTTGTGACGCGATATCTTGCCACTTAAAAAAAACCTGTATACTGCATTTTTTTTATTGTAACCTTTTTTGCATTAGCATTTCCAACAGCTGACAAAATCGTTAAAATCGTAGATTCTCTTTTGTTTTTTTTTAAACACCTGATGATGGAAGCTCATCAGCGGACATGAAGATGTGTCCTGGTTCGAGATTTTAAATACAAATATCTTGAGCAGATATAGCATCAGAATTTACAATATATACAAGGAAATATAAAAAAAATATTTTAACCTGAGCATTTATCAATCCAAAGGACAAAATGTTCGATATACCTGTAATGTAAACAGAAAGCATTAAATGAGCTAAGTATTTCTTCTTTTCCTCAGTTTTTTTGCTTTTTTCCTTTACCCAGGGTTACAAAGCTTTCATTGAATGTCGATGTTCTTTCGATAAATATTGCTTTCTTAAACATATCGATTCTTGGTAAAATTATGACTTTTTATAAGCCAACATAGACTTTAATGGTCGTTGATGTATCTGGTTCATTTATATCCAAACGGTATAATACTCTTGAATTTCTGGCGCGTTAAATATGTTCTTTCCAGCTATCATATTCACTACATGCTGGATTCAAGTTCCCAGATTTATGCTCTTTATTGTGTAGTTGGAATACTTCACACAGTTCGCACTATTCATGGGCCAGATTAGTGAAAGATACGTTTTTATTGTTAAGATGCTTTCGATAAACCTTATACGGGCATTGATTAAGATCGTAGGTTGCTAAATAATCCTTGTGCATGACCCTTCAGTATGACCTTTAGGTTAAATCACTAGGCAGGTATCTACGATACAGAAAGTGTTCACGCTTGTAATGGGATATACTGGGATTAAAACTTTCTATATGTGTATCAAGGTTTAGAGTAGATATTTTGCGTTTACAAGTCACCTTCACACGTCCATCTTTTTTAGAGCAGATAGGAGTAGACGATTGAAATACATTTTGTCTGACAAATGCTTTCGCTAATCGCGCCAATTACATAGCAAAAACACCACGATTGTGTATTGCTTAGAATAAACAAAGTAACTTCAGGCTTCGTCAAGTATATGTTAGGGTTTTACCTAAGTTATAACCTCTCTAAATCTAATTTTCGTGTCCAACTAAATTTTCATCATTTTTGCATATGCGGTGTTTTTTCTAAGAACGGCAGTATATCGATGAGGCTTTACAATAACAATAAAAAACTGACTGTATTTACATACGGGGTAAACTTCATTGAAACCATATTGTATTATTACCGTAAAAACGCATGATAATTTATAAAATAAATTATATAATTTATTTTGAGGTAACTTTAAAAAAAAGACGGGTCTGACACTGTTTGGGGAGAGCTGTACTTGTTTTGTATCCAATTCCAATGTAACAAACTTAAAAACTTAAAAGAAAATAGTCAGCCAGTGAAGCAAAATAGGTTTTTGTTAAATTTTTCTAAGTAAAATAAACTAAGATTTGCTTTCATGCCAAACGAAAAAATTATAAATGTTTGGATCAGCTAAAAGATATGTTTTATGGATCAGTTAATTGACATATTTTAGTTTTCTTTTAAATAAAGTTAATAATGAATTCATGATTCAGAAAAGTATAATGTTTCATTTCGACATATGACAATCAGTATTATCCTTTTCTGTCATTTGGTACATAACCAAAATTTTAAATTCTGTTTTGTTAAAAGGTTAAACTCAATGTAAGTAATGTTAATCAGAATGAGGATATTTTGATTATTAAAAATTGTTTAAATTGCAACAAATAGCACCAATGTAAGGTTTGTTGATAAATTTGGATAATTTTATCCGTAATAACTATTTATGTGAGATAATAATAAATATGTAATGCTTCCCTTTAAACCAGGAGTTTAAAATTATTTCTTTAAAACAAGATTTTCATCATTAAATTTTTTTAGGAACTAAAAGCCATTCTTTCTAACCAGCAAGTGGATTTTTTTTAAACGGCATTCATTTTAAATAGTTTAGGAATCTTCTTGTGTATTGTTGCCCAGGAAATCTGTGAGTATTTTTTTATTATTTTTTTGTAGTTAGCCCTCCCAGTCCCAGAAATAAAGAAACCTTTATCCACGACATAACTCCCCAACCAAAACACTAGTAACCGTTCGCAAACGTTTCAGTTTATTTGCTTACCCTATCTCTAGCCCAGTAATTCGTCAGTTCCCCCTTTCGACCCACTATAAGCAATTATAAATTGTTACAAGTGAAACCCAATATTGTAGGCAAATTAAATTGCTACAAGGAAGTTCCCATCCCCTACACGACTAACAAGATATGTCTTATAGATATGTAGGGCACAAGAATATTTTTGAATAATGTATTACCCAAAAAACACTAAGGCATGGAATTGAGGGAAGAGTGTTGTCTAAGTGATTCCCCAGATAGCTGACGAACTCTGGGGGATTATAATAGCCTTGACACAGTATGGACGCACTCCCGTGTCTGATAGTGTTTTGTTCAAATTCGTGGACATAAAATGGACAAGGAAATAAAACGAGGGAGTAAATAAAATGGAGGTAAAGGAACTGATAGAACTAAAACACATAGAAAAGTATACGTGGATTGACTACCTAAAAAAACTTGCAGCTTGGCAGAGGAAGAACAAACGACGATAGAACTGGAAACACCAGACATTATTTCAAATGAAACACTTAATATAAATGTACAGGAAGTTCGGAAAATACATGAAAAGCTGAAAAACAGAAAAGCAGGTAAAGACGGTATACCAAACGAAGTTCTGACATATTGTGGAGCAGCAATAACAGAATAATTATTAACATTAATTAATAAAAATAGAGGACGAGTGAACTAATTCTACTATTCAAAAAATTAGATAAAACAGACAGAAAACTACAGAGGTATAAACTTGTTAAATATTATGCTTAAACTTACAACTAAAATTTACAAAAGCTAATAAATCAGAGGATAAGATTAGCAGATGAACGACAGGGTTTTCGTAGTGGAAGATCGTGTACAGATGCATGCAATATTCGTTATAAGACAAATTACTGAGAAATCACCAGAGTATAATAGACCAGTATTTCTGTGTCTAATTGACCTAAAGAAAGCGTTTGACAGAGTAAGACTCAAAGATGTAATATATCTTCTGTACAATAAAGAAGTTCCCTTAAATAAAATGGAAGTCAGAATAGATGGACAACTTACAGAACCTATAGAAATAGGCAACGGAATAAGACAAGGGGATTCATTGAGCCCCATGATCTTCAATATAATCATGGATGAAATCATCAAGACCGTTAACAAAGGAATATGATACAAAATGGAAACAAAGAAATCAAAATACTCTGTTACGCAGACGACGCAATGTTGATAGCTTAAGATGGAGATAGTCTGAAAAGGCTGGTCCATAGATTTAACATAAGAGCAAAAGAATTTAATATTACAATATCATCTCAGAAAACTAAAACAATAGTAGTCGGCAAAGAACCAATCAGATGTAAAATAGAAATTGATGGCATCAGTATTGAACAAGTAATGAAAAAAAAATACCTGGGAATTACACTGTCCAGCTATGGAGACCTGAACAAAGAAGTGAGAGACCAAATACAAAAAGAAAATAGACTGTCAGGATGCCTTAATAACACTTTATACAGAAAACAAATACATTAACACTGAGATGAAGTCAAAAAATTATAAAGCCAACAGAAGACCAATAATGACACATACCTCAGAAACAAGACCCAACACAGCCACAACGCAAAGGCTACTAAAAACGGCAGAGATGAGAGTACTGAGAAGAATTACAGGAAATACGCTGAGACATCGAAAGAAAAGTGAAAACATTAGAAGAAAATGTAACGTACACTGTATAAATGAGTGGACACAAAATAGAAAAAAAAATGGAATAACCACACAATCAGAATGGAGGAGACCCGTGTCATCAAATAGCAAGAGATAAGTCACAAATCGGCAGAAGTATCGGACAACCTCGCAAAAGATGGAGTGACAACCTTCCATAGAGGTATTAATCCGACAATGAACAAACGGAATTGCTTATAAAAAGGAAGAAGAAGAATAGTAAAAGAAAAAATCAATAAAAAGAAAATACCACTATTAGTAACTCAATAACATATCGAGGATTACGTCATTTATGCTTTAAATTCACATACATAAAAAATTTGCGTTTGACGTTAATAATGAAGGTAAACGCAATATAAGATCAAATACTTATTGTGTCAAGATAGCATCATAAGTTTTTTTCTGGTTTCTTCTTATGATTTACAATGAAATAACTACTGAGAGAATTTTAGCGTCATGATTGGGAGTGGTCAGTTAGATTATAGTATAGAAATCATCATATTCCGTCAAAAATATCAAAATCCATTAAAATTTTAAGTAAATAAAATATAAAAGAAATAAAAAATTTTTTTTATTTTAAATGGCAATGAATTTAGCTAGAGTTACAATTATTTCTTTTAATACTATAATACTTATGAAATTGTAACAGCTGTCTTTGGTCCATAAGGATAGCTATTGTATCAAATTTTCTAGATTGTACGATGAATTGATTTTGTATAAGCGTTGTATAAGTGTCTGGTAAAATTTAAGCTGTCAAAACAAGTTTTTTATTTTTTTGTTTTAATACATGAACAAGCTCAAAATTTTAGCGCTTACTTCATTTGGATCAGAAATTATACCTATAACTTTTACTTGAGAATTATTGGATTTGGTATTAAACACTCCAAACTCAAATATCACGAGTCGACAATGGGTTTATTAGTAAATGTGCTCAAAGCAATAATCTTACAATGTACGGCCCTGCAAAATCGTGTTCAATGGTAAGCAATGCATAAAATTGGTTTTAAACCAGTCAATTTCAGTTAATCAGAAATAATGACCGATTTTTATATAATGGTCACGAGTTGTTAAATACTTATAGAAACTAGATTTCAAATTAGGTAAGTTGTTACTGAACTTGTTGAAACCGTGTATAACGGTTTTTTGTCGATTTTTCAACAATTAATTTAGATAAAAGATTCAGTGACGGAATATTTTTTACACATTACCAAAAATCAATAGAACAATATTTTTACATCTTGCTGGATTGTCCGCATATTTTCTTGGGTGTGTTGTGTGTTTTTTGGGGTATTTGTTTGGTTTTAAGGGTGCTCCATTTATGTAACTATGTTCAACATAATGTTTATTTTTGTAATAAATGGTAATGACAGTTCGTATGGAGATATATAATTAAGCAATGAGACCGGCAAACTACAGAAAACCGATCCCTCACTGACTACAATGCTCGAAGTGAACTGAGTATTAACAACTATTGCTGGTAAAAGAGTGGAGTTTTAGCAATATACTGTAGTGGAGTTTCCTAACGGCTGTCTGTATTCGTTAGACAGTTTGTTAATGGAACATGGCAACAATTTGGTGGAAAGGTGAGAGTTTTCCTTTTGTCGTGTGTAACGAATACTTGTCGAAATATGAAGCTAGTTTTTTAAACGTTTTGAGTTGTACGGATTACATACGGAGATGTTGGACGGATATTTATTTACAACTCTTGCTTGTAACGACAAATCTTGGGGATGAGCGTCCATGCTTTAACGCCATATAACAATAGAAAAATACATAGAATCGGCATATTCTCGTTGTTAATTGTTATGTTATATCCCTATTGAGTAGCTTTTTTATTTTAAGCAGATTTCTCTTGATATTTCTATACGCCATCTTATTTTTTTTGCTTGTACCGCATCTTTCGTTACTGCAAAGAAATTATAGCGGCGAAGGAGATCTGGATGACTACACTTTGCGCCGAGGCTGAAAGCCTATATAAACTCGGCGACAGCTTCAATCTTCACAAGAAAATTAAGGAAATTGCTGGTGTCTTCAAGAAAAAACAAGTCACTGGTATACATAATGACCAAAATGAATTAATAACGGACCCTAGCGATATACTTAATACTTGGAAAATGTACACAGCCAATTTGTTCAATGATGACAGAACACAAAAACCACCACAACTGGGAGACCATTTGTATGGCCCAAGTATTTTGAAAGCTGAAATTGTACACGCTATCAAACTATTAAAAAGTAACAAAACCCAGGACCAGATGATATGTACGCAGAAACAATCAAGTTACTTAATGAAGAAAACCTAGACATTATTGTCAAGCTCTTTAACGACATCTACGATACGGGCCAGATTCCAAAAGATTGGCTTCGATCTACATTTATCGCCCTACCAAAAACACCACGTGCGAACTTCTGCATGGACCACCGATTAATAAGCCTAATGAGTCACTTTTTAAAACTTTTTCTGAGAATACTTCACAATAGATTGTTTAAGAAATGTGAAGAGGTCAGTGGATGGAGTCAGTTTGGTTTCAAAAATGGATTTGGCACGAGAGAAGCGTCTTTAGCATGCAAACATTGATACAGAATTGTTTAGATCAAAGAAAGGATGTTTTTATCTGTTTCATTGATTACGAGAAAGCATTCGATAATGTAAAACATGAATTGATGATAAAATACCTACAAGAGTTGGGATTGGATGCAAAGGATATAAGAATCATCGCCAATCTGTATTGGAATCGGACAGCAACAGTAGGTACGTCTTCAAAATTCCAACGAAACAGAAGATTTCTCCATTAAAAAAGGAGTAAGGCAAGGTTGTATACTGTCCCCAATGCTGTTCAATTTATACGTAGAAAAAGCCTTCGCAGAAGCAGTGGAAGACTCTAATAAGGGTATTAAAGTTAACGGCATATTTATTAATAACATCAGGTATGCCGATGATACAGCCATAGTGGCAGATAACATCGAAGATCTTCAATGTATTTTAAATGATTTAAATCTTGCAAGTGAAGCTCGGGGTTTGAAAATAAATATCAAGAAGACAAAATCAATGATTATAAGTAGAAATGATTACCCCAACGCAAAGATATATGTCTCTGGAGAAGAAATCGAACAAGTCAGGCAATTAAAATACTTGGGATGTTTGCTGAATGAGGGTTGGGACCCCGAGAATGAAATAAAGAGCAGAGTTGAACAAGCCAGAAATGCTTTTTTGAGGCTTCGTAAGTTTCTGACTGATCGCAAATTGGACTTCAACTTCCGATACAAGATGCTTAAGTGTTACGTGTGGCCTGTTCTCCTGTACGGAATGAAAGCATGGACGTTAAAGGCCAGTTCCATTAACAAACTTGAAGTTGAAATGTGGTGCCTGCGTCGAATGCTCAGAATATCATGGACGGACAGGGTCAGAAATGAGGAAGTACTCAGAAGAGCGGGCTTACAGGATAGGGAACTTTTTAATTATGTAAAAAGTAAGAAGACTGCATACTTGGGGCACATTAGATACACTTTTCAGCAACTGATACTCGAAGGGAAGATAGAGGGTAGGAGAGGTCTAGGACGTAAAAAAAATGTCATGGCTGCGCAATATTCGACAATGGACAGGAATCCACAGCTATGAAATGTTCGCAATGCTGCTAAAAACAGAATTATTTAATCCAGAATATTTAACATCTCACCTGATAAGACGATGTATGGTGGACGCCTACGCAGAAATGCACACCTTAAGAAGAAGAAGCATCTTTCGTTAACCTTGCGCGAAGGGATGTATACTGTCTTACTTTTTCTATTATTATATCAGATATAGTTAAGAATTCCTTATTGTTTTTTGTAGGTCTTTTAGAGATTTTCATATATTTTGTTTTCTTTAATTCCGTCTTTATTCCATAGATATTACATGTATCATTTAGATGGTCTATCATATTCTGGAAATTATCATTGATTATGATGTCCTCTACTGTTCGAAAACATAGCTTTAGTACAATGATCTTTGCATAGGAGTTTATCAATTTATCAGTTTATCAAAAGTGTATCAGTTTAGGTGATGGTGATGAATGTTTCATTATGTTCCGAAATCTATTTACCTCTTTTGAGTTAAAGCAAATTCAATTTCAAAGTTAAAAGATAATACTTACAACATCCCCTTTCGTCACTTCCGTCAGGGCAGTCCGAATGTCCATCACACCTTTTGGATTTGTGAATACAGACGCGACCGATCCCGCAGTGTAGATGATTTTTAGGGCAGTAACTACACGATTTCTCATCGGCAACGTCTTGACAATCAATAACGCCATCACAGATACGCGGGGAAAGTGCCTTTGACTGAAGTTCTTCTACGCAACCTGTAACAAAGACAATTATTTAGAGTTACTCCGATATCTAGTTTCTACATTGCTGAGATACAGATGATTAAAATTTAAAAGTTAAAAATATATTACAAACGCATTTTTTGGTCCACTGTAACAATATGTTTTTATATTTTAAATATTCTCTGTATTTTTTGATAAGATAGTATGCAATTATCGCATCTAATAACAGATTAGATTAAAACTTAAAAGTTAAAAATATATTAAAAACGCATTTTTTGGCCAACTATAACAATGTGTTTTTATATTTTAAATATTCTCTGTATTTTTTGATAAGAAAGTATGCAGTTATCGCATCTAATAACATTGGTAAAGGGAACTCTTTCGAAAGTTGAGTGCAAAGTCAAGGTACAAAACAGAGTGTCAAGGTCTTTTCAAACACATAAGTACTGGATTACGCCAGGGAGACAGTCTATCGTGCCTATTGTTTAACATCGCGGTAGAAAGAGCTATAGAGAAATCCGCAGAGCCGCAGATGACATTGACATAGTAACACGGACAAAAAGAGACCTGATACAGGCTTTTTTGAAACATTAGAAAAAGCCGCGAAGACAATGGGACTGTAGGTTAACGTATCCAAAACAAAATACATGAAGGTCACGAACAGCACACAAATAACAGCACCACAAGATCGGGTGACAGAAGCACACACATTCGAAGGGTTCTCGGAGTTTATATATCTTGGAACACAACTAAATAACAGCAACCTAGTAAGCGTAGAAATTAAGAGAAGAATACACCTGGCGAACAAAGCTTACTTTGGACTAAAGCAGTTCTTAACATCACACATAATTAGCAGAAAAACCAAGATACTAATATATGAAACTCTTATTAAACCTGTCTTGACATACGCGTCAGAGACATGGACTATGGTAAAAAGCGACGAAGAATTGTTAAGCCGCTTTAAAAGACGAATACTTTGACACATATACGGAAGAGTACAAGAAAGCGGGATATGGCGCAGGCGCTACAATTTTGAGTTGTATCAATGGTATTGAAAATGCAACATCGTCCGGTCTATTAAAATTAATAGACTAAGGTGGCTAGGACACCTTGAAAGAATGGACACTGGAGACCCCAAAGACAGATATTATATCAAGAGCCAGTAGTAATCAGGAAGAGAGGCAGGCCAAGATCTAGATTCAAAACTCAAGTCGAAGATGACTTGACGAATCTAGAGGTCAGAAATTGGAAAGCCAGGGCGAAAGATAGGGTAATGGAGACTAATTCGTGAACAGGCCAAGACCCACCCAGGGTTGTAGAGCCAAAGATGATGATGATGAGTATGCAGTAATCTTTTTTACCAAATACTTTAAAGGCAAAAACTTTCGATCAGTATGTGCTACCGGTACTGACATATGGAACTGAAACATGGGCTTTTAATAACAACATAGTCCACAAACTCAAAGTGACTCAGAGAGCTATGGAACGGAGAATGTCCAACAATAAGTTTACGATTGCAAGTCCAATGAAGAAATAAGAAGACGAACAAAAATTACAGATGTAATCCAAAGATTGCCATGTTAAAATGAAATTGGGCAGGACACATAGGAAGAATAAAAGATAACCGTTGGACAAAGCTAATTATTGAATGGCGACCAAGAGCAAACCAGAGAAGTAAATGCAGATCTCAAACCAGATGGGCTGCACAGAAATATGCAACAAATACAAACACTATTATTTGTGGCGACTGGGGACACTAATCTGCTACTCAGCGAGACCTACGACTGGCGGCTGGCGACTTACGACTCAGTCGTTGGTAGTAGCGACTCGGTAGCTTCTAGAAGAGTCCTATTTAAAACACGTTAACTATGTCTGAATCAATTGGTAGCGGCTACCAGTGACCGGCGAATTTGTAGGAAAACGCGCCTTAAATAGTTACTTGCGAGTAGTGGTCAGCAAGTTCAAGCAATGCATGCATTGTGCTAGTAAAGTTAAAATCTTTCAACTTTTCATGTGCCAATTAACATTTTATCGTCATTTGAAATTGAACTTACACGTGTCTAAACCTTTATTGTATTGTGTTTAAGCAGTATTTTAAAAATATCAATTAAAATGAGCAGTTAACGAGGTAAAAAATGGAGCTCTCATATTATAAAAATTTCTCGTATTTATGAACAGTATGTTTGTGGGATGTTCACTTTGATATTTACAAAGAAAGGTATTAACGAATAGATGCATATCAAAATATTGCAACCAAAAAGGCAATTGATGGATTTTAGCCAGATAATGTTAAAGCTAAAATACGTTCACTACGGGTTGCTTACATCTTGGAACTAGCTAAAATTTCAAAATACAAGAAGTCCGGTGCTAATGCTAATTTCTGTGTATTTGCAATTTAAATTCCCCTTCCTCGCTTATCACTTCTTCTCTTTTTCACACGAATAATCATCTTTTCAACAGTACTTTTTAGAAATACACGACACTCGATACGGATTCCAATTTTTTTCTCAATTAACACGTTACTATTGTGATAACGATCACAATAAGTTGAAATTGAAGCATATTCTACTGTGCAAACTTAACAATGAAACTGGCGCAACAAAAATTTCTTTCACTGGCATGCAAACTATTAGCGCCACCAAATCCATGCGAGTATAAACTCACTATCTTTAGTGCAAAAGAACTCTGTGACACATTTGGTGAATATCGTTGTTCTTCAACAAATAGTTCACTACGGAATGGTTACTTCTTCTTCTTCTTCTTTGAGTGCCTCTCCAATCGGAGATTGGACATCATAATGGCGATTCTAATTTTATTTACTCCTGTTTTGAATAATTCGTTAGTGGTGCAGCCAAACCACTCTCTTAAATTTCTCATCCAGGACATTCTTCTACGGCCTGGATTTCCGCGTCCTTGGATTTTTTCCTTGCATTTGTCCTCTCATCAGGTAGTCTAAGTATTTAAGTTTTCTCTTTTTTATATTCAGGACTTCTAGATCGTTATTTATTCTGCGTATTACCTCTTCATTTGTAATTTTATCCACCCAACTTATTTTTAGTATACGCAGTAGCACCATATCTCAAAGCTTTCAAGATTTGTAATATTCCTCTGTTTAAGAGCCCATGCCTCAACACCGTAAAGCAAAGTACTGAATACATAGCGTTTTAACATTCTAGTCCGTAGAATGAATACTAATATCACGATTACAAAATAATTTTTTCATTTTTATAAGGTAGACTTGGCAATTTCAATACGTCTTTTTATCCCGTGATTTTGGTCACCTGTTTTATTGATGAGGGTTCCCAAGTATTTGTATTCGCTTACTTTTTCAAGTTGGGTACCGTTTATTGCGATACTATTGTCATGCATTGGATTATTACTGAAGGTCATATATTTGGGTTTTTTGTCGTTTATCCTTATGCCGTAGTTATTACATATCTCATTCATACTTTAAACTATATGTTGTAGATCTTCTCCTGTTCTTATCACAGTATCGTCAGCGTATCAAATGTTATTGATAATTTCTCCATTTATTATTATCCCTTCGTTTGCATATGAGAGAGCTTCTTGGCATATTTGTTAGCTGTAAATATTAAACAAGGGAGGTGGCAATATACATCCCTGTCGTACTCTTCTACGCATTTTTATTTCGTCCGATGTTTGGTCTTCTATTTTTATATTAGCTCGCTGATTCCAGTACAGATTTAATATTATTTGTATGTCTCTGGTGTCGATGTTCTTACCCTCCAGGATTTCTTTGAGTTTATTGTGGCGTCCTTTGTCAAAGGCCTTTTAAAAGTCTATAAAGCAGGCCTGTTCCTCTTGGTTAACATCTAGACATCTCTGTGTTAGGACGTTTAAGACAAAGAGAGCTTCTCTTGTACCTAATCCTTTTCTGAATCCCATCTGTGTATCGTTAATATCGGTATCTAATTTTTGATAGATTCGGTTGTGGATGACTCTAGGAAATATTTTAAGCCGATGACTTAGCAAGGAGATCGTTCGATGATCTGAACATTGCATTGCCTTAGTTTTCTTCGGTATGGTGACAAACGTAGACAGCAACGATTCTGGAGGTATTATACCAGTATCGTATATTGTATTGAATAGATGTAATATTATGGTTACGGATTTATCATTTAAAAGCTTCAACAGTTCTACAGGAATTTCATCAGGTCCATTTGCTTTTTCATTGTTAGCGTTTCTTATAGCGTATTCTACTTCTTCTTTCAATATGTCTGGCCCAGTTGCATTGATTATCTGAGTTAAGTTGTTTCTAAAGTCTTCAATTAATTCATTAAGTTATTCTGTTCATCTTTTTATTTTATTCTCTAGATTTACAATAAGATTTCCATCTTTGTCCTTAAGTTTACCTATTTGGCATTTCTTTATGCTTCCTGTTATCTCTTTTACTTTTTTATGCATATTGAACGCATCGTACTTTTTCTCATAGATTTCCATTTCTTCACACTCTTCTTTAATCCACGCCTCTTTGGCTTCTTTTATTTTTTTTATGTGTTTATTTATTTCTTTGTATTTGTCTGGGTAATTCTTCATCTTTCTTCTTTGCTTACATCTTGGAACTAGCTAAAATTTCAAAATACAAGAAGTCCGGTACAAGTGGTAATTTCTGTCTATTTGCAATTCAAATTCGGCTTCTTCGCTTATCACTTCTTCTCTTTTCCACACGACTAATCATCTCTTTAACAGTACTTTTTAGAATTACACGACACCCTATACGGATTCCAATTTTTTCTTCAATTAACACATTACTATTGTGATAACGACCACGATAAGTTGGAAATAAAAAGAATATTCTACTGTGCAAACTTAAAAATGAAACCGGCGTAACAAAATTTTCTGTTTATTTAAATCTAGTGTAAACTTTCACTGGCGTGCAAACAGGTTTAGCGTGGCTATTAACGCCACCAAATCCATGTGAGTATAAACTCACTATCTTTAGTGCAAAAGAATTTTGTGACACATTTGGTGAATATCGTTGTTCTTCAACAAGTAGTAATAGGACCACCTGACCATCTTCTTGCGACAGACTGGGTGCAAGCACTGTAGACTCCGACAAACTTAAGTTTGGGAATGTGACGTCCTGTTTCGCGCAGAAAGGCGGACCGTTCGTACCAGTGGCGGACGGAAACCGGTAGCTTTAAAATAAATTTTTATAAGTACATTCAATTAAAGTGAAAATTAATTTGTCAATTTTTATTTTTATAGTTTTTAATATTTATGAAGTTTATAGACAGACATTCGATAAAATAATGAGTAAACTATTAGGAGTACTTTAATAAATAACAAATTCCTCAATACTTACAATTTATTAACATTGCCAGGAAGGAAGGAAGGGTTTCAACAACACAAAAAAAAATAAGTAATTTATTTTAACAAATTAAATAATGTATTTATTTTATAAAAAAGTATGGATTTTAAAGACTTCTATATTTTGTTATATGACATAGGAATATTACACAAAAACACGTCTATTCCGAAATTTTAATTACTATCTTCATCATCAGAAAAGATTTCTTCGGATGAACCAGTATTAATAAAAAATTTTAAGTGGTCCAGCGTAGAGTCCAATAAATGTTCTCTTGCGATTTGAGTGTTTTCATATTTTTTTACGTGTTTACATATATTAGCCCACTCTTCTATCAACACTTCTGAAAATTTTGCTCTTGTTATATTTTCAACATCATTTATATTGAATGTTGTGTTATGAGTGGCCACTCTACCTTTTACCAAAGCCAATATTTTTTCAATAGGGTTTAACTCTGGATGATAAGGAGGCAAGTGAAGTACTTGATGGCCATGTTGTTCAAGCTCATAGTCTAACACATAAACTGGTGGAAAACGTGGTTTATTGGCTTGAATAATTTTATATAATTCCGGTTTGGTCAGATTTTCTTGAATGGGAATACTTTTTTCTTGTAACCATTTTACCATAATATCCCTACGGCTAGCAGACGTTACATTTTTTTTCGATTAGCAAATTATGGTAGGACGCGTTATCAACCACCAAGACCGAATTTTTAGGTAAGTTAGGTATAAGTTGACTTCTGACCCACTTCATAAAATTAAGATGGTTCATATCGTCATGATAGTCGCCACTCTTGGATCCTAAAAGCATAAATATAATGAAATTATTGTACAAATTATTTTAGAGGAATTTTCGGCGATTAAAATATTTATTGTATATTTTTATTTTTACTAAATGTTGCGTTATCAAAAGCTTAGTGCTGAAACCTTTTCCTGTTATATCCTTTGTTATGTTTTTTAATAAACATGATTGTAAACTTAAATAAAACATTTATTTGGGTTAGAGGCCATGTAGGTATACCAGGGAATGAAAAAGCTGATACTCTAGCTGAGAAAGCAGTGCAAAATGTAGTCTTTTGCAATATTTATACAGTAAGGGATATATTTAACTCAATAAAAAATAAAATTAGACTGAAATGGTAACAGCAATGTGAGAATATTGTTGAAAACTCGCAAAATACATATTTACAGATACACTCCACTTTACATTTAAAGATGTGAAAGTAGAAATATAAATTAGTATAACTTTAATGATTTATAAATATAACAAAAAATCTAAAAAGATCTAAAAAAAGTAACAAACAAGAACAAACAAAATATTTTTAAACATAAATAAAACATTATGTGGCTAATGGACTTGTGTCCGTGTCATATTTTTCACACACACATACACACACAAGAAAATAAAAAATCATTGACAATACTTACGTCAATTTCCTTAAAGGTATTAACAAGTTTTCGGTTGCTTCGAAATGTGCTGCCTCTTGTTCCATAAATGTAGTAACATTATAAATTATTGCCTTTGCTTGCTATTTAATCCCAGCCCTTTCGTTCCTATCTTTTTAGAAGCCATATTATAACTATTATTAATTAAACTTAACACACTATAAATAAACTAAACTAAACGACTTAATAATTCCATAATTACTACTACCTTTATTATACTAATAAGCACTAATCTAAAATAAAATAATAAAATATCCAACACGATCAAATCAACAAGTCAAACACTCTCTGCGATACGCAACTACGACACTGGCAAACTGAAAACTGGCCGTTTCTATGGTAACGCTAGTAAACAAGAACCACTGCGCACCGTCGAGTTATGAGTCATATTCCCAAACTAAACTTTGTCGGAGTCTATAACCCGACAAGCGAGAGCTGGCGGGTTGCGTGTAGAACAAATTGAAAAGTGGAAGGGATTGCTCATTTCTATTGCAGTCGGTTAGGAGTTCACATCGTGTATAACCGTTTAAGTACCTATACTATATACCTATAATCGCGATTAAGTACCTCTCCTATCTCTCTTAGAATAATTCCTTTTCTATTTTCGCATAGCTCACCCGCCAGCTCTCGCTTGTCGGATTATACAGATTAAGATAGGCAATGCAGAATCTATTTTTATGAAAGGTAAGAAAACTATTTAAATTTTTAATAAGTTACTATTGAGTGGAATTTTTAAAATTTAATGTCAACTGTTTAGTTATTTAAATCAAATATTGCAAAAAAATAATTCCGTATATCCGTAAAAAGAGGAAATTAAAGATTAAACTTATTTTACGAGAACAAAATAAAATAAAAGATATAGACAGTCCATCAGATATATCAAGAGTTACACGAAATACAAAGCGTCTATTACAAGGAGAAACAAGAATTATTCGGAGAGAAAGGCAGCTTAATCGTAATCTAGGACAACTACCGAAGGTAAAAATGTAGCTGAGCTTGTTGAGGCCGTTAAAAATAGAAATAGTTGTCAGGTAAATGTATCAGAAGAAGACAGAAAACAAGTTTTTGAAAAATATTATAATATTGGCTTACTACAATAGAGGAGTATCATACATGACAGACAAAAGTAAAACAGCCTTAAGGCGTAGAACAGTCATAAAAATCAAAAGACGTAACAGACAAAATACAAACACAAGACGTATTTAGCTGACTACAAGTAAATGGAACAAATATACCAACATATAAAGCATGTTTTATGGATACTTTTGGTGAGATAGCTAGATTGACGTTGTTATTATAAAGAAATTAGCAGCCAGTACCAATTAGATCATAGAGGAGAACGTGCACCAGTCAATAAAAGAACCAAAACAGATATTGAGCTATTGTTCGTGCTCATTTCTCCTCTATTGCGACTTATGAAAAAGCGCTACACAAAAAGAGACACTTCAAGCAAACATATCTACTATTTAATTTAATAATTTTCTATACATCTCTTATAACGGTGAGTTTAACTCTAAACATAACATTTAAAAACCATAAAGCCATCAATTGAACATGCAGATTAAGTTGAATGAAAACCATATTAAATTAAAGCTGATTTTTATTTGAACCTAAATCTGTCGATAAAAAACTCTCAAGACGATCATGGATAAAAATAACGTTTGATATGCAACAATGATTACCAACCCCTTCAGTTTAAAGTTCTTTTTCTACAAGCGGCAATTGTGGACGTACAATTTAACGATCCATGACTGTGATGAATGTCAGGCGTTCTGCTATATGTAGCATGAAGCTATAATACCAAAAAGGGGTGGTGATGATATTAGTTCATCAGTTTTCAAAAAGAAACACGCCTTACCGATAGAACACCCACACGACTGGGTTCAGTTAGTAAAAATAAAAAGCCTTTATTGTAAGGAAACTGTGCCAGAGTGAATTTCTTGCGTTTGATCTTATTTTGCACTATTTACATAAGTGCCACTTGACAACCGTGATAACAGTACAAAATGTTAAGTCGCATATATACTTAGGACAAAAATCGAACTATCAAAGCTTACCCTAAAGGCCGATTTAAATAGATGTTCCTTAGAATGGGCAGCATTTGGAAGATTACAAACAGTATTTAAATCAAACTTACCAAATGCTTAAAAAACTTAAATGGAGACATAAAGAGTAATATGTTTTATTTCATTTACCTTCAATATCTTTTAAGTTTTTGTTTTTTATGCTTGTCTTGTGAGCTTTGTTTACCTTAATGATAAGTAAATAGGAAAATTCGTTTGGTTGTTCTTTTGTAAAAAATGAATTATGTAGTGTAAATTTTGAATATTTTTAAATGTTTTAAGTAAAAAATATGTAAATATTATTTTATGTTGCACAATAAAAAAAATGTATTTATTTTCCATTTAAAAAGACTTAAGGTTGAAAACATTAAACATAGCTCGGAATAATAATTCAATCGCAAATTATTTAATAGTACTATTTTTGACTTTTCTTTAAGAATCCACCAATTCGCCTTTTATGAGGCGGATGGTCAAAATGTTCCAAACATACCTCGGACCTAGAAGGTGGGCAGAACCGCCTTCTAGCCTCGGTTATGCACGATTCCTCCAGCGTGATCACGATGATATTCAAGACCGCACGTAGGGATTGTTCGGATACCATCGATGACAATGCCAGATACCTGCTTGTTAAAAAAATTCCCTGCTAAACTGCCCTGATTGGAACGCAACGTAGGCCAAGCACAATTCTCACTCATTCTAGCACTTTCGCTCTACGACTGCATCCTTCTCTCCTTCTGTTTATCCCTGTTTATGTTCAATCTTGTCCCTTTTTGTTCTGCATTATCTTTTTGCTCCCAGGCACCCTACCTCCCTTCGATTCGCCTTGCTTTTTGTTCCTTTTTCTCCACATATCTCTGAATTGATTTCCACTGATCTGATGATCTAAGCATCTTCTCCATTAGTTTCGTGACTGATTGCACACTACTTTCGAGCTTTCTCTCAAGCATGCTCCTCTCGTTTATCCATCTATCGCATACCAATTTCAAATCTGTAAAGGCATACCCTGAAACAACCATGTGAGATCTGCGTAACAAAGTAATTCAAACGCCTATGCCGCAGTCAATCTATCTTTTCAGATTAGGAATTAGCGACTTCGCCCACTGCGTCGCCCTTCTCATCTCGTCCTATTCCTCTTGCCACACCATAATTATTACTATGTCTAAATTTCTTCTCTCGTATCCTCTTCTCCTTTTCTACACTAGCACGTGCATCGAAATACGCTCGATGATAACCGGAATACGCTCGATGATAACTCCCAGACTGTTCTGTATGCATGTGCCATCCTCAACAGACTCTTCCTATTTCCTATGTACTTGAGTGAGTTGCCATCTGTACGCGTTTGTTAAAACTGCAGTACCCCTGCCCAGTTTTGGGCCCTCCGATGTTGTTCATGATCCCCTCAACACGGCGGATCTCACCGCAACTCTTTGAATCACCTCCTTTACGTGATCCCCCACCTTCCGTTTTCACTCAGTCACACCTAAATACCTTACGCATTTCTTTGGCACCACTCTCTTTCCTGCATATTCGAATGTTATCCTGTCCCTTTTCCTTGGTTCCTTAAGAACTATAGTCTCGGTCTTATCCACAGCCAGTTCTAGGTCATGCATTTAAATACATTCCTCGACTTGGTAGCATATACGCTAATAGGTCGCATGTATGATTATAAATACTGGAAAATAACAAACAATAAAGACAGTGCATCTGGAAGAGGAAGCTTTAAATATTATTATTGAAATGTCATCTTTAAATACCTGAACTCTGAAAATATTAGCCATCTTTTGCTATTTTTTCAAAATGTTATCGTCAATATCTCAACCACTAAACATTTTCGACGAAAAATAATATATTCAGACACAACATTCTTGAGTAATCTTATGAACAAAATCAAATAATCTGCCACTACCTGCTAAACTGAATTTGTTCCAACTTTTTTCTAATTTGAAATAGTAATTGAAGAAATAAATTGTCGCATATTTTTGTATAATTAATTAACAGTAACAAACTACATTTTTAAGTGCCGTTAAGAAATGAATATGTTTAACATTCTTCTCATGGTTGAGTAACTTGTAAAAGTTTTTAAATCAAGACAACAACTGTCAATATTGCGGTAAATTGCAACATGTATAATTAATTCCAGTTTTTGTAACATTATGTAGTAAACTGCGACATTTTATAAAAATATGTAACTATCTTCTTCATATTTTATATCGCACAAGACACCAGTAGTAAACAGAAACTGAACTACATTCAGTCTAAAAAAAAATTATTGTAAATTGGAATAAGGTTATGACATACTGCTTTAAATTACATAGAATAACTCAGTGGTTTTTGCGATAAAATATTGACACGTTAAATTCTTCAGTGATATTTAATTTCAAATAATTCGAACAAAAAAATAGTTTTAGTATTATTTTTGATTTAAAGTTTTGAATATCTTCATTTCATGACTATCGACAGTTAACAAAGCCAATGAGGATTATTATATTGTAAGAATCTAATAATTGCGTAAATTACTCTTCTTTTTCTAATGTTATACTCTATCCTCTTTGGTCTTCAATTTTGCTCATTAAAATGACATTAAGAAGTTAAATTTGTCATTTTTTTAAATATAGCATATGAGGCTTTTCATTGTTAACGATACTTAGTAGTTCTCTTTGGATTTTAGTTCTTTATAGCACCTCTTCATTTGTAATATGGACGACCCACAGGATTTCGAGTAGCCTTCAAAGATCTCTCTCTCTCTTCAATCCTGACCCCCCAGGGGGAGTGTAGTGGTCGACGTGATGTCGTGTATTGTCCGTCTCCAGAGATCTCTGTCTCTGGTCATTTCTTTTAATTCATGCATAGGTCTTTGGCATATTCCTGTAATTTGATCTATCCATCTTGTTGGGGATCTTCCTCGTGATCTTCGGCCTTCTACTTTTCCTTGTATTATGAGTCTTTCCATGTTTTCTGTGTTTGCTCTCATAACATGCCCAAAATATTTTAATTGTTGGAGATGGACTTTACTAGAGAGTCGTTGGCTAACTTTTAGCTCTCTTAAAATTGAACTATTTGTTCTACAGTCGGTCCAAGGAATTCGTAACATTCGTCTCTAACAGAACATTTCAGTGGCGTCTATCTTTCTTCTCTCCGATTGTCTCAGAGTCCAAGATTCACATCCGTAGGTCAGTATTGGGAATATTAAGCAGTTGATCAACCTCATCTTTATCGCTCTTGAAATTTGACAGTCCTTCCATATTTTGGTCATTTTTGCTGTGGAAACTTTTGCTAGATCACATCTACGTTTAATCTCTTCTTGTAATGACCCTGTGTTTGTGATTAATGATCCCAGATATAAGTATGAGCTCACAACCTAGAACCGGTCAATTGTGGTTATGTGTGGATGATTGTTGTGTAGTCTATCCACTATCATGATCTTTGTCTTTGATATGTTTAATTGCAAACCAAATATTTGACTTTCGTTTTCGATCAGTCGTATAAGTTCTATCAGCTCTGTTTGACTATTTGCACGAAGGGCTGTGTCATCTGCGAAACGTAGGTTGTTTAGTTTATGACCATTTATTGAGATGCCCTTTTCCCATCCTTCAAGTGCTCTTCGCATAATATACTCCCCATATATGTTGAATAATTGTGGAGAGAGTATAGTATACTTCAAACATACCACATTTCAAATGATTCTATAAGGGTGGGCGATATCATTTTAAGTGACTAAGTTACGGTACCATAGGTAAGGACTGGTTAGATTTCAGGTATTTTAAGACGCGTATACTCAAAGGATTTTCGGGTCGAAGAAGACTGTTATTAAATTTAGTAAAATCATCTCTAGCCATTGTATCTTATATCATCTTGTATTCTTCGTCGCGTTCTCATTTATAATTTAAGCTATACCCGAAACATTTCTATTTCTCAACCCTAAAAAGGTTAAGTTCGTGTAATTTTCTGGCTAAAGATTACACGAACGTAGTGTAATCTTCCGCCAGAAGATTACAGTGTTAGAGCCATGGTCTGGAATCTTATATGAACGACTTGGTTCATTCCCCCATCACTTTAACCCCAGCGAATTAATAAAGAGAAATGATAGCCTATCTCTCTCACGAAGACTTTAATCAATCATAAACCAAATAAAATAATCAAACGAAGCAAATGTTAATTCTGTCAAAAGTAATGTCAGATCCTCCGTTTGTTTATAAGTTTTCAATTTTATTTTATTATCTTTAACTTTCGTTTGCATTTATTCTTAGTAATTTTAATTTAAGTTGGTTACTTAGTTTTTAAAGTTTAGTTTGAGTTACCTATTGTAGCAAAGAATTTTTGTGTTGTGCTAGTAAAAAAAACCAAACATGGTGAATTATTGTATTGTTCCATTGTGTACAAATTATGGACAAATTACAAAAAGGATGATGATAGTAAGTTGCCAGGAAGCAAAAAATAATAGTATTTAACTTCTGCAAATATGTGTAATATAATATATTATGTAATTAGTTTATAACTGTTTTATCTTAACAAATAAATATATGTACGTGTATCTAGAAAAAATTGTGCATCTTTTATATATCCTTATTTTCCAGTAAATTTTAATTAGTAACGAAATAGCCCGCAAGAAAGGGTATATATGTAAGGGGTGTCCATTCGAATTTACCGCCAAAAGATGATTAGTATTGACCCCAGCCTCAAGGGGTCCTAATGAACGAAATTTATACATTGAGTTACCTATCTATTTCTACTATTATATTATTTATCTATGGTTGGAGCTTTCAGGTCACGCAAGCGTCCCTAACATGACTTAACGACCACTCACGTAGCCGGGACCGGCGTGGCGCGGTCTCTTTACGTATTCTCCGAAGCACGGTTACATAATAATAAACAATCAGAATGCCCACTGTCTATAGAAAATTAAATACGCGCATCTCGTTCGCGCAGACGTTCCGCCATGTTTTAAAGGGAACCAGTGTTGTTTATGTGGTGTGCATAGAAAAATTAACCCGGTTTAAAATAGGTAAAGAAATAATAAATAAGACTTACTCACAATAAATTTAATTTACCTATCAGACGACCGGTTTCGCTTTCTACAATATGCAAAGCATCTTCAGGTCTCGATACAAAGTTAAATAAATGCTGAAATGATAAAAACCCATATTAGGGTGTTGTCTAATAAAGATAAACAATGTTTATTTTTTACGTATTTTTTTAACAAAGTTCATTAAGAATTAAAATTAACCACATTTCTGAAAGAGAACGTATCGAAATAGTAGTCGTCTTTGGATACGATAGCAAACTGAAATGTCAAGAAATTCTTAACTTCTTTAATGACATATCCTTAACTAAATTCTATAACTGCTATAGTTAATTGATAAAAAAAATTATGCAATAGGTAAAGTAACAGATTTATCTAAGTAAGAAGTACAGAAACTCAATAACTAAAGGCAAATCGTTAGATATTTTTCTGGTAGAAAAAGATCCGTACTTAAGTAGTAAGCATACCGAGTGTTTCATTTAGAAACGGAAATACTTAAATGGTGAATAGAGGTTATTGAGGCGGTTCTAGATATACAACATTTATTGACACTAATGGTTTTTATAGTCGAGTATATATATAATATATATATATATATATATATATATATATATATATATATTATATATATATATATATATATACCGGTATTTAGGCGGTACGCCCTTCCGGTAGGGATCTATGGAGGAGTATCACCGAGCCGCAAGCCTTTATCTCTTGCTGTACTGCTCCACCATAGGCCAATCAGACACTAGCAGATTCTAGTCTAAGCCGCAGATTCATCTAGAATTTTAAACTGCTGCGTTAGCCTTTTTGTTTTATGTACACCGAGCTGGGGATCGAACCCACATCCACTGAACCACTCGCAGTAAAGCGAATGAGAATCGGTCGCCTAGCCCCCTTGGCTATCTGACCGACTGAGTTACAGAGTGTTTTATCGATTTTGTTCATTTCTTTCTATATCTTTAAGTTTAGAACCAGTCTGTAGATTTGTTTAATATTTGTTTAATATATGTCTCATTCAGTGCAAATCCTTGCCTAGGCTGATGAAATCAATATTGTGGGAAGAACGGACAACACTATAAGAGAGGCTTATGTAGCATTAAAAGAATCAGCTACAAAAATGTGTTTGATGATAAACACCAACAAAACAAAGTATATGAAAATAAGCACGCCACAATACCATATGTTAAAAAACATATTAAGATAGG
Organism: Diabrotica balteata; assembly: GCA_918026665.1. NCBI lineage: Eukaryota > Metazoa > Arthropoda > Insecta > Coleoptera > Chrysomelidae > Diabrotica > Diabrotica balteata. Next base: position 94,978,465 of record OU898279.1, on the reverse strand, counting down.
GCATCTGAGGTGGATAGGGCATATAATGCGGAAAAAAAATGACCCAGCTAGAAACACGCTCCTTGATAAACGCTCCTTGATAAATTCATTGGTCAGAGAAGTGAAAGACCAAGAAAAAGGCATAAGAAATATGGGAATACGTGCTTCTTGAGGAGGCTAGGACCCACGCAGGTTGGTAAAATCAGAATGATAATGATAGAACCCAAATACCAAACCAATTTTCGGATTACGTTTGGATTTTTCCTTATTTCTCTGACAGCTTCCTGAATTCTTCTAATAAGTTGGTCATGAGAATATATTCGTTGCATATGTATTTTGGGAGAATACACTTTGTGATTTTAAATGACCCCAGATACAATAATCTACTGGATTAAAATCAGGAGATCTTTAAGGCCAGTTATGAGGGCCGCCTCGGCCGATCAATGTATGTATGTATGAGCTTGTAATGCAGCAATGTATTAACATTTTCGTCATGTAGTACATTGGCAGTTAATATTTCAAAAGTTCCAAGTACAGTTCGCGAGTTAGTTACGCAGGTAAAATGTAGGCCTCAATTGATGTATTAAAGAACACACTGCACCATATGTTATCAGAGATCTTATACTGAGAATTGATCTGTCTAGTAAGAAAAGTATTTCTGTAAATTTTCTGTTGCCCAGGTAGAAAAGTTTCTTAGATAAAAGACACCGTCATGCGTAAATTGGGGCTTCGTCTGTAAACAGGCATCTATTTAATTTTCGCGGAGTCTGTGAGACCCATCCTCTAAAATTTTTTATTCTAGAAATATTATCCCTATCCTCCAATCTCTGTACCTGTATGTGATAAGGATGCAATCTATGTTTTCTTTATTCTACGCCAAACCGTGGCATAAGTGATATATATATATATATATATATATTATATATATATATATATATATATATATATAGCATTACTAATCTTTCCAGTGCTAATTTTAGGATTTTCCTTCACTCTTTTTCCATTTCAATATGCCACTTTTCATGGCCTTCGTTCAATGCTACTGTTGGAAGCCACCCATGTGTTCGCGCATAATGAAACACTAACCCAAAAGTATTGATATTTGCTAATCTAAGACCAACAAATCGTCTTGTGTAGTTTTTTCTTGCAGCTAACCCATTTCCATCACTTCTTCTTCTTTTTATGTAGACATGACTTTGTATGTTTTTCAATGTGCCTTCAGTTAAGATGTTGTTCCATTGTTTTCGTGGTCTTCTTACTGATCATCTTTTATTAGTTTGTTCATCTCTTTACTTTGTCCTTTGATGATTTCCAATATTTTTTGTGTTAAGTAAACATGTTCCATCTGTTTTGAGAAGTTCTGCCAGTGTGTCCTATTCATGTATCTGACTAAGGTATTCGATTTATTTCTGATTCGTTTATAGTTGTTGTATGCCTAATATGGTTGTTGTATTGTGTATTGTAAAAGGGATTTCTTCTTTTCTTCCCATTTTATTTAACTTCCTCTCTAAACCGAGGTATTTTCTTTTTTGATATGTTAGTTTTCGTTACTTTCCTCTCTCCAAGTGATTCTTTTCCTGCGTTAATTATTATGGTATTTCCATCACAAAATCTATAAATAAAGATAGTATCCGCATATTTTTCACTAGAAAATTGATGTGGCATTTTTTAAATCAACACGATTTACAGTTCCAGTTTGAGAACGATTTCCAAAAAGGAAGTCGAAACGTCAAATAAACTCATTTTAAAGTAAAATTATGGCTTATTCCCAATAATAGAAAATTGTATTAAGATGCCATAAAAAATACAAGTTGTAGTTTCTTTCAGAACAATCTTATGATACAGTCTAGAAAAATAGGCATCTAAGACAAGACATAAAATTAAGGATATATCAAACAGAAATTAGACCTATACCTAGACCTATAAAACAGACACATCCAAAACGAAACAACTACTAGAAAGAGATTAGAATACTCTGGAGAATATTAGGGGAAAATCTAATGGATAGGAAGAGAACAAACCTTTAAAAATGACTGTCCAAAGTAGAAAAAATATGAGTGTATGACCACCTTATAATACAATATAAAATACAAATGGGCTGTTATAAAAATTATGTTATCAATAATTTTCAAACGAAGTATAAGTAATAAACATGAACCCTTTTTTAAATAAGCCGCATATATATTTTACTTTTTTATGGATGTTAAAAAAGTTAAAACAATTAGTCAGCATGACATTTACAAATAGCTAAAGCGGGGAAAGTATAATTATGTTTAAATAAACATTTCAATTTACTAAAAATAATCTCACTAAAACAGCGAGAAGATTAAAAATGGTTAATTAAAATATTTTTAGGTGAAAGTTGAAATAAATGTTACGAAGATAACAAATACACGTGAAAACATTATGGCAATCAAAATGTTTTATGATAAGTTTCTCTTGCTGTAAGAAACATAAAGGTTAATGCCTGATTTTACATTTTCCTTTTATTATAATCTAAATCTTAAGTCAATATTCCACATGCTTAGCACGATACACAATCTGTGCTTGTAGAAAAATGAGAAATAATTTTTTAAATGCCTATTATAAAGATTATTTAAGAACTTTGTTAAAAAGAGTGTACACCCACAGACAACAGATTGATCGTTGCAATACCAGCTTGTTCCTCCAGTGCGACAGAGAAAACTGACGCAAAGCAGTCCCTGCCTCTCTTTCTAATGGGCTGGGTTTATCGACCACGTGATCTTCTCTTTGGTGACTTTATAATATATTTTTATCTGATGAAACATGAAAAAGTTAAAAATTTTGTAAGGTTACAAAACATAGTCAGACATTTATTGAAGGAGATAATTTGTTGATCAAGTGTGACCTTTACAAAATACTACCATGATGAAATGACTTCTGATGTTTTAGAAATATATATATATATATATATATATATTATATATATATATATATATATATATATATATAAATATATATATATATATATATATATATATATATATATAATATATATATATATCATCATCATCACAGTCATTAAACATCTTAGTAGATGTGTTGTGGTTCATAATTGGGCTTCAGCAACTCGGACAGTTTGATTGATAATATTTCTCCACTGGTCGCGGTCATCAGTTATATGTATTGCCTCAGTATACTGTTTATTGAGAAGCTTTTTAGTAATGTCCGCCCATCGCTGTGGAGATCTTCCGCGTTGGCGTTGAGTCTGAGGCCTTCCTTGGACCACCAACCGCTCCATTTTGTAATCACTTGGATGGATATGGCCAAAGAACTTTAAAATTCTAGAGTAAACGGTACTGGAGAGACGCTGATCCGGTTTAATTTTATCCAGAACCGAGATATTTGTACGGCGAGCCGTCCATGGAATTCGAAGCAGGCGTCTCCATGTCCACATTTCAAAGGCGTCTATACGTCGTCGATCTGATTCTTTGACTGTCCATGTCTCGCATGCATAGTAAAATATGGAAAAGACCAGAATTGAAACGAGTCTCTTTTTGTTTGTCATAGTAATGTGACGATCACGCCAGACCCCGTTTAGTTCACTCATTGCTGCTCTTGCTAGTTGAATGCGTCTTCTCTAATTTCGGATTCACAACTGCCTGTGTTGTTAACTAGAGCTCCAAGATATATCATAGATGAGACTACCTCGCATCCCGCAATAGTTTGGGTTTCAGGAAACTGTTGTTGGCGATCAATAACCATGATTTTGGTTTTTTTGTAGTTAACCATGAGTCCAAATTTTAGCACTTTCTACCTCGGGTTTTTTTTAATAATTTAATAATTTCTTCTGGAGTAGAGGCTAGAAGTGTAGTGTCGTCTGCGAAACGCAAGTTAGATATCTTAACCACCACCTAGGTTTACTCCTCCCTCCCAACCAACCAAAACTCTGCGCATTATGAACTCCGAGTAGATGTTAAATAATAATATAATAGTCTCCCGTTTTATACCGCACGCGGCTTTGGGAGTATAGCAGGGTAGTCTGCTATATCTAGGGCCTACGGTATACAAGGAAGGTAACATGGCCAGTGCTACGCTTCAACCGCCTATTATTACCCCTGGTTTTACCCAAGGTACTCATTTTATTCAGGCTGAGTCGACCTGGGGCCTATAGACATTTTTAAAAATGCCTAGTTGTTTCTTGCCGGCGGTAGGATTCGAACTCACGACCACCGGCATGCGAGGCAAGCACACTACCGCTTGCGCTACGCGGGCCCTAGATGTTAAATAATAAGGGAGATAAAACGCATCCTTGGCGTACTCCCTTCTCCAAAGTGCATTTGTCAGACAGATATCCGTCCGTTCGAATATATGCCAGGTTATCTTGATACAGTTTGCTCATAAGGTGAGTCAAGTGTTTAGGTACAACCCATTGTCGTCAATATGTTCCATAGTTTGTCCCATCTAACATTATCAAAGGCCTTTGTATAATCGACGAAACATATAAATATCGGGATCTGGTATTCTCTGGCTTTTTCTATGATGTTTTCGTACATTAAGGATTTGTTCTCTAGTACCTCTGCCCTTTACAAATCCAGCCTGCTCAGGTGCTATTGGCCAACTTATGAAGTTTTCTAGACGCCGTTGCATATATATATAATATATATATATATATATATATATATAATCTATATATATATTTATATATATATATAATATATATATATATATATATATATATATGTATATGTATATATATATCTATATATATATATATATATATATATATATTAATAAAAAAAAAATTATTAATAATTTTATGACAAAAAGTTTCATGAAAAGGTTTGCATGGTATAAAATCTACGATACGATCTTTAAATATTATATTTTGTCAATATTTTATGAGTTATGTCAAAAAATATGAATTTTGCTCAAGAGTAAACTACCTTTAAATTTATATTTCACAATATCGAAACTGGTTTACAAATTTTCACAAAACAAAATTTATTAAAAATATACTGAACATTGAATAGTTGATAATCTTTGAATTAATTAATGCCTGCCTAATAACATTTTAGCAATAAATTTAAATTAGTAATACCATAATTAGTTATTTTTTGTTGTAATAATTTAACAAACATTAGAAAAATACTTACATTATTAGCTCATTTAACTTACTAACTCTTCAACATAACCATATTGTCTCAATACAGGTAATTGTTCTATCACGAACGTTTTTTAATAGCCTTCTAACCATAGTCGAGCCATCAGCCATCATCAAGCCAATAAGCTATCTACTGAAGCTGTTTTTAAAGGTCATCCACAAAAGAATTTACCGGAAATGCGAGTAACAAATTGCGCCCAATCAGTTTGGATTTGTGAACGCCGTTGGTACGAGGGAAGCTTTATTTAGCGTGCAGATCTTTACATCTAGCCTTACATCTAACCTATTGTAGCATGAAATATCATCCTTGTAGAACCATATTTGTTGACGTTACAGAAGGGAAACAATATCACACTCACGAACACACATTTGTTTTAAATGAATACTGGTCTCAAGTTTTGATGGTCAAATTTGAATTAGTCTACACCACTTTACGCACTTTTGGCTAGCGACTGTTCGTCTTGCCGAATTGCATATTACCATATTCGAAATGTGTTTTGCTCTAAATGGGTTATCTTATAATATTTCTTGGATATTATAATATATGAAATCACCCTAAATGATATCCTGATCTTAGTGTATGAATAAATTGGGGTTGTATGAATACAACTAGTTAATTTTGAAATCATATACCATTGGTATCTGCCGCGCGTACCTAATTATGAGAACTTGACACTGTACTTACTCTAATTTGTGTATGAGTGCTCACTTACCTCACTCACTTATTTCACTGACTCACCAAGCTCACTCACTTAACTCACTCACCTCACTTACTCATCTTATTCACCCACCTCACTTACCCAACTCACTCTCTCCTTAATGCATATAACTCCATTAATTTTGTTTCGATCACTCTGAAATTTTAACTGGATACTCTTGACTAGCATTACTACCGAATAAAAAAAAAACAAACAATACCCTACCCTCCCCCCTTAAGCACAACAATCCCGCCTGAACTACAAGGAGTATTATTTTTTATATTAATACTAGATATTCTTCAGGCGTTCTAATATTTTTTTTTTAAACAAAACGTAACATTTTGGTTTTACCAAAATTTTACCAAAGTTCATTTTGCCAGTATGTCAATGTATATAAATTTGGAATAATCAATATGCTAAATTAAACGACAAGGCTCACTACAACATTCATTTTGTATTAAGACTGTTAATATTTGTCTTTTTATTAAACGCCGCAAAAATTGTTTAAACCAAAACTGTTATGCATCGGTAAACTTGACACATATTTATACAGATTTTTATTTTGAAAAAATAAAACATTATATAGTTACCAGGTTTTGAAGAACAACCGCCATCACCGAATTCTGGAAACCTCGCACAATCCAGAAACTCTTTAATTTTGCCTTGAAGTCGGTTTCCGCATCCAGTCATGAAGTCTCTGCAGAAACTCCTACAAGGCAATATCATCTCATCTTCGTTGGTTCCTTTCTTACACGAAGGTTGGAGAACTTGACATATAAAGTCGTATGCATGTCTGTAGCATTCTGCGTCCACCTAAAGGATATACATAAAAGTTAAAATAATTTATTTAATAATTGTGCAGCGCACTTAAGAGTAGTTTTAATGTGTACAACACTTTATTGTAATCTCTGAAATATGGACTTGGTATGTCTTAAATTCATATTTTAGATTATAAATGCCATCACCTTCAGGGTTATAACGTAAGAGCGGATATCATACATTCAATCGGGATACCAGATAACACTGACATAGCATCGTCAAATTTTATAATTATCCTCAAATTGATTTAATGATGAATACATGCTCAGAACGTTTTGCGTACCAATAGCAGTTGCATTGTTTAAAGTTGAAAAATGATTTCGACCATAACATGAAATTAAGATCGTGTTCATTTTCTTCTAATTTAATTTAATTAACTAACTTAAACTTGTGGTTTTGAAGTTCTAATCTCTATTTATATACTGTATGTCGGAACAGAGCGACATTCATGCAGTTTATATAAAAAAAGGTTATTAAGTCAAAAAATCGATTTTTCTATCAATAAGATTTCCTCAATAATACCATTTAATTAAAATTGTAAAATTAAACTAAAATCGCTCATCTGAGTCGTAAGAGATAAGCCAAATCTAACAAATGTTCACAAGAATGAGGAAATTAAGAAAAGCTTTTGACTTGAACAAAGTATTCGTTATTATGACAACGCAAAGCCAACAGGCGATTCATGGAAGTGACTTTTTAAGTATTTAAGAGAGCTTACTCGAGATATGGCCCAGGTATCCAATTTTTTGTACCTTGATCAAGTTGAGCAATTCTCTTTCATTATTTGCGATTCTTAGGGCTTCCTGGTTTCTCACCATATCCATCCATGGTACGCGGAACATTCTTCACACGGTCCACGGTTCGAAAGTCTCTATCCTATTAATGGAGGATATTTTCAATATTCTTGCATCCATGCTGTATACCAATATGGATTACACATAGCATTCTTTATTCACCAATATTCCTATCGATGAAACCATTTCCATCTTGGACTCTAAACATCAATTCCTCCAAGACACATTATCTCTTTTAAAACACTGCATGTCTTATACATGCTTTTCATTCCAAAATCATTTCTATCGTCAAATCAAAGGTTCTCCAATGGGATCCTCCTCTCCCGTAATAGCTGATATCTACATGGAACATTTCGAAACAACAGCCCTGTCCTCATCAACTCTCAAACAAACCTGGTGGTTACGGTACGTGTTACGTTAATGACACCTTTGTCATTTGGTCCCATGGTAAGAACACATTAGATCTGTTCCTCTCCCACCTGAAAGAAATACATTTTCTTGTTTTTCTTCTTCGTGCAACTAGGATTACTCCTGTTTGTCTGCCTCTTATTCTGTTTCAGTCGTTGTTGACTGTACATTATCTTTCCACCTTTTTGGCGGCCTTCCAATGGGTCTTCTGCTATACGGCTTGTTGTTTTTACAGATGTTCGCTAACCCATCTGGTTCCATTCGGTTTACATGTTCGTTCCAGTTTTTTTTTGTTATTTTATCCACCTGTTAATATTTTGAATTTTGCATTGTTCGCGTATACTCCTGTTGTTTTTCTGTCTCTTCAGTATTCAATTCAAGTCTGTCTCTTCAGTTCTCTAGTATTCAATTTACGATGGAAGTTGAGTCTAAAGCGTCTTTGCCATTTCTTAATATTCTTATTCAGAAAAACCCACCTCACAGTTTTTTCTTATTCCGTATACCGGAAACCCACTCATACTAACCGTTATCTCAATACTCAGTTACCACAAAACCCAAATCAATAGGAGCATTAAAACGCATCTAAACCCCATTCCATAAAAAAAGAACCTTGCCGTCTGTGCAATCTCGTCAGACCCGTAAAAAACTAAGTCTCCAATGAAGTCCATGGTGTCCATGAGATGCCTTGTTCCAGTTGCCCACGTACTTACATAGGGCAGACAAACAGTCGAATCTATAACCGTATTTACGAACATTTTATATCTGTAAACATTTCGATACTGTTTACTTGAGCTGAACATCATATTCAAACAGGCCACACAATTTCGAAAAAGCAAAAACTATCGCTTCCATCCGCTCCTTAAAATCGAGAATTATTCGTGAAACTATCGAAATTGAAAAACAGCCTTACATATTAAACACGCGTGGTTATAAACGAATACATTTTAGAACGAGGTAACAAGTTCAGCTACCTGGAATGTTGGATCGATAGTACCCTAAATCCTGATTTAGAAATAAGGTTGAGAATAAAACAAGACAGAAAATCTTTCAAAAAAAATGTTATGTGACTCTCGAATAAAACTGGAAATTCGACTACTTTTATCAAAATGATACATCTGGTCGACTCTTCGCTTTGTAGTTAAAATGTGGCCCCTTAAAATATTAACAGTAAATAAATTGGAGGCCTTTGAAATGAGGATCTCATCGAGAATCCTAAAGATTTTATAGACATCGCATACCTTAAACGAAGAAGTACTACCGAGAATAGGCAAGGAACGAGAAATTTCAACGCAGTAAAAGCTGGGAAAACATCATAGCTAGGCTACATACTGATAAATATAATAAGTATCAATATTCTCAACTAATAGTGAAAGAAAAGAGCGAGGGAAAGAGGGGACTACTAAGGAAAAGACTATCATGGGTAAGAAACATCCGACAATGGACAGGGTTAAACTTTGAAGAGATAATAAGAACAGCTGAAGACAAAGAAGAGTTAGCAGTTATAGTAGCAAATCTTCTTTAAAAATAGGGCACTTTTAAAATAAAAATTGAAAAATTTACGACGACTAAAACTACGACGAAAACGTAGGTGTAGGATGGCTCACGTGATGGACAGGTGTGGCCTACTGCACAGTAAATTTCCTTGCCATACAATCCAAGTAGGATTGGAAGGCGGTATGATAGGTGTGTCCAAGCCTTGGTTTAGACACACGTATTACTAGACTAAGTTTAGACTAACACTAGTTTTATACAAGATATTCACTTCATTCAGACTAAGTAAGATCTAATACTGCTTAAGTATCTGCCTCTCTGATATCTTTCTCATTATTTATTTTAATTAACAATACTGTTTTACTTATATCTTTTAAAGCAGTCGGCATTATAAAAAATCAATAGGTGATAATAATTTATTTAAAAAAATAAATGTATCCTGTGGATCTAAATAAGTAGATTTAAAAGGCAAATTTCCAGTGGTTGGTTGTACCGTAGTTTAAACAAATTGCAATGAAGAACAAACTTCTTTTTGTAAAATGGAATTTTTTTTTTTAAATTATCCAAAATGGATTTATACAATTCAGAACGTTTTCGATTCGTCTATAAAGCTGTTTGGAACTAATGCGGTCAGATGAACCTTAAATTACAGAATTTGAGTAACGAACATTATATTATTAAGACACTTTGGTTATGGTAGCAATAATAAAACTTATTAAAATTACCTAATAAAATTTTTACTTCGATAAAGTATTTTTGTGTTGTTTTTAATACATTTTATGAGAAACAAAACCAAAATAATTTGTTTTTTACAGTTAATTTTTAACTTGATAATTTCAAAAATATTTGTCTTCCGTAATATGGTAATGAACCACGACATAGTAAATAAATCTAATTCTATGCTTAAATGTGGAATAATAGTACTTATTAGTTTTGGTTAAGTAGGCAATTCGTAAAACTAGAACAGAACAAATAAATCAGGGCATTTAAATAAAGAAATAGATAAGTGTGTAATGTTAGATTAAGGCTGTTTTCGCAGTTATAGCATACTGCGATTTGAAGTGGGCGTATCACTTACTTTTCTACACTGCTATGTCAGACCCTACGTGACTTCCTAATAGTTTGGATGTTTATTCAGTGGCGCCGGCCCACGGGTTGTTTAAAATAAATGCATTATTCTCCATTCAAATTAGTTTTGTCGGAATACTTTTTTTAGATTAATTATCGTAGATAATGTTTTAAAAAGAATTAATCACATTTTTAATTTATATGTCTTAGCTAAACATAGTATTAAATAAAAATTTGTGAAACGTGACTGCACAAAACACCATGGTGTTTATTTATAATAAATTTAAATTTTGTTATATTAATATTAATATATAATTAATATTTTGTTAATATTTGTTAGAGAAAACTGATATTAGCGTAGTAAAAAATTAAACAAAAAATATTTTTATTTATCTATAAAAAATTGGTACCTGCGAAACCATCATAATAGTAAATGTATTTATCTGGCAAGTATTTCGAGGCGACGCACTGCGAGGAAAATATTCTCTGAATGGAATATACATTATTTTAATATATTTATAGGTTGCAGTTACATAAGAAAAGTATCCAATTAATGAATAAAACACAAATCGTGGATAGTTATTTCATCATATCAGTGGCATTACAGCTCGTCATGAGCCAAAGGCTTCTTCAGAACATTCTTCCATTCGCCCCTGCCTCTGGCAACTTTCTCCATGCTTTAACTCCGATGGATTTTAGATCATCCTCTATGTTATCTTGATACCTAAGTTTTGGTCTTCCTCTGGATCGTCTTCCCACTGGTCCTCTTCGGTCGAAAATTTTTCTGATCGTTTCATCTTCATCTCGCCTAATTACATGTCCTATCCATCAAAGGCGTACTAATTTAATAAATTTTACAACGTCAGGTACTACACCTGAAGAAGCATCGTAGTTTACTTTATACGATCTTTTTGACCAAGCACCATCAGCTATAACGGTTATTAACCCATTCCGTCGGAATCTACTTCACCAATTTCTTTGGCTAAAGCTAATTCCTCCCGTCCAGCCTCTTCTAAGGAATCACAAAGTGTTTGGCCGATGATATCTGCAACTGTTTCCGTATGTTTTGCATACTGCCTGTAGGAAATCACAGGTATATTTAATGCAGTGTGCTGCTGCTGTATGTCTGAATAACCAGAACCATTCAAGTTCAGTGAATTGTTACCAGAATCCTATGTTGCTATCTCCTTTTCAATATTCCACATTTGACATTTAAAAGTCAATGTACTTATCAATCCGTCCATTTTTTCTTTGATAATCTCCATATTAGAAAAGTTGCATGAAAAAATGATTATTCAAACCTTGAATATATATATATATATATATATATATATATATATATATATATATATATATATATATATATATATATATAAGTTAAATAAAAGCTTTTAAAAACGGTTGTAATATAAATAATAAATACTAAAGCAGTGCAATTGCTCCCCTTTTCCTTGACATAGGGACTGGGACTCATTTTTTATCTTGTCTCTTATAACTTTTATATCACTAACCTAATGTAATACTTAAAAATACGCGTAAACTAAAGAACTTTTAACTTATACCACTAAACTAATAATATATTACTTAACATACACGTAAACTAAATAATTTCAATGTTTTCAAAATAAATAAGAATACTGTAAACTGTAAAAACTAAGCAAGTTGATAAAGAAAATACAAGAATGAAAGAAATAAAATGGATTCTAATTCAAGCGAACTAACTGACCGTACCCATAGAGAAATAAAAATAAGACCGTACCGTACGCTCATGAGATTTGACGTCACTAATGCGATAACGATCAAGCTCAGCGACAATGATGAGGAACACGTTTCACTATTAGATTTCAGTATTTTTTAGCAATTTTCTTCAAAGTTTGAATACGCTTTTCTCGATTATTACTGGACACAGAAAGGTGAAAAAAGAATCAACGATTACAGAAAAAAAAACTCTTTCAACTGATGGGCGTGAAAAGTTTGGTTATAATAGAACGTTAAACAGTATAATCCAATTTTTCAACAGAAAATTCAAAAAAATAAAAAAAGTAAAACCATCAGTTTAAAGGCAACATAATTACGTATAACATGTCCAAATTTCGAGACATTTCGTCGGTAAATAACAGAGAAAAAATTTTGGTGCACCGATAAAACAGCCTTAAACAAAACTATTACATTAAAAAAAACCGCTACATTTAAGGTTTTCCAAGATTTTATAATTTAATTTATTTTAGCTGAAAAACCATTTTTCTTTTTAACTAGTTAATATGTATTATTTTTAATACACATTCAAAATTAAATTTATTTACAAGCGAAATTAAATTAAAATAATGATATTCTATTAAGGCTGTTTTATCGGTGCACCTAAATTTTTTCTCTGTTATTTACCGACGAAATGTCTCGAAATTTGGACATGTTATACGTAATTATGTTGCCTTTAAACTGATGGTTTTACTTTTTTTATTTTTTTGAATTTTCTGTTGAAAAATTGGATTATACTGTTTAACGTTCTATTATAACCAAACTTTTCACGCCCATCAGTTGAAAGAGTTTTTTTTTCTGTAATCGTTGATTCTTTTTTCACCTTTCTGTGTCCAGTAATAATCGAGAAAAGCGTATTCAAACTTTGAAGAAAATTGCTTAAAACATACAAAACGCTATCAAAAAAACTATCACAACACAAAGGGCACGATACAAGGATGTGTGGACACCAATATTGTTTATAGTAATCATAGACTAGACAATGGACAGGCTTAATTGATAATGATAGAACGTTATTTAATGGGAAGCATGAAATTGTTTTTTTATTCTCCATTAACTGGGTAATGTCAGGCTTGATAGAAGAAAGTTGAATACTTATATCTAGTTCGATGTACAGTCCTGAAAATCTCGTTTCACACAAGTACGTTTATTACTATTTAAATAGAAATAAACCACAATTAAAAGTTAAATTAAGTTTATTGACGTTTCAATTTCCACTTCGGAAATCGTTCTCAAAATACAAACATTGAAATTGAAACTTCAATAAACTTACTTTAACCTTTAATTATGGTTAATTCCCATTTAAATAGTACTTACTTTAAAATGACACAAGAAAATAGCTTCAGAACAATACAAGTACGTTGTTGGGAACGGCAAATTGTGGATATTCATCACGAACCCTGCACCAGAAATAATACAGTGAAATAGTTTTGAATTATTATATCCTTTAGAAAAATGGTTTTTTAATCCATGGGTTCATTTTCAGGTTCATCTTATGTTATTTTTGAAAGTAATATTCAAAAGTCGCTCAAAGATTATTAATGTTGTGTTTCATTTTGACATATTTCTGTATAATTTGTGACTAAAGTGGCTACTAAGAAATAATTAAAAAATTACTCGAAAATGTAACAATTGGAATAAAAGTCAACAGCAGGCCTATCAACAATATCAGATATGCCGATGATACTATACTAATTGCAGATAATGTAGAAGACCTACAGAGACACTTTTAGATAATGTAGTAAATGCTAGTGAAGAAAGCGAACTAACGCTTAATGCTAATAAAACAAAATTTATGACAATTTCCAAAACATAACAACAAGACATTTTAAACATAAGAGGGGTTCCAATAGAAAAAGTAAAAAATACAGATATCTCGGTACAATTATTAATGAAAATAACGAGTATACAGAAGAAATAAAAATGATAATTGGACAAGCTAGACTCTAGAGCAACATTTAATAAGATGAGAAAAGTATTATGCAATAGAGATCTTAGTTTGCAACTCAAAATAAGAATATTACGTTCATATGTGTTTTCGGTGCTGCTGTATAGGGTGGACGCCTGGACCTTAAAGAAAGAGGTGAGCGATCGACTTGAAGCATTCGAGATGTGGACCTACCGAAGAATATTAAAAATAAGTTGGGTAGACTGAATAACAAATGTTGAGGTCCTCAGAACGACGACAAAGGAAACGGAAATCATGAATACGATTAAGATAAGAAAGTTACAGTATCTCGGCTACCTTATGAGAGGGGATAAATATGTGTTGCTACAAACCATAATGCAGGGAAAAATACAGGGAAAAACGGAGTATTGGAAGAAGAGGCATCTCCTGGCTCAACAATTTGAGAAAGTGGTATAATTGCAGTTCCGTCGACTTGTTCAGAGCTGCAATCTCAAAAGTGAAAATAGGTGTGATGATTACCAACCTATGCTTGTCTACATAACTAGCTTTTATTTAAATTAAAATTAAAAGAAATATATGTTAAAAAAGCTTATAATTCTGTTCTCAGTTTAAATAGCCTTGTCAAATATTTATCTCAATTAAAAATTGACGCGACTTGACAAAATTATTTATTTTTACGCGCTCAACAATGACCAATTTTAGATTTGTCCGCAATTTCTTAACCTTGAGTAATTGTCTATATAGGATGAAATGACTCGAACTACATGTTGCTTCATTTTTATTTGTGATAGGGATACTGCTGTTCTGTCATTGTCTTCGCTCTATCGGTACAAATAATATCCATTCAAGTTGGTTCCCTTTAAAAAATATGATATTCGTATTAAAAATTTCTTCACCCATTGTGTTAGTATGCAGCGATGAGCACGGAAGCAAGTTTTCTTTAAGCGAATATTTATTTGAATATCGCACAATTGCTAGCAAGATGACAAGTCCATAAACATATGTCAACTTGTACATTTGCAAGACGAATTTTTAATCTTCAAACCGTGCAACTATAGTTTGCAGATTTTTCGTCGAGTATACATTTTCTACAATCGTAGCTTAATAATCATTTTTTTATATACAAAAAATTATTTAAGTACTCTTGTCTTTGAAGTCGAGATGCACAGTTTCTATATGTCGATGCATCTTGGCAGGCATCATCAAACTATTAGGAAGGAATTTGCCGCACAACGTTGCAAGAGGTAAGCCGTTGTAATCAACAAATCAGAGATTAATATATGATTCGTCACATGTACCTTCGTTTTTTGTCTTTAGTGTATTACATGTTTTACTATTTAAACTTAAAACTATAGATCTTGAACTTGAGGTCATTATATTACCTTTATTTAAATTTGTCGCATCATTCAAGCGAACCAGTTGTGATTTGATGATTTTATTTTTATTGGAATATCTTTGAGTCAACGATCCATTCTCCTTTAATACTAATTTGATTTGACTTATTTTGTGACACATAGAATCTCTTTACACACGAAATACAAGACTTTACAACCTTTACGAACAATACAACCGAACAATCTTTATGTCATATTATATAACCATCGAATTATCTCTAATTCACTCTGTTTGGAGCACTCTGTGTGGAGCATCGTGCCTCCGCGGAGTATACTTTGAATAACACTAAGGTAGAGGATTTAGAGTTTGCCGCTTTGAATAATACTAAGGTAGAGGATTTAGAGTTTGCCGGTAATATAATTATACCTTATTACCCCAACCAATCAAACACCATATTTAGAACCTAACTTTTAGATTAAACAAGATATCAAAATCAACATCCTAAAAATAAGCCATAAAAAATGAAAATGCCTACAAAAGAAAATATAAATAAAATATTATTGACTTAAAGAAAAATAAACACATAAAGTAGTAGAATTCTGCTATATGGGAAGCTTAAGGTCGATTCAGACACATCAGTCCGTCATAGTCTCGGCGCCGAACCGGTCCTGTTTGGTCACAGAACTATCAACTATCTGACAGCTGGGAAACTGTTTGTCAACTGATGAGTGTGAATGTCGGCAACATATTTGTATTAAAGAATATTTTGTATGATGGATTGTTCGGTTCGGCGCAATCACTGTGACGAGACGTGACTGATGTGTCTGAATCGACCTTTACTAGATAAAATTGGTGACACACAAAGCAACATGTATAAATAAAAGAGCCTTACACTAAATTATTTTAACCCTCTGCAAACGCTAAGTAAGAGATCAGAACTGTGTGTATATATTAAACTCAGGTGAAATCCGTTTTAGTGTATGGAAACATGACAAGAAACGATTATTCACATTACAATCCTTTATAAATAAATGTCGACACTTTATAATTATGCTAGTGGCACACTAAGACTAAAGTGGGCCCTAAGCAACATTTTAATTCCGGGCCTATTTTCAGTCATAACACATACTTTGCCTATGGTAATTTGTTTTCGAAGCATTATACTATGTAGTTAGTTCTATTTAAGTATATGAGATTTTCAGGGTCCCAAAAAAAGAAAAAATAATATACATGTACCGTTCCCGTCATAAAAAACTGGTACAACTCTTATAACCGAAAATCGTGTTTTTCAAGTTGTGTAAGTTGAGCTTGTCACAGGTGTCATTCTAATTTCGAAGGCAACGTTGCCAGTTCAACGAAAATATTATATCAAACCAGCTAAAAGCAGGGCTGTCCGACAGGTCGCAAGATTTTAGTATACTAAAAACTAAAACAATATCGAGCATTCTCAATCAGTCAGTCACATTTTATTTATACATTTATTTAAACATACATCTCAAAAATTCTATTATATTTAAAATCTTCCATTATCTCAGTACCCATACATTGATTCGTGTTTTATTATTAATTTATGAAAATATTTCAATTCAAAAAATAATAATAGATAATAAATCTAGAAATGACCTATTACTACATGACTAATTATTATGTTTAATTACAAATCGAGAGGTGTGATTGGTTTCTCGTAAGTGTAGCACAAAACTGTGTTGAGTTGTGGAATACTACAATAAATAAAACCCACTGGAAAAATTTAAAATTTAATTTGAAATTAATAAAAATAAATAATTTGTTACAGTGAACAAGTGTGGAATTTAAATAATATATGTATTACAATTCGTAAAGTTAATAATATTTTGTCATAGCTCCATTATTATTAATCACTTCTTGTAATCTTCTGGGAACTGATTTAATTAAATTTAGTGACAAATTTTCATCTTTGGCCAAGCTTTCCCATGTTTCTTCAACGATGGTATATAAATGATCTCTGTTTTGGGAACTACATTTAATTTTTGTATTTTGTTGATCATAAGTCCCCAAACGTTATCTATTAATATCTGGACTTTTATAGGGCCATGGAAGAGCTTCAATGCTATATTCCATAAGGTAATCCCGTACACGGTAACCTGTGTGGACTGAACAGTTGTGATGCTGAAAAATAAAATTATTGCTGGGAAAAATTTCCCTAACCGATGGCAACATCACATTATCTAATATATATAAATGGGTTTAAATATTGAATCGTCCTTCAATTCTCCAACACATTCCTAAACCTCCTCTATACATCCAAGCCCAAACATTTATAGAGAACCGTCCGAACTTATTATTTGATGAAATATAGTTTTCGTTAAACCTATTTCGAGGCGGTCTATAAACCCTAATACTGCCATCATTATGAGACTGGAATACTTTTTCATCAGTAAAAATTTAAAGCAATAGGAGTCTACTTTGTTTATGTTTCTCGCCAAATTTGTATTTTCGGGCGGCTACAAAATTTTTTAAATCTGTTCTTCTAATTCTCTTTAATGCTGTAGTTATAGAAGCATTAAATGTTTGTATTACCTTTTGCTTGCCTTGCCGTATGGAAGAGATCGCTCTTAAATAATTAATGTTTTATCTTGTTGGGCTATAGTAATAACTGATCTCCTACTTTTATCCAAAGTCAGCTCGTTTTCCCATCTTTTTTTAATGTTCTGGATTGTGGTTTTGCTTCTATTTACCTCTTGAGCTAGTTGTCGAATAGACCAATCATCTTCTATTTTTGAAATTATTCTCGTTTTATCAAACTGACTTAACTGACCTGGCATCTTTTAAAAAAATTTTTATTCTGGCCTTTACTGACCATGATCTTTCACCTCTTGCATTGCTTATTGAAAGAGGTATATATAAAATATTATCTTTTTATGACTAAAAATATAATATACTAATGACCACATGGATACAGACGAAATTATTATTTTCGGTACGTATAAAAATCCTAAATTGTAATACTTAATTTTTCAGTTCTACTAGGTTTAAATCTTGCTAATATCATTTTAACTCCTCTAATAAAGAGTCCCTAACATCACTATCATGCAAAATTGTTTTAAATTTATTGTTAATAGTTTTATACTCCTTAGATCTTTTTTTTTAATGTAGATATAGGTAACTTAATAATCGATATAAAAAGAAAAATATAAACTTTTTGCTTTTGCCACTGAATCTGGTGTCCTGTTTTGGAATTTCATCATTAAATAGTTTTTGTATTTTCTGCCGTTTTTTGTCGCCAGTATATGCAATATCTTTAACTGTTTGTGCTTCATTTCCTAAATTGCTAAAAGCATGTCTAACAGTTACTATGAAATCTATCATCAATTAATCATATATCACAACTGCTGTATTTAGAAATTCGTCTTTTTCTTAAAGAGTCTTGTTTGAAGTATTTATTCCCTCTTAAACCTTTTCCAATATAATAACAAAGAATATAGACTCTATATTCTTTGATAATAGTAAAAAATGATAGTCGGACATGAGTATGATCGGAAGGCTGCATGATAGGTATGTGCCTTTAACTGTTCTGAAGAAGGAGACAATAGTTAATTTTCTTGTGATTTTGGATACGTTTCAGTAATAATTATGAATATCACGTTTTTCTGTTAAATAAAAATAAAAATTAATTATAAAAGTTTAAAAATTAAAACCGTTATTTTTGGGCCCAAAAATTACGGGCCCTAGGCACGTGTCTAGGTTGCTTAGGCCTTAGTCCGCCCCTATGCTGACGATTTTGCCCAAACAAATAGAATCACAAATTAAGAAGTATGGAGGTTCATTAATAAAGAAACGATAGAATATCCTAAATACAATTTGGATAATTATTTTCCAAATGAATCTAAAAGATTCTTATTTAAAATAAGAATTACGAACAGACTAGTGACAACACCCCAAGAAACACCGGATGAAATTGCACAAAACTTAAATAGTACCTATCTAAAGACAAAGTTATGAAAAATGGCTTAGTGCAAGAAATAATAGATAAATATATGCCAGCTACAATAATTATAAAGTAGAAAAAAGCTGTAAAGAAGGCAAAAACAAATTCTGGAATAAAAAATGTAGTAAAGAATGAAAAAGAATACTCATAAAAGAAATGGCGAAAAATGGAATGGAAACTATTAGGTTTACCGGAAGTATTGCCAGAATATGATAGATTTTTAAAAGATCATATTAATAAGCGAACAAATTTTGGTAAGGGCAAAACTTCATATCTGTCAAAAGATATATGTAACGAATTACTGAATATTTTGTCCAATCGAGTCATTGATGAAATTGTTAGGCAAATTAAGGGAAACAAATACTATTCTATAAGTGTAGATTCAATACCTAATGTAACACACCATGGCCAACTTACAGTGATTTTGAGATATTGTAAAATAAAGGGAACCACTTGGGAAAGATTTGTGGGATTTTATAAAAACAGTGGGCATAGCTCACAAGAACTTGATGAAACAGTTATTGGGATGTTACGAATCTTTGAAATTAGACATTAAGAACTGTAGAGGCCACTCTTACGACAATGTCAGTAATATTAGTGGCAAGTATTCTGGTTTGCAAGTAGGTATTAAAGTTTACAATGATTTAGCTCTCTTTGTGCCATGTGCACTCTTTAAATTTGTTTGTCCAAAATGCAGCAGATTGTTGTTTGGAAGCAACATCATTTTTATGTTGGTACAAACTATCTACAATTTTTTCTCCATGTCTACACAAAGGTGAGAGCTATTGTCTCGTGCAATAAAGGATTCTCCGGAGTCGGGGCAGACACTGTTACCTAAAAGAGTGTATACAACCCGTTGGTCTTCTCATTTTGATGCCATAAAGCGTTAAAAAGCAATTACGGTTTGATTAAAACATGTTTGATTGAAATGTAAACGGATATAATTGAGAAAAATGTAGTAAGAGTAGAAGCAGCTTTTCTATCGGAAACATTTGATTTGTTAGAAAACAGAATAATTTTATCATTTTGGCTTGACGTTTTCACGTTTTGACGTTCAAAAGGAAAATATGGATTTAAGCACAACCGCTCATCTATTATCATCTTTAGTAGATTACTTTGATTTCTTACGTAATCGTTTTGATCACAACGAGGCCTTAGGAATGTTGTTAACAGGGAACGAAACTTATGCTGAGACGAGGATTATAAAAAAAATGCAATTGGGAAAAAAGAGTTCAAAGGCAAGTTTAAGCAAAAAAAAACGCGAACACAATGTTATGTCTTTATAATAGACAATCTGAAGTCGAAGATTATTCGCCGATCTGATAGTTATAAATCTTGTTCAAGAGCATTTAAATTTTTGTGTAAACTAAAAACTACGGAAGATGAAGATATTTTTAGATCAGCAACCGAATTACAACAAAAATACAAGGACGCAAATTCAAGTGGCGAACGCTCTCTTTCGACACTAAAAAGGGTAAAGAACCTACTTACGAAATGCAATTTTCCAAGAAAATAAATTTGAACTCCTTAACAGTTTTATCCATTAACGAGGACCTGTTAAATGAATTAAAAAGAAATGATATCATCGAAAACTTCGCTTCAGTAAAGGTAAGAAACCAAGCTTTTCAATAGTAAGGGTATTTGATTACCTACCTCATGTTAGCTGGTTGAATGTTATTAGGTACATTTTTATTTTACTTTTTGAAGGTCGCTCTTAATTTTCTTCTTGTATTTTGTTAGTATTCATTTGAGTTTGAAACCAAAACAAGTTGTAGTTATTTATAATAAACTTGTATTCAAAATATGTTTTATTGATTTAAAATAGGGTTAAGAAATATTTTTGAGCCTGCGCGCGGTATCAGCACCGGACGGCAGATTGTGTTAAAACACGGCACTACTTTGATATATAAAAATGATGACAAGAAAAAATGCGAAAATTATAAAGAATTGAGTGTGGCGTCATCTATTGGTAGACTGCATGTAAGAATTTTAAGAAATCGACTAGAAGACGAAATGACAGATGTGTGGATTTAGAGCTAGTAGTTGTTGTATAGACAACTTAATATGTCTCAGATAGGTAATCGAGAAGGTCTCGATGCCAATAAGTCTTGCAGAGCTAAGGCAACGAATTATCGATTAATCTTGAATAATTTCTAGACATGTGGACATCTAGACAAATGGAGCACATTTTGAACACTTGATAAAGTATCCATTATGTTAAAAATGTTGTTATCTATCAATTGTTACCTTTTAATGTAGTTAAAAATAGTTAGTATTAAAACATTGATTGAGACAATTAGGCGTTGCCAGACTTCTGTTTTATGTATTTAAGACATTTCAGACTACATAAAATCATAAGTGTTACATATGGTTGAACTCGTATTGCATATAAGATTCCAATAATGACTGAATATACATGGTGATGAATTTGAAAAACCAAAGTTACTAATAATATAAGATAAACGGCAAATCTGGCAACATTGCAAATATCAAATATGTTATCTCCGTATCCCAAAATAGGTGTACTTCAAATTTTGTAAAATTATGACTAGCAATTTTTGAGATAATTCGTGGTTTCCTGACTTTTGGGACACTCTGTATATTACTATTGAAAAATGTCCATAGCGTCATATTTTTAACCGGTGATAATTAAAACTTTATTTATATCAGAATGTGGGAAACTCAAAAATAAATTAACTTATTCGACCGTTTTCTATAAAAGTTGTATATTTATTATCTTATTATTACAGGTAGTTCATACTTTTCCTGGCTATAGTTTTTGTATACCGTCATTTTGGACGGATCAACAAAATCGGATAAATCGAGATATATATCTATATATAGTAATAGTACTATAAGTATATATAAGTAATAGTACAGGAGTTTTCAAATGATTTATACACACACACGCAGTGATCAACCCTGCCCCTAAGGAACCTGTGTATACCTACCATTGTAAGAGTGGGATCCACATGTCCGAAGTTCAAATTGGTTACAATTCACTAGTTGAAGTGGTACCTATCTGACCCCCAGGTTTTTCCTCCACCCTCCTCATCGTGTGACTTACTTGAGGAGGCTTATGATCTGAAAGTTACTTAAGGTGCCCTGGGTAATGAGACACCATTGTTTTTATTGACTGTAATTAGGCCACCTAACTGTAGGGGTAGCCACATGTAGGCTTTTCTCCCTATGTTTTCTCCCTATATTTTCAAATGATTCATCACGTTCGATATATTGCCATTTAAGAAAAATCTCAATGAGGTCATATTTTTGATATAATGTCAACAAAAAAAAAAACAAACGAAGGATGTGTGAAACAGAAAAAATAAATTAATATTTTTAAGCCTTTTCAATAAAAGCTCACTAAATTATTGAGAGTAATAAAACATTTTTCTTCACTTTATAACAAAATAAAAATAATATTTTTAGTCTTACCAATTCTCTAAATGATATTACGTCATTCTTCACATCTTTGATGCTCCAGTGTCTGAAAATATTGGGATACGTAGTGATGTTATAACCAAGCTTCTTACAATAATCCAATTCTAGCGGAAAACACCTTCTAGGCGGTTCTGGTTTTTCTGTTATGGCCTCGGTTACTAATATCACTGTAGTGGAAGATACCTGCGGTGGTTCATTTTCTGGTTTTACTTCAACGCTTTTGACATCGATTGTTAGGTTTTTAAAGTATAGAGGTTCCTCTAAACCAATTTCATTCGATAAAATATTTTCCAAGTCTTTAGCTCGAATCTCCAGGTAGTATGGATTTATATGGATATTGAAATGGACTACCAAGTCTTTATCTTCAGTTCTGTAATAAAGTGTAGATATAAATACGAGAAGACATTAAAAACTAGAAGCAATGTACAGCTTTCATAGCTGACGTGTTTAAAGGTTAGTAAGGCGTTTAGTGTGACCAACTAGCCCGAAAAATCCGGGACATGGCCCGAATTACAAAGTCGTCCGGGCCATCCGAATTTTTAACATTTGGTAAAATTCTATTTTGAAATTTAGAATACGTTATTCTTCTAAGAATTCACATCAAATTGAATTGTTGGGACGAAAAAAAGTCGAAAATTTCTAGAGTGTAATACTAATACCACATCCAAAACGCATGCATTTTATCTTTGTATTATGTTATATAGGAAAACTCAAATTGTGCAATATTTTTCATTTCTGTATTTTAATTATCCTCTTCGGAAAAGATTATTCAAAAACGATAACAGTTCATGTACCGAGGTGTGCCGCATTCAACGATGTAATGATTGGTGATAAATGTTTTTTTTTTTCGGTTTTGTCAATCATACTAAGTAGGTAAACAAACTTCTTGATTTCATTCGCGGTATATTCTTGAAGAATAAATGATTCATTTCCAAATCGTTACGTGCTTTGAACCAAGATCAAATCTGCTGCGTTACAATATGATTTTGTGTAAACATTTATTTTATGTTACATAGATTAGTGATTATCTACAAAGGTCCGAAGAATTGTTTAGTTGACTTTACATTTTTCGTTCCATTCTATTGTTAATATTGAATCAGAACAAGAAAGTTAAAAGAGAAAACGCTATTGCACTTTTAATAAAATATTACAAGAAGAATTCCCAGTTTTGAAAAAAAGTAAAAGTGACGTAAAAGGTGATACTTGTGGATCCGAAATCGGATGGATGTTCGAAAGTTTGGTTGTTGTTCATTCTTGATCAGGTAAAAGGTTTTACATCTAGGCAATGCAAGTCCCATGCTAAGCAAGTTTGTCTTGGATGGCACATCTCTTGCCTAGCCTGTTTACGTCAGCGCTATTTCTGTATAATTTTTGATACCACTTTCATTGTTGCCAACAAAAGAACTATACCAAAACTTTAACTTTAGATATTTCACCTGGAAATTTCAGCCTAGCATTAAATATATTTATAATATAAATCACAAATTATTACATCCAATAAATAATATTATAAACTTACTCAATAATATGTGGTATTGTTCAGTTTTATTCTAAACTATAAATTGTATTATACTAGCAATATGAATTTTAATAGCAACTGGCAGCAAAATAGTATGAAAAATTGAACACGTTTTAATTTTTCCTATAGCACAGGAATTGCATGAAAATAGCGCGTGGGTATGAGCTGTTGCATAATCTGTCTTGCTTGGCTCTTGTCTAGCATGAAATTTGTTTTCTGTATGCTAAGATTTTCAATCGGGTAGTCTTAAGAATTAAAGGTGAAGAAGTAGCTGCGACTGAAATGACACAGTCTTTGGACGATTTCCCGTAGTTGAAAACAAGAATGGATTCACAGTTCCTGTCGTCAGCTGTATTGAATGAAGTAAACAAAGCAAACGCGGACCTCGGTATTGATAAACAAACAGTGTTGCAAATAGCCCTTCCATTTTATCAAACTTGCATCAATTATCTCGAGCAGTGGAAATCACAGTTTGAAGATGTAGTCATATTTGGATGGGCTAGACTCGCTACCGAGCCGAATTGGAATGAAGTCGAGGCAACGAATAAATTCATGGCAGAGAATAATTGGATTAGCGTAGAAGAAAACAATGTTAAATTATTTGACGAGAACAAAGACTTCGAAAAGAATCACGTTCCGTATAAACGCTTTGCACTAGTTTACCAGCTACTTCTGCGAACGTCGAGCGTGTATTTTCAGCGATTACAAAAATATGGATAGTCGAAAAATCGTAACTTGGCATTGAAACCTTAAAAAATATTTTGTTTGTAAAAAATTTGAAATATGAATGTATTGATTTTTAAAAGTTCTGAAGCTGTTTTCTTGTGACATGTTAACAATTATATTTTTTATGGGATTATGCTGCAATTGGTTGTAATAAAAATTACATTCTTATGTTAACCTAAGGTTACATTAACATGGAAATCCAACATCAGTTGATTTTCTAATTTTTCCTTTTTTGAGAATGATTTCCGGATTGGAAGTCGAAACGACAAAAACTAACAACAAATGTAATTATTATGCCTTAATCCCATCAAAAATATCATTGTGAACATAAAAATGTTAAATAATCAATAAAACGATTGTTTGGGAAAGTATATATACGAATTCTTTTCATATTTTTTCATTTAATATTTTTCTGTTACTGTACTGTAATGTGATCTAATTCATTGCTGTATTCGAACGACTTTGTTAAAATATATTGCTTCCTAATATTTCATTAAATTGTACTGGCTACTTCATTTATTATGTTTTAAGTACGGATAATTTGGTTTTCTCCTTTGTATTTTGTGTCACGTAAGGTTTCGTATTACCGTGACAATTAACTTATTATTAAAATTATGGCCACTCAAAGTCGCAATACAATAGAATGATTTATTGGTACACCCTCTTGGACCACCACGTAACGGTTAGAGGGTTCCTTAGTTCTGACCATCTCAACATACTACACTTCAACAGAAGACAGCGAACGACACGGACCTAGTTTTGATCGGTTCTCTTACTATAGCCTCGGCGTCCCCAGGCGTCGTAATGCCCGCTATCCACTCTTCAGCCTGTTACGAATACATCAATAGAACCAAAGAATAAGTCTACATTTTTTGCACAGACAACAATAATGAGTAAATGAATGAATGAAATGAGGTTGAATGCTCGAATAAATGAACTTTGAAAATAAGGCTATTATCGAGCACAAGTTAATTAAATCTAGCCCAAGTACTTTCGCTTAAAATAGCATCTTCAGGGGCATTTTGTCAAAATAAGAACTATCCGGCAAGCGTAGAATGTGGAAACATTAAAAATAACATAAATTGTATAAAACACTACACTAAAACGAGGACAAACAGTTTAAAATTACTTCTACGCTACATTCTAATAATGAGTAAGACCAGTTAATTTCATAAAAAATGATTTTGAGAACGATTTCCGAAATGGAAATTGAAACGTCAATAAACGAACTTTAACCTTTAATTGTGGCTTATCCCCAGTTAAACAGTAATTAATTTAAAACGCCACAAGAAAATAGCTTCAGAACAATATTAAAAAATAATTATAGATAATCAATATAGACATAACTTTAAATTATTATAATAAATATTTCAGTGAAATATTGGATTGTAATTGTCACATTTTGAAAAGCGTTTTTTCGCCCCGAATATTTTATAGTTTATAATACTTAGGATAAAGTATATTGTTAGTTTTTCACATCTTGGTAGTTTGCCTGTTACAAAACTTATTGACACAAAATACAGTTGGTGTTTGGTAGGTAATTGAAGTATAAAATTACAGTAGATGCATTTCAATGTTTCCTGTTTCAATACCCTAGGTTTAAAGATCCTTCAAATATTTTGGGTATTAACCCTATCTGTGGTTATTTAATCTAATAGATACGGTTTTTTGTTATCTGTTATCTGTGATGGCAAAAACGAATTGATTGAACACAGGTTTACATTGGGAAAAAAAAGTGTAGCAATTTTATATATCGGGAAGTGTACAATCGAGCTCTGAAATGTAATTCTCAATTTTTCTAAGGGCGTCAGTTTTTACATAATTTCGTCTGACAAAATTGCATTATTGCTGAAATGGAGCATCTTGAGTGAAATTGAAACCTGTTGCGAGGCACAACTTTGCAGATATAATTACTATATATTTTGTCTCGAGACCAATAGCTCCTCACTTCAGGAAATGGAAATAAACCCATCCAAAGAATAATTCGAATAGTTTTTCTATTTCATCTCGTTTCCAGAATTTTACGTGAGAATTAATTTTATTGTACATAGTTTGATAGAATTCCGCTCGAAATCCAGTACCATTTTCGTTTGCCACAAAATCATATTTCTTCAGGTAATTGCCACTGCCTGGCCTCCAGACATATGTAGCATTTGTAACTTGTTGGTCCTCTTCTTCGTTACTTGATGAGAAAACCTGCATTTGTTCAATAACAGCTTCAATGGTATCTGCTATCTTGTGTTGTGGTTTATTGACTGGTTGGATAATTTCACTAGATATTGATGCACCTAAGTTCACTTCGTGTAAATTGGCAGTGCTTTTCGAGCCACATATTTTTGTTAAAACTTTCTTCTTCTTGCATGGCTGATATTCTGATGAATCAGAGTCAGACTCGTTCTCTGATTGTTCAAATTCATCTGATGTTCCGTCGGGTTCAAAATCGTTCACATACTCTTCGTGGAAAAACATTTTTGCAATAACTTTTCTAAACGTTGCTTTTCTTTTTCAAAAATAGACATCTTTACTCACCAAAAGTTCAACAACAACTGAACGGATCTGATGTTGTAAACATCGTTTGTACCGTGACGTTAACCTTTGCGAGTCGAAATCTGTGAATATATTACATCAGCATAGTGTGGTAACACAACGTGTCACCATTTTCGTTTTTTTTTTTGTTAAATTGCAGGTTTTTTATTTTTTTCAATTTTTAATAGCACAAAAAGTTATTTATGGTTATTTTTATTTAAAAATTGAGAAAAAAAATTTGGCCCCACGGATAGATTTTTTTTTTGTCCATAGTGGTACTTAATGTGTTAATAAGTGTAGCTACTATATTTAAAGTGTAATTGTTATTTTATCTTATTATGTAATAATGTTGTCATAAATTGCTTATATTTGTGTATATTAAGGGATTTCCCTATTTTTGAATAAATAAACTTCTTATTCTAGTGAGTTTCACATATTTGGGCCACTGAAATATGTATTAATATTTTTTAAAGGTAATCGGTTTCAGTTCGATAAATATGTACAAAATGCTGTAAAAGAATTCTTTGAGCAACAGCAATAATAAGTCTGTAAGAGGGTATACATCGGTTGGTAAAACAATAGGACATGTGCCTTAATTGTAGTCGTAAATATTTTGTAGATATATTTGCCAATTTTGTTTTTCTGGGCCAAAGATGAGCTTAAATTGAACAAGTCTCTTATAAGATAAGTTAGTGAAGACAGTTAGTTATACAAGAACGAACAATAGACTAAAAGTTCAACAGAAAAGTGGAATTAACAAAAATTACATTAACATTGTAAATTAGAAAAAAGTAATATCTAACGAAAATTATGGACGAGCAAATTATTATGCTGCAAATAAAATAAAAAAAAAACACCTTACCAATCTGGATACGATTATTGATAGTGAGAATTTGTTCAAACTTTAAAAAATAAACATAGAGGAATAACAACATATTTATTCAAATGTGTCAATCAAATATACAAATCATCTTTTTGTTCTACTCTGCGAATAAAATCACATGCTAAGAATATTTTTTCTTTAGCTTCGTCTGTTATATTTGACAATTCTTCCCAAAATTAATGTTTATTTTGTTTTGTATTGTTGTCGTTGTAAAATACACAAATAATGTGTATTTTATATTGCAGATATAATCTGATACCTTGTTATGTACAATGAATGCATTCTACCCATGCTGCTGTTTAAATATTATTTTTAGCTCCACCGTAGTTTACATTTTTATTACATATTTTCCACTTTTCTTAATTTTTATTTTTTTCAATATGTATATTACTGTAGTTTCGCATTTTTCTTTCAGTTCCTCTTCTTTTTTATTTCCATTTTCCATTTAGATTCTTTATATTCCTTTTTCCTGGTTTTTATGTTTCTTCATTATTTACATATTTATTTTAATCTTTTTTTAGTGTTTTATTATCATTTGTATTTAAGTTGTTTTATTTTTAAGTTTATTATGACCTACTCTGCTGTGATCTATTCTATTCTCATATCTACAATAATAATAGTACAAAAAATAAAGTGTTAAAGGCAACAAAAACATACCCATCCAAAGCCAAAACTTCAGTACCCATATATCCATGTCGCACGGAACTTCTCCTAAATAAAAGGTTCAGTCTTTCTCTATAATCACGAGATCGATTTTTGAATTTATTTGTACTAGGATCTGCTAATTCTGAACTAAAGGTATCTCCTTCTACCACCCTAAACGTCGCTCTGAATATCTGCTCGTCTGGGTTTTGAGGAAGAAAAAATGTATCTGAAAGAAAAAAATTAGAGATTAAATTATTATTCAATCGTTTATTAAAAGTTTTGCAATTTGTTACAACATACATTTTTTTGTGATAATACATACGTTTGTGCCAAAGTATGAGGGTATTAGGTCATTAGTACAACATAATAAGTTTTTACACATAATAACAACTAATACCAAAATTGTTGTATTACATTAGAATTTTAAGTATACAGGAATATCACAAGTAAATATTTTTAATAATGTATCTAATTATAAGTGAATTCATGTTTGTTTATATTTACTATGGATTTGAATCATTTAAAGGTACGTAAATGAACGGACCGAATCCAATACTTATTTAGCACATCATTCGCTGTTATTGATTATGTAAATAAAGCTGTATATCCGCTATATTGAGTGAGTTGCGAACAGTACCCTGGCTAAAGGTATAAAGCCAAAAGTTATAGAACATGGCTATTCGAACCACAACCTCCCAACACTATAGAGGTACATAATGTATTCTCTGTGAACCTCAAAACGGCAAATCTACGAGATATTACCAATTTATTAAGATACATCAAAATAAAGATTTTTATGTATGTATGTATGTATGTATGTATGTATGTATGTATGTATGTAAAACAGTTTCATTATAAGGAGCAGACACTGTTCACTGGAAGGGAAAAATCGATATGCCATAATTTCAAATATTCATAAACTAATCTCGGCAATTTTTTGGCAGTCTTATAAATAACTTCGTGATGACATGCAAGCAATCAGCATACGTTACTTCCTTATAATACTAGTTGAAAGCCATTTTAAACAGCCCTTATTACAAACTAAAAAACAGTCCTATTATTTAATCTTTATTTGGAATCTATTTTCAGAGAACCATTAGATGAGGTCCAAGGTGGAATCAAGACTAACGGAAACAGCATAGACAACAACGTCTTCATAGCAATCAACTCACAAGAACTACAAAATATAATAAACGCGGTAGTTCGTCATAGGAAAATGGTTGGTAAAGAAGAAGTATTAAAAAAATCTAGAATGTTCGAGATGTCATCGAAAAATCCGGAAATGTCTCGTAATGTCTGGAGCGTCAGCAAATGTATATAAGTACCAGAATTTGGGAGTTTATTTTTACCTTTACCGCAAGCGACCAATAACATGAATTTTAGTGCAATACAGTAGTTCTGAAGTTGGTCGCAGACGTATAAACGGCTTGCAGGAACAATGGTCACTAGGAACACAGTTTTCGTCCCTGCCGATTCAGATTCGCACACATGCACACTCTTAAACACTCGTACAACATTACTCACATTAGCATGACGGGTCCTCTTTTTGCTACTGAAATATCCTCGCCGCTGTAGCCCCCGGCCGACCACTGAATCTTGTGCCCGAGCACAAATTCTAGGGTGGGCGGGGAACTCGAAGCGATGGACGGAATTAAAGTTACATCGAAATGGTAGCGTCCATCACAGTCATGATATCACAAACACACTCAGACTGGGCTACCTGTGGCCAACCGCCTCTCGAAAGCTGACGAGGCCTGGATGTTAACGCAAACATCCAATAACAAAATTTTAGTGCAATACACTAGTTCTGAAGTTGAATGTAGATGTAAAAACGGCTTGCAGGAACAATAGTAACTAAAGACTCGGTCTTTGTCACATCTAGCTCAAAACATAAACACTATACTCTGGAAAGAACATCTCATCCAAGCAAGCCTTTTACCTCTGATTTAAGTAGCGACTCCATCTCAACAGCCACCAAGATGCTCTACTACACACGCCACTACCAGAGTGTATTTTTCGATCTATTCTGCTTTACCACAACACGTTCAAAGATAACCTGAAAAGGATCGAAATATCCTAAACTGGGACACACATGTTCATCCTTTGGAAATAAAGAATCCTTTACCTATCCCTTTGTAAGAATTGTAGTAGTAGTTTAATATGAGCAGTATTTGAGCTTTTAAAGATAATAGTTGTCATTGTGTAGAAGCTGTAAGCAAGAATTGTTATATTGTTGGTGTTTGAATAAAGTATTTTTAAGAAAAAGAGGTTTAAATCTTTGTAAGCAGGTATATTTAAACAAAACCCTTAAAAGGGATACTTCAAAGTAACAAACGTTTTCGGAATATTAATTCCATCATCAGGTTAAAAGCAGGATTTAAATATACCTACTTACAAAGATTTAAACCTCTTTTTGTCATACATGGTATACAGCCAGCTGCAGGAATTTATTTTCCTTGTGGATTTTATTTTTAAGAAGTGTAACATTGGTGACAGCTGTGTAATAAAAGAGATATTAAGTAATTGTTGATAGTTAATACAAGATTTACTGAATTTGACAACGAAATGGATACGTCTGGGCCCCCACATGGTTTTTAAAAATTAAAAAGAAAGAGAAAGTAGAGGAAGAGGTGAAGGAGAAGCGTAGACAAGAAGAGAAAGATTAAAAGGAGGAGAGGCGTAGAAAAGTAGGAGTGGAAATCATAAATAGTTTATTATCTCAAATCCACGTAAAGTTTAAGTTATAGCTGAGTCAAATTACTAGTAAGATAGACTATTTAGAAGAACAATACAACGATATGAAAAACGATTTAGTTACAACAAAACAACAACAAAACGATATTTAATCTAGTCTAGCAAATAACTATGAAGAAATGAGCAATGTTACGACAGTTTCATAAGATTTATTTTATACAGAAAAAGTTACTTGATAAAAAAAAAAGAAGTAATAAAAATCTAGAATGTTCGAAATCGAAAAGTCCTGAAATGTCTCGTAATGTCTGGAACATTAGAAAATGTATATAAACACAGTAAGTTGTCAGTTTAAGATTGGTAGTATTTTAAGTTTTTGAAGTTAATATATTGTTGATGTTTTAAAGTATTTAAAGAAGTGTAAAAATATCTACAGCCAGTGTCACCCGAAAACAGAAATTGTTTCAAGAACCGAACAAACATCGAAAACACTCACACTCATGAACATGAAAATATTTTTTACAAGATCAGATCTTAGTCTAAAGCTCAGAATCCGAATTTCTTTTTTTCTGTATGGATGTGAAAATTGACCAATGGACTCTGAAACAGGAAAAAGAATAGATTTCTTTGAGATTCATATATACAGACGCATGCTGAGAATTTCATGGATACAAAAAGTTACCAACGATGAGGTACTTCGGCGCATAAGTACACAAAAATAATTACTAAGCATAATCAAACATAGGAAAATTCAATATTTGGATTATGAGTTGAGAAGTGAAAGATATGAATTACTCCGAATCATACTGGAATTTAAAGGTCAAAAGATCAGTAGGCAGACGCCAGAACTAGGGGCTGAAAGACCTGAGGAGATAGTTTGACTGCTTATCCGCAAAAACCTTTCGTGCATCAGTTTTCAAAGCTATAATTGCCATTTGGATCGCTAACCTTTAAAAGAAGATGGCTCAATCAGAAGAAGATCCTCCTCAAACACGTTAATTGTCAAGATTCTACAAGTGATGATATTTTTTAAATTTTAAAAATTTTAAGTTAATTTGTAAAAGTACTAAAAAGTATACTTAATTAGTTAAATCTAAAAAATCATAATCAGTAACTCTAATAGGGAAAGAGCCCATATAAAAGGCATTTAAAGCAGCGTTTCGCAACCTTTTACTATTGCGACCCAATATTCCATAATTATTTACACCATGCCTCCTCTCGTACAATAACAATATATGCATGCAATAATATTGTACCTTGAGTATTTTGACGCTAAACTTACAGTAAAACCTTAACCACTAAATTACCGAAAATAAGTAAATTTATTGATATGTAGCAACACCGATCCGGAATCGATGCCGCTTTTCACGAGAAGTTCCGAATTAATTCAAGCAGTCTGAACCGTCTGCATCTGCTCAGTCTAACCAGTCTTAGTCGATTCAGTCCTTCTGTACCTGTTAAATTTATTGTGAATCTGTATGTTGTAGGTTGCGTGTTCGTTACAGTTCACGACATTAAAATATCCCAAGCAGTAATTACAAATTTATACATCATGAATAAATTTTTAACTGGGCATAAGCAAGCATTGTATACAAGTATCAAGTATCAACAAGTACACAAGTAAAAATGGTTCCAAAAAGTCAAGAAAATATTCTCAAGAATACTTAAATTTTGGGTTTACCTTTACTGAAGGTAATAAAGAAGACATGCTTCTGTGTATCATTTGCTCAAATATTTTAGCAGCCGACAGCACGAAAACTAATGAACGTAAGACATTTGAAAACGCTTCATAGTGAGAACGAACATAGCCAGGAAATTCTTTAACTTAAAATTAAAATCACATGAAAAACAAAATTTTTTTTTTAAGTTTGACTTGAATGAAAAAGCTTTGCTTGCCCTTTATAAAGCCCGTTACACTATTGTTGAAGAAATTATTTTATTCACTGCAATTGAAATTATAGAAACTGTGTTTGGAGTGAAAATAATTTTGCTGAAAAATTGACCTCTATTAAATGATACTACTGTTGCTCGTCGAATCGGTGATAGAGCTAAAGATGTACAAGATCAGGTACTCAGAAAGTTGCACGACAGGCTGTTTCCATTTCAGCTTGATGAAGAAGAACTACTTTTCTGCAAACTAATAGAACTGAAAGCAGTAGTAGTAGAAGTAATGGATTTTGACAAGAGCTATGATTCATGCCGAGGCAGTACACAAGTTTACCTGTTGTTTACAAGGTCATAACTCTTCTCAAAATCCATTTGCATCCAATCCAGGAAGAATTGCATCAGAATATGCACCGATGGTGATCGTGTAATGTCCAAAAAATTTCCAAGTCTAGAAACGCTTGTAAAAAAAAGTCTCCAATGTATAAATGGATACACTGTATGATCCATGGAGAAGCTCTGGCTTCCACGGAAATGTCTCCTGGCCTGAATATTGTGTTAACTACGGTTGTAACAATAGTTAATTATATAAAAATGAGACCTTTAAAAACCAGAATCTTTTATGCACTTTGTAAATACAGGAGCAGTACATTCAGCATTTATATTTTATTGTGAGGCAATAAGTGAATTAAGACATGAAATCGGCAATTTTCTAGAAGAAGAAAATAAACCGAAAGCCGAGATGTTTTGCCATGGTTTATTTTTGATGAAAATGAAATATGTGGTTGACAAATTCAAGATCATAATATCTTGAATCTTCAGCTTTAAGGAGCCTTCAAGGTTTTCAACATCCTACGTTTGCAAAACAGGCCCAAGGAGGGCACTAATATATGTTAAACTTGTATTTAAAATTTAATATTAATAAATTCATGTGTGGTACTAATACAGTGCTCTTTATAAGTGTACCTATTATATTAGTTTTCACTAGCGGACCAGCTCGACATCGAGTTTTTTAATGAAATTTTTATTTTGCAAGAAAAATTAAGAGATCAATACAAACAATATAAGCAAGAATATATATAACATAATGCAAGTAAAAAGTGTATTAAATATCACGAAATATTTCGTCGAAAACAATGTTTTTTGTTACAATGTCTCCATTTTCTAAAAACTTTTGCTTGGCACCGGGAGTTATGTAAACTTCTGTATCAAATGTCGACATGGATATCATTTAGCAGTTAATTTTGCATGCTGATCACGAATCCGGTGTCAGATTTGCTCTATCTTGACGTTTTATGCGCGTTTCGGGTCACTTCCGGTGTCGGATCGCAACCGGAAGTACATATTCAGATTCGTCTCGACGAGAACTTTCGATCCATATATACATTGTGGGGTCTAAAATTTAAAGTAAATTTTAACTTCCGGTCATCTCAAAACCGGAAGTGAATTTTTGTACCAAAAGTATATCTTGACAATTTCATACGTAATACTAATAATATTCCGAAAAAATATTTTAATTATTTAATATGGTTTTTGAGTAAAGTGGTGGAAAAGAAAAGGGCTTAGCGTTTTAGTATATAAGATGTGTATTTTGTTTTTAATTTTGTCAGAATTTTGTTTTGATTTAATCAATGTAATCAATTATAGAATGTTGTTGTTGTTTTTATTTTATTATTATTTTTTTTTTTGATAATATGTTCACGCCCCCCTCCCCAATTAGTAATAGCGTGCCCCCCTAGATGGGCGCTGTTGAGTATAACTGATTTAAAGAAATTTAAAATTATGGCTATTATGTAGGATATGAAACTATGAAAAAAATTAAATATAAAAAAAGTCAAAAAATAGACTAGAGTTACATTTTTAAACAAGTCTTGAGATTTCTGGGTGTTAAAGACATATTACCTTTTATTACTAATTAAAAAAGGTCATTAATAAACCAATAAAATTCTTTACTACTTCTTTTCTTACAATAACTATCTTAACATTAACTTTCGGTATGTAAATCGCTGAGGTATTAAAATTGCCGTGATATTTCCGATCGTGACATTACTGTAGTCTTGAAATAGAAAGCAAGTCGAACAAACGAGGAGTGCTTTGTGTAAAAGGCAAGGGCATCTTGTACATAGAATATTTAAATTTGCAGAAAATGCTATCTTTAAATTGAATTAGATCAAGTGTAGGAATGTAAGTAAATGATGAGTAAATAAAAACATGAATATATATTCCAAATAAGTCGAAATTATTGTTATAATTTTAATTGGAATTTCGCCTGCTACGCTTAAACATAAATTTTAACTGTTTATTAATAATTAATGGATGCAAAATTATTCTTTTTGCTGATGATACCAGTATCACCCGGAGGAACTCTAATATTGCAACTCTTCATGCAATTATAACTTCTGATCTCATCATCATCATTTTGGCTTTACAACCCTGTGTGGGTCCTAGCCTCTCCAAGAATTCTCATCCAGTCGTCCCTATCGATCGCCTTCCTCCGCCAAGCACGTATTTCTATATTTCTCATATCTTGGTCTATGTTATGTAGGAATCTTGTTCTGCGTCTTCCTCTTCTTCTTTAAAATAAAATCCACAAGGAAAACAATTCCTGTAGCTGGCTGTATACCACGTATCACAAAAAAAGAGGTTAGTCTTCGTAAGTGGGTATATTTATTTAAAAACCCTTAAAAGGGCTACATCAAAAAAATAACGTTTTCGGACTAAACAGTCCATCATCAGGTTTAAAATCGCTAGGTTGAAATGCCTGAGCCACCAAAAATACATGGGTAAAAACCCTTTAAATTACATATAGTTGTAAAAGATTATACATCTTGTTGTTAAAAAACTGTGATGTTCATTATTAAATTAAATATGACTTCAGTGCAAAAAATTGAGTTCCAGAGACGGGGAGAAAACCTCTACGCACGGAGAACAGCTGGAAACTGTTTTTTTTTTTCTTCTTCTTTGACCAATAGGTCTATCAAGGAGCGTTTTTCTAGCTGGGTCGGTTTGCTCCATCCGTATTACATGGTCTACCCACCTCAGACGTCCTATCTTAATGTGTTTTACGATATCTGGTTCCTGGTATATTCTATAGAGTTCGAAGTTGTATCGTCTTCTCCGGACACGATTTTCATTTACCGCTCCATAGATTCGCCTCAGTATTTTTCTTTCGAAACATCTTAACATGTTTTCCTTGCTTTTGTTAAATTCCAGGTTTCTGAACCATATGTTAGAACTGTGCGTATTATTGTTTTGTAGAGTTTTACTTTTGTATTTCTTGATATAACTGTAGATTTAAAAAGGAGATTAACCCAAAATAGCATCTATTAGCCGTGCAAATTCTGCGGTTTATCTCTGCGGTAGTGTCATTTTCAGTATTCACGAGCGTTCCCAGGTATACCAATTCGTTAACTACTTTAATGACGTCGTTTTCTATAACAAGTGGCCGTCGTATTTGTGGTTGCGGAGCTACTTTCATGTATTTCGTTTTATTAATGTTTATTATTAAACCCATTTTTGTAGCTGCTTCCTTTAGTACTACATACGCCTCTCGTGCTGCGTTTTCCGTTCTCCAACAATATTGATATCATCAGCATATGCTAGGATTTGCACAAATTTGTTATATATTAAACCGGTAGTTGTGATTTGTGACGTACGTATTACTTTTTCCAGAGCTAGATTGAATAGTACACAGGAAAGTGGGTCTCCCTGACGTAGCCCGTTATTTGTATTAAAAGGTTCAGAGAGTTCCTCTGGATTCGTACTCTACATTCAACTTTTTGGTTAGTTTGGTTAGACTTATCAACTGATTTGGTACTCCTAGGTCTATTATTGCTCTAAATAATTCTCTTCTATTTACAGAGTCGTAGGCTGCCTTGTAGTCTATAAATATGTGGTGTGTGTCTACACCGTATTCCAGTGTTTTCTGTAGAATTTGTCTTAGGGTTTAAATCTGATGAATTGTTGATTTACCACCTCTGAAACCAGCCTGGTATTGTCCTATTATTCGCTCTGCATACGGTGCCATACGATGGCATAGTATATTGGAAAATATTTTATACGCTGCATTTAGGAGCATAATTCCTCGATAGTTAGAGCATTCAAAGATATCTCCCTTTTTGTATATGGTGCAAAGTATTCCAATATTCCAATCACTGGGAAGGGACTTCTGTATCCATATTTCTTTTATAAGCTGCTGTAGCGCTATTGTGATATCGTGGCCACCTTCTTTATATAATTCCGCTGGGAGATTATCTATTCCGGGTGATTTGTTTCTGGCTAGTTTGTTTACAACATCTTTAACTGCAAGATCGTTGGTGGATTCTCCTCCCTCTCGTCTGCTCCGCTTACCTCACAGCTTTCGTCTTCTGGGTTTTCCTCTGGTCTACTTCTGATCTAGTTAAAATAAAAACCGGGTCCGACTATAATTTACTCTATTTTAACGTGGATAAGACAGTAACATTATCCTATAAAAAAGCTCTTCAACACTTGCTTCTTAATAACAGCCAGATAAGTATCGTTGATTCTGTAAAATTTCTTGGTATTTTTATAGACAGTAACTTTAAATATCGATTTGTTTAGTAAGAACCTAGTCTCAGCCTGCTATTATGTCTCATCTTCGATATGGTAGATGGTATAGAACAAGATGCTCAAGAGCAAGACGGTATCTCTTTGGCCTCAGTAGAATAACACATTGCAGAAGCTACTTCAAAAATCACGGATTTTAACTCTTCCCTCTTTAAATATTTTAGAACCTGTTTGCTTGATTTGCAAATACCTACATGTTTTTCTAGCAGGACCATATCGTGAGTACTCCACAAGAAATTTGATGTGTATTTACCGATCGCGTCCACTGAGTTCTCTGTTACTGAGTCTATCTTAAAAACCATATTATTCAGTGGAAGAGTTTCTTAACGAATAACCAAGAAATTACAGTACGAGCATGTACAAATAACCAAAGTATTTTTATATATCGTCACCCTAAAATGTTGTCTATCTGAACCTGCTAAGTCCATTTTATCTAATTTTACTGGAGAGCAAAAACGTTGTAAAATACAATTTTGTTTAAAATATTAATCTTATAACTGTATTCATTTAGAAATGTCTTTATTTACAATATGCTGATGAAATTTACAAGATATATTTTGATTATTAGCTGAAAAGTGCTAATGAGTTTGGGGGTTTTCGCCATTTAAAAGCGGTAGTAAAAATGGATTTGACAGGTTTTCAAGGATCTTTAATAAAACTAGATCTTGTTGCTTTAACCTTTTATAGGTCTGTGGTCGATATTTCGACCACTGCTCGTATTAATACTTATGAGCTAGTAATTGACATGAAAAGTTACCGAAGTGCAAATTCAGTGTTTGCAAATGAATTGTACCCAAAATGAACACCACAGAACAAAATACGGCAACGTGGCAGCAATGTGGTTGATTCGCCAACCACAACCCATCATACTCTCTAAGTTACCGTTGAACGTGATCACAGGTTTTTTGCCTTCTGTAAAAGTTAGAAAAATAATTTACAAAAGATTTATACATCAAACTCAAGGTAACACATCACAGTATTATGGTCTTTTATTATCTATTCAGATTTTATTGGCGCTAAGATGATATATCTTGATTTACTAAACATAACCTCAAAGTAGCACATGCTGATTTTACAATTGTTCTATTGAAATGTATTTTCACTCTTGTTTATTTTAAATCTATACAATTATATTCTTTTTTTACGTAAATCTGACTTACTTGAATAATATTTCCAAGAATTAAATTGCTGTGCGGTAGATCAAGTGTTTAAATTTTTCAAGTATTTATATACAACAATGTACGTATCTTTTGCAGTAAAATGGAACACCGCAATATACTTGACAATTTACAAAATATGACTCAGGATGATTTATTTGATTACATAGATGGTGTTCCATATCAACAAGTCATAAATTCAGATTTTGAGGGTGATTCTGATGCAGAAGATAATCTTCCTATTTCCAACCCAACGTCGGTTGCATCCAGCGCGACTATTACTTCATCGTCTAATGATGACAAGGTTAAATTTCTTGATGTTGATTCAGATGACTCAATGGATGATATAGCTTTCCACCCTCAGGTAAGAACAAATCGCATTTTTGACGACGTCGATACTTCCTCAGGCGAAGACGAAATAGAAGAGAACCAAGAGAACACAGGAAAGTGCGATGATACATATAAATGAAGAAAGAACGCTTCTGATGCACAAAAATATTCGAATGCGCCGTTTACCAGACCATTTGGCCTAGCAAAACCGGTCAATATAAATTCACCATTCGACGTGTTTTCTTTGTTCATGAGCAAAGATATTATAGCTAATATAATTACACAGTCAAATCTCTATGCTCAACAACAAAATCATAATAATCTCGACCTAACTGAGGAAGAACTGAAAGCATTTCTAGGGGTTCTTATAATCATGGGGTTTCATAATCTACCTAGTTTGAGACATTATTGGTCAACTGATATTAACATGCACGTGCCAAGAGTTTCGCAAATTTTTACGCAAAAACGATTCTTAAAAATTCTTCGTTTTCTCCATCTAAACAATAACGAAAACATGGAAAGAAATAAAAATAACCCCAATTTTGACAAACTGTTCAAAGTAAGGCCTTTGATAACAGAACTGCAGCAACGCTTTCAAGAGAACTTTTATACAAGTAGAAATGTTGCGGTGGATGAAAGTATGGTTGCTTTCAAGGGGCGAAGTTCTCTCAAACAATATATGCCCATAAAAAGAGGCTTTAAAGTTTGGGTCGTTGCATGCTCCGAAACTGGATACGTGCACAAATTTAGCATATATGAAGGCAAATCTCAATTACAACATGCTGAATATGGTTTAGGCGCTAAAACGGTATTAGACATTACCGAGTCTCTTAGAGGCGCAAACTACTGCATTTATTTCGATAATTTTTTCTCGAGTTTTCCTCTGCTTAAGAAAATGTTAACCTATGATTTGTTCTGCTGTGGAACTTTTAGAATAAATCGTAAAGGCTTTCCAACACAAATGAGAAAGGACAAAACAATGAAAATGGGAGAACACGATTATTTCATGTCCAATGATATGTCTGTGGTTAAATGGAAAGATCGGGGGCGCAAATGCGTTTTAGTCGGCAGTACTATGCATAATCCACTTGAGATTACTTCAGTTTTGCGAAGAAAACCGAATGGTGAACAAGAAAGTGTTAAGTGTCCAAAAGCCATAAGTAATTACAATCGCTATATGGGTGGAGTCGATCTATTCGATCAACTTCATGCTTCTTATCTAATTTCATGGAAATCCCGAAGATGGTATATGAAGATTATTTACTATTTGATTGATGCAGCAGTGGTAAATTCATATATAACTTATAAGACTATAATGAAAATGAGGTCCATTAAATCGAAACCAATGAGTCACCTGTATTTTAGAAGTGTATTGGCCAACGAGCTCATAGGTGATTTCTATAACAGAAAGAGACCAGGACCTAAGGTAACAATAGGAAGAAATAAACTGAAGAAAATGGGAGCAACCACTAATTCTGTTAGCGTTGAAAGCACGGTGAGACTAAGCGATGTTGGCAATCACATGCCAGAAAAAGGAACATCAAGACGTTATGCACTCTGTTCAACGAGAGCAAAGCCAAAACCCAATGTTTTCCATTCTTTCATAATAAAAATGTTTAATTAATGTGTTTTTTTCTGTGATCGAGTATGGAACCACAACTACATTTACCAAAGTCAACATACCTAATCAGGCTGTGGTCGAAATTTCAACCACCTAAAAAAAACAACAAGGAGTGAAAATAAAATGAAAATACGAATGAAAGTTCAATAACGGATCATTCCTTATCTATAATCTGCAAAGAATTTGTTTATATTACCCAAAATAATTCTGCCCTATAAAGGGTTAAAATAAAATGAGTTGATTACGACAAAACGAAAACCAAGTAGTATATCAAAGTTATTTAAAAAGTAGATTACTACTATTAATCGGAAATAATATTTCAACGTTTTTTCCCTATTCATGGGGAAGATTGTCGAAAAATGTATGCATGTGTGTGTAATCAACGAGCAAAGTCTTCTTAATAATTTGTTGATATTCATATTTTCGCGTGGTTGTTTCACGCCTTTTTTAGTGTAGAATTTGTAGTGATTTTGTTTGAAGAAGAATTGTCCATTCTTATGTAAAATGCAGCTTATAATGAATTTGTCCCTTGGGTGAATATCGAATAGCACCACCAACATCCTTAGTTGGATACTTTTGTAAAACTGAACTGCATCGAATTTCTTAAAGAAGTCAAAACTTAAATAAGTTACATTATGTGGAGCTGGTTTCTTTCTTGCCTGCTGACAGACGGTGACATAATCGGCAGGTACGTTGATTATCCTACCTTTTAGCTTTTGTTCTATCACTGAGTAGACAGAATCCACTTCAATTTGTGTATGGCCAGGCTCAATAAATTTGTTCTATTGTTATATTATGGTTTATTGCTAAATTCAGTAGAGCACTGGCGATAACACAATTGCGATTTTGATAGCTACAGCCATCAGTAAAAATTGTAATGGTCTTCCCATT
Source organism: Diabrotica balteata (assembly GCA_918026665.1). Taxonomy (NCBI): domain Eukaryota; kingdom Metazoa; phylum Arthropoda; class Insecta; order Coleoptera; family Chrysomelidae; genus Diabrotica; species Diabrotica balteata. Next base: position 94,936,216 of record OU898279.1, on the reverse strand, counting down.
CTCATTCTCTTATTTAGCAATTTGGGGAAGAATGTGGGTTACATTCAATCACAAAAATGATACTAAAATACTTGCAAATTCTTCGGGATTTAGACCTTCGGCTTCATTAAAAAGATAACAAAATACATTATTCTTTATTAGATTGTAGAAGCACAGGCTGTGCACTTGTAGTTTTGTTCTATGATAAAGTGTACTTACTTTCTCATCTTGTCCTTTTTCTTTTCTTCCCTGGTTTCTGTTTTTCTTTGAATGTGTGCTTTATTTTTATCTTCCAAAATACTTCCATTTTTATAACAGATGCATTTTTCACGCTTATCCTTTTTCGGGTAGAACAAGGCAAAATTCTCGTTTTTAAAGGTATTTGAAAAAGTGCTATTGATATTGGTTCATTTTTTTTTAATTTGCACCACTCGTTAATATAGAACTCGTAGAGAGATTGTTTTATTTCCATTCTGCTAATAGGTATTTCTTTTGGGTGCTAGCTCTGCAGTAGTGTGATTCCATAACTAGCAATGAGTTTAAAAATTTAGTTAAGCATTTACGACGCATATCAAATAGTTTTTCTAGTCCTAAAGATTTTTTAATACTTGGAGCACGAGCTTTAGAAATGTGTTTCCAATGATGAACTGTCCATCTCCGATTCCCAGCGGAGACAAAAACATGGTTCTACACACTCCAAGATTCTGGTCTTTGACCTTTAAAAAATATTGCAGAGTATATCCCCTTTTTGTCTCCTCAGATTTTTTTTCGATTTTTTGCCCTTTTGGGAGCTAGAGAAACAACATGACTGTTGTCTCCCCCCAGCTAATCTAAAATGCTTTAAATATCTGACGTCTGTCTTGTTCTGTCAAGGACAGACATTTTAGAACACCTGTCCATTTTTTGCATCTCGGTTTCATAGCACAAGGATCCCTTGGTTCTTTATAGTTTCATTTTCCTTCTTTTTTTCTCTTGCCTAAATATCTTTTTCCTGTTTCCCGTAATCGTTTATTTTTTTGTACAAAATAAGTTGATTCCTGCACTTGAAGACGTTTTTTTTTTTTTCTATTCCTACTCTTGCTGGGTATTCAACGATGCTACTTGAATATGTATCTCTTGAATGTTCTCTCGACAAAAATTTGCTACCGTGCTGTAGCTAGTCTAGACATGAAATGGCGTGATGCCGAGCAGTATTTACCTTTATAAATCTAGATTCTTACATATAGCAGGTTTTGGTACCAGGTAATAGATAGTATTTCTGGCATAATTAGGAGTTGGTTGATTAACAGCTCATGAAAAAAAGAAAAAATAGCTTTCGAACCATGCAAAAATATTATTTTATATTAAAAGTGAACTTATACGATAGAACTTTAGGGTGACGATATATATTATATTTGGGTGTCCCATGCAGCAACTTAAATTTATTAGTTCGTTAGGTTTTATTACGCAATTTGCAATTTATATATTATATGAGGAATTCTACAAAAATTCGCACCTTAACTGGAGCCAAATATGGTGATATTGCAATTTGCTGCCCGTACCCCGCAGTAACATTTTTTTTTCTGTAGGTTGATACCAAAAAACATGTTTTCAGGTGCGAGCCTCAAAAAAAAGGCAAATTTAAGTTTTTTCCAACAAAAAACTGATTTGTTCGCTAAAGCTTTTTCATTCTTCTAGCGATCTGCCTCGACAAACGAGAGAAAGAGACTTCTATACTGGGAGCACACGTACATATCAGCTACCAATCGCTTCGTCTTGATCTCCAGAAGGAACTCTGGCCCTTTGAAGAGCCAAGAAACACCTGCTCAAAGCGTGGCAAGGGTTATTCAGTCACTAAAATCGACGTTTTTTTGAATTTTTTGCGATTTTACCCGAAAATAGATTAAAAGATACGTCTATAGTTGGAGCACATATACATATTAGGTACCAATCGCTTCACCTTGGTCCCCAGAATGAACTCTGACCCTTAGAAGAACCAAAAAAAAGCTCAAAGCGTGGCAAATGGTTATTCAGTCCCTAAAATCGACGTTTTTTTTCATTTTTTCGCGATTTTATCCGAAAATAGATTAAAAGAGACCTGTATAGTTGGAGCACACATACATATTGGCTACCAATCACTTCGTTATGATCCCCAGAATGAATTCTGACCTTTAAAGAACCAGAAACACCTGCTCACAGCGTGGCAAGCGGTTATTCAGTCCCTAAAATCGAGTCTCCTTTTTCATTTTTTCGCGATTTTACCGGAAAATCTAGTTAAAATGACTTCCGTAAGTGAGGTTCACCTACCACTAGATCTCTACCACTAGTTCACTAAATTTTCAGTGATATTGTACATTATTATCGCTCTGGTCGAAGTCATTTTAACTTGATTTTCCGGTAAAATCGCGAAAAAATGAAAAAATCATCGATTATAGAGACTGAATAACCGCTTGCCACGCAGGTGTTTCTTGGTTCTTCAAAGGGTCAGAATTCATTCTGGGGATCAAGACGAAATACCTAATATATGTAAGTGTGCTCCAACTATACAGGTCTCTTTTAATCTATTTTCGGATAAAATCGCGAGAAAAAATGAAAAAATGAAAATGTTACTGCGGGGTACGGGCAGCAAATTGCAATATCACCATATTTGGCTCCAGTTAAGGTGTGAATTTTTGTAAAATTCCTCATATATTATATATTATATAATATATTATATTATATTATATTATATTATATTATATTATATTATATTATATTATATTATATTATATTATATTATATTATATTATATTATATTATATTATATTATATTATATTATATTATATTATATTATATTATATTACTATTAAACTGGGAGTAAGCCACAATTAAAGATAAAAATACGTTTATTGACGTTTCAATTTCCACTTCGGAAATCGTTCTCAAAATACAAACAGTAAATTAAACAAATTTTGTTTTTTGTTACATAGTGAAAAATTCTTCTAATAATTTAATTTTATCTGACTCATTTATATGACAATTCAGACGGCATACATTATGCATTTTAAAGTAGACGACTTTAAAATGATATTGCCAATATTGTTGAGTTGCGCTCCTGGGACGACTTTACTTATAAGATAGTTCATTCGATTACATGAAATCAACTTTAACTTGAGAATATCTGTCAGAAAAAAATCATAGCATGTAATTCGCTAAATAAGCACGTTATTTCAAAAACATAAATGATGTATCCTCTATATGATACTGTTAATGCTATGCATTAACAGTAACATATAATGCTAAAAATCATAGCATACTACATGCTATGATTTTTTTCTGACGGATATTCTTAAGTAAAAGTTGATTTCATGTAATCGAATGAACTATCTTATAAGTCGTCCCAGGAGCGCAACTCAACAATATTGGCAATATCATTTTAAAGTCGTCTACTTTAAAATGCATAATGTATGTCTGAATTGTCAATATAAATGAGTCAGATAAAATTAAATTATTAGAAGAATTTTTCACTATGTAACAAAAAACAAAATTTGTTTAATTTACTATTTGTATTTTGAGAACGATTTCCGAAGTGGAAATTGAAACGTCAATAAACGTATTTTTATCTTTAATTGTGGCTTATTCCCAGTTTCATAGTAATTAATTTACAATGCCACAAGAAAATAGCTTCAGAACAATATATTATATTATATTATATTATATTATATTATATTATATTATATTATATTATATTATATTATATTATATTATATTATAATATATTATATTATAGTATATTATATTTATAATATAATATAATATATTATATTATATTATATTATATTATATTATATTATATTATATTATATTATATTATATTATATTATATTATATTATATTATATTATATTTTATTTTATTTTATTTTATTCTATTTTATTTTATTTTATTTTGTGATATTGACGATCTATGTAATTTTAGTAGATTTTAAATTGTTGTTGTTATTTTTCTGACTTTTTGTAAGCTTTGTCCATACATTGTACAATTTTTAGTGACAATAAAGCATATTTCCATCCTATTCTATTCTAAAAAAAATATCTTAAAACAATAGAATCCTGTCACCAACAAAAACCTACATTTATAAACTTCTACATCGACTATGATTAATGTGTTTATGTATTATGCTTCATAACATATATTTTTAATACAAACAATAATAAATTGTAATATCTAAAAAAGCATTCTTTTTGCACTTATTCCGTTCACCATAGTAAGCAATAGTTCTATTCTTAACTTTAAATAACAAAAAATGACTTACATCCTAAATAAACGCCTACTGCTGCTAGAAGGAGAAATAGAAGAAATATGGCAATTATACAACATCCGCATTTGTATTGGGATGTCAGCTTTTTTCTGGTAAACCGTATATCTGAGTCTGATGAGACTATTGAACTAGGAGATCTTCTGTAATGTCTTGAACCTGATCCGATTGAACTTACTGAAGTCTGTAACAGAAAATAATGTTTCAACATATAATATAAATATAAACGAAATATTTAAATATTTTAATTTTATTGTTATATATCGCTCACCGGCGACAGTAGCATAACTCAAAATTGAATATTTAAGAGAAAATCCAGGTTTAAAATTTTTTGAAACACGCAATTCATTGTTTAAATAATAAATTTTATCTCATTAAGTTTATAGTTCTATGATAAATAATTAAAAATGTGATGTTTAAATTTTTGTTGTTTTGAAAAGTGAAATTTTATTTTACATGAAGATGTTTCATTTATGTACCGCTTATTATTTCAATTAAAAAAAGTGGTAGAGTAGGTAATACTGTAGACTAGTGCCAAGCTTCCAGTATATTTTCTGTACTTTTTAAATTGAATAAAGTAATTTTATTATTTATTTAATATTTTTCTATAGATTTTTTAAGGATTTTAATAAAGTTGAAAAAGTTTACATGTATAATGACCTCTCCTCGTCGCGTGAATGGACTCTTTACAAACTGTTTACTATGACTACTACTTCTTAAGAAGCCATATTTAATATGTACTGATTTAGAACTATCTTCTAAAGTATAAATACGAAAATTCAACTTAAAATGTTATTACTTACAACTATTTTTGTTATACTTTAATACTACAAGTATAGTCAAACTTAAAATATTGTAAAAATCCGATATTGTATTTATATAAAATTATTTTAAACAAGGGGTGTCTACAATAAAAATTTAAACAGATGAATCAATATTTTTATTAATTGGATGACATTAATGATCACTTTTAAACTTTGACCGTTTGAGAATCGTTTCGAATCGAATTCTAGTATCGATCTTTTATTTTTCTGTTTGTTTTACTACTTCTTTTTTGATAGATATTCTTTTAATATTTTACTTTTCATTTAATGTCTTAATTTTTTAGTTATTTTTCATACAGTTTTTAATTTAAACCTGCTTAGTATAAATATATGATAACTAAAAACGAATGATGCAAAGTAGTGGATCGATATAAAACAGCTTTTTCGTGGCCTACTTGTACGTTATTTGATTATTCAAAAGTTGGGCAATTATAAAAACATTAAAAACTAGTGTAACTCTTTTGATAACATTAGTCAACAAAAAAACATTAGGTCGTTGTATTTTTGTTTCGGTATAGGTATTAGCTTATTGTAGGATTCCTTAACTAAAAGTCAGAAAAAGGAAATGACGAAATCGGTAATCTTGTAAATTGTTCACTTAGTTTTGTTGACCTGAACTTGTCTTCTATAAAAGAAGTTTTATAGAAAAAACAGTGCAAGTGCTTCTTCTCCGCTCTAAATATGGAAGCATCGGTAAACTTGAAGGTTTCGCCCATAGTATATTTTGGAAAATAAAGGCTGGTTCGTTCGTGTACATAGCTCTAGAGTGAAAGGCTCGTTTGATGTTTCTCTCTATTAGGAGAATTATTACAAAACGAGGGAGGTATCATTACCTCTCTCGTGTTGTGTTATCGGTAACATGGTGTTTGTGCATAATTCACTTTTGCGACATAGAGCTATATGGCAATGAAAAATTTATTTTTTTGTTCTCAATTTCAATATTCTCAGAATTTGAAACATCTTCCTTGTCTTTAACTGGTTCAACCAGCATCTACCTATTTCTACTGCTCTTCTTTGATCTTCTCCCTCATGTCACATAACATTTTAGAGGTTCTTTTGCGTAAGCTTACATACTGCATTACTAAGTGGATAGTGGATAATTTTTTTAGTGGATAGTGGATAATTTTTGGAAGTAAGATTGAAGACTCTGAAAGCAAGATTGGACATTTTGGATTCGGCACAAGAAACACAAGAGGAGAAAAACTCATGGAATTCCTGGAACAAAAAAACATGTATGTTATGAATACCTTCTACAAAAAGAAACCAACAGAAAGTGGACATGGGTCGCACCTAACGGAACTAATAAAAATGACACAGACTATTTTCTCTCAAACAACAAAGGAATATTTGAAGACGTCACAACAATAAACAACGTAACAATGGGTAGTGACCATCGTATAGTCAGAGCAAAAATAAATATTACATGAAAGAAGAGAGAAAAAGATTTTTAAAAAACAACGAGGATAGATGCCTTTAAACTAAGAACAAATGAAGAGCAATTCCGAGAGGTCTTAGCGGATAAGTTCGAACCTGATCCTTCAAATAATCAAGATCAAATTGACGAGATTAATAAAAACCCAAATAAAAACCTTCTCGCAGCAGGACTACAGGTCGCAAAGAAAACAAGGACTAAAGAAGACAAAATAAGCAATGAAACTAAACAGCTAATGACGGAAAGAAGACAACTACTAGCGCAAAACAAAACGCCATACTCAAGAATATAGAGAACTTAATAAAACAATTAGAAAAGAACTAAAACGCGACATACAAAAATGAAACGAGAACTTAATAGAGCGAGTCTTTGAAAACAACAGAGGCTTAAAATGTCTAAGACCCGCACTGGTAGTTCAAAAAATCATCAAAATTAAAGACGCCAACAATAAGGTAGAGAAGGACAAATATAAAATAACAAATATTGTCGAAGCCTTCTACACATCCTTGTACAGCTTGCAAGGCCAGCCTAATGAAACAACAAAGGAGAACGCCAAAAAAAAAATAAAAAACGTGGGATTAGAAGTACTATTAAATATAAAGGGATGCGAAATAGAAAGAGCTTTAAAAGAACTAAAAAATAATAAAGTTCTAGGTCACGAGGGTATAATTGCCGAGCTCTTGAAAACAAGCAAGACATTAACAATCCCTGTACTAACAGAGCTATTTAATAGATGTCTCCATAATAGCCAGATCTCTAAAGACTGGAACGAGAGTCTAGTAATACTCTTACACAAAAATGGGGACACATGTGATCTACAGAATTATTGACCTGTATAGTTGCTCAGTCAAGTATACAAACTATTTATGAGAATTATTAATAACCGGTTAACCTACAAAATGGATAATTACCAACCGGTTGAACAGGCTGGCTTCCGCAAAGGATATAGTACATCAGACCATCTGCTGACAATGAGAACATTGATAGAGAAGGCAAATGAATACCAACTACCCGTATTTCTTGCCTTCGTCGACTATGAAAAGGCGTTTGATAGTATCGAGATGTGGGCCATAGAACAAGCTATTAATAATTGTAGAATAGATTCGAGATATAGGCAACTAATACATAATATATATAAAAATGCAACTATGATAGTAGAACTAGACGAAAATATAAATCCCCATTAAGGAGAGGAGTGAGACAAGGAGACGTAATATCGCCAGAGCTTTTCAACCTAGCCCTAGAAGACGTCTTCAAAACTACAAATTGGTCAACCTATGGCATTAACGTTAATGGCAACAAGTTAAACCACCTGAGATTCGCTGACGACATAGTGATTATAGCGAGCACATTCGAGGAACTGCAAATTATGTTGGGGGAACTAGCAGCCAGCTCCCAATACGTCGGCCTAAAAATGAATATGAAAAAAACACAAAATAATGACAAACACAGATGACCCCAGACATATAACTATAAACGGCAGTGAGATAGAACAAATCCAGGAATATATCTACCTAGGCCAAATCCTGAGTCTTTACAAAGAGAACCAAAGTGCAGAAATTATTAGAAGAGCAAGACTAGCATGGGCAGGATTTGGAAAACTTAGTTGGATACTTAAGAACCGCAAAATACCCCAATACTTGAGGAGCAAAGTGTTCAACCAATGCATCCTTCCTATCATGACATATGGATGTCAAACCTGGACCCTAACCAAGGCAAACATGAATAAACTAGCCACAACAGAAAGAGCAATGGAAAGAGCAATGTTAGGTATACGACTGTCAGATAAAAAGAGGAACGACTGGGTAAGATCCAAAACAAAAGTCGAGGACATAACAACAAAAATTGCCAAACTTAAATGGAGCTTCGCGGGCCACACTGCTAGACAGAAAGACCAACGTTGGAATACAACAATACAACATTGGAGACCTTACGAAAGTAAACGACCAAGAGGAAGACCACAGATGAGATGGGTTGATGACATTAAAAGAATAGCTGGAACAAATTGGAAATATGTTGTTCAGGATAGAGACCGATGGAAGGAGTTGGGAGAGGCCTATGTCCAAACATGGACGACAGAAGGCTAAGACGAAGAAGAAGAAGAAGTGGAAAATTTTTGTTTGTTGTAGAAACAGGATAGTTATCCATTTAGAATTGGTAAAGAATCATGCAGATCAAAACATGCCACCTGTTACGACTGTGAGATTTTGTTTTTATCCTCTCTCTTTCTTCCCTCTACTTCAAGTTCTTCTCTGCAATAGTTGTATATTGTGCGTATTCTTTTTTTTTTCGTTTTTCTTGTAATTTTAATTTTAGTATTATTAAAGCAATATTAAATTTGTGATTAAAAATGCTTTTGTTATCATCCAGGTATCAAAATGTCTTCTTGGCTTTCCTAGTCCAACTTATAATCGCAACAACTATACTATTGTTTTACTTCCTTCAATATAACATTTTTCACGGTGACCCCGTGAATAGTGGCTATCAATTATTGGGATCGAAGAAATGTATAAATAACACCATCTTTAATATCATTACACATTTCTTTGTGGATATTTCTTTATAATAAGAAGAATTTACAAAAGTTAACAATTCCATTATGTTTTTTTTTAACAAATACAAAAAAAAATTCAAATACAAAGTTTATTTCGACACAATTAGCAAAAGTGAACAAAACACGACGTCTTTAGTGACCCTTTGTAAGAATATAAACGAAAACAAAACATTAACATAACTCAGAAATACTACTGTTGCTACAACTTTTAAAAAAAAATTAAATGAAATCCGTAGTGACACATAGGCGATCTAATAAAATCGATGGGAACTGCAACATACTGCGTTAAATTTAAATTCAATTATAAACAGTAATATAAATGAATTATTTTTGAGATGTGCCATTACGGCCGCCGGTAAGCCATAGAAAAACCCCTTATTTTATTTTGATGCCATTGCTTGGAGTTTTAAATGTTTCACAGAGCAGTAAAAATTGTAATATGCAGAACTTTGTTTCTTTGTATTACGATTTATAACTCATATTTACGAAGACCTTGGTAAAAAATTTAATGCCTTTCTGATCGGTTTATATTTAAATATTTTTATCATAATGATGACAGAATACCAAGTAGTGAAAACCTTTAAAAAGAAAGTGCATTCAGGGCAAACAAAAAAATTAATAAAATATACAGTTAAATCACACCACTTTATATGTATAATAATAATTGTTATATAAACTATTTGTCCAGCAGGGTATCTACGCCACCTAGGAAAGAAATCTGAACTACCAACATCTGACATTTCGATCATATTTTGTTCTTGAAACCATACGTTGATTTATTGCTAATTCATTCTACAAATTAATGATTCAAATATCCTTACTCGGAAATTTTACTATTTCATCAGTAATTAATTTTTTCGCAAAATTGCTAAAAATATATGTTACTGTATTTGTAAGGTAAGATTTACATACATTTACATAATATAGGTTTAACAAACAACAACTTAAAAAAAAGTAAAATTACATAAAATCAAATTAAATTAAATAATAAGTAAAATAATAAAATTAAATAAAATAAATAAATAAAATTAAATTAAATTAAATAACAATTAAATACAATTAAATAAATAATTAAATAAAATAAAATAAATAATTAAATAAAATTAAATGAAATTAAATAAAATTAAATAAAATTAAATCAAAATTAAATAAAATTAAATAAAATTAAATGAAATTAAATGCAATAATAATCAAAATGAAGTTACTAAACATAATATTTCGTTCATTAAAATCAATTTTAAATTTACTTGATGTCAGCGTCAGACATAGGATTCAAAAATTTGGACAATTTAAAATAAATGGTGATCAAAATATACTTTTATTTGAAAATAAAAATCTTTATAAATTTCATTAAAAAGCAAATTTTATGAATAGTTTCGTACTTTTATTTTTTAGTTTTTTTCAAAGAAAAAAAATAGTATTTTTAAAATTGTTAAAAATATTTTTTTACTTGAATTTTTACTTAAGTTGTTTCAAAATTATTACAATTCCAAATTTTATTGATTTTAAGTATTAAAGATATATTACGAATTAAAATTGACCGTATTTCTATTATTCTATATTGAGTTAATATTTTTCGTTAAATACGAAATTGTCACCTTCAATGAGTGTTACAACAAAAACAATAAAAGTATTATCTTAGATTTTTATAAGCTTTAATTTATTCTTTAATAGTTTTTTCGATAAAATGTAAAGTTATTTGTGAAAATTCGAATAAAAAATTTAGAAAAATTGAAATTTTAAATCACGAATAAGTCTAAAGGTATTGATTTTTCGAAAAAATCGAAAAAGGTTATTTTTAATATAAAGGTACCAACCTCCAGTTGGGATCGACCTAACTCCCAAGGCAAGAGCACACTTCGGCATAGGGTAGATTTTGAAGTTAATGGTAAATAGAGGTTAATTTCAAAATTTTATCAAAATCGGTGCGATGGAAATCGGAGGTTATACCATATTTTTACTGTCGTACATGGACTAGAAAGATATCAGCGACAACCGCGTTTTTACAGTTAGAATATATTTCCAATAAAAAATGTTAATAACTCATAACCTATTAAATATTTTTTAAGAACATTTTGAAAGCTTTACAGAGTCATCATAAAACTACTTTTAACCTTAATTTAAATAAGATCCAAACCTATGACAAATTTCATTATGATTTACGCGTGTTAAAATATTATTTGATCTGGACAATAGATATTTTGTCTCCATATCTAAATCATCTTTAAACATCCTGAAATAATGTTACGTATTGTTCTCTCTTTCCATTTTTTTATATTTCAATACATATATTTTTCACCGGGAACATAATAATATGAAATGATTGAAATCGCTATTTTGAGAAGACATCATCTACATATCTTCGGCATACCTTCGGGTTTAAATTTTGTTTAAAATTAACAATAGTATCTGGAAGAGATTCAGGAAGGACAAAAGTCGCACTGGGAGGCATCTGAGAAGATATCTTATTTGAGCTTCTTAGATCAAAATACAAATAGCTACCAATGTAAAAAAGGAGCAATATTTATCATAATCGTTCACAATCGATAAAGAATGGAAGAGCCAATGCGAAAAAAAAAACCTTCCCATAAATATTTTTAAATTAAAATAAACTTTTATGTCAAAAAATCAATAAAAATTTAATATTTTATAAACTCACCTCCATATTACCAATCTCTTTACATTACGAACCTATACATTCACAACTATTTTACTAAACGATAATGTTTGTCCTGTTATTTTACAAAACATTATTGCAACACAATTAGAGTAGGAGAATATGGCAAACTGAGATAATACAATGGCTAATTACACCGATGGACAAATAATAGTGTCATCCTACTAACTGTTGAAGATTTAAAGCACCCACGTTGCTTAATTGCAATATATTTTATTGAAACGACGCCTTTGTTCATCTATATATAGAAATATTTCGTACATATTGAGGGTCAACGTATGTAATATTGTATATATTATCTAATTATAAATATATTGATATGGTATAAACATTTTTGTTAATGTCCTTTTCTTATTGCTGGATATGCGACAGCAGCGTAAGTATACATAGTAAAAGTTTGCTAATTTTTCTTCTTTACTAAGTTTTGACGAAAAATTGTTGTAGGTCTTCTTCTTCTATTACAAAGTAGGACCCATATTTATTGAATGTACAGAACAATCGAAAGAAAAAACGTAATTGAGACGGGCCATAGGATTAGATAAGTGTACGGCTCGGTAGTAGCCTAATCATACATACAAGGTGGTCCTTAAGTAATTGTACAAAAAGAAACCACCGATTATATACTTTAAAATATTACGATTTAAGCTTGCTTTAATAAAATGTTGATACTAAAAAACATACAGGGTGTAAAAGTGGAAGTTTACAATTTTATTTTTCATTATAACTTTCATGTTTGTAAACATTTATGTATAAAAATTTACAACTGGTTACTACTAAATATCAGAAATTATAATTTACATACATACTTTGATATAGCTAATAGAGGGCGCCACATATGCCACATACATGGCATACATTTACACTAAACTTTTTGTTCTTCAAGTTATCGGTATTTTTAATAAAAAATATTAAAGATACATCATTTTTACAAAAAAAAAGATATACCTATTAATAACTTCAAAACTCAGCAGTTTTCGAGATCATCGCATTTAACAAAACAACTGCATAATTATGATTTAACGCAATTACTCAAAGCAATGAAAGAAAAATAGATAAAAACATCAATACTTCTGAAGTTTGTTATAAAATACATTCAATAAAGTTAATACTTAACGAAATATTAAATAAAATAAATATATCAGCAGGATAATTTATAATAGAATTTGATAAAATAACAGACTAATTGGATTTTACATCAAACATTTTACGTTTTGTATTAAATTAAAATCACAATCAAAACATTTTATTTACAAACCAATTAAGAAATAGTTACACCAAATAACATTAAACTTTTTAAATTTACTGTTTGTATTTTGAGAACGATTTCCGAAGTGGAAATTGAAACGTCAATAAACGTATTTTAATTTTTAATTGTGGCTTATTCCCAGTTAAATAGTTATTAAACTTTTTGTCAAAATAAGTGTTCGATATGCCCCATTTTCTTTAATTCATTTGTCAATAAATTTCATAAACTATCGTCTCGTATTAAATAGCATCATTGGTTCTAAAGAAACTGCTGCAGTACTTTTATAAGTATTATAAGTATAATAATAGGTATTCAACAAGGTAAGGAATATGATAACCACGAACATGACAACTTTCCAACGTTGAGGAAAGTTGTTTTTAAATACTCACTCCCTTTCTCTGTAACGTATTGGTGTACCATCTTGTATAAACCACATATTAAGTATTAAGTTTGATGACAATTCTTCCAATAAATCAATAAAATCATTTTATAAAAAATTAAATAAATCTCACCATTCAAATTGCAAAGTAATTCTCATATCCGTAAACTATTATTCAAAATTCATATTTAAGATGCATGTCCTATGGTTTGAAACCATTGGCAATTATTTTTTACGGATATGCGAATTACCTTGCAATTTGAATGTCGAGATTTATTTACATTTTTATAAAATTATTTTATTGATTTATTGGAAGAATTGTCATCAAACTTAAGACTAAATATGTGGTTTATACAAGATGTTACACCAATACGTTACAGAGAAAGCGAGAGTGAGACAGTATTTAAATACAACTTTCCTGAACGTTGGATTGTTCGTGGTAGTCATATTTCCTTGGTCATGTGGTGAGATATTAATATAATTATTTAATTCATAAAAATTTTAAAAAACTACTTATTATTATACTTTTAAGACTTATAATAAATACTGCAGCAGTTTCTTTAGAACCAATGATGCTATTTAATATGAGACGATATTTTATGGAATGTATTGACAAATGAATTAAAGAAAATGGTGGGACATATTGAACACTTACTTTGACAAAATGTTTAATGTTATTTAGTTTAAACTATTTTTAATTTGCTTTTGTAAATAAAATGTTTTGATTATGACTTTTAATACAAAACGTAAAATGTTTGATGTAAAATCCAATTATTCTGTTATTTATCAAATCCTATTATTTTATTATGCTGAGATATTTATTTTATATAATAAGTTCGTTAACTATTAACTTTATTAAAGGTATTTTATACCAAGAATTCAGAAGTATTGATGTTTTTCTTTAATTTTCTTTCGTTGCTGGAGTAATTGCGATAAATCAGAATTATGTAGTGTAACGATGTTCTGATCGTTTAACAGTTTGAACCGTGGGAGTGTCAATGTTTGCGCATCCACTTCTTCAACGAGACGGCGAAGTGGGATCCAGAGCGGCTATTTAAGGTGTGTGAGTAGCGGAATTAGACAGTCTTGTAGCTAGCGCTCTAGGCTCCTCGATTCGCCGGTGTACTGAACCTGCGAGTCAACCCGGACAGAGATATTTCCGTATTGAGGATCATACTCTGTCCTTAACCAAGCAGAACCCATCGGTATTGTGTATTGAACTTTACCGTGGGGCCTGCACAGCCGAATATTTAGTTTGCGAGTGCGTTCGGAGCTCCCGCTGAATTGAAGCGGAAGCGAGTATAAGTCTGCGTGCGATTGACTTCACCTATTTTATTTGTTTTGTTATTAATAATAACTTTTTCTTTCTTTTATAGACGTTCGCCGGGATTCCTTCATTGCGGGATCCAGACGGGGACGAAGGATTCGTTTTATTTTTATTGTATATACGGCGGAGAATTAATTTTATTTTTATTGTACATACGTTAAATTAATAGATTTAATTTTATTTCAACCTGTGTTTACTGAGTCTGTCGCCCCGAAAGAGCTACCCGTTACAAACTGCGCCCGAGTAAAATTAATAACATGCCGACAGATAAAGACACAGACTCAGTAACAGGTACGTCGTGGATAAATCGACTTTGCAAAGAGGAACTGCAGAGCGAGGCCGAAAAATGCGGCTTAGATCCCAAGGGAACCGTCGACGAATTGAGAGCACGACTCAGAACCTATTTTAAAATCGCGAGGAAGCGACAGGAACAATCCCGAAAGAAAAAACTTCCAAGGGAGCAGAATCCGACACACTGACCCAGAAAATTTCGGTCATCCGAAGACAATTACAGGAATTAACAATAACGAAACAAATGGGGCAACCAGAATTGCTAAATCAAGTACGAAAGTGGAACACACACTTCGACAAGAAACATTCGGATGCAATAGAATTCTTAGAGAGGATAGACGAATTAAGCGTGGCCTACGAGATCGATAAACAAGATCTACTAAGAGCATTACCAGAATTATTAGGAGACCACGCTTAGTTATGGTACAGAAAACAATAACAAAAATTGGAAGTCATGGACTTCCATGGACAGATTTGAGCGAAGATTTTTAAAAACTTTCTATCCCAGGGGATGTTTGCTACAACTAGAGGAGCAAATCCGAAACAGAAAACAGAAACAAAACGAACCAGTAGATAAGATATATCACGGAGATTCAAACATTAATCAGACGAGAAGGATCTTTTTCCAGAAACCAAGAACTCGAAAGGATATACAAAAATTTGTCACATGCAAAGCTGTGACATGCTTTAGATGCAAGATGCCAGGTCACACCCGTAAAAACTGCAAAAACCCATGGAAAAAGTTTGTCCGCGTTGCGGAAGAGAAGGGGTTTACAGCAGCGACTGCTGTTTTAGGCGTCAGGGAAACGAATTACAGACTGAAGAAACAAGGAGTCTTCCCAGTCTGTAAGGCAATATTCGACTCCATTCGTTTTAGCCGTTACACAGCCAGCAAGCAATGACATTCGACTATTCGCATCACTGAAAATAGGGCAAAGAACATACAGAGCGCTCATCGACACAGGAACCACTAAAAATTACGTCTTATTTATTAAGTAAATTACTGTCTTACGTGTGTAAATTACGTCTTATTTTATGTACATCTTACTGTAAATTAAATAAAATATTTAATGTACAAAAATATTTCATTTTAAATACGAATTAGTCAATCCTTAAAAATACAAAGTTATACCGCTGACCACTTCCTCTGGTGGCAGTTTGGCTTCACTTTTAACGATACGGTTACGCGTCCTCTCTCTTTCCTTGTCTAAGGTTTATAGCAAGATATGTTTGACATTTACTTTTAAAACATCATTTGTATTATATTGTAGACAAATTTGTTGGAAAGTATTAAATATAACTATAAATCATTCCACCGTTACGAAAATAGTAAATAAATTTAAGAGTACTGAAAGTATAAAAAAAACTTAATGGAAAACGCAAAAATCGGGTTGCCGATAAGAATACACAGTTTGAAGTAATATTGTCTGATAGAAAATCCAAAACTCTCATTGCGCAAGAGGAAATCTTTGATGCAAACTGTAAGTAAAAATGCAATGGCAAACTTTGAAACTAAATAAATACAAGCCATTTAGACCAAAAACCATTAACACATTGAAAGAAAGGGATTTTGATTGGCGCTTTGATTTTTGCTGTCTCGTCCAAAGGGAGTTAGAAAAGACTTATGTTCCTATTGGCAAATAATGCACATGCATAATTACGTGTTTAAAAAGCAAAATTGTTAGAAACATTAGAAACATACGGTTATCATGTGTTTCTTAATCACAAGAGATAAAATATTCATTCAAATAAAAAAAATATGGTTTGGTTTTTAACCAGGAAGAGTAGACTAAAAACACAGATTCGCACCCAAGAATTTTGCGGTAATCCAATAATTCAGCATCGGACAACCTCACATGTCAGTTCTAACCTAACTTTGTTGGTTTATGTTTAAATAATAATTTTTTTCCAATTCACTTCAATATATTTTTTTTTGTTTTTCTAATTACAATAAAAAAATGTTGGATTGTTATGAAGAAGTTGAAGAATTTTTAGTTTATTTATCACATTGTAGAAGAAAATAAATATTTATTTTATTTCACTTAAAATTTGATTTAAAAGTGGGCATTTTATTCTTGAACAATAAGTTGAACAAGAAGCGTGTATTATCTGTCGCACAGATGTTTTAACTCTTTCATCGTATGTTGCAAGGATATAAGGTCGACCGCCAATATTTTTAGGACATATATTACTATTCCAGACTGCTTATATATATATATATATATATATATATATATATATATATATATATATTGATAAAGTTGTATTTTATTAATTTTATTTTTTTTTTATAATAAATGTAATTTTTATAATATGTGGTTCGTTGTTTAATTTATATATACCTCAGCTAGCTCAATTATATGTTCTAAGCAATCTGTCACTGTGTGACGTCGACTCTGTAGTCTCCTGGTAGAGTTCAAAAAGAAAATTAAACCAAAATTTACTTTAGACCTTTGATAAATTAACCCAAATGAAGCACGTTATTTATTAATATTGAACAAATTTAATATAAACAATAAAATTCGTCTGCAACTTCGGTTGCCTTTAAAAATTTACAAAAATAGGAATCGTTTAAGTCTTAACGTGGTTTAGTGACGTGACAATAAAAATGTATTACAAAATGTGGAGACTCTCTACAAGTACCTAAAAACTAAATAAATATTGCAACTTTATAAAGTGTTTAAATGAACTATAAAGAAAAAGAAAATGAACACTTTATTCCGCTGACTATTCAAATATAATCAAAATTTCAAATGATCCCCAAAATTATTGTCCAACCTCACTTTAAAACAGTTCTGATTTCTTTAAAGGAAACTAACTACTCAAAAATAATCGGTGAAACTGGAATATCAATCCTCTCTTCGGAAGTTAAGGTACGTACTATTCTATTTTTAATTTAATGATCATTAATAATTTCAATTTTTAAGGCCTATCGCAATTATGTTAATTCATGAATTTTAATTTTCTCAATTTAAATGACATTTCTATACTCCAATATAATTTATAAGTGAAATTGTTTCTCTTACTCTCTGGAACAAATTTCTGGATATCTCTGCTGTGGAAACTGTGGAAAAACTAAATTCTAATTAGACGAGTTAAAAAACACTCCCGACCTATTCCACAGTTTCAGGGCTCTCCTTCGTCCAAAAAAAACCTCGTCGGCGTCCTCTCCAAAAACCAATTCCTCTTATTATCCGTTGCTAACAGCAACCAACGTTCTTTTTTTTCTGTCTTCTATTTAAATATTTTAAACCATAAAACTGTCCTGTTTGACATATTTGTCAAGCCACATTACTTTCTCATAATCACTTTAATCACATCTAATTTGGGAATTTACAAAAAAAAATGTTTAGATATAAAACTTATTCTATTACAATACTAATTTATTCTTTTCATCTCCACATCATTGTAATTTCTTATTTAACAAAACCCCTATTAATTTAGCTCCCACAGACTGTCAAATAAACTGTCAAGCAGTTTATTTTCTGACGTTTATTAAAATTTCTATGTTTAAATATTTTTTTAAAATTCTTCTTTTTTGTTCTTTTTAAGGTTTAGACGATTCACCTATACACTAGGCAACTATACTATTCAGAAATTATTAACACTATACCAGGTAAGTCAAAATTAATTTATTTAACAATTTACTAATCTTTTTCTCTCTTTTATTTCAGAGTCGAACCCACATTGTGATGGCTTCATGAAATTCATAAACAACAAACTCATATAAATAATCCATTTAAGTTGTATATTTTTTAACATATTGAAATCATTTCAACTTCCCCCCAATTTGGATTTTGTTCAGTGCTAACTATCAGCACTTACTAAATCTAAATTCTTACCGGTAAACTTAAATACTTTATTAATATTAACATAACAATAAACTGACTTTTATTAATAAGCATATATCTCTTGAATATTTTTTTTTTATAATTTACTCTATGACAAATACAGAATTCAGAATTCTCCAAACAAAATCTATAAATCTTTCACTAATTATATCAACTTTAGAATCAAATTTCCAAGTACTTTTCCAATTTCTTTACTTCTTTTCCTGTACTATTTATTTCTTGTACTATTTTCGTAGAAATTCTTATAATTGTTCCCCTCTTTATTTTATATTTTTATTTATTTATTTATTTCCGCATATACTATTTCAGTATCTTTATTCATTGCCGCATTATTATTTATTCTTTTTATATCCCCATATAATATTCATTTCATCATCTCTACATATAACTCTCTATATTTCATATTTCAATATTTCATATAATTCTATTTTTCATCTTATTTCCGCATATACTATTTATCATTATAATATTCCCTATTTCCCAATTTCTACAAAATATCGATTTGTCCATAGTACTTTGCTTATTTATTTATACTTGTAACTCCTATAAATCTACTTGAAAATAAATCAACCTTTTTTGTTTATATAAATTCATCATTATTCTGTACATCTGTTCCTAATAAATTATTTAATTATCAAATTTATCTCAAGATATGCTTATTTATTAATTATCCTTCTATTTACAAAACTTATATCTTATAATACCAAATTCGTGTCATAATATTGCCTACCCTTGTATGTTTATTCATAATACTTATAAATTCCCTCTATATTAAATATCCCTCTAATATTATTAGTTTCTGGATGTCTTAGTTCATAACTGTTTACCCCATGTTCAGTACTAATGACATAAGGTCCTTCAAATGGCAAAAGTAATTTTCCACACAGATTTTCATCCTTTTTAGGCACCTGTAGTGACCTGATAAGTACCTTTTCCCCTTTTTCAAAAGTAACTCTTTTCTTTCTCATCGAGCAAAAAGACAAAAGAGGAATGTAACGGTAGTGGGGGCAAACATATTGTTAGACAGGAAGTGCGATCTTTAGAGGCCACATTAAACAAGGAAAGAGAGTCTCTCTCCTTGTTTGACATCAAATTTAGTTGGGTTATGATATTGTTTGTCCCAAATGTCACATGAAATCTTATTTATATTGAAGTTTTTTAACAATTGTGTCGCATTTTAGACTCTTATCATTAATAATTAATTAAAACTTTCTCGTCTAAGACACATTCTGAAAAATATTATATAGCTACTGTTGATAAGTGTCGGAAAATTTAAATTTGGCGCATTCGATTTCCGGATATGCCCGCCATCAGAGGCCACTTTTTTGGTTTCCTTTTCATAAGGATTAGATTCCCTCTTTTGTCTTATTGCTCGATGGTTTTTAGGTGAGAAGGATAATTTTGTTAATAATTTGAAATAGTTTTGAAAAGAACTGTTTTTTATATAAAAGCAAACGAAAATTCTAAAAATTAAAGAAATAACTCAGAAAATACAAAAAATCGTCGATATAAATGTCATTAGTGTCAAAATGTCATAATTTAGTGGAGGTAACTTGCCTGTTATTGGATCAATTACAAACAAGCATTATAGCGCGGTAAATTTATTTATTTTTTAAAACTTATTTTTTCAATTTAAACGTATGTAATTGTATATTTTAACGTCGGTTTTAGTTTTGATCAACTTTTCTTTGTAACAATTTTCGACATTGTGAAATATAAAAGTACTTTACTCTTGAGCGAAATTTATATTTTTTGACATATCTCGTATACTATTAATAAAATTTGATATCTGATGATTGTATTTAAGATTTTAGAATATTATGCAGAACTTTTTATGAAGAATTTTTTTTTTTCGTGAAAATAATAGATATGTAAAAAGTTGTTTATATGGTCCCAACTTAGTGAGACATATGGTATATATTGATAAATTAATATATTTAGGTGACAAAACCTTTTATTGTTATTACTAGTTTTCATTTTGTTCCTGTTTCGAATTCTAAATGGCCACTCTAAAAGTGGGTCATTATCACCCACATATTAGTGAATTTACACGCAACGAAAGTCTTCATTTTCTGACAACGATGCAACGTATTACCTCTACCGTGTTTTAATCACGGAACCATGCTATTTCAGGTCACTAAGTCACTCCGTCACTCCTTTAATTATTTATTAAATTACAAAGAAAAGTATGCGTACAGAATAGAATTGAAAGTTTCAATGCAGTTAAGTGTATTTATACACGAAATATAGTAATTTAGTAAAAATTACCGACACATAAAAATAAAGTGAATATTTAAGGTATTTGGGAGAGTAGAAAAGCTTCTAAGAAAAAAAGCCACAATTTTCTCTAGAGAGAAATATGAATAAATTTATAGGCACTGATTGGAGATTGTTTAATATGAAAGAGCTTTAAGTTGGCTTGAAAAAAATGAAAGCGCTAGCTGATACTAAGAAGATTATAATAAAAAAAATTAACAATGGCAAATTCATAAAAATACAATCATATCAAAACTGTTATTTTACCAGTGGGTTGGAAAATTTTGAAAAACTTTTGAAACCAAAATTTTCTGATATTGAGTTGACCATCTCAGAAAAAGAATTAACTCAGGGTATCCGAGAAAAGAAAAAAAAATCCCTTAAACACTTATTAAATCAACAGTTCAATAAAGATTGGGAGAAATTACAAGAACTTGACTGGAACCGGGAATTGTTTAATGGCAAAAGTTCAAATGAAAAGGATGAGGAGGAAGAGGAAGAGGAGACATGTGAGTGAAAGAGGAACCAACGCTTTAAATTTGATTTTACTTAGTTTAAATTGTTAAATACTTCTAGTTCGTTTATTTTTTTTTATTAGCAACAAAAATATGATGCTCTTGCAAAGATCTTTCGGGCAAAGACCGATAAATTTCTGTTTTCAAGCAAAACCCGATAAATTATAAAAAATCATTAATTAAAACAGTAAAAAAAGATAATACATTTATTAAAATTCTAGAATTTTATTACATAACTTACACTATTTATTTCCAATATGATGTTTCTTTAAATTGTTATGGGATTTTGCTGTACAAGTTTTTGGCTTTTATCTCAAAATTGTAAAAAGTGGATTTATTAGTTTTTGCATGTATGCTCCTCAAAATAGTCGAGAAGTGGTTATGTTACCAGTAACTATGAGAAGTCGTATAAAGAAATATTGGCATCCCTGGCCAGTATGACGTTCCAGGCAGATGTAATTTTTGCTCGTCGAAAAAGAACAGAAAAACGAAGACCCTATGCGTACAGTGTCAAAAGTATACATGCTGAGAACATACTTCCCAGCTTTGTACTGAATGCTATAAAAGCCAACAATAAATGTGTAACGTAAGTTTTAAATAAAATATTTTTTGGTTTATATTTAAGTTCTATTTATGTATACGGTCGATTTGACCTTGCGCATGTTACAACGTAAGTTTTTTGGCCCGTGTAATGCCGGGTTAACTACAGAAATATACAATTTTGATATTTAATTGTTTATTATATTTAACATTTTGTAACTACTTCCATCCAAAAGACTATTATTCTACAGATTGCGAATTATTCCGCAGACACGTATTTAACTGGTTATCAAGTTTTCTGGACCGTTAAAAAGTTATGAATTATGTTCCGTAATACTTTTGCAGATATTACACGGCAAACCTCTAAAAAAATAACCAAAGCGTGAAATATCTAATTGAAGCCGGTAATCGTGCACACAAAGTCTATAATAATAGATTCAGTACTAAACTATAAGTAAAAGATATTAAATAATATATTGCACAACTTAAGAAGAAACAATAGGTCAAAACACGTTTGTACATTTAATTTTTTTCTACAGCATATTTTATATTACAAATGATGATTAACGAGACGATGAGTTTTAAATAACGATATAAATTAAACGACATATCGATTTTAATGTCATAATTCTACAGACACATACAGAAAATTAAGACATGAAAAATCTTAAAAGAATATAATAAAGTAAATATAATTGATAAAGAAGATCCAACAAAGAAATTATATGGTGCACTAGGTGCATTATAGGTGCACTATCCTTGATTTGATTTTGTATAGTGTACCTGACGTTCGTGTTTCATAATAATAATAATAATTTATTCAACAATCATACAAAATTTGTTTCAATAATTAACAATATGTGAATAAATTAACCGTAGGTCTCCGAGAGGTGTGGGGACACCTGTTTCGGTAAATGTAACATACAATAAATAAAAATACAATATAATATACTAAAGTATAAATATATATACACATATATATACACACATATATATATACACACATATACACATATATATATAATATAAATATAACCATAAAAAACAAGCAGATTGAAAATTTAGATACTATAATCAAAGATGTATAATAAAATTAAACTTAGATACTAATAAGTTTTTAACGAGATCTGCAAATACACAATTATGTTCTGGTAAATATGCTAAATAAAATAAACAATACAATGTATACAATACAATAATATATACTGCTTTTTGAATCATAAAATAACCATAATTAAAATTTTAGTAGAAACCCTTGGTATGAATACAGCACTTACGTATGAATCAATTAGTTAACAAGATTTTTGAAAGGACAAAAGTGTAAATACAAATGCTTCAATATAAATATGATAAACACATTAAATAAAATAATAAAAACAACACGATATATTATATATATATATATATATATATATATATATATTTAATTATCTTTGAAAGGAGTAGATTTAAAATTAAAGTTTTTTCTTTAAGAAAGTTTAAGTGAATATGGTTTTATAACTTATGCTACTATAATGATATGACAAAAATGTCTTGTCTGTTCCATGAGATATAATCTTAATTTATTTTTAAAGAGAAAGACATTCTTCGTATTTTTAATATCAAGGGGAATATGATTGTATATTTTAGGGGCTAAAAATAAGAAAGATCGTTGACAGAAAGATTTCGTCATTTTTGGAGCCATATAGAGGTGCTTTCCTCTAGTATGATATCCATGTGAAGGTAAGTTGCTTTTAACTTTCATGGTGTGAAATTTTACAGATATACAAAGAAAGTATAACTGCTTTAAGTCAAATATTTTGCTCTCCTTATATAGTCTATCTGTAGAACAAATGTAGGGTTTAGCCAATTATCCTCAGAAATCTTCTTTGCATGATTTCTAGTGGGAGAATGTGAGTTTTTAGGGCGCTTCCCCAAGCCAGTATGCCATAACGGAGATGACTTTCTACCTATCCATAATATAGTGTGCGAAGGTATATATCCGGTATGTGTTTTTTTAGGTGCTTAAATTTATAGAGGATAAACTGTAACTTTTTAATAACGTATTTAATGTGACAATCCCATTTTAAGTGTGTGTCTATTATAACGCCTAAATATTTAACATTCGTTACTGGTTTGATGCAAGAATTGTGTTTATTATGTGTTATTCGAAGAGGTTCGAATAGATCAATATTCGGGGGGTATAGTTAGAAATTGGTAAATAAACAGTTTTTTTAAAATTTATTGTAAGTATTTTATAATCAAACCAGTCTTTTATGAATGTAGATCAGTTTCTGCTTTTATTTTTAAGTCATACCAGTTATCAGCTTCATAAACAATAGCCGTGTCATCAGCAAACCCAATTATATGCCCTGTACTTTGCAATGAAAATAAACCATTTATATATAGATTAAATAAGACAGGTCCTAACACTGTTCCCTGAGGTACTCCATACGGTATACCTCTTTGTCCGCTTATTGTTTCGGAAACCCTTACTACCTGCTGCCTCTCAGATAGGTAACTTCTGAATAGTTGAAGACAGTTGCCTCTTATACCAACTTTCTCTAAGGTTTGTAAGAGTTTACTATGACTGACAGTATCAAAAGCTTTGGCCAAATCTAGAAATACACATAAGCAAACTTTATTATTGTTGAGAGCTTCATACACTTTTGATGTTAGATTCAAGACGGCATCTTGTGTGGAAGTATTTAGCTTAAAACCAATTGGTTAGCAGAAATTAAATTATACTTTTTTATGTATGCTGTAAGTCTATTATTAAGTAATAATTCAAATATTTTAGACATGTGTGGAATAAGCGATAATAGGTCGGTAGTTTAAAGCAAGAGTTTTGTCTTCACTTTTGTATATTGGTATGACTACTGCTGTTTTGAAGGCTTTGGGCATATTCCTTCTTCCATACATATATTGAAAATGTAAACCAATGGTTCGAGTATGTATGGTGAAATTGTTTTCAAACATTCTGAATTAATATCGTCAATGCCAGTTGCCTTTTTACTTTTTAGTTGATTTATTATTGTTTTCATTTCAAATGTATTTGTAGGTAGTAAAACCATTGAGTTTGCCAAGGAGGTATTATCATATACCTGGCGGGAGTTGCTAATGATTTGTTCAGCCAATATTTTGCCCATCTCCGAAAATTTTTTTCAGCTCAACAACTGGACAAACTGTTTTCGTGTTTCATGCCAGTACAAACGGTGTCCTCGATGGTATTGTTATGTTGATATCTATATTAATGATAGAGGTGTTTGAAGCCTTGCATACTTCATTGATGATGCCCACTCACACTACTACTAGTAGCAATCCTAGATGTTGACATGATCTTACAAAAAACTGAACGATTAATTTTCATGTTTCATATAGTAAACTTTTGTTTGACATCCATATTTTTATAGCTGCATATATTTATAAAGTTTTGCAAAATTTTCTATGGATGTATGACCATTTACCTGATTTTAGATTTCGAAACGTCTTCTTAATAAAGGATGAAGTAGCAAGTATCCTTTCTTTTATTCTCCTAATATTGTACGACAACCCTCAAGTATATATATATACTATATATATATATATATATATATATATATATATATATATATATATATATATATATATATATATAGATAATATCAAAACCAAATTCAAAGCACAATTACAAATGTAGCTTATATCAAACTATCTTGGGCTACAACAAAAATTTTGGAAAACTAGATTTAAACAATTTTAACACAAATGAAGATTCATAATAAACTCTTAAGTCTAGTGAAAGGGTGGTTAACCGCCCATTCATATAAATGAGCAAACATTCATGTATTATCCAAGATCTTCTTTGACTACTTTCTGTCCACTTCTGAACATAGGCCTCTTTCATATTTCTTCACCCTGTTCTGTGCTGTAATATTTTAAACCACCTATTTCCTGCATACTTTTTGATAGCATCAAGCCATCTCTTTTGGGGTCTCCCGACGCTACATTTTGACTGTCTTGGTAACGATTGTGCCAGTTTAGATGTACATTTGGTTTGATTTTGCCAAGATAAATAATTCCTACTTATTTACATTTCAGTTCACCAATGCGTTTTAACACATCTGCAACTTTGGTTCCTTGACGGATCTCTTCATTTATTTTTCTGCATAACTTTTAATTGGTTTGCAGATTTTTGGTACAGTCATCGTTTCTAAGCCATAGGTTGTTAGTAATATACCCAAGAAAGACAAACGAAATACCCTACTGAATATACAACCAAAATAAACAGAAAATTAAAGCATGCTAGATATTTAAATTTAATTCAAAATATAAATATTTAAACGGTAATTTTTTTTCTTGATTTGCTACCCGTGACGATTGTTGCGATTATCGTGGCGATATTTCATCTTATCTGCAGCTGCATGGAAAAACTGCACAGATGTTGTGTTGAACCAGGTTCTAAGGTTCTTCCTGGATCTTGCTTTAAAAATATTTTGCAGGATGCATAGATGCTTGTAGGGGTGCATATCTGGATTTAATTCTAATAATGTTTTCAAATTTGATGGCTGCCAACGCGTAAAACATGCAACACCTAGAAAAAAGCCAGAGAAGACGTGGAGCATCGCAATTATACTTTATTCAATAAGAGGTTTGACAGTGGACTAGCTTCCGGTGCGCGCTCATCTCCTGGGTATTGGCCCATTCTCATTTATTATGGTGCCGAGGTAGATGTAGTGCGTCACTCTTTCTACAGGGGTTTGGTTGACGTAGAGATGACCTTCAGTTATCTTTTTTTTTTGCCAATTATGATGAGCTTGGTGTTCTTTACGCTTATATCGAGTCCATATTGTTGACCGCAATACGTGATTTTGTTCATAAGGACTTGTAGCTCTTCCAGGTTGTCCGCTAATACTATGGTGTTGTCTGCATATCTAATGTTATTTAGTCGTTACCCATTTAGTAGAATGCCTTTTTCAGTTTCTTACAAAGTTTCGATAAATATTCTTCCAGAGAGAAGATTGAAGATTAGAGACGACAAAATACAGTTTTGCTCACTCCACGCATGGTTTTCACAAAGTCGGGTTCACCTTCAACTTGAGATTTGCGGTCTGATTCTAATAAAGGTGTTAAATTATTTTTAGATCATTGAATAACACAATAAAAACATTTTTTTAATATGAATATGTTGGCAGTATTTTCCTTTTTATTTTTTACTTTGCTTTTATTTCAAAATTCACATGTAAAAAGAAAGCATGTATTTAAATTTAATTTATATTTTATAATTTTATAACCATAAAATAATATGCAAGAATCATGGACGTATAAACACAGATGGACTCAGTTATTTACATAAAATTGTGTAAGTCAAAATTATTTGAATAGGTCACATTCTCAGCACCTTCAACTGTTGTCACGTTTTGTTTTAAAATTTCTTATTCGCGAGTCGCTGAAAATATTACTCCGTATTTTATACTCTACAGGTGCTATCAAACCAAAATAAGAATTTATTGGTTAGATTAATATATTTAATTGTAATCAAAATATAAAGTGTGCACATAGTGTGCATTATCATTTAATAATAGCGCATAGTAGATATCAATCAATTATTTATATGTAGAAGCACTGAAAACTATTTATAAATGGCAACGGTTGTTTACATTTCTCTGTCTTATGGATCTACGTCAAACTTCAAATGCTGTTCCATGTTTGTTTACATTTTAGTAAAAGTTGTTTTTCGATATTTTGGCTGTATTTTGAGTGATATTTGTGAAAAGTGAAATAAAATAAACGAAATATTTACATCCCGATCTCTCATTTCATTTGTAAGTACATACAATTTACATTATTTAAGATGAGGAAATGAGGAAGCGTGTTTGTTTACATTTTAATAGGCGTACCATTGGGTTTATTCATGTTCATTAATGTATTGAATAAGATATAAGTTCATGAAATTAGTAGACATTGTTAAATTGTAAGTAGACATCATCTGATTAAAAAAGATCTGTTTAGTACCTTTTTAATTTAATATTTCTCATGGATGCAAATAAATTAGTGAAATGAATAAAACTCATTTATTTTTCTATGTAGGTTTCCAAATAATATTGACGATCGAACTATTTTGGTAGCAAATTTAGGAGAAAACATAAGGATTTTTTATTGTAGCATTATTTTGATACCTATTAAAAATTAACTTGAATTCAACTATATTTTATTGTATTAATTTTAAAGCAAATAAAATTGTATTTTAATTTTTCTATAAAGACGTGATTTGTTAATAGTTAAACTCTCGTTTTTTTAATTCTTTGAACTGTTTTTATACATTATTACTACTTCCAATTTTTAAAATCTGAATAATTACCCGCGAGTAAAAATTCAAGCACGCTTATGCTCATTGCGGAAGCATCACATTCTATCGAAGCTTCAAAACATTGTGTGTTAAAGGTATCTTATTGCTGTGTCCATCTATGTTTATACGTCTCATGGCAAAAATAATTAAAATAAATCAATTTTCAACTATGGTATCATAATATAGATACCAATTCGTAGATACTTTTAGTTACCTTTTCAAACATATGACTTACTCAGTAAATTTTATGAAACTACAGATGAGTTTCAAAAACTAAACATGCGCGGCAACCGAAATTTAAGCTAAGCATCAGATTTATACATAGAATCATAAAATATACCCTTTTGCGAAAGTATTTTTATGGAGCTTTGGAGCTATGAAGCACAAAAAAATCAGAAAAGTAGTTCGATTGACCAACAATCACCATGATTTTTCTCAAATTTGTATGAAAAATGTGGAAAAATTACTAAGACTTTTTAAAAATTGATTGAAGTATCCAGGGAGTTCAAAAAAGTATATCGGAGCATCCTCCTCCTCATCAGTCCGTTATCCTACGCAAGGATGGTGACGTCATGATGTTTGATTGACTGTGATTGACCATTCAACTCTATTTTGAGCTTTGCGCTTCCGGAAGGAAGAGTACTGTAATTTTTTAATTTGATGAAACTGCCATGAAAAATATCTGCCTCTTGATCTTCTGCCTTTGACTCTACCTTCAACGAACAGTCTTTCCCTGTCCTCTTTCCTTCTAGTGATATGACCAAAGTATCTCAGAACATTTATGCTCATTGTTATAATGAATCTGGTATTAATATTTAGTTCTAGAAGCACAAACTAATTTGTATTATGTGCAGTCTATGGAATTCGTGATATCCTCCTGTATACCCACATCTCAAATGCGTTGATTCTGTTTGCGTCAGCTTTCTTAACAGTTTCAGAGGCATATGTTGCAATAGGAAATATCACTGCGCATGCAAGGCGAAGTTTAGTGGTTTAGATATTTCGTAGTTTAGTAGTTGCTGGACTATTCGTTGTTAATGGAGTATAGGGATTTCAAAAAAGTTTAATCTAAAGAGCTTAGGAAAGGGGCTTTGGCGCCTTTCGTTTAGGGTTAAGATTGGCGCCTTTTTTGAGCCAGTCCGGAACTGGTTATTTTATAATTACTACTGAATCTTGGCTAATGCACGCGTAGGACCACTATAGCTAGTATTCTATTATATATGCCGATATTGCTTATATTTATTTTAAATACATACAATTAAAAACAATTAATTGTAATTATTCAAAAACATATATAATACATTTAATTTTAACGTGGTATATATCCTTGCTAAGAAAAGAACGTTTCTTTGTAATAGAAACTATTTTATGAACAACCAACATTTACGGTTTCTATTGACATTTAAGAAGAAAAGTATCCAATAACGGTAGTACTTATTGCATTTCTTGTCAGACTGTCTTACCGTGGCAAATACTTCCTCGAGCGTACAAGAAAATTTTATTATAATATATAGATATTAATTAGCCTAGTTAATTTATTACTCTAAAATATAATAATACAGATTTTCTTGTAGTAATTGTAGTAATTGCTTTAATATCTTTGGAGATGTTAAAAAATAATATTTACTATAGTAGATATAAGATAAAGAACAGATTTATTTATACTTTTTATAAAAAGATTCTACAGAAAGGTCCTTGTAATTTTTAAAATAAGATCATTTTTTATCTACAAAACTAACATAAAATCTAATATGTCCACTTTACTATAATTTTAAGGGATTTTTAATTATTATTTATAGTCTTCTTCTCCTTGTTCTTCCTCTTTATATTCTGCTATATTATTTAATTCTGTTTGTTCATTGGCGGATTAATACCTCTATGAAGGTTGTCACTCCATCTTTTGTGCAGTCGTCCGATACTTCTTTATAGTAAATTATTATTCTTTGTAGTAAATTATAGTAGACTATTTATAGTAAAATACCATAATTCTAAGCACTAATTTCTGAGAAATGATACTTGAGTTCTAACAATAACACTATTGTTAGGTTGTGATGATAGATAATTTATCAACTTCTATATTAGAATAATTAAATTACTGATTGACTATTTGAAAGAAATAAATATTGCCATTTAAATGCAACAGCGATAGATATAAAAAAATTAAAATATACTAAAAAATAACAACACACATTCATATATATATATATATATATATATATATATATATATATATATATATATATATATATATATATATATACATAGGAGATGATAAATGAAGAAGATCCAGAGTTAGAAATTAGAAACACAAAAACATGCAATAAATAAATATCTCGAATCTAAACTCTCTAAACTCTAAACTCTCTACTATGGTCTAAAGATATTAGACAAGAAACGAAATTGACAATCTATCGAACCCTGGTAGAGTCTATTATGACTTATGGGGCAGAAGTTTGGCAGATCACGAAAATAGATAGAAGAAGAATATAAGTAGTAAAAATGGATTTTCTAAGGAGAGCGTGAGATGTATGTAAAAAAGATCCTATCAAGAATGAAGATATTAGACCATATATATAAATATATATATATATATATATATATATATATATATATATATATATATATATATATATATAATATATAAATATATATAGTTCAGTTTTTATATTGGTCGGGATAATAAAGAATCATGATAAAGAGTGTAAATATAAAATACAACAGAAACAGGAAAAAGCAGCGTTACATAATAATAATACCCCATTTTACCAAAATCGACATCTACAATATTTCGTCCACCTATTTATTTACACATTTATGTCATTATTTATAAATGATTGTTTTACGTTTTTTTTTCTACTCATATAACTTAAAACCTTAAAATTAAGCTAATTGTACATCCATAATAGAATACATTAAAAAAGTAGTAATATGTTCAAGGACGGTCATTGAAATTGGAAATTAAAGATTTTAACACTGTTAAACTTTCAATCTACGTTTATTTGATATTATTAAATACGTACAAGGTATATAAAATTATTCTTAAGTTTATTAAACTGTGTAACTTAAATTAGTGTAGTGGTAGGTGTTAAGCTCGTTACCTCTGTTATATCGCCAAGTATTTTACCTTTTACCTATACTTTATAAAAGTACGCAAGACTGCATAACCTTGGACACATACTAAGAAATAATAAATATAGTCTTCTGCAGGTCATCATGCAGGGTAGAGTCGATGGCAAAAAGGGAATAGGTAGAAAGAGGAAGTCATGGCTGCGAAATATTCGAGACTGGTCAAACATGACTGTAGGACGAATTATTCCACGTTGCAAAAGACAGAGAAGCTTTTAAAAATGTTGGTCGCCAACCTCCGTTAATGGGGACGGCATAGGAAAAAGAAGACCCATACTTTCCGTGGTTACACTTTCTGTCTGTGAGTCACCTTGAATGACACCTAGTTGCGAAAGTAATCCTAGTTCTTCTCCCATTGTAAGTCTTCTTTTAATTCCAGAATTGTAGTGTATTTAGTTTAGTTAGATTAGGTTATTAAGTGAACGTTATTACACATTTGCTGCTGGCTGGATGGGCACTTAGCCCGATTGACAATAAAAAAAAACACTGTTAAAACTACAGTCTTTTTTCTTCCTCTGATTTTTTTCTTCTTTTATATGTAGACATGACTATCTGTTGTTCAATGTGCCCCAGTACGTATCTTTCCATCGTTTTCGTGGTCTTCACATTGATCGTCTTCCTATTGGGGAATCGTCTCTTGCCGTCTTTACTACTCCATTTGTTTCCATTCGGCTTATATGATCGTTCCATTGTACTCTTCTATTTCTTACCCAGTCCTTACATTTTTACCAGCTACTATGTAGCTAGATAATGTGATGACTAAATTTTCTGGCGGTTATATTAAATTGGTGCAGCATACATTGCAAAAATAATCTTCACTTTGAGAAAGTAGTATTTCGTCGTCTGCAAAGCATATTATTTTAAGTTGTTTTTCTTCCATTTGGTATCCTTTTTTGTTCTTTCTTTTTTTATTATTTCATCCATAATCAGGTTAAACAATAGAGGACTCAGGAATCTCCCTGTCCATTGCCAGCTACAATACGGTCAGTTAGTTCTTCTTGTACTTTTACTTTTATTGCGTTGTTTTTTGGTAGATATTTTCGATTGTTACTTTCTGCTACAGTTTTTAGTAATTTTAGTAAAGTAATTTTAGTGTTGTGTTTAATAAATTAATTCCTCTGTAATTATCCATATCCGATTTGTCTGCCTTTTGAAGAGAGGTATTAACATGCTTGATATCCATTATTGAGGACTCTGTTTTGTTCTATTATTTTTTAATTAGTTTTAATAGTTGTTTGGTCATATCTGGTTCTCCGTACTTTAGAAGTTCTTTCGATATTCTGTCCAGTCCTGCTGATTTTCTATTTTTTAATTTCCTTAATGCTTCCTTTACCTCTTCCTCCTCAATGTTTATTTCTTCGTTTGTCTTTACCTCTGGTGTTAGTGATTCATTATCGTCACCTTTAGCAAATAGGATCGAACGTAGTCTGCTCATGTTTACCTCTAAATGTGTTTCATTTTTACTAGTTCGTTTATCCCTTTTCTTTGTCCTCTGATCATTCTTTATATTTCTTTTGCGTTCCATAGAAGTCGTGTTCTATCTATTTTGAGAGGCCCTGGCAGTGTTCCCTTTTTATTTGTCCAACTAAAGTATTCGTTTTATTTCTGATTTGTTTATAATGGTTATATGCCTGTCATGTTTGTTGTGTTCTGTATTGTAAAAAAGCCTTTTTCTTTTCTTCACATTTTGCCTTTACTTCCTCTCTAAACCCTGGGGTTTTCTTTTTTGATATATTAGTGTTTGTTATTTTTCTCTCTCGAAGTGATTCAGATGCTGCGTTATGTTATTTTTGATGGAAATTATGCGCCCTTTTGGCGGCATCAACGCGACGCTATAAGTGCTCGTATAACAGCTTCCTAAGCTATTTATTATCTGTTCAGTAAACTGAAGGGGGAATTCTAATTCCCAACACGGTACGTCCGAATGGCTAATAGAAAACGTCCTATGGTTATATAGGTTGGGTGTGAGAAAGGTATAACCAAATAATTACCACCAAAAAACTAAGTCATGGCCTAAAGACTGCAAATATGTCACTAACTGAAGAATTGTTAATCGAACGAGATATACATACACTTACACATTTGTACAAACACACATACCATCATAAACACCTACACCATATCAAATTGGTAAATCACAACAACTGCTGTGGACCTTTTTAGGCGGCAAAAGGTAGGATTTCCACTGAACTCATGGGAAGAAAATGAACAGTAAGAAAAAAGAAATGATCCACAAGGGGAGTCAGAAATGCCTGACTCTTTTTAGTCTACAACTAAAAACTTGAAGGGAACAAGGAGAAAGGTCACCCTGATCGCGGACTCTGTATTTGCCCCAATCATCCTAGTAAGGATCCTGTAGGTGAACCTATAGTACAGCATGACAGCTTCGACAGAACTTAATCTTGGTATTTTAACCTTCGTTATTGCCTCGAATCTTGGACGTAAATCTTCGACAAACGGAAAAAAGAAAGATATACAGCACTAAAATGTTTTGTTGGAGAAGAATATTACGAATTCCGTGGACCGACCATAGGTTAAATATTTTAATTTTAAATGAGCTAAAAATCAGCAAACGGCTATCGAGCAAAGTCCATCTCTAACAATTAAAATACTTTGGATGTGTTATGAGAGTAGACACAGAAAACATGGAAAGACTCACTATCCAAGAGAAAGAAAAAATAAAATTTATAGGCATATGTAAACGACATATCTATGAGTTGAAAGAAATGACCAGAGACAGAGGTCTTTGAAAAAGGACAATACACGACATCGGGATGACCTCTGCACTAACTCCAGGTGGTCAAGATTGAAGTGGGAGAGACTGCCTTGATACAAGAGCATTGTGTATATCAGAACCAAATTAAACGTATATCTGTTGTTGACCTAGAGCTAACATGATTATAGCAAATTTGCTAAAGTCCCGAGGACTTATATAATAGTTAATGAAAGGCATACTGTAAACCATTTGGTTGCAGCACGACTGGTGTTGAATAAGCGACTTCCAAAAAAAAACAGAGAGGACGAAGTAGAACGTATAGTAACAGTAAACAAAATGTATAAAGAAACGAATAATGTCACATATATAATAGGAACAAATATATAAAAAATTAGAGATAAATGGAATATAATGTAAAATTAGCGTTTTTTAAAAATTAAAAAACTTGCTAAAATGAGATAGAGCAACAGAGTAGAATAGCAAGATTAAGTTAGGTTTTTGAAAATGTTGTATATGTACCTATGTTTTAACTATTTAATTATATTTACCTTCGAATCCCAAGAGCTCTTCCTATGTCCTTTTCTCTCCATTGAGACGGTCATGTTCCAATCAAATTCTCAAGAATATTTCATATTTTATAAAACGATCCTGAACAGAATCTTGTAAAAAAAAACAACACTTATGTATGCAAAACTAAAACACAACCATATACACTAACAATAGTTAATAGTTATCCTCACTCTTCACGGTTTATTAGTCACGTTAATTAAATGAAGTTCTAGATTGCTAACCGTTGCGTTCTTCTTTATTGAAGAATTAGTCAGCGTTGTGTGAAAATTCTAAGCTTCCGTCACAAGATTTCTCTTAAGATGAGTGCTAACTTTCACCTGCAACAAAAAACATATTTTTATTGGTTTTATTCAAGAATTATGTACATTGTGAAATCAATTGTATTTGATTATTATTTTAGCGGTAATAAAAATTTTGATTGCTTTTAATTTCAACAGAATATTTCATTACATATATCTATATAAATAAAACAGTATATATATATATATATAGTTTGAGTTTAGTTCTTGAACCTTAATGTTTATATTTTTAGTGGATTTTCTTCGGCTTAGGTTCATAAAATCAATTGTTTTGATACTAAGACATTTTCATATATTTTTTCGACGTTTCGGCAGGAAATCCATGCCTTTTTCAAGAACTAATATTGACTAAAAAAACATTTTATCACAGACATAATACGGTTTAAAAGTTAAACTTTTGATTTACCAAGAATGACTTACCAAGAATGACTTACCAAAAATGACTTACCAAGAATGACTTACCATGAATTTTTACATGATTAGTAAGTCAAAAGTTTAACTTTTAAACCATATTATGTCTGTGATAATGTTATTTTAGTCAATATACTTCTTGAAAAAGGCATGGATTTCCTGCCGAAACGTCGAAAAAAAAAATATGAAAATGTCTTAGTATCAAAACATATTTTCACAACAAATTTTTTTTAATAGTTTTCACTTGTGCACTTTTTGCTGAACTAATATTTTTTGATGACAGCATCGCTGTTCAAGTTATGATGTCATTATTATTTTTTTAAATGGTAATACCACAGAATAAGAAATAATCAGAATGCCCACTCTCAGATGCCGCCTTTAAAGTTTTTCAGCACGCGATCGCCATGT